>JAZHRO010000033.1:1844318-2459090 GCA_037157565.1 Thalassia testudinum | reverse complement strand
AATCCTAAAGTTGTTCTCCTCGCAGTGGATGCTGATTCTGTCAAGCGTTGTCAAGATATGGTCCATGCTCTGCTGATGCCACTCCTCTGATTCAACCATCCAAGCCTCCAGACGAGCCATTGGATCCAGATTACCAGCATCCTGACCCGGTCTAGGTCCAGGTCCAGGATTAGGGTTAGCCATCTCGGCTAAGGGAGTAGAAGAACTGGGTGGAGAAGATGATCCTGGCGAGGTGGCTCGCCTCCTTGGGAGCAGCTCCCAAGGTTTAACCAGTCGAGGTTTGAGTGACCTCCTTCCTTACATACACCACCCAACCCTGGGGTTGCTGTAGCCAAGCCAGACAAGGCTAAGGCCCTGTCAATTAGATGGCCCTTATGAGCGGATGACCACATTTTTCATTTTAAGTTCAAATTCCTGAAGAAAAATTCATCGTACAACCGACTGAAAGTGATTCCCGCCTCTCAAGCTAACCTAGCCAGTCTGGTTACGAGGGGACTAAGGGGAAGGTTCTTCCTTTAGCTCACGCCTCTGATTCCGTTACCCCCGAGCCATGGTTGTTCGACACTGCCCCGCAGACTTAGTCACCAGGTTTGGTAAGAGAGGTTGAAGCCACCCAGTAGTATGACAATGATTTCGGGTTTGCTTACGTGTTTTAAAATTAATTTGAGCCCATTTTTCTTCAGTTGGGGTTTGTGGTGAGTGGCCCACAAGGTGACCAAGATCACCGGCTAAACACTAGACTTGACTAAGTCTAGGCTAGCCCAAGTGTGGTCTCTAGAATGTAACCCTAAAGGTGTAACCTAGGATTCATGCAATTCTAGGGTCTTTTTCTTCTTTCTTTTCAGCAGACCACAAGAATAAAAGTAGTTCTTTGAACAAAATTGGAATCCAAATAAATTGAAACTTGGCAAGTAGATTCTTTTTTCAATTATTTTTTTAGAGAATAATTTTTTATAATTTTTACTATTTCAACCGAATTTATAAGGATTTTTAATTGTCAGGGGGTCAGATATGAAATTTTGACCCCTGGTCGATTTTTTTCTTTGAAATAGTATCAAATGATTTTTAAAAATTTGGGAAAAATATGGAAATTAAAGCTAATGAGATCCTCTTTTAAACCCCACTATTTTTAGTGAAAATAGATTCATGGATTGCTCGGAATTGATTTTTGAATTTTGAAAATTTTCAAATCTGAATCAATCTGGCCTCCATGCATTTTGCAAACTTTTAAAAATATTTTACTTAAAATTTTTTCAAATGAACGGTGTTTTTTGAAAGGTGGTTTAAAAATAAAGGTTTATCCCAAATTTCAGAATTTTTTGCTCAATAATGCTTCGGCAATTGAATTTTTAAATCGAAATTTGAAGCATGGCCAAAAATCAAAGGGTGGTGGAGAGGCTTTTGAAAAGGTGTTTGAATTTGAAATTCAAACTTTCCACCAAAATGATTTTTTTTATTTTTTTTAAAAGATATTTTTTTTCTTTCAAAATATTTTCAAATTTTCTTTTCTTTCTTCTTGCTTTTTTTTTCAAAACTAACTAATCCTAAGATTCAAAAAGGGAAACCTATCCTAACTACCTCTTTTTTTGACGAAAATAAATAGGATTTTTTTTTCAAATGAAATTGCTAAAAGGAAATCTAACTTAAGGTTCAAATCAAACCTAGACTAAGAAAGATATTATATGCACCTGGTATTTTTTTTTCTCGTGCTCGTTGCGTGCGCAGATCCTGTTTTTCCCTATTTTCCTACACATCAAACGACAAGCAGAGGAAGATTTGTCAGTGATAATTCTAGAGATCGAAATAAAAAATGACGTTGCCTCCTTGGCAACGGTGCCATTTTGTTGGGTATCATAGATCACATATTTGATAAAAAATGCATCGTAGTACAGTTGCGAAATACGATCAACAAATATAATTTCTAAGATAACGAGACTTGAGTCCCGGTCGTTCATCTTTGGGAGGCATTTATGGAAATGCAGATTTGAAATCGATCTCTCTTGCTCTACTTATTCAAAATCGCATGTCGATTTATGCTAAGTTCGTATTTATGCATGACATGCTTAGTTGCCAAAGTATCAGAAATTAAAACATGCAACTTCAATCACACAAAAATATTGCAGCAAGGCTCATGGTGATTTTCAGAAATAGATATATATATAGAAAAAGATTTTCATTGATTCATGATGGTGTTTTCAACATAAAGCTCATGGAAAGCTTGTAGAGGAATGGTTGAAAACATAAATCTAGCTAGTAGAAAATGATTGCATACATGAATCTAAGGGGGGGTTATGATACATCATTGGGGGTGACTATAAAGCTACACTATTAAGTAGTAAATAAATCAGTAAAACTATGAAGAACTGCAATCTAATCTATGAGAACTAAGGGCATTCAGAGGTGGGCTCCGATGGCCTTTGACTTGGTTGGGAGGGAAGGAGAGGCGGCCAATGGTGCTTAGGCCAACCCTTGGAGAGAGGTTGAGGAGGTGATCCAACATCTTGGCGTGGAGATGGTGGTGGCCATGGTGAAGCTACTCGTGAAGGTGGAGTGGAGGTGGAATGAAGCTAAGCTAAAATGGAGCCAATAGTGGATGGGTCCAAAGTACCACCCCTTAGGTCTTTTTATAGACCTAAGGGAAGCTCTCTAGAGAATTATGAAATTCTCCAGAGAGGCCTATGGTAGGAGCTCATGGGAGAGTGAGAGAGAGGATGGATGGTGGTTTTTAGATCCACCAAATGTGGATCTAAAAAATGAATGGCTCTTGGTTGCTAATTTTAGCAACCAAGGCAACAACACATGGTAGAAAGTTCTAGAGAACTCTAGGCTAGTTATTTTCCTATGGATGGTGTCTGTGGGTCGAAACTTAGGTGGCTAGGTTGATTAGGTTAGGTTCTAGTGGTTTTAGGTCAAGGTAGGTCTCAAATTAGGGTTGTACACCCTAATTCACTTAGGTAAAGTGCAATTAAACTTAATACAAGTTCAATTGGGTGTGTGGAAACCTAATTGAGAGTAAAATAACTCAATTAAGTTAGGTCTAGGTCAATTGTACTCTCACTGAGTCCAATTGGATAGTATATGCTAAGATCAGGGCTCAATTGGACTCAATGAGTCCAATTGAATAGGCTGATGGAAATGACAAAGATCCAAGTCAATTAGGTTTAGTGAGGACCTAATTAGGTCCTTAGGGAGGTCTAGAGGTGATGTACTAGGGTTATGGCACCTTAATTTAGGTTCCTAGGGGGTTAGAATTGGGTTTAGGGAGCTAGAGATCCAAGATCCAAGCTTGAATTCAAAAACATGAACTAGAGAGTAGTTCCAGACGTATAATAATAGTGTCAGATGTCTTATAGTGAAAAATCAGAAGTCGAGACTTATTGTATGGACGTCCAATCAGAGTCAGGAGGGATTCTAGGTTCTATCTTGGGTATTCTACAGAAATTAGACGTCTGACCAAGTGTCTAGACGTCCAATAACATGCAGAAGTGGGTTTAAGGTGTGTGGGAGTTGGATAAGGGTTCTGGACATCCTATAACTCATCTGGACATCCAGATAGAGGCTAGAATTAGGGTTTTACGGTTTCCTAGGGTGAGATGACCTAATCTAAGGGTGGCTAAGGCTTGGGGAGGCTTCTAGGCTGTCCTAGAGCTAGGGTGGACCTAAGTTCTGCACAATTTATTGCTTTATTCCTACTTAATAGAATAGCATACCTTAACTCCCTTACATTATTATCTACTGCATCTAATCTTGGTCTTCCGCTCCAGCTCTGCTGTAACACCAGTTATTCTTTATTCTTCAGATCCAGCTTTAGATCCAGCTTCAGATCTAGCTTCTGATCAGCTTATTACCTGCAATTGACATAATGCATCTAATCAGTACATTATAGCATTATTTTATGTATAGCTAAAAGAAAGCAGTAAAGGTGCTAGTAATGCTTATGCATGCATGAATTACCCTAACTTATGCTAAGTCCTAGCCTAATTTAAGTCAATTAAGACCTATGATTGCTGCGCAATCAATGGACTATTTTGGATTATGGCACTCACATGTTTAGATAGTACTACCTTCCCTTGTGAGGGTTCCTCCGCCTCTTTTTGGATAAGTCAGGTGAGCTGGAGTTGAGAGTAAGAATATGTAGTAACAAGATAGTGACTTGTGCATTTTTCAACGATCTTGTTTTGTCAGATTCTACCTGTCCACTAGTGTGGAGGTGGGATAAGATTTGGGATAGGGGAATGGATTGGCTATCTTGGGGGATGGGTTTCTGTTTCCACCTCTTGGTTTTGTCCTTGACCTTGTTGTGTTGATCATGGGTTGAGTGAGTTTTGGGAGATGGGCTTCAGGGCCTGGTCTTGTGATCTTTTTGCATGCCCACAACACTGATCATAGCACAGTCATGATGCAAAGGCAGAGGAGAGAGAATTGGACCCTATTGACAAATAGTAGGATAAGTCATGGTATGATTCAAATCAGCTGAGGTGGATGCTCCAAACATGCAGGTATAAGTTGACGGGCCTGGTTGAGTGTAGCACGATTAACCCTGGATTTGATTCACCACGTGTTTTTGGGTCAACATGTTGTTTGGATTTGGTAGAGGTTGGGAAGGAAGTGCACCAGGTTGGCAAGTCCACGCCATTTGTGCGAGCTGATTTCTAACCTCTGTGATCTCATCTTTATGTTGTTTCTGCATAGCCGTATTAGTCTTCTGGATGTCAACCAGGGCTTGCAGAATCATGTTCATTTGATCTTCCTTACTAGGTCCAGATTGGTAATTTGGATTGGGCCTAGGTTGATCGAGCTAATATGGGCGCGGAGCCTGTGGTCGAGGTTGGAATTGAGGTCTTGTGTTCTGATTATTTCCCAACCATGCAAAGTTGGGACGATTGCAACATCTAGCGTTGTAGGTATTGGAAAATGGATCATTCTAGATGGCATAGAGGTCCTCGCAGGTTTGAGGAACTCTAGAAAAGTCAGAGTACGAGGGTTCAAAGTTCCCCCCAACTAGAGTAGGTGGGTCCGGAGTTTCCTCTAACCCCGGGATTAGATGACGGTGGATATGGGTCCATCCCCTGGTGAGAGTGGTGGTAAATGTTTTGCACAGCCTCCTTGCTTGAGGGGATTGCGCATATGTGTTATGCAGTGTGACGGTAGTTCTCTGAAGATGTCGAGCCAATTCATCCACCTTCTTCTCAATGATCGAGAACTTATCCATGAGACTGACCACCAACTCCAGAGCGGGATTTGTACCCTGGGTTTGATATCCACCACAACGGGATTGTAGTGATCTCGCATTTAAGGATGCTACGGTGGATTCATGTATGCCTGGACTAGATCATTGAGGCACTATAGCTGATTTTGGGTATTAGGTTCTTCTTCTTGGTTCTCCATGGATGTATATGAAGGAGATCTAGGCTCAGAAGTAGATGACTCGGAAGAGATGTCAATGTGGTCAAGTGGTAGCACAAACAAGTGCATCAAGGCTTGGCCTCAACGAGTATGGACTGCTAATGGAGGCCTCAAAAGTGGTCTTAAGGGCCTCCTCCCAAACATGCACTAAAGAGTTAGATGAGGGACAGAATGTGTGATGGACCCAATCAAGGCACCCAAAAATCTTTGGATGACTAAGGAGGTTCGAGGTGGATGATACCTCTTGATCAGAAAGTCACTCACCCGAGAATTACTTAGGCAGCCAGAAAGGGAGTCCCGCAAAGACCCCTACACGGTTGAACGTCCCCTCAGGTTACAGGATTTCCCCCACTCGACCTTCCTTGTCACTGAGAATCCAAGTAGACCAGAATGAGCAAGCTTGACCCTTACGTCTACCAATTTTATTCCTAAATATGTTCCTTGAATTTCACTTGAACTTTAGAATTGATTGTGATTTGTGACCTAATTTGAAGGTTGGTTAACCCACAAGGTGGGTCAACTTCACCTAACCTGCCCTCAAATTTAAGATGAGTTGGGTAAAGAACCCAAAATCACCTTGAATGGTTTGCAAACAGATTATTAGATCCCAAATTTTAGTGATTCAAGTATTTGTTAGAGCCTTCTTTAGGAATTGCTTGATTATGTGAATTCAACCAAGGCTTAGGTAACACACGATGCATGAAATCAATTCTCTTTTAACTCAGGCAGTTGTGTTTTCCTGAAACCCTAAAATGGAAAACCTAAGTTGGCTCTGTTTTCCAGGTCCAATTCTTTCCAAAATTGGCACCTAGGGCTCAATCAAGAAGGTGAATAGCCCTAGGCACCTTAAGTCCCTAGGAAGTGCAGATATCTTGATGGGGATTTCTAATCAAATCAACCAAATCAAGCAACCCTAGTGATTAATTCTATGAAATAATGTGAGTTGATCCTAATTGATTCTTCCTTTTAAACCTTTCCAGAAATGAGGGCCTTAAGAAGAAGAAAATGAAATTACCTGCCCTTGGAGTGGTTGTTGTGCCGCTGATCTCCTGTGTACCTCGCACAATCACAACCAATTAGAAAAATCAAGTTAGTATCAAATTAGGATTGTAATTAGTGAATGAAACTGCGTGTTGCTTCGTGTTGACAGAGCGAGATCGAGGTTTATAAATGCTACGTTGTAGCATAGTTCGAAATCGCTTGAAAATAGATAATATTTATAACTCGAATGAAGGTCCGAGGTCGAACACAGGGAACAAATAGGAATTCACATACTAATCTCAATAATGTAAATGAGCACAATAATTTAAAACACAAAATTATATTTAATATTCAATAAATACTAATCTGTCACATTAGATATTCAATGAATTCTCAAGAATTTGAAGTAATAAAAAGGTAGAGAAGCTAAAATAATGATGATTTAAATCACCAATTATTCTCTAAGCATATATATATCTCAAGCATTCAACCAATGTAAATTTCTCAACAGTAATTTTAAACCAAGCTTTCACAGTATCAAGCCTCAAATCAGTCGTCAGGTCTGATGACCAGACGACTTAACCATCAGATGCTACAGTGCTTCCCTAGTACTATTCTTCTTCTCCTTTCTCTTCTTTTCTTCTACTTTTCTCCTTTCTTCTTCTTTAGCTTTCCTTCTTCAGCAACTCTCTTCCTCTTCTCTACCTTTGCTTCTCTTGCAATCCTTCTTCCTTTCCTCCTCTTCTGTGAAGGTTGCCTATCTCCATTTTTTCCTCACGGGGGGAATTCTCAGATTTGACTAAGTGTTAGCCAATGCACAGGGAAGTAAAACCCTCCCCTGCCCTTGCTCTCTCTCTCTCTCTTCCTCTTAGGTTTCACCCTCCCAGGGCCACAAGTCAGGTTAGTTGGGTAAACGGGCAGACGTGCACCTGGGATCAGGCTCACCGACGTGGGTGGTGAGAGAGGAGTGCTTAGGTCAGGCAGGTTATTGAGTCAGCCAGACCAGTGTGTAAGGTGTTGCTGGCGAGGCACGTGAGGGTGCGTGTGGGGACCTCACCCCTTGTGGTCTTGAGGCAAACAACCCGTATCACTTTTGCAATTTATCTACTGTAGTAGCCTCATTGATTTTCGAGGTAGGACTAAATGTCCCACCATCTTCGTGCAGTAGCAGTGGCTGAAGTTGCTTCGCTAATTAGAGCAGCTACTGTAGGGGGAACTCCCAATTGAACTCTTGCTTCGAAGCCTGGAGCCTTTCCACGCTCTCTAGATGTGTCACCTCAAGCTGCAAGTGCTGAAGTGCAATCTTCAAGCTTTGCTCGAGCTCGCTGCTAATAGAAGTGGTGGCAGTGAACTTGAAATACAAAAGCGAGGCCTTACGGACATGTCAGATAGTTCCTCAGCTTTGTCATGTAACGGCGAGCATGGTAGGGTACGTGGAGAGGCAAGTGAGTGGGTGTAGGTGGCTGATGGAGTTAGTTTTGGGTGGAGAATGGTGGGTTGGTCGACAGGTGGCTGGGGTGGTCGAGCAACCCAATAGAGTTAGGGCTTTTGTGCAGGTGGATGTGGCGGAGGTCGGGGACTTGTCGGCGAGGTGGATGAAGTTGTGTAGCGAGTGAAAGTCCTCACTGGATTGGTTGTTGGAGATGGAAGAGATGAAAGTGAACGGTGGTAGCGGAGGTCGAATTTGGGAAAAAGAAGAATAGACAAACTTAGGGAAGGCGAGGAAACTTAGAGAACCTAATCTTACGGTTGAAGGAGGTAGACAACCCATGTCGGTGTGATGGCCAGACGTGGGGAAGATGAATCCTTCGGGAGGGGGATGGTAGTGAAGAAAAGGGTCAGGGCACCTCTGATGTGGTTGTCGAGAGGCGGAGGAAGTCAGGGAGGAAGAAGACGCTCCCAATTTGGCCTTTGGGAGGTCGTAAGTCGACGGGGGAGGATGCTCACTAGAGCTAGGTTGGAGGAGGCTAGAGGTAGGGTTAGCAAGAGATTTTTGGCCCCAAAACTAGCTGAAGAGCACGACTGTGCCCTAGGGATACTTTTATAGGGCTTAAGAGGGGGTTCCAAGCTTGGAAATAAGCTTGGAAATAAGCTTGGGAACCTTGTAGCTTATGCACAAAATAGGATACCCATACCTTCAAAGCATTCACACGAGCTTTTGGGAAGGAGTTGGGATCCAAGGTTGATCCCATTGGAAAGATGATTTCCTAAAGAGTCTTCGGTTCGATTTTGGGAAGTTTTCATCAATCAATCAAAGAAATATCTCCAAATGAAGCTCACCAGAGTAGTATTCTTGAGCGATAATGGCGGAGGGATCTTTCTGTGAAGAAGGAAAAGAAGTTGGGGGGCCATTCATAAGGAATTCAAAAGTTAAGGGTCTAAATGAGATAGAAAGGGTCTGACTAGACGAAAATGCAAACTTGGTCAAGATAATCTCAGATTGGGCCCAAATTTTGGTACAAACCTAAATTAGACCCAAGGAATCCAATGGTGAAGTTAGATTTATGTTTTGATCTCGTTTGACTGAGTAATTTATGTAAAAACCCAAATTAGGGCAAATGTCAGTCTGAGACTCTATTTTGGTTCAAGATGGGTTACAATGGTCAAATTGAAGGTACCAACCCTAGAGAATATTTTTATATAAATTTTAGAGGGTTTAGGTGAATTTTATCCTGACTATAACTTGAGTTAATTAAGTAGGTCTATTTTTAGGGTTTCAGATGTCATTTAATTCTCAAAACATGAAAAAACCCTTTTCTATCTATTCTAACCCACATGTTGGACATTTAAGACCATTTGACCCTTAATTACCCCCTAGGAAAAACCCTTGATTGTACTGCATTCATGATATGATGGCAAAATTATAGTTTTAACCCTATTTTCTTGCCTTTCTCTTAGAATGATTATGCAATGAATTACAGTCCTCTAGTGGTTATGTAGGAGCATTTATTCCTTGATAATGATTAAATTGAGTTAGTTATGGTTCATACACCCATTTCTAGCTTTTGCTAGTCCTTTAACAAAATCTCATCGAATTAACTTAAATTCTAGACCATATGCCTTTTTATGCTCAGATGTGTGCTTTATTTTTGTGGATTAGGTCAGAATGCCAATAGTAGGCCTAGAGGTACTCAAGTACCAACCAAGAACCAGACCTGACCAGCTCTAGCCTCAATCCACCACGAAGGCTTCTAATGCCTATAGGAACTAACCTAAGGTTCGTTGAACTCCGCGATTAAAGCACTCGTGCTTGTAACTTGTTTTAGCCCAGGTTTAGCTTGCAATGCATTTTTGTAAGAGAGAGACAGAAGAATTTTTTATTTTTGGAGAGTTTTCTCTCTCTTTTCTTTCTTTATTTCTAACTTCGAATTGGCTTTACAACATGGTCTGTATCGGATTCCTAGCTCCCGCCATCAATCCTCGCAGGGCCCTTGGGAATCGATGCTTCAAGATGGCACCGCCCATGGGAACCACAGAACCCTAGCTTTCGAGATTTCAGGATAATCCCTCCCATGGCGTTCTGTAGCTAATTTCAAACCCTGGCAATCGACATTTCGTGATAATACCACCCATGGCATCTGAACCAACACAACGTGCTTACGTGCCCCCGGTAGGGTATTTAGATATCTTAAGAGAAAAACATCGAGGAGATGGTATGTTATTGTGCATTTTCAAGGGGAATTTCCTGCCTCTCCGTGCCGTGAACTCTTCCAGATAAACTTGTGTTGATCAGCCACTCCTAATCTAGGTAGCTTTTTCAGAACAGAATTAACGCATTTACGTGATTTTGATAATTAAGTGCACTGAACCAGACTGTGTGTGGATTAGGGTGCTTAGGTTACCGAGTCTCGCAAACCAGAGGTCAGTTAACGAGGTCGAATAATCCCTAACCCTTAGACCTAATACTTAAGCTTCGCACCTTCCCCAACCTCTTGAGGACTATCCAGATCTTAATAGATACTTGAATTTTTAGGCCTAAAATCACAACCCAAGAGGCCTAAGATCAGCGTTCATATTAATCCCTTTTGTCTCTTAGCCCTTTTTTATCTTTCGTTTCTTTCTTTTGATTTGGTCTAGAACTAAGTAGATTCCTTAATCTTTTACTAATGACTATCTCTTTTTGTTCAAACTGTTGCTCCTTTTTGACATTTATATCACCTCCCTTTCTCATCCAAAATGATATGCAATTAATTCACTCAAAATTTCCACCCTTCTCCATTTTTTTGTTCCTTTTCAATTTTTTATTTTTTTTGGTTTTTTGGAATATGTATTATTTTGTGAGAACCCTTCTGAACTGTGAATTTTTGTATGTTTGCACTTTACCACCCCCCATGCCAAAGTTTTGCAATGTCCTCATTGTAAACGAAGGGTGTGAAACAGTTATGGTTCAAGGAATAGAACAAGATTATCGGATGGGCGAACTAGTTGGGATGACTACTATAGATGATTTCAAGCTTCGATACGAATACCAGAGGTGGGATCGACTATTCAAAAACTAAACATAGAGTGTAGTAGATGTGAGGTACAAAAGGATAATAAGAAGGATCTCCGGTTTTTGGAATGGCTGGTTGCCTCCCATTAAGCACTAAATTCAATGACTTCAACCAAACAGGAATGGTCATGGAGGAGTGGTTAAATTAGATGAGTTTTATAGAATAAGCACCTTGATCAATAGCATGGTTGGTCCAACCAGGTGCTTGTTCAGATCAACAGGCTAATGACGTAGCCCAAACCCAATCAATTTGGTAGGTTGATAGATGTGGATCAGAAGATGTGGTGCCCACCAGATACTGTGATGCTCAGAAGGTTGTGGAAGTGTATGCTAGGCTTTGGCTAAGTCGAATAAGCCAGAATAGAGTGCGGATCCTCAAAAGAATCAGTGAAGGATGTAGGAACCTTAAAAAAATGATTAGAGAAGGATGGGGCATGATTTGTAGTTTGCTCAATGTCCGAAACCCGATAAAGATGTGGAGGAGAATCATGTGCGACCGACTCATTGCGAGGAGAATCAGAGTAGAAATTGAGTCCGGTTACGATTGGGGTTGAGAACAGGTTTGGGAAGGCTATGTATGTGTAGAAGAGGTGGCTTCAAGAATAATTGTGTATGAGGGATCCTGTAGGAAAGATTCAAAGGTGGGTTCATTTAGAGAGTCCTCATAATAGCCATCAAAATCAAAGGTAAATGCCTGAAGAGTGTTTATAGGGTCAAGAAAATCTAAGTCAAGAAATGATTCAAACTCTAGATTGTAGACACTCTCAGCAATTTCTATTTCTAATTCTTGAGTATCAAAAAGAAATGATTCCATCCCAATGGAACGTGATTTTGAATCAATGATCTCAGAAGCAGGGACCTCTGAGTCATTGTCAAAGAATGGATCATGTATGCTGAAGTCATAGATTGGCTCGTGGTCGTCAGGAAACAAAAGTTCTCCTAAATCAGAGTAAGATTCGAAATCGACGGAGAACTTGCAAGAATCAAGTTTTGAGCCTGATTTAGGATCAGAGGTCCACCACGGAATAAATCAAAAGATGTAGACTCAGCAACCTAACTTGGGTCTAACCTATTCTTAGATTCCAACCTCAAAAAGGTGTCCCTATTAGGCATGGGCTCGGGTTCTTGGTTTGTAGGGAAGACCCAATCAAAACCCAACTCTTCCAACTCCTCGATTTCTATATCGTAGATTGGTATGACTTCCGAAAAATCAATCAGTGTTTCTAAAGATGTTGGAGAGGTGCATTCATCAAATAAAGGCCCAAAATCATAATCTAAATTTCAAATCTGATTTTCATCCCACAGGGCCTTGTAATCATCCCAAGAAGGCTTAGATCCAAATTCTAGGTTAAAGGTGTGGGTTGTATTACTAGAATTTAGGTTGGGTTCTACATGGATGTCAGAATTGTCCTTGAGGACCACCTTATCAAAATAAGGAGTGGAATTTATATCCTCGAGCGGTTCTGATTTAATTTCATTATCACAAGAGTCTGGGAAATCTAAGTTTGGTGAACCAGGGTTTTGTATCTCTAGGATTGGCTTGCAATCATGTTCTCCTGCAATTGGATCCTCCCAACCCATCCCAAGATTAGGAATGTTAATTTGTTAATAATTTGAATCAGGTTCCAATTGGGTTGGGGGTCCATAACAAGCTTGATTATCAAACCCAGGATTTGGGAAATTATGTTGATCAGTAGTCTCACTCCAAGATGTTTTGTTAGTTTCTAACGGGTATTTTTTATCAATTGTTATATATAACTTATTCAGCAATTCTCCCCATTTTTCTAAAAATTCGTTGAATTTTCTAGAAGTGAAGGGTTTGACCAACATTGCAGACAATCATTGTTTTGTAATTTCACCAATTCACCGTGTTCTGCAAGTAGGAAATCCCAATTTGAACCGTATTTCATTTGTGTCCATATTATCTCTACATAGTTCGTGATGATTTCTGTTGTTTTTACAAATCTTTCTTGAATGTCCCTTGCATAATATTCTTCATGTTTTCTATAGGCATTCTCAAGTATCTTTTCTTTCAAGCTCATTTGGGACTCAGGTTTCCTAAATAGTCTTCCTATGTAGCCAGGATGCATTTTTGAATCAGATGGTGGAATCAAGATGTAGAATCAAAACTTAGGTTAGATTAAAGCTGATCAGATTTGAAAGCGATTCCCTAAGATGATCGTGTATGTGCTCTAAATAGAAACGATGAGGGACTGGATGTGATATTGACCCAATCAAGGCACCCAAAGATTTCTGGATGACTAAGGCAATTTCGAGGTAGATGATACCTCTGAATCAAAAATTTGCATACCCGAGAAATACCTGGGCAGCCAGGAAGGGAGAGCCTCGCAAAGACCCCTACACGGTAGAGCATCCCCACGGGTTACAGGGTTTCCCCCACTCGACCTTCCTTGTCACTGAGGGTCTAGGTAGACCGGAATGTATGAACTTAAGTCCTTAAGTCTACCACCTTTATGTATTAATTTGTGCCTTGATTTTCACTTGATTTAGAAGTTAATTTCAACCTTTGACCTAATTTGGAGGTTGGTTAGCCTACAATGTAGACCAACTTCACCTGACCTTCCCTAAAGATGGTAGAATGAGATATAGGTCAAGACCTAGAAATCACCCTGATTTGACTCCCAGGTTATTAGGTCCAAGGATTTTAAGGTTCAAGTGAATTTAGAGCCTGATTTTAAGGTTTTTCTTGATTAGATGTTTTTCAACCAAGGGCTTGGGTGGCACATAAATGTGGGTGGGTTTGTTTCCTTTTATGTAGGCATGTGTGAACTAGCACTCCAAAATCCTAAAAATTGATACCCTAATTAGCTCTATTTCCAAGTCCAATTGATCTTGATATGTTCACCCTGGGCTTCAAGAAAGAAGTGTGTTAGCCCAAAGTTATTTAGAATTTAAGCGTTGTCCCTAATAGGCATAGGAATTTTGGGGTAGGGAATTTTAAATAGAATCGCTTCAATCTTAACTTTGAAAACTTTTCGCAAATCAGGAAACTTGCCTTTTAAATGCTAATTACTATGAAAAATAAGGCAGGTGATTCCTAATTGATTGGTTCCTTTTTTATCTTCCCAAGATTGGGAGGTTGATTAGGGAAGAATAGAGAAGTTACTTGCGCTGGAGTGGTTGATTTGCGCGGAAGATCTCGTGAAGTACCTCGCAAATTTACAATAAAGTAAACAGGGCAAGGTAGTGATCAAATATAATCAAATAATGCAGAGAATAGTGGTGAATTGCGCGTTGCTCCTGGGCAACGACGCTAAAATGTTGACAAAGTGAGATTGAGGTTTAAAACTGTTGCATTGTAGTATTGGTCGAAATCGCTTGAAAACAGATACTGTTTATAACTCGAATGAAAGTCCGAAGTCGAACAAACAGAGCAAATAGGAATTCACATACTAATCTCAATAATGTAAATGAGCACAAGAATTTGAACCACAAAATGATATTCAATATTCAATAAATACTAATCTGTCACATTAGATATTCAATGAATTCTCATGTATTTTGAGGCAATAGAAAGGTAGAGAAGCTAAAATAATGGTGATTTAAATCACCAATTATTCCCTAAGCATATATATATCTCAAGCATTCAACCAATGTAAATTTCTCAACAGTAATTTTAAACCAAGCTTTCACAGTATCAAGCCTCAAATCAGTCGACGGGTCTGATGACCAAACAACTTAACCATCAGATGCTACAGTGCTTCCCTAGTTCTGTTCTTCTCCTTTCTCTTCTTCTCTGCTTCTGCTTTTCTCCTTTCTTCTTCTTTAGCTTTCGTTCTTCAGCAGCTCTCTTCCTCTTCTCTGCCTTTGCTTCTCTTGCAGCCCTTCTTCCTTTCCTCCTCTTCTATGAAGGCTTTCTTCCTCCTCTTTATGCTCAAGGGGGGATTTCTCAGATTTGGCTAAGTGTTAGCCAATACATAGGGAAGCAAAACCCTCCTCTGCCTTTGCTCTCTCTCTCTGTTCCTCTTAGGTTTCGCCCTCCCAAGGCCACAAGTCAGGTTAGTCGGGTAAACGGGTAGATGCGCACCTGGGACTAAGCTCACTGGCGTGGGTGGTGAGAAAGGAGTGCCTAGATTAGGTGGGTTATTAGGTTGGCCAGACCCGCATGTAAGGTGTCACTGGCAAGGCACGTGAGGGCACGTGTGGGGACCTCATCCCCTGTGGTCTTGAGGCAAACAACTCGTATCACATTTGCAATTTATCTACTACATAGCCTCACTGATTTTCGAGGTGGGACTAAATGTCCCACTGTCTTCGCGCAGTAGCAGCGGCAGAAGTTGCTTTGCTAATTGGAGTAGCTACTACTGGGGGAACTCCCAATTGAACTCTTTCTTCGAAGCCTGGAGCCTTTCCACGCTCTCTTAATGTGTCACTCGGAGTTGCAGGTGTTGAAGAGTGAGCTTCAAGCTTCACTCGAGCTCGCCGCTAATGGCGATGGTGGTCGTGAACCTGAAATAAAAAAGAGGGGCCTTACGGCCATGTTAGATAGTTCCTCAGCTTCGTCGTGTAACGGCGAACATGGTGGGGTACATGGGGAGGCGAGTGCGTGCATGTAGGTGGCTGACGAAGTCGATTTTGGGCGGAGAATGATGGGTTGGTCGACAGGTGGCTGGGGTAGTCGAGCAGCCCAATAGTGTTAGGGCTTCTGTGTGGGTGGAAGTGGTGGAGGTTGGGGACTTGTCGGCGACAAGGATGAAGTTGTGTAGCGAGTGGAAGTTCTTGCCAGAGTGGTCACCAGAGATGGAAGAGATGAAGGTGAATGGCGGTAGCGGAGGTCGAATTTGGGAAAAAGAAGAATAGACAAACTTAGGGAATGAGAGAAAACTTAGAGAACCTAATCTTATGGTCGAAGGAGGTAGAAAACCCACGCCGGTGTGATGGCCAGACGTGGGGAAGATGAATCCTTTGGGAAGGGGACAGCGGCAAAGAAAGGGTTCAGGGCACCTCCGATGTGGTCGTCGAGAGGTGAAGTCGAGGAGGAAAAAGATGCTCCTAATTTGGCCGTTGGGAGGCCGTAGGTCAATGGGGGAGGATGCTTGCCAGAGCTAGGTCGGAGGAGGCCGGAGGTAGGGTTAGGAAGAGATTTTTGGCCTCAAAACTAGCTAAAGAGCACGGTCGTGCCTTGGGGATCCTTTTATATGGCTCAAGAGGGGGCTTCAAGCTTGGAAACAAGCTTGGGAACCTTGGAGCTTATGCACAAATAGGATACCCATTCCTTCAAAGCATTCACATGAGCTTTTGAGAGGGAGTTGGGATCCAAGGTTGATCCCATTGGAAAGATGATTTCCTAAAGAGTCTCCGATTCGATTTGGGAAGTTTTCATCAATCAATCAAGGAGATCTCTCAAAATGAAGCTTACCAAAGTAGTATTCTTGAGTGATAATGACATAGGGACCTTTCTGTGAAGAAGACAAAGAAGTTAGGGGGTTATTTGCAAGGATTTCAAATGTTAAGGGTCTGAATGAAAGAGAAAGAGTCTGACTAGACTAAAATGCAAACTTGGTCAAGATGATCTCAGATTGGGCCCAAATTTTGGTACAAACCTAATTTTAACCCATGGAATCCAATGGTGAAGTTAGATTTATGTTTTGATCTCGTTTGACTGAGTATTTTTTGCAAATATCCAAATTAGGGCAAATGTCAGTCTGAGACTCTATTTTCTGTCAAGATGGGTTCTAATGGTCAAATTGAAGGTACCAAACCATAGAGAATATTTTTATATGAATTTTACAAGGTTTAGGTGAATTTTATCCTGACCAGAACCATAGTTAATTAAGCGGGTCTATTTTTAGGGTTTCAGATGTCATTTAATTCTGAAAACATGCGAAAATCCTTTTTTGTCTATTTTAACCCACTTGTTGGACATTTAAGAATATTTGACCCTTAATTACCCCCTAGGAAAAACCCATGATTGTACTGCATTTATGATATGATGGTAAAATTGCAATCTTAACCCTATTTTCTTATCTTTCTCTCAGAATGATTATGCAATGAATTACAGTCCTCTGGCAGATACGAAGGAGCATTTATTCCTTGTATGACTAAATTGAGCTATTTATGGCTCATGATGGTGTTCCCATCACTCTCCGGCAATGGCACCAAAATGTTGATGCACGAAAATCATCTTTTAGAAATATGTGCCGTAGTATAGGTAAAAAATCATGACAACACTTACATTTATAAAACTCAAAATGAAGAAATGAGTCCGAGGTCATTCGAAGGGAAAAAATTGGCAATTTCAATTCACTAATCACAATATCAAGAAGAATATGTAATTGAAACCATAATAATACTCAGAAGAATATTTCAATAAAATTAGAGAGTAAAAATGCAAATAGATTGGGTTAAAATGGTGATTTGAACCACCAATTAACCCTAATGTATAAGCTATGCAATTATCTTGATTATTTCAACAATATCAATCAAATATCTCAAATATCAGAACTAACACAAACACGGGGTTATATGTCTGATTAAGGCTTCAGATGCCTTATCTTGATCCTTAGAGAAGCCAAGGCACAGCAGCAATACACCAACACAAAGGTGCAAGGGCCCCTCAAATCTCAACAAAGTGTTAAGAGAGGAAAGGGAGGGAACGATTCCTGAAGTAGCAAAAACCCCCTTCCTCCCTCTCAGAATTTCCTCTCTCTATTTTCCAACCCTGGGTGAACAGTAATTGGGTAGTCTCATATTTCGGTCAAATCCCAGACCCGTGTGCATGGTGTCACGGTGAGGGCATGCAAGGCATGTGTGGTGAGGGTCCTCACCCCATGCTCACGGAGGCAACAGTTTTAGAGCAGAGAATCAACTTATCTGCTATCGTGAGGTTCTCAGTCTATGATGTGGGATTAATCCCACTACATGCTATCGTTGTGAACCGTAGCTGATGGTTGAGTTCAATTTGCGCTCCACTCCACTACATCATTGCTACTAAGATGAAGGTCTGGAGAGCTTGAAGACCTGAAGCTATGTTGATTGTAGGTGGCAGTCGGTCGAGTGAATGCCAAGGAGACGTAGACGTGGTCGGAGAGGATGGCGTCTGTGGCGACTATCTAGTGACACCCTACAAACACTAGAATGGGCTTTTCTCCCCAATTAAAATGCTTAGAAGGGTCGTCGGAGCAAGGTGAGTGCAGTGGTTATCATGGCATGTTGTGTAGGTTCGTCTGTGAGTGTGTCAAGCTCAGAGAGGGTGAACGGAGGTGATAGGTTAGGTGGGGTGTGGGAGAGATCAAAGCCCTAAATTTCCTTAGGGCTTTTGATTAATGAAGTGAGGCGAAGCTTTGGGATCAGGTAGTGGGTGGTTTGAAGTTGTGAGGTGGCCGAACGAACTTGTTGGAGTTCCACTGGTGATGGGAACACCATCATGAGCCATAACTAGCTCATTTTGGTCTTATAAAATCAATAAAAGCTCCTACATATTAGTCAAAAGGTCTCTAGAGCAGGGTGAGCAGTTTTGAGAAGAAAAGATGAAAATAGGGTTATTTCTATAATTTTACCATCTTATCACAAATACATAATAACCATAGGGCATGCTAGGGTTTTATTAAAGGTCATTTAGTCATTAATGTCTAAAAAGTGGGTTCATGCAGACAGAAACGAGTTTTCACGCATTTTAAGAATTAATGGATATCCGAAACCCTAAAAATAGAACTGCTTAATTAACTGAGGTTCTGGTCAAGATAAAATTCACATAAACCCTCTAAAATTTATAGAGAAATATTCTCTAGGGCTTAGCATCTTTAAATTGACCATCAGAACCCATTCTAACCCAAAATAGAGTCACAGATAGACTATTGCCTAAATTTAGATTTTTACATAAATTACCCAGTCAAGCGAGATCGAAACCAAATCGAACTTCATTGGATTCCTTGGATTCAAATTAGGTTTGCATCAAAAATTGAGCCCAATCTAAGATCATTTCAATGTAGCTTGCATTTTAGTCCAAGTCTAACTCTTATTATCCCAAATAACCCCTTAGCTTTTGAATTTATTACAAAAATCCCCCTATCTTTGTCATCACTCTTTGCAAAAAGGTCCTTCCACCATTTTTGTGAAGGAATCCTACTCCGGCAAGCTTCGTTTGGCAAGAACTTGTCGATTATTTGATGAATCCCTCTCAAAATTGAGAGGGAGATTCGTCAAGTAATTGCCTTCCTTTCAAACCTATTCGTGGGCTCCAATTCTTTCCCAATCTCTCATGCAAACGCATGAGAGATGTGGGTATCCATCTCTGACAAGCTTACCAAGCTTGGAAGCTTGGTATCCAAGCTTTAACCCCTTCTCATGACCTATAAAAGGAGCAGGGGCAAGAACCCTAGCTCCTTAGCAAGTCTTGGCCTAAGAAACTCCCTCCTCCCTCTTAGGCCAACTTAGGATTTTGCTCCAGCGACTACCTCCGTTCTCCCTCTTCCGGCCATCCAACCATCAAATTGGACGACCCAACATCCTCCCCTTGTCCTCGCAAACCTCTCCAGCCAAAGAGAGGTTGTTCCCCTATCTCACTCATTGTCGCGACCTTGCTATCCTCTTCTCCTTCTTCGGCTCTGGTAAAGCCATGCTCAGAGCTCTCTGGCTCTCCTCCTCATCCCTAAGACCCTCTACCTTTTCCCTTCACCCTCTACTTCACTTCCCTTTCACTTACATTCACCAACACCCACTGTCTTAACCTTAACGCCTTTACCTTCCTTCACTCTAGTGAAGCTCCGGCAACGCCTAGCCACCACGCCATTGCACGAATCTCGCCGCTACCACCCCCATCAGGTTTGCCACAACTCCACTGACTAAAGCCCTAACCTAATTCCACTGATTAGCCACTCTACCATCTCCTCGAACACCACCACCTACGCAGCTCTATCCTGACCTTGCTCTACACACACACACCTCCCCACATTATAAAACCACCACTGCCACGTTTGTCATGCTTCGGCGGACCTTTTGAGTTGGTTTGACGAGGTCGAAAGACCGTGCTACTCCTTTCAGGTGCTTCACCGAACAGCCGCTGCCGCGTCATCTTCTCCAGCTTTGTTCGTGGTGTTCTAGCCGCAATTGCTCTAGGAAACTTCCCCAGGTGATGCGATTCTCCTCCAGGTGCATCCTCGAGCCTTCAATCAGCCAGGACAACAGCAGCAGCACACCAATTTGACGAATAACCACCTGCTGCCATTGCATGAAGAAAGGGGACAAACGTAGTCCCACCTCATGGATAGACAACTGCCTGCACACCTATATATTATTTTTACTCCTCTACCTCGTTGCCTTAGTAAGCATGGCGTGAGGTCCCCTCGCACGTGGTCACGCATGCCCTCGTCCGTAGCCACGCCACACAGGTCTGGGCTCTGAATCGATTACTCGTATACCTGGATTCGATTAGCATATTTCTAAGAGAAGAGAAAGAAAGGGAAAGGAAGAAGAAAAGAGAGAAGGGTTTTCCTCTGCTGCCCACCTCTTGACACTTTGCAAATTCTAAGGGAGGCCTTCACCTCTGTTGGTGTTGAGCTCTGATGTGCCTCTCCCTGAGGCTTGAGAAAGAGAGGCCTTGCCTCTATGTGCTGGTTCTGAGTGCACTATGCACTTATCATACGTGGATTAACCTTGGTTGATACTGTTGAGATATTTGATATTATTGTAATTAGGGTAATTGGTGATTCAAATCACCATTTTACCCTAATCCTTTTGCACTATCAACATTTGCCCTTATAACCATATCATTTGAGTTTGGAAATTTCATCATATATTAATATCTTGTGATAGAATTCAATTTTGAGATTTATTCCAACACTTGCTCCCTGTGTTCGACCTCGAATTTCTTTCGAGCTATAAATTGTATCTGTTCAAGTGCTATTTTTGGCTATATTACAATGAAGTGATTTTACAACCCTGATTTAGCACATAAACATTTCAACGCCATTGCCAGGGAGCAATGTGCAATTTGATCTCTTGATTGCAATATCTAATTTGATACTAACTTGCTCTATCTATTTTACTATGATCTGTGCAAGGAATTTAGTCAAGGAGTAAAATCAACCGCACAACAGCCACTCTATGGGTAAGTAATCTCATTTTCTATCCTCATTAAGCCCCTGATTATGAAAAGCTAAAAAAAAGGAACAATCAATTAGGATCAACTTGCATTCTATTCTTAGAATCAATCATCACAAGTTGCCTGATTTTATTTGATTTGACTCTTTGTGTAGACAGACCCTAACCCTACTTCTTTCACCTACTTAGGGTTTAAGGTATCTAGGGCTATCACCTTCTTGCTTAAGCCCTAGGTACTACATTTGGAATCAATTAATTGGACCAATTAGAGCCAATTTGGGTTTCCATCTCAGGGTTTTAGAGACACTCTCGTCACTACCAGCCGCCTCGTCACTACCAGCCGCCTCAGCCTCGGCCCAACCCTACTTATCCATCAGGGCCAAATCAAGATCAAATGTCCTTAATCCTCCAGACTCTGGCTAACATTCAAAAATCGAATGCGGCTATTCAAAAACAGCACAAGGACGAGCTTACTGAAGTTAAAACTCAACTGGCCCAGTTGGCAAATTCTCGCCAACCAGGCACACTCCCTTCCCAACCTCTTCCTAACCCAAATAACGTGCCAACCCAGAAGCGCGTTATGAATCCAAATTTAGGTCACGCTCAATGGATTTATCAGGCCCCTACTACTCCATCTCCAGACGAGATGGAAGCCTCAACTTCTCATGCGGGATTTCAGCAGCAGCCACCCCTCCTACCAAACCCAAACCAAAATCAGGCTGGATTAAATTCTGTAACAACACGTAGTGGTAAGACAACTCAAGACCCGCATTACCCAAACCACTCCCAGCCTGATAACCATGACCCTAGGATAGTTATCCAAGGTACCGCTGTTCCAGATCCACAACCTGAACCTATCCTAGAAGAACCAACCAAGATCCCGTTTCCCGAGGCCCTGACCAAGGGAAAGAAGACCACAAAACCCGTGGCCCCTGAGGAGGACCTGGTCAAGCTCTTTGAGCAGGTCCACATAAACATCCCCTTGATGGATGCAATCCGCCACGTACCAGCTTACGCACGATTTCTAAAGAATATATGTACACCCCAGCGTAAGCTGCGAACCAAGGGAGGGAGCCCAATTGTTCTGTCAGAGCAAGCCAGCTCTGTAATCCTTAGTAGACTCCCACCCAAGGCAAAAGATCCTGGAACTCCCCTGATCTCCTGTAAGATAGGTGGTACCCAATTTGATAGAGCATTGTTAGACTTAGGTGCATCTATAAATCTGATACCCACATCCTTACTTGACCATCTAGAAGAATCTGAGCTGAAACCAACCGAGGTGACATTACAATTAGCAGATCGATCTATAAAGTCACCAAAAGGGATTCTCGAGGATGTTATCGTGAGAGTGCGGGATTTCTATTTTCCAGTGGACTTTATAGTCTTAGACATGGATGCACCTGAGAACCCTAGGGATACACCAATCATTCTAGGGAGACCTTTCTTGGCTACTGCTAGAGCCAACATCAGCTGTGAGGAGGGCCAAATAGAGCTTAAGTTTGGAGATCAAACACTGAAAATTGATATATTTAAGGCCCAACAAGGAATTAATTGCGGCGTCATCGAGCAAATTTGTGACATCAAGACTTTGGTTGATGAATCACACCTCCAGAAGGACTTGAGTATGCCTCATCAACCACAGAAGGATCTTGACCCGCAAACAGAGGAGTCAAATCCAGATGTGAACAACCCAGTAACTTCCACCCTTGAACCTCACATCTATACTGAACCACCCGCTGCTGCTGAAAACCCCTTCCTGCTCATTTAAAATACATCTTTTTGGGTTCTAATCAGACCCTTCCTGTGATCATCAATTCCAACCTCAGTCCTGCACAGGAATCCCGTCTGATTGTTGTCCTCCAGCAACATCGCAGAGCCATCGGATGGACTCTCGATGATTTGACTGGAATAAGTCCCTCTTATTGTACTCATCATATCTATTCAGAAGAGGGCACACGACCTTCTCGTGAAATGCAGAGACGCTTAAACCCCAATCTGCAGGAGGTCATGAAAAAGGAGATCATCAAGTGGTTAGATGCCGGAATCATCTACCCGATCTCCGATAGTCGTTGGGTGAGCCCAATTCAGGTCGTGCCCAAGAAGGCAGGACTCACCACTATAACGACTGAGACCGGAGAAATCATTCCTACCCGATTAGCCAACTCGTGGAGAGTCTGTATAGATTACCGTCGACTCAATTCCTCCACGAAGAAGGATCATTTCCCACTACCCTTCATTGATCAAATTCTCGAAAAACTAGCGGGAAATAGGTTCTTCTGCTTTCTTGACGGGTACTCCGGTTATAACCAGGTGGCAATCCATCCTGAGGACCAAGAAAAGACCACGTTCACCTGCCCCTTCGGAACATACGCTTTCCGAAGGATGCCTTTCGGCCTTTGCAATGCACCCGCTACTTTTCAGCGATGCATGCTTGCCATATTCTCAGATATGGTAGGTGATTATCTGGAAGTCTTCATGGATGACTTTTCAGTTTTCGGAGCATCATTCGACGATTGCCTCCAACACTTGGTCCAGATACTCAGGCGGTGCATCGATGTGAATTTGGTTCTTTCCTGGGAAAAGAGCCATTTCATGGTGCCTGAGGGAATTGTCCTGGGACACTCAATTTCGGAGAAAGGTATCCAAGTGGATCGAGCTAAGGTTAATCTGATTTCTCACCTTCCTATGCCTAGCTCGATCAGGGACATCCGATCCTTTTTAGGGCATGTCGGTTTTTATCGACGATTTATCCCTGATTTTTCAAAAATCGCACGCCCCCAGACCACTCTTCTCTCCAAGGATGTTCCCTTCGAAATCTCCAAGGAATGCACTCAAGCATTTGAAATCCTGCGTGACCGAGTCACCCAAGCCCCGATCCTACAGTCCCCTGATTGGTCTCAACCCTTTGAGATCATGTGTGATGCATCCGACTTCGCTGTAGGAGCGGTTTTGGGGCAGAAAAATGACAAGAAACCTGTGGTCATTTACTACGCCAGCAAAACACTCGATGAGGCTCAGCGTAACTATACAGTTACTGAGAAAGAGCTGCTAGCTGTAGTATTTGCCCTAGAGAAGTTCAGATCGTACCTTCTGGGTTCCCATGTCATCATATACTCGGATCACACGGCTGTGAGGCATCTCCTTGCAAAGAAGGACGCGAAACCTCGATTAATCCGATGGATCTTGCTGTTGCAAGAATTTGACCTTGAGATTCGCGACAAAGCGGGAAAACAAAACGTGGTAGCTGATCACTTGTCCCGTCTTCCTTCTGAAATAATTGACCCCTCCGGACCCATCACGGAGCATTTTCCCGATGAGCACCTGCTAACTATTGGTACTAGCCTTCCATGGTTCGCTAATATTGTAAATTACTTGGCATCTCATCAGACCCCGTCCGATTGGCCGAAGGCCAAGAAAGACAAATTACGCTCCGATGCCAAGTATTACATTTGGGAAGACCCGTACCTCTTCCGCATAGGTGCCAATCAGATCATCCGGAGATGTGTCCCGGAAGGGGAAGTCAACAACATCCTCTCTTTCTGCCATGACCAGGCATGCGGTGGCCATTTTGCCGGGCATAAAATCGCAGCAAAAGTCCTCCAGTGCGGCTTTTACTGGCCCACACTGTTCAAAGACGCATACAGTCATTGCAAGGCATGCAGTCGTTGCCAGACTTTGGGCAACATGAGCCGTCGCGACATGATGCCTATGCAACCGATTCTAGTATGCGAAATCTTTGATGTTTGGGGGATTGATTTTATGGGCCCCTTTCCTGTTTCGGATGGTTTCGAATACATTCTGTTGGCTGTGGACTACGTGTCCAAATGGATCGAAGCCATACCGACCCGAACCTGTGATCACAAAATCGTTCTCAAACTCATTCATCAACACATTTTCTCAAGGTTCGGGATTCCTCACGCAATAATCTCTGATGGGGGGACCCATTTCACAAATGCTCAGTTTAGGTCACTGATGACCAAATACGGGGTGTCTCACCGAATCTCTACTCCTTACCACCCCCAAACTAATGGTCTAGCTGAGCTGTCTAATCGGGAGATCAAGAAAATCCTGCAAGTCACTGTTCGACCTGACAGGAAGGACTGGTCGTCCCGACTTCCGGAAGCATTGTGGGCCTATAGGACCGCCCACAAGACCCAATTGGGCATGTCTCCCTTTAGATTGGTGTACGGAAAGGCATGCCACCTTCCCGTCGAACTGGAGCATAAAGCCTATTGGGCAGTACGGAACTGTAATCTGGATCTTTCTAAGGCTGGGACCCACAGAAAACTCCAAATCAGCGAGATCGATGAATTACGCATAGACGCGTACGAGAACTCGCAAATCTACAAGGAGCGGGTTAAAGCCTTCCACGACAAACACATCTCGAGAAAGATCTTTCATCCTGGTCAAAAGGTCCTACTCTTTGATGCCCGACTCAAACTCTTCCCAGGAAAACTGAGATCTAAGTGGGTCGGACCATATTTGGTCCGACAGGTTTTTGGAAATGGAGCAATCGAAATCAGTCCACTCAGCCACGATTCTGAACCTTTCATCGTGAACGGTCAGAGACTCAAGCCGTTCATTGATGTAACTTCTACTGATTTGGCTGAGGCATCTTATATCCTCCTTTCCCCTTGAGCTTATTGCGCCCAGCCGATGGCGTAAAACTCAGCGCTTAACGGGAGGCAGCCCGTCATTCTCTTTGAAAACCTGAAACTTGTTCTGACACCTTTCAGCACTCGAAGTTCACCCTTATAGACAGCCGACCCCAACTCAGATGTTCGCATCTGAGATTTGAAATCGTCCGCAAAAAAATTCAACCCGACCCATCCACTCACCCAAATTTCTGTCTTAAGGAATGAAATAAGACCCCCTAGGTTACAATGAGGACATTGCAAATCTTAGGCATGGGGGGGTATGAAAGTACAAAAACTCGTAAGAAAAGGTTTCAAACAAAAAAATTCACATATGCCAAAAACACCATAAAAATTAAAAAATTTTTCGAAAAAGAACAAGAGGAAAAGAGGAGAAGGAAATTTTGCGAAGGAGAAAAGAAACAAAAGGAAAAAGGAGCACAAAATTATGAGAAAAAGTGATAGTCATTAGTAAGGAACTAAGGAATTAACCTAAGTTCTAGACCTCATTCAAGAAAATAACTGAAAAGTGCACAATAAGATTAGTAAAGAATGCAAACCTTAGGCATTCTTGAATAGACTCTTAGTACCCATTAAGATTTGGACACTCCTCAAGAGGTTGAGGAAAATGAAAAGCTGAAGTATTAGGTCTAAGGCTTAGGGAGTATTCGGCCTCGTTAACTAATTTTTGGTTTACGGGACTCAGTAACCTAAGCACCCTAATCTCACACACAGCCTGGTTCAGTAAGCGTAAAAATCAGAATCACGCAGAAGCGTCACAAAAATCTGAAAAGAATACCTAGAATAGGAGCGGCCGATCAACACAAGTTGATTTGGACGAGTTCCCAGCGCAGAGAGGCGGGAAATCCCCTCGAAGATGCGTAACAAAATATCATCTCCTCGGTGCTTGTCTCTTAGGATATTTAAATATCCTACTGGGGGCATGTAAGCACTCTGCTGGTTCAGATTCCATGGATGGCATTATCTCGAAGTGTCAATTGCCAGGGTCTGGATTCGGCCACAGAATACCATGGATGGGATTATCTCGAAATCTCAATAGCCAGGGTTCCGGGGGTTGCCATGGGCGGTGCTATCTCGAAGCATCGATCGCCAGGAACCCTTGAGGATTGATGATGGGAGCAAGGAATCTGATACAGACCGTGTTGAAAAGCCAATCCTAGGCTAGAACTAAAAAGAAAAAGAGAGAGAAAACTCTCCAAACAGAAAAACTTTCTATCTCTCTCTTACAAAACGCACTGCGAACTGAGCCAGGGCTAAAATCATTTCAAGCACGGGTGCTTTAACCACGAAGTCCAATAAACCTTAGGTTAGTTCTTGTGGGCCTTAAAAACCTTTGCTAAAAGACTGAGGCTAAGGCTAGACAGATTTGGATCTTGATTGGTACTAGAGTACCTTTTAGGCCTATGGTCAGCATTCTAACCTAATCTATGCTCAAATAAAAAAGGCACTTATCTAAAACCATTAAAAACTTCATGGTCTAGAACAAGGGTTGAAACCTTAAGTTTTTGCTAAGGGACTAGCAAAAGCTAGGCATGGGGGTATGATGAGAACCTCATCATGAGCCATAACTAGCTCATTTTGACCCAATACAAAGGATAAAAGCTCCTACATAACTCAAGGAAAGGCTTAACTCAGAGAATTCTGAGTTTGAGAAGAAAACAAGTCATAAGGGGTAAAAGTGCAATTTTACCAGTATAATCTGCATACAGGGTAATTCAGGGCCCAAACATAGGTCAAAGCAGCTTAATAAGAATAAAAGTGGGATGACATGATCTAGTAAGGGCTACAGCACTTCCAAGAAACCAAATGATAATCTGTAACCCTAAAACAACCCACTTCAATTCACAAGGTTCGAGGCAAATTAAAAATAGAATAAACCCTCTAAAATTCATAGAAAAATAATCTCTAGGGTTTAGAACCTTGAATTTGGCCTTTAGAACCCATTTTGACCTACATTGAGAACCATGCCCAATTAATAACTTAATTTGGGTTTGTGCGCAAATTGACCGGTCAAACAAGGTTTAATATGAAAATGAAATTCACCATCAGATTCCTTAGGTCCTAATTAGTCATGTATAAAAACTTGAGCCTAAGAAGAAACCTCCTTGACCGACTTCACACTTTGGTCCTCATATATTTACTCTTTGGCCCTCAACTTTTGAACCCTCGCATTTTGGCCCCTAACTCTCCTTCGTTCTTTGCAATCAGGTCCCTCCTGCAAAACCTGCCAGCACCATGCTCCGGCGACCTTGCGCGGAGCATGGCGCCGCGCAGGGTGAGGTGGGGGACCTGGCAAGTAAACCGGGGGTGCCCTGCGTCGTCAGCCGTCGCAGGGACACCCCCCTGGTCGTTGCAGCCCACCATACCGGCCGTGCGAACGCACGGACGGTATGGGTTCTTGTTTCCGACCATCCTCCGGCGAGGGAGACACGTCGTCTCCCTCCGCCTTCCTCCCTGTTTGATCCCTATAAATACCCCCCGTTGCTCCACCGACCAGGGCAGCCTGGATCTGACGGAGAAAATCCCCAACTTTCTTCTCTTCTTCCTCCGGCAGACGCTCACCAGCTCCGGCGGTTTCCTCCCCCTCCACCTCTTCGCTCTGCCGCAATACCAGCAGCAGAGACTTCCTCCCCTGCTCTTCCTGCGCCACGCCGCACCCAGCTGGCGCCTCTCCGGCTCTCTGCTCGCCGCCGCCCCTTTCCCTGAGCATCGTCTTCTCCGGCGACAGTCGATACGACTGTCGCCCTGTTCCTTCCCCTTCGTCCCTGCAAGTAAGCTAGAGCTACTCCCCTTCTCCTCCTCTTTCTTTCCCCGCTTTCAATTTATTCAATTAAGCCCTCTACCGACCCTGACCACCTTCACCCCCTTCACCTCCGACCACCCTCCGGCGAGCCGCTCCCATCACCTCAGCAACCCACACGGCTCGCCGACCCTCACCGAACCTCCGCCTCATCACACTGAGCACCCCCCACCCCTCCACTGCCACTCCACACCTCCGTAACACTCCCCCGAACAAACCCATTCCTCCGGTTGCAGTCCGACCTAAGGCTGCCGCCAGACACCTCCTTGCGGCCTGCCGCGCAGCTCCTCACCTTCGCCGTGCCACGGCGAAGGTTCCCCAGTGGTTTGATCAGGCCGCGAGGCCATATTCGTGTCCGACAGGTTTTGAGGTTCGACCGCCATTAACGCACATTGAAGCAGCTTCTCCCGCGCTCCAGGCTTGAGGACTCCAGGTCTCCAGCTGCTGCGGAGTACGGGGAGTCTTGCGAAGGCAGCCAGCCAGCAACCTATGCAAATCGAAGCCGCAGCTGCAGAAGCCAGGCCGCGGTCTCCCAGCAGGCGCACGCGAGGAACGGTCTGCGTTTAGTCCCACATCGGTAAGCCTCACACCCGTTCCACTGTTTAAATTGATTTCGTGCACTAGCCTTATTGCCTCAGTACACGGGGTGAGGTCCCCTTACACCCGCCCGGTTACCCGGTCTCGTCCGCGCTCACGCCCCGCGGACCTGACCCGACCCGACTTAGACTGACCTACACTCCTCGCCCACCACGCACGCCGGTGGGCCTGGACCCGGGCGTGACCCGAACCCGATTACCCGGTAGCTCTGGGAGAGCTTTCCCAAGAGTGGTTTCAGAGAGAAAGAGAGACGCGGGGGGGGGGAGGGTAGAGTAGGTTTTGCCTCTGACGAAAAACTCTGAAGTGTGCAGGCACAGGCGAAGAAGAAGACCCGTGGAAGAAGAGGGAGCTGCACTGTAGCAAATGCATAGTTAAGTCGTCTAAGCACCGGGTCAGACGACGGAAGGTCAGCAGCCAGAGCAGGAAAGAAGGCAGGCTGAAGAAGAAGGAAGAGCAACGGCCAAAGCAGAAGAAGAAGAAAGGAAGACTTAGTAGCTGAAGGCAGAAGCTCTGCAGCCATAAAGAAGAAAAGGGAAAAGAGAAAGGGTCACCACAATTGCAGAAAAAGAAGAAGAGAGGTCAAGGCAGAAACCAAGGAAGAAGAAGAAAGAGATCTGAAGAGGAGCATCACCTCTGCAGAACGAAGAAGAAGAACAAGGAGCTCTGAAGAAAGAAGAACATCACCAAAGCAGGAACAGCAGGAAGAAGAAGAAGAACCATTGCAGAAGAAGAACATCACCTCTGCAGAACAGAGAGAAAGAAGGAGATCTAAAGAAAGAGAGAAAGAAGAGCATCCCCTCTGCAGAACAAAGAGAAAACAACAAATTCTTTCCCTCTCTCTTTCTTTTTGTAAAAGAAGCATGTATATCTCTAGAATACAACTTGCTCCCTGAGTTCGACCTCGGGAACTCTTTTATTTTCCGAGTAAAAAATTTATATTTGAAGTGTTGGTAATAACCGGCTTTACTACAACGTTATAACAAACGAAAACCCGGTTGGAACCAGTCCACTCCATTTTGGCGCCGTTGCCGGGGAGCAACGGCTATTCTAGAGGTAAACATTCCTGTTTCTTTTAATTTCTGATAATCTCCTCTCTTTTGTGCAGCTACAGGAACTCAAGAAGACAAGCAACCACACGACAACCACTCCGAAGACAGGTAAATCTTTCCTCTCACTATTAACCCCTAAACTCTAAAGAGGAAGAAAAGAAAAGAACAAGCAATATAGGGCTAACCTGTCTTCCATACTTAGTAACCATAAAGAGTTGCATGTTTTCAACTCATCACTCCTGCACACTATTAAGGGTATTTAAGGGCTAACACATTCTTGCTTGAGCCCTAATTGCCCAACAAAGAGTTAAATGGACCAAGTAGAGCCAACATAAGGTCAAACATTAGGATTTCAGTAGAGACACACCCCTTAATCAAGAATTGAGGAAATCCAAAAGAGGTGTGCCCAAGCCATTGATTGAAAATAATTAACAAGAAAAATCCTAAACAATTGGCTCTCTCTAAACACTTGAACCCTAAAAGAAAGGACCCAAAAAGCTCTCAAAGAAAACAAGAGGTAAAGTTGACCCCTTTGGGTTAACCAACCTTAAATTAGGTCACTCTTTGCACTTAAAAAGACTAAAGTTCAAGTGAAACCTTAAGCACCCTGATCTTAAAATTGGTAGACTTAAGAGGTCAAGATCCCTATTCTGGTCTACCTGGAACCGCAGTGACAAGAGAGGTCGGGTGGGGGAAACCCTGTAACCCGTGGGGACGCTCTACCGTGTAGGGGTCTTCGCGGGACTCTCCCTCTCTGGCTGCCCAGGTAATTCTCAGGTGGACGATCTTTCTGATCAAGGGGTCCATCTGCCCCGCACCTCTATAGTCACCCAACACATTTTTGGGTGTCTTGATTGGGTCCAGCACCTTCTAAACTTACCTCTTCCAAACAGTGCATGTACGGAAGGAGGTCCCTAAGACCACCCTTAAGACCTCCTTTAGAAATTCGCTCTCGTCAAGGCCAAGCCTCGACGCCCGTGTTTGTGCAGCAACACCCTCACATTATTCTCTCTTCTGATTCAGAACCAAGTTCTTCTTCTTCCCCCATCATGGCTCAGCCAGTTGAGGAAGAAAATAATCTGGAACACCAGCTCCAGCGACTCAATGACCTCTTCCAAAACTTCGTGCACCCACCACAGCGTCCTATGATGCGGGACCACTAAAATCCTGCTGCGGTGGCCATTGAGCCTCGAGTCAGAATCCCGACTGGAGGACCTGATTCCGAACTAAAGCCCAACATGATTCATGCTATACCTAAATTCCATGGGCTTAATTCTGAAGATCCCTTCCAGCACATCAAACAGCTAAAGCATCTGGCCCACACTTTTGGATCAGATGCGCAAAATCGGGATATTCTTCTCATGAAGATGTTCTCCTTTTCTCTTATGAACAAGGCCGCCCATTGGTATCAAACTCAGACCCGGCCGATCAACACTTGGGAAGAACTTCAATCCGAATTTTTGAAAAAGTTTTTTCCCGTTGGTCGAACCAACGCCTTGCGCCATCAGATTACACACTTCACTCAACAATCAGGAGAACCTCTCCATGAGGCATGGGATCGTTTTCAGGATCTCATGAGAAAGTGCCCCCATCACGGAGTTCCTAAATGGGAACAAGTCCAATCTTTTTACCAGGGACTCCGTGAGGACATCCGCCTTTTCGTCAATGCAACTTGCGAAGGAAACATCATGGGTCAACATGAAGACACCGTATGGGAGATTCTCGAAAATATGTGCGAGAACTCCATCAACAATGACTCCATGGGATTATTCGACAGGACGAATACCCGCGCAGCGACGAATCTTAAGGGGGCACATGAGACGCAGGGCCTGTCCGCATCAGTCGACCTGGAATTAATGGCCAGTCGATTGGACAAGGTCTCAATCATTGAAAAGAAGGTGGATGAGCTGACTCAGCACTTGCAGCGAGCCACCTCTGCGCGTAACTCCTTTGCACAACCTCCTTCCACACAGGAGACTGTGCAAAACATCCTCCACCGATCCTCCCCTGGGATGGATCCATATCCATCCCCATCTGATTCTTGGACTGGAAGATCATCCGATCCTTTCTTCACCAGCCGGGGGAACTCCATTCCTCCTTTCCCTGATTCTCAGGAGGTTCCTCAGATCTGCGAGGACCTCAACGCCACCCAGAACGACCCATTCTCCAACACTTACAACCCTGGATGGCGAAACCATCCAAATTTTCAGTGGGCGGGAAATTCCCAAACCCAAAGACCACCTTTTCAGTCCCGCCCACAGCCCTCTCGTCACTACCAGCCGCCTCAGCCTCGGCCCAACCCTACTTATCCATCAGGGCCAAATCAAGATCAAATGTCCTTAATCCTCCAGACTCTGGCTAACATTCAAAAATCGAATGCGGCTATTCAAAAACAGCACAAGGACGAGCTTACTGAAGTTAAAACTCAACTGGCCCAGTTGGCAAATTCTCGCCAACCAGGCACACTCCCTTCCCAACCTCTTCCTAACCCAAATAACGTGCCAACCCAGAAGCGCGTTATGAATCCAAATTTAGGCCACGCTCAATGGATTTATCAGGCCCCTACTACTCCATCTCCAGACGAGATGGAAGCCTCAACTTCTCGTGCGGGATTTCAGCAGCAGCCACCCCTCCTACCAAACCCAAACCAAAATCAGGCTGGATTAAATTCTGTAACAACACGTAGTGGTAAGACAACTCAAGACCCGCATTACCCAAACCACTCCCAGCCTGATAACCATGACCCTAGGATAGTTATCCAAGGTACCGCTGTTCCAGATCCACAACCTGAACCTATCCTAGAAGAACCAACCAAGATCCCGTTTCCCGAGGCCCTGACCAAGGGAAAGAAGACCACAAAACCCGTGGCCCCTGAGGAGGACCTGGTCAAGCTCTTTGAGCAGGTCCACATAAACATCCCCTTGATGGATGCAATCCGCCACGTACCAGCTTACGCACGATTTCTAAAGAATATATGTACACCCCAGCGTAAGCTGCGAACCAAGGGAGGGAGCCCAATTGTTCTGTCAGAGCAAGCCAGCTCTGTAATCCTTAGTAGACTCCCACCCAAGGCAAAAGATCCTGGAACTCCCCTGATCTCCTGTAAGATAGGTGGTACCCAATTTGATAGAGCATTGTTAGACTTAGGTGCATCTATAAATCTGATACCCACATCCTTACTTGACCATCTAGAAGAATCTGAGCTGAAACCAACCGAGGTGACATTACAATTAGCAGATCGATCTATAAAGTCACCAAAAGGGATTCTCGAGGATGTTATCGTGAGAGTGCGGGATTTCTATTTTCCAGTGGACTTTATAGTCTTAGACATGGATGCACCTGAGAACCCTAGGGATACACCAATCATTCTAGGGAGACCTTTCTTGGCTACTGCTAGAGCCAACATCAGCTGTGAGGAGGGCCAAATAGAGCTTAAGTTTGGAGATCAAACACTGAAAATTGATATATTTAAGGCCCAACAAGGAATTAATTGCGGCGTCATCGAGCAAATTTGTGACATCAAGACTTTGGTTGATGAATCACACCTCCAGAAGGACTTGAGTATGCCTCATCAACCACAGAAGGATCTTGACCCGCAAACAGAGGAGTCAAATCCAGATGTGAACAACCCAGTAACTTCCACCCTTGAACCTCACATCTATACTGAACCACCCGCTGCTGCTGAAAACCCCTTCCTGCTCATTTAAAATACATCTTTTTGGGTTCTAATCAGACCCTTCCTGTGATCATCAATTCCAACCTCAGTCCTGCACAGGAATCCCGTCTGATTGTTGTCCTCCAGCAACATCGCAGAGCCATCGGATGGACTCTCGATGATTTGACTGGAATAAGTCCCTCTTATTGTACTCATCATATCTATTCAGAAGAGGGCACACGACCTTCTCGTGAAATGCAGAGACGCTTAAACCCCAATCTGCAGGAGGTCATGAAAAAGGAGATCATCAAGTGGTTAGATGCCGGAATCATCTACCCGATCTCCGATAGTCGTTGGGTGAGCCCAATTCAGGTCGTGCCCAAGAAGGCAGGACTCACCACTATAACGACTGAGACCGGAGAAATCATTCCTACCCGATTAGCCAACTCGTGGAGAGTCTGTATAGATTACCGTCGACTCAATTCCTCCACGAAGAAGGATCATTTCCCACTACCCTTCATTGATCAAATTCTCGAAAAACTAGCGGGAAATAGGTTCTTCTGCTTTCTTGACGGGTACTCCGGTTATAACCAGGTGGCAATCCATCCTGAGGACCAAGAAAAGACCACGTTCACCTGCCCCTTCGGAACATACGCTTTCCGAAGGATGCCTTTCGGCCTTTGCAATGCACCCGCTACTTTTCAGCGATGCATGCTTGCCATATTCTCAGATATGGTAGGTGATTATCTGGAAGTCTTCATGGATGACTTTTCAGTTTTCGGAGCATCATTCGACGATTGCCTCCAACACTTGGTCCAGATACTCAGGCGGTGCATCGATGTGAATTTGGTTCTTTCCTGGGAAAAGAGCCATTTCATGGTGCCTGAGGGAATTGTCCTGGGACACTCAATTTCGGAGAAAGGTATCCAAGTGGATCGAGCTAAGGTTAATCTGATTTCTCACCTTCCTATGCCTAGCTCGATCAGGGACATCCGATCCTTTTTAGGGCATGTCGGTTTTTATCGACGATTTATCCCTGATTTTTCAAAAATCGCACGCCCCCAGACCACTCTTCTCTCCAAGGATGTTCCCTTCGAAATCTCCAAGGAATGCACTCAAGCATTTGAAATCCTGCGTGACCGAGTCACCCAAGCCCCGATCCTACAGTCCCCTGATTGGTCTCAACCCTTTGAGATCATGTGTGATGCATCCGACTTCGCTGTAGGAGCGGTTTTGGGGCAGAAAAATGACAAGAAACCTGTGGTCATTTACTACGCCAGCAAAACACTCGATGAGGCTCAGCGTAACTATACAGTTACTGAGAAAGAGCTGCTAGCTGTAGTATTTGCCCTAGAGAAGTTCAGATCGTACCTTCTGGGTTCCCATGTCATCATATACTCGGATCACACGGCTGTGAGGCATCTCCTTGCAAAGAAGGACGCGAAACCTCGATTAATCCGATGGATCTTGCTGTTGCAAGAATTTGACCTTGAGATTCGCGACAAAGCGGGAAAACAAAACGTGGTAGCTGATCACTTGTCCCGTCTTCCTTCTGAAATAATTGACCCCTCCGGAGCCATCACGGAGCATTTTCCCGATGAGCACCTGCTAACTATTGGTACTAGCCTTCCATGGTTCGCTAATATTGTAAATTACTTGGCATCTCATCAGACCCCGTCCGATTGGCCGAAGGCCAAGAAAGACAAATTACGCTCCGATGCCAAGTATTACATTTGGGAAGACCCGTACCTCTTCCGCATAGGTGCCGATCAGATCATCCGGAGATGTGTCCCGGAAGGGGAAGTCAACAACATCCTCTCTTTCTGCCATGACCAGGCATGCGGTGGCCATTTTGCCGGGCATAAAATCGCAGCAAAAGTCCTCCAGTGCGGCTTTTACTGGCCCACACTGTTCAAAGACGCATACAGTCATTGCAAGGCATGCAGTCGTTGCCAGACTTTGGGCAACATGAGCCGTCGCGACATGATGCCTATGCAACCGATTCTAGTATGCGAAATCTTTGATGTTTGGGGGATTGATTTTATGGGCCCCTTTCCTGTTTCGGATGGTTTCGAATACATTCTGTTGGCTGTGGACTACGTGTCCAAATGGATCGAAGCCATACCGACCCGAACCTGTGATCACAAAATCGTTCTCAAATTCATTCATCAACACATTTTCTCAAGGTTCGGGATTCCTCGCGCAATAATCTCTGATGGGGGGACCCATTTCACAAATGCTCAGTTTAGGTCACTGATGACCAAATACGGGGTGTCTCACCGAATCTCTACTCCTTACCACCCCCAAACTAATGGTCTAGCTGAGCTGTCTAATCGGGAGATCAAGAAAATCCTGCAAGTCACTGTTCGACCTGACAGGAAGGACTGGTCGTCCCGACTTCCGGAAGCATTGTGGGCCTATAAGACCGCCCACAAGACCCAATTGGGCATGTCTCCCTTTAGATTGGTGTACGGAAAGGCATGCCACCTTCCCGTCGAACTGGAGCATAAAGCCTATTGGGCAGTACGGAACTGTAATCTGGATCTTTCTAAGGCTGGGACCCACAGAAAACTCCAAATCAGCGAGATCGATGAATTACGCATAGACGCGTACGAGAACTCGCAAATCTACAAGGAGCGGGTTAAAGCCTTCCACGACAAACACATCTCGAGAAAGATCTTTCATCCTGGTCAAAAGGTCCTACTCTTTGATGCCCGACTCAAACTCTTCCCAGGAAAACTGAGATCTAAGTGGGTCGGACCATATTTGGTCCGACAGGTTTTTGGAAATGGAGCAATCGAAATCAGTCCACTCAGCCACGATTCTGAACCTTTCATCGTGAACGGTCAGAGACTCAAGCCGTTCATTGATGTAACTTCTACTGATTTGGCTGAGGCATCTTATATCCTCCTTTCCCCTTGAGCTTATTGCGCCCAGCCGATGGCGTAAAACTCAGCGCTTAACGGGAGGCAGCCCGTCATTCTCTTTGAAAACCTGAAACTTGTTCTGACACCTTTCAGCACTCGAAGTTCACCCTTATAGACAGCCGACCCCAACTCAGATGTTCGCATCTGAGATTTGAAATCGTCCGCAAAAAAATTCAACCCGACCCATCCACTCACCCAAATTTCTGTCTTAAGGAATGAACTAAGACCCCCTAGGTTACAATGAGGACATTGCAAATCTTAGGCATGGGGGGGTATGAAAGTACAAAAACTCGTAAGAAAAGGTTTCAAACAAAAAAATTCACATATGCCAAAAACACCATAAAAATTAAAAAATTTTTCGAAAAAGAACAAGAGGAAAAGAGGAGAAGGAAATTTTGCGAAGGAGAAAAGAAACAAAAGGAAAAAGGAGCACAAAATTATGAGAAAAAGTGATAGTCATTAGTAAGGAACTAAGGAATTAACCTAAGTTCTAGACCTCATTCAAGAAAATAACTGAAAAGTGCACAATAAGATTAGTAAAGAATGCAAACCTTAGGCATTCTTGAATAGACTCTTAGTACCCATTAAGATCTGGACACTCCTCAAGAGGTTGAGGAAAATGAAAAGCTGAAGTATTAGGTCTAAGGCTTAGGGAGTATTCGGCCTCGTTAACTAATTTTTGGTTTACGGGACTCAGTAACCTAAGCACCCTAATCTCACACACAGCCTGGTTCAGTAAGCGTAAAAATCAGAATCACGCAGAAGCGTCACAAAAATCTGAAAAGAATACCTAGAATAGGAGCGGCCGATCAACACAAGTTGATTTGGATGAGTTCCCAGCGCAGAGAGGCGGGAAATCCCCTCGAAGATGCGTAACAAAATATCATCTCCTCGGTGCTTGTCTCTTAGGATATTTAAATATCCTACTGGGGGCATGTAAGCACTCTGCTGGTTCAGATTCCATGGATGGCATTATCTCGAAGTGTCAATTGCCAGGGTCTGGATTCGGCCACGGAATACCATGGATGGGATTATCTCGAAATCTCAATAGCCAGGGTTCCGGGGGTTGCCATGGGCGGTGCTATCTCGAAGCATCGATCGCCAGGAACCCTTGAGGATTGATGATGGGAGCAAGGAATCTGATACAGACCGTGTTGAAAAGCCAATCCTAGGCTAGAACTAAAAAGAAAAAGAGAGAGAAAACTCTCCAAACAGAAAAACTTTCTATCTCTCTCTTACAAAACGCACTGCGAACTGAGCCAGGGCTAAAATCATTTCAAGCACAGGTGCTTTAACCACGAAGTCCAATAAACCTTAGGTTAGTTCTTGTGGGCCTTAAAAACCTTTGCTAAAAGACTGAGGCTAAGGCTAGACAGATTTGGATCTTGATTGGTACTAGAGTACCTTTTAGGCCTATGGTCAGCATTCTAACCTAATCTATGCTCAAATTAAAAAGGCACTTATCTAAAACCATTAAAAACTTCATGGTCTAGAACAAGGGTTGAAACCTTAAGTTTTTGCTAAGGGACTAGCAAAAGCTAGGCATGGGGGTATGATGAGAACCTCATCATGAGCCATAACTAGCTCATTTTGACCCAATACAAAGGATAAAAGCTCCTACATAACTCAAGGAAAGGCTTAACTCAGAGAATTCTGAGTTTGAGAAGAAAACAAGTCATAAGGGGTAAAAGTGCAATTTTACCAGTATAATCTGCATACAGGGTAATTCAGGGCCCAAACATAGGTCAAAGCAGCTTAATAAGAATAAAAGTGGGATGACATGATCTAGTAAGGGCTACAGCACTTCCAAGAAACGAAATGATAATCTGTAACCCTAAAACAACCCACTTCAATTCACAAGGTTCGAGGCAAAGTAAAAATAGAATAAACCCTCTAAAATTCATAGAAAAATAATCTCTAGGGTTTAGAACCTTGAATTTGGCCTTTAGAACCCATTTTGACCTACATTGAGAACCATGCCCAATTAATAACTTAATTTGGGTTTGTGCGCAAATTGACCGGTCAAACAAGGTTTAATATGAAAATGAAATTCACCATCAGATTCCTTAGGTCCTAATTAGTCATGTATAAAAACTTGAGCCTAAGAAGAAACCTCCTTGACCGACTTCACACTTTGGTCCTCATATATTTACTCTTTGGCCCTCAACTTTTGAACCCTCGCATTTTGGCCCCTAACTCTCCTTCGTTCTTTGCAATCAGGTCCCTCCTGCAAAACCTGCCAGCACCATGCTCCGGCGACCTTGCGCGGAGCATGGCGCCGCGCAGGGTGAGGTGGGGGACCTGGCAAGTAAACCGGGGGTGCCCTGCGTCGTCAGCCGTCGCAGGGACACCCCCCTGGTCGTTGCAGCCCACCATACCGGCCGTGCGAACGCACGGACGGTATGGGTTCTTGTTTCCGACCATCCTCCGGCGAGGGAGACACGTCGTCTCCCTCCGCCTTCCTCCCTGTTTGATCCCTATAAATACCCCCCATTGCTCCACCGACCAGGGCAGCCTGGATCTGACGGAGAAAATCCCCAACTTTCTTCTCTTCTTCCTCCGGCAGACGCTCACCAGCTCCGGCGGTTTCCTCCCCCTCCACCTCTTCGCTCTGCCGCAATACCAGCAGCAGAGACTTCCTCCCCTGCTCTTCCTGCGCCACGCCGCACCCAGCTGGCGCCTCTCCGGCTCTCTGCTCGCCGCCGCCCCTTTCCCTGAGCATCGTCTACTCCGGCGACAGTCGATACGACTGTCGCCCTGTTCCTTCCCCTTCGTCCCTGCAAGTAAGCTAGAGCTACTCCCCTTCTCCTCCTCTTTCTTTCCCCGCTTTCAATTTATTCAATTAAGCCCTCTACCGACCCTGACCACCTTCACCCCCTTCACCTCCGACCACCCTCCGGCGAGCCGCTCCCATCACCTCAGCAACCCACACGGCTCGCCGACCCTCACCGAACCTCCGCCTCATCACACTGAGCACCCCCCACCCCTCCACTGCCACTCCACACCTCCGTAACACTCCCCCGAACAAACCCATTCCTCCGGTTGCAGTCCGACCTAAGGCTGCCGCCAGACACCTCCTTGCGGCCTGCCGCGCAGCTCCTCACCTTCGTCGTGCCACGGCGAAGGTTCCCCAGTGGTTTGATCAGGCCGCGAGGCCATATTCGTGTCCGACAGGTTTTGAGGTTCGACCGCCATTAACGCACATTGAAGCAGCTTCTCCCGCGCTCCAGGCTTGAGGACTCCAGGTCTCCAGCTGCTGCGGAGTACGGGGAGTCTTGCGAAGGCAGCCAGCCAGCAACCTATGCAAATCGAAGCCGCAGCTGCAGAAGCCAGGCCGCGGTCTCCCAGCAGGCGCACGCGAGGAACGGTCTGCGTTTAGTCCCACATCGGTAAGCCTCACACCCGTTCCACTGTTTAAATTGATTTCGTGCACTAGCCTTATTGCCTCAGTACACGGGGTGAGGTCCCCTTACACCCGCCCGGTTACCCGGTCTCGTCCGCGCTCACGCCCCGCGGACCTGACCCGACCCGACTTAGACTGACCTGCACTCCTCGCCCACCACGCACGCCGGTGGGCCTGGACCCGGGCGTGACCCGAACCCGATTACCCGGTAGCTCTGGGAGAGCTTTCCCAAGAGTGGTTTCAGAGAGAAAGAGAGACGCGGGGGGGGGGAGGGTAGAGTAGGTTTTGCCTCTGACGAAAAACTCTGAAGTGTGCAGGCACAAGCGAAGAAGAAGACCCGCGGAAGAAGAGGGAGCTGCACTGTAGCAAATGCATAGTTAAGTCGTCTAAGCACCGGGTCAGACGACGGAAGGTCAGCAGCCAGAGCAGGAAAGAAGGCAGGCTGAAGAAGAAGGAAGAGCAGCGGCCAAAGCAGAAGAAGAAGAAAGGAAGACTTAGTAGCTGAAGGCAGAAGCTCTGCAGCCATAAAGAAGAAAAGGGAAAAGAGAAAGGGTCACCACAATTGCAGAAAAAGAAGAAGAGAGGTCAAGGCAGAAACCAAGGAAGAAGAAGAAAGAGATCTGAAGAGGAGCATCACCTCTGCAGAACGAAGAAGAAGAACAAGGAGCTCTGAAGAAAGAAGAACATCACCAAAGCAGGAACAGCAGGAAGAAGAAGAAGAACCATTGCAGAAGAAGAACATCACCTCTGCAGAACAGAGAGAAAGAAGGAGATCTAAAGAAAGAGAGAAAGAAGAGCATCCCCTCTGCAGAACAAAGAGAAAACAACAAATTCTTTCCCTCTCTCTTTCTTTTTGTAAAAGAAGCATGTATATCTCTAGAATACAACTTGCTCCCTGAGTTCGACCTCGGGAACTCTTTTATTTTCCGAGTAAAAAATTTATATTTGAAGTGTTGGTAATAACCGGCTTTACTACAACGTTATAACAAACGAAAACCCGGTTGGAACCAATCAACTCCAGGTGGTGATCGAACCTCGAGTCCAAATCCTGGCTGGAGGTCCTAATAATGAACTCAAGCCCAACATGATTCATGCTATTCCTAATTCCATTGGCTTAATTCCGAAGATCCATTCCAGCATATCAAGCAACTCAAGCATCTAGCTAAGACCTTCCGGTCAGAAGCTCAGAATCGGGATATCTTGCTCATGAAAATGTTCTCCTTCTCCCTCATGGACAAGGCCGCTCACTGGTACAAAACTTTGACTTGTCCAATCAACACCTGGGCTGAACTACACTTCAAATTCCTGAAGAAGTTCTTACCTGTTGGTCGAATAAATGCTTTGCGGCACCAGATCACACATTTCACACAGCAAGCAGGAGAACCACTTCATGAGGCATGGGATCGCTTTCTGGTTCTCATGCGAAAGTGCCCCCACCATGGAGTTCTTAAATGGGAATAAGTCTAGTCTTTTTACCAGGGACATCATGAGGATATTCGATTATTCATCAATGCGACCTGTGGAGGAAACATTATGGGTCAACACGAAGACACCGTGTGGGAGATTCTCGAGAACATGTGCGAGAACTCCATCAACAATGAATCCATGGGAATGTTTCACCAGACGACTGCCCGTGCATTGACGAATCCGTGGGGAGCACATAAGACACAAGGCCTATCCTCTTCCGTCGACTTGGAGTTAATGGTCAATTGTTTGGACAAGGTCTCTATTATTAAGAAGAAGGTGGATGAACTGACTCGACATCTACAGCGAGCCACCTCTGCGTAAACCCCGTTCGCACAACCACCTTCTGGGAGGGAGGCTGTGCATAACATCTATCACTGACCTTCTTAGGGGATGGATCCATACCCACCCCCGTCTGATCTAGGGTTCGGAGGAAACTCCGGATCTGCCTACTCTAGTTGGGGGAACTTTGAACCCTCGTTTGTTGATTTCTCTCAGGTTCCTCAGACCTGCGAGGACCTCAACGCCATCCAAAATGATCCTTTCTCAAACACCTACAACCCTGGATGGCATAATCATCCTAATTTCACATGGTCAGGGAATAATCAAAATCAGAGGCCTCAATATCTTCCCCAACCACAAGTTTCTCATCCATATCAACCTCCTTAACCTCGACCCAACCCAACTTACCAAACCGGGCTAACTCGAGAAGATCAAATAACTCTTATCCTTTAGACTCTGGCTGACATTCAAAAGACTAATGCGGCTATGCAAAAACAACACAAAGATGAGATCACAAAGGTTCACAATCAACTCGCCCAGATGGCAAATCCCTGCCAACCTAGTGCACTCCCCTTGCAACCTCTGCCCAATCCAAATAACATGCTGAACCAGAGGCACATTATGAATCTGACTCAAGGCTAGGCTCACTACATCTATCAAGCCTCTTCTGCTCGATCACTCGATGGGATGGAGGCTTCAACATCGTACACGGGTTATCAGCAGCAACCACCTATTTTGCCTACCCCAACCCAAAAATAAGTAGGACTAAACTCTTTTACAACCCGTAGTGGCAAGACAACTCAGGAACCACCTTACCCAAGCCACTCTCAGCCTGGTAGTTCAAAACCAAACCCTTGGTTGGTCATTCAAGATACTCCTACCCCAGATCAAGAACATGGACCAATTCTAGAGGAACCTGCAGAGGTTCCATTTCCCAAGGCCTTCACTAAGGGAAAGAAGAAACCCAAACTCATGGCTCTTGAGAAAGACCTGGTCAAGCTCTTTAAGTAGGTCCAAATAAACATCCCGTTGATGGATGCAATTCTCCACATACCGGCTTACGCAAGATTCCTGAAAGATGTATGTACACCAAAGCGTAAGCTGCGAACCAAAAGCGGGAGCCCGATTGTATTGTCAAAGCAAGCTAGTTCCATCATTTTGAGTAAACTCCTGCCTAAGGCAAAAGATCTCGGTACCCCTTGATGAGAAGCTCATCATGGTCTCTAATTACCCCTAATTAACTAGTCTTCCTAGTTATTTAGCTAGAAATATGTGAATATATGGGTTAATTATTAAATAAGGGATAAATAGTAAAGGACCTTAAAATAAGTTAAAAATGCTATATTATCATCCAATTAATATTATTAATAATCTAATTAATAATTTGACTCGAAATATTACCAATTATTCATTTAATAAATGTGTTAACTAACATAAGCATAATATATACCTAAGTAAATAATAACTTAACATTACTTAATTAAATAAATTAATCTAAAAATTTGAAAAATGTAAATTCAAGGTCTAAATATAATAATTATCTTATTTATAATTATATATAAAAAGTTGAAAAAGATTTAAATTAAAATAAAACTTGAAAACCTGAGTTTACATTTTGGTCATTACATTTTATTTCAATCGGGTCCTTATTTTCCACTTAGGTCCTTAGGATTCACTGCAAAAAAGTCCCTGGACTTCTTTTTCTTCTCTTCTTCACCCGACTGAATGACTGACGACTGAAGGTGCAGCCACCATTTAATCACCGCAAATTCAACGTCATCTCTTCTTCTCCAAGCTCCTAGAGCTTGCGCTCACCATCCCATTTTCATCTACCGGTCTGGATGATGCCTGTATCCTAATTTAGGGTTGGAGATAACCTCATCGGCGTCGGAGAAGACACCGGTGGTTATCCTCCTCCTAGCCACAATTGCATCTAGATTCCACCTCCTTCTCAGTCGCCGTCGACTATAAATACCCCTTGACACCCCCGATTTCCAGTAAGTTGGCTCCCTTCTGAAAGAGTGATCTTCATTTTCATTGAAAACTTTAACATAAAATGATGTGTCGTTGTATTTAATCGCATGGTAGAAAATTACTTTTCAAAACAATTTAATTTTCAGAATCTAACCACGAATAGTTAGGTCGTCTCCACAAGGAGGAATAAGCCTATTGAATAAGTGAATGGTGCCTTGTTTATTCAGGAAACTCAGTGGTTCTACATGCTAATTCGTATCATTCCTTTTCAAAATAAGTCATCATTCTAAGTAATTGATAAAAGAATTAGGTGTTTAAATGTAAATCACCACAACATAATATTCTATTAAGTAATAATCTTGGCAATGGTAAACAACGTAAATACTAATTTCCAATAAAACATTCCTTATTTATGATAATCAATGTGGCATGCTCTTATCTAATTCATGAGATACTCATCTAGAAGTAATTTATCAAGAATAGAGGGATATGCATGCAAATTCACCATAATATATTAATCTGGTAAATAAATGAATAAGACACCCATAGTGGCATATGTTGTAATTTTTAATACCACTCAAAACAGAGCATTTGCTCTCTCTCTTGCTTGCATACGGGAAGGAGAGTCGGCGGGGCTATTAACACGCGAGGGAGGTTAGCGAAGACGAGGCCTATCCGATGGAGGCCGCGGCATCGACGGAGATGGCCAGAGGTGACTGACCGACGAAGGAGGAGCTCGCCGGCGGAGGTGCGCCTGTGGGGGTGCTCTTGCAACGTGTGTTGCAAGGTGTGACTGGAGTGGCCTGCGGTGGCATGGCGCTTGTGGGGTAGCGAAGGGGCTTGGTGCAGCTGCAGGGCATGCATGCAAGTGCAGGGGTAGGCGCTGGGGAGGGCGATACGCCTGCAGGCACTAGAGAGGGGCGCGCAGAGGTGATGTGCCTGAATAGGCTTGCAGGCAATGGCGGGCGCACAAGGTGGTTGCACTGTGCTGGTGTGGGTTTGGCAGGTGCAGGGGGAAGCACCTGCGGGCGCGAGTGGAGAGGGCAGAGCGGGGTAGAGGGGGGGTGCGTACAGGAGGTAGTGAAGGCGAGTGCCTACGGTGCTTAGCGTGCAACACCTGCGGGGGGGCCTGTAGTGGAGAGGCACGGACCTGGCAAGGGCGAGGGTGGGGCAGTGCGCCTGAAGGCGGGCACTGGTGGCAGGTGCTGTGTGGGTGCGCGAGGGCAGGCTGGGGTGGTGTGAGCGCTGGAGGGGGAAGCATGGTGCACAGTGCACACGGTGGTTGCACGGTTCCTGGATGATGATTCCCCGCCAGGGGGAAGGCCTCCCGAGAAGAACCGACGATCCTCTCTTTTTATCCCCTCCCCCGACGCAAGTCAAGGGGTTTTCCAAATCCTTTACTAAACATGGCTAGCGCTGTTGGTGAGGTTGTTGAGGCAGGCCATAGGTTGAGAAATTTGTTGGGGAAAATATCTTTTCACCCCTTGTTCTTTTCCACCATTGATCCTCCTCCCTTTTCTTCTCGATTATTCCTGATGGATAGATTAAGTGAAGAAGATGTAACGGGTGCGTTGTTGCAGGACCTGCGTGAAACATAAAATAATTACATACTATGTTATAGAATGTGATAAAATAGATGTAAATTTAAATAATGATGCATGCAATTATTCTATAACTTAATGTAGTTATTAACAAGCATACAATGTTAAAATAGAATTACTTAGGCATAACAATAGTCCATTAAAATGGACTCATCAAATACCTCCATGCCTAAGATTTGCTAGTCCCTAGCAAAAGTGAAAAATAATAGAAGTAATTAGAAGATTTCTTCTTTTCTTATTTCAAAACTTTAGAGATCCAGACAAATGTGACCTGGTAATAGCTTAAGTAACAAATCCAAGTGAAAAAAGAAGCCAATTCACATTGAGAGTTCGTACTTCACCCTTGGTAAATATTGCTGTCGGGATAGGCAACTACTTCCCTCGGGGATAAAGCAGAAGATAATCTATAATTTGATTTTGGCGTTTGGCTTAGGTAGGAGATATCGAGTTGAATGGATTTGTATTTGGTGGCACACACTCATCTGGTGCTACATGTAGTCTAGTACTACAGACTTTAGATCTCTGAACTATTAGACAAGTCAACCCAAAGAGAGGCTAAACTGTACTCTCTTGATGTTCCTGGATGCTCACTCCTCTTTCTCTTTTCTTTCTGAGATCACAAATCTCACCAGACTTAGTAATTGTACTCACTGTTTGGTGGCCTCACATGGCATCCACACTTCAATTAAAGCCCTAATAACTCTACAACTAAGTTAGAGTCCTCAACTAGTATCCGGGCGATCAGAAATACTAAAAGGTAGGTATGGGTCATATTTGGTGGAACGCGATAGTTGTTCTGTTGCCTCAGAAACAATGTTACATTATAAACTTGGACTTTTCTTTGTAATATAACTGTTTCTTCTTTTTTTCTTTTTCTTTTCTTTTCTCCCCTTTTTTTATTTTATTTTTTATAAATCGACACAGACTTTTATTTATGAGGCATTATTAGGGATGATGATGGTCAAGAGGATTGTGTGGCTTACTTGGCGGAAGTGCCTATTCTCGGCACCGGGAAGGAATGGATAGGACAAGCGCATTTCTGACCTTTGACACTATTACCCTCCTTCAGCTGAGGACTCTATGAAGGACGGTTGTAACCATCCACATAGTTATAGCTTTATTAAGACTCCATCTCTGTGTATCTGCCTTATTTGGTGACTATCAGGAATTCACACAAAGTACGCACACAGGAACAGAGAGTGAAAGCTATGCCTAACTCTGAAGTATCATCATCTAATTATCCAAAACTTAAGAGTCCTTGCACTAGACTTAGCGCACCAGTAATCTCTCTACTTTCTTCTCACAAATCTGAGGTGGATCTACTAGAAGATAGTATGCCTGACTCCCTATGAACTGTCCAAGGGTTCAGTAGACTACAAATGCTTATTGGTTTTCCTCAAGGATCCATTACGAAGTCTACATGAAATAAATGTACTGGATTCTAAACTTAAGAAATAATTTGGGAAGAAAAACCTCTAATGAAAAAGGTATTTTACTAGGGACTAACCCAATCAGCTCAAGAAAAGAGGAATTTTTTTTTATATACTAACCAAATGCATGAATACTTCCTAAAATGCAAATGCACCCCCCCATGCCTAAATCCTACAATGTCCCCATTGTAAAATTAAAATAGGAGGAGAAAGGAAAAACATCACCTCACAATGGTGTTATTCCGACCACTGGGTTGCCTCCCAAAAAGCGCTACATTTTCTGTTAGCAGCCAGACTTAGAAGGAACCTATAAGTCTGGTTCCAAACTGAAAAGGTTAGGCCCTAAAAATATGCGTAACAGTGCAGGCCTAGAAAACAGGTAGCCACGGATGTTGACGAGCTGATGATGCAACGTAATACCAAATGCTTGCCAGAAGATATGAAAGCGAAGAACCTCGTTGGCTACCTTGGGAGGTCTAGGAATAATAAACGGAATATGAAAAGGGACCTCCCGAAATGGAATAAGTGGAGGATAACAAGGATCCTCTAGAGCAGGATGGGTTTTAAAAGATATACACATTATTAGTTCAAACCCTTGAATGGCGAGAGTAAAAGTACAAGCATCAATCCACACTCGCCATTCTACCCGAGGATGTACTGGCCTGATATGTTCTCTAGAAACAATGTACATGAGCAGCGATCTGAGCCAAGGATCGGTTAGGGAGTATAAGGGTTGTTTGTAGTGTTGGAAGGTAATGGTTAAGTCCAATGAGGGCTTAGTCGGTGTTAGGTCTAATTCCAACAATGATTCAGATTGTGTATACTCCCTAACAGTTGTAGACAGGTTACCCTACCTAGCATTAATGATCGGAGTCATATTTGAATCAAGGGTAGACTCCCAATTACAACTCTTTGATGGTAGGGTCAAAATGTCAGAATCATTATTATTCAGCTCATCCCCAGATTCGTTTGGTTCACTCAAATTTTTGTCAGGGTGTATATGTGATTCATTAATGAAGACAGGAGTTGGATCAGTATCCTTAATTATTCCTAAAGGAAGATCAGTTTTAATATTTTGGAGCAAGCCTATATCATTAAATTTGTCATTCTTCTCGGGGTATAAATCCTCAATTGATGTGTTTTGTTCTTGAGAGTCTCCCATAGACTTCTTATTATTTTGTTTATCCTCCTCTAATATCAACTCCTACTTTGATGGAGGATGACTCTCAAAAGAAAGGAGGAATCTAGATTTCACCATATGGTTTATATCCTTTGGAGGTAAATCCTCAAATGATAAATAATTCCCCTGTGATTCACTCCAAATTTTCAATCTAGGTTCCTTTATTGGGGTATCCTCATTTTTTGAATTAGACTCTTCATATCCCTGAGACCAAAATTGATCGAATTCATCCTCCATTTCGTTAGGGTTACCTTCATTGGGTGCATTTAAATCCTCAGGATACTGAATGGTAGGTGTTGATTCCCTAACTGGAGGGTCAGGAGTAGGCTCACTAAGGGTAGAATGGGATTCCACCAAATAATCAATAAGGGAAGTGATAGGAATAATACAACCTTGACCCAGGTTGGTACGGGTAAGGAGAATAGTATCTTTGGGGTCAAGGTCCTCAAGAGGTACCATCTTCCCTTGCTTTTGACTCCAATAAAGCTCGGGTGGATAATCACTATGATCGTTGTCCTCTAGTGGCCATGTCTCACTGGGAGAGTCTAAGTGATAGCTACATAAAACTAGATCCCTATTGTCATTGGGTTCCTTAGAATTATTTTCATGATCATGATTGTATGGTAGGGATCAGGATTATTGGGAAGCATGTAGCTAAGTTGTCTTATTTCTTCATTTAACTGTTGACTATTCCTCAACATCTCTCCCATTGATTCCATCATTTCCTTTTGCTGTTTTTGCATTTCTATCATAAAAGAGGAGAGACTACTAATATCAGGTTGGGGGGGGGATAGTCAATTTCAGGCTCTGGTTGCCTAGGGGTATCGGTCCAACCTCAATACGGAAAATCATGAAGGGTGGGAGGTTTGGGTGCTTGCATGGAAGTAGGGATTTTAGGGTTGGAAAATCCCGCTCCTAGGCTCTACTCAAAAGTGGGAGTTATCAAGTCAGTACTCCCAGGATATGAATGATCCCATGAATTATCAATGTACCCATCAAAGGATGGATACGCTCGGGGCATGGGATCCTGATTAAAAGATGGGAAGTATTGACTCTGATAATCTAACTGATAGGAGTAAGGGTGATCCATTTCTTTAAGCTAAATAATTTTAACTCTCTTAGGATTTAGAAGAATTCAGAATACAAGCAGAAACTTCCTAGAGAGTTCTACTGTCAAAGCAAACGCAAATTCAATGGGATATATTTTTAGTAGAATGTAGGTGGGGATGGAATAGAATATGTAAGTTTATATAGAATAGATATAGATATATAGATACTATATATATAGGGGTGGGGATGGAAATGGGGATGGGGTGTAGCAAGGTGTCGAGTTGGTCCACGTCTAGCAAAATGCAACCAATAAGTCTAAGTGTCGCGTGGAGTGTAGAGTGGATGTGTGTGAGTGTGGGTGGAAGTGCTTGCTTTGCGCAGGTATTAGAAAATATTCGCAACTAATGCGAATATTCCCACGATACGATGCACGGTGAAGGGGTGAGTGCACGAGTATGTGGGTAGGAGATGTGAGGTGAATGTGTGTATGGGAGAATGGGATATGTGTATATATAAGTATATATAACCATATAAGTGTGTACAACTATATATATATGTATATGTATATATATATCTATTTATATATATATAAATATATATATTTATGTATATATAGATATATATGGGGGAGGGAATATGTGAATATGTATGTGTATAGGTGTGTGTGAATGTGTGCATAGGTGAGTGCCTGTGTGTGTCAATGTGTGTGTCTGCGTGAGAGGGAAAGGGTGTGTGAGTGCCTTCCTATGTGTGTGAGAGAGTGCGAGGGTGACAGGAACATGTGTGCGTGTGCGTTGGAGGGAGGGGAGAGCCTACATGCACTCAAGGGCGCAAGGAGAATCCACAGCGCACAAGGGCTGCACACTGAGGGGTGAGGCGCGGCCACTGGGTGAAGGTGTAGGTGACCGACTGAGGCAGCTACATGAGAGGAGAGAGAACACTATGCCACCAGATAAGTGAGAAACTCTCCGGTGGCTACAGTGTCGTGCTAACTGTGGTGAATAGTGCACTACAGTGCCGTGCAAAGAGTGGTAACCGGTTGAGGTGGTGCTACGTGCAGAGGGCATTATGGAGTTGGAAAGTGTGCACATGCACACAGAAGGGGAGCCTAAGGCACGCAATGGCACGCAGAGGTGGCTAAAACGCACACAGTGGTGCACGAGCTGGAGCTTCAGAGCTTGAAGCTCTATCAATGGCATTACGGAGTAAAATGGAGAGAACAAACTGGAAACAAAACAAATAAAATAGAATGAACCAAAACTAATGAAAACAAACAAAAAGAATACACCATGCTCAACTGCTCATGATGGAGCTAGGCGGTGGTGCTCTCTCACTGTGGTGGATGCAGCCACAGGAGAGAACTCCTATGTTCCCAACATCCCTCTCAACTTGTGAGAGGGTGTTGAGCGTGAAGAGAGGGAGAGAGGAGAGCTGGAGTGGCCAGTAGGTAGATGGTGGTGAGGTGTTGTGTGTGTGTGACTGAGGGTGGAAGTGGAGGTGACTGACTGTGTGTGCTGATGTGAGGGGATGGGTCAACCTCTCGCAAAGGTTGAGGTGAGGGTTCTTTTATAGATAATGGGAGGTAGGGTGGTAGGTGTGGGCATAGGTTGTTAGGATATTAGAAAAAAAAAAAGGAATATTGCATGTAGGCACTTAGGTTGTTGGAAAATGAATGTAGCCTTTTATTGGATGGAATAAGTGGTGGAATTTAAATGGGAATGAGGTGGCCATGGAAGGGATGAAATGGATGAATGGATGCTCAATCTCTCTCTCTCTCTATCTTCCTCTCCATAAAATGCACAAATGCAAATAGTTCAGAAGATGCATGCATGTTTATCTAATCTAAATGCTTGATGCTAGAAAATAGCATAAGTTGGCCTAATTAGAGGCATGAATTGCTGTGCAATCACACCCCTATGCCTATCTTTTGCTAGTCCCTAGTAAAACATTTATTTGTGTCATGTTTAGAATTATCTTAAGCTGAAGATTTTTCTGAAGCCATTAATGTGTTTATTTGTTGGACATTGTAAGAACCAATTGCAGAGAAGACTACCGGTACTCAAGTGTTACATGATATTGACAATCTCTCAACTAACCTGGACTCTTGATATTTAAACCTTAAGTGCGATTTCCAGGACTCGGAGGGTTTTACCATACTCGAGAGCTAAGAGGTTATGGTTTATGCATAGTGATGGATCAAGACCGACCAGATAAACATTAAGGCTCAAGCCCAGGGTTTCACAAATTTTTAAGTCCAAGTTAGTCCCAACTTCAGCTCATGTCTTCGGATTAACCCTAAAAGAAAATGATGGAAAAACTCAACCCCACTTTTATTGTTTTTGTGGCTTAAAGAATATATGGTAGAAACAAGGTATTTGTAACGCAACCTGAAAGACCTTTGGGGAGAAGAATTTACAGACTTTTGGAAGATATACTGACTTATTCACAAGATTTTTTTTTTTTTTGAAACAAGTGTCAGTATATCTCCTACAACTTTATTTAGAAGAGTACACTTATTTGGTGGGTGAGTACTTTTTGGAAAGAGTTTCTCCTGAGCACAAGACTAAAGACTAGGATAAAAAGTCTACCTGCACGCACAGGTAAGGACTCTACCTTCCCTAATGAACACTAGGGTTGGATCTTACATTCACCTGGTCTTTCTCGATATGTGTAGTGTGAACCAAGATTACTTAGGCTCTCAAGTAGAAGCAAACCAACAAATCCTGGACTGGTGACTCAGGTACAAGAATACGTCCTATGTTAGGAGAGATTCTGATCTATCTTATCAATGGTCGAGTGAATTAAGCCAAAGCCTGAGCGAATCAAGCTTCTGTGGCCCAGAAAGTCTTCAAAGCAGAGGTTGAATATCCATAAACACTTATTGTATTTTTGTTTCAGCTTTCGGATCATAGCTAAACACTTTTTTTTTTTGAAACAAATAGGCTATGTATATACATATAGATGGATATATATAATGGATGCAAAAGCTGCATGATACCCATATAATACCCAGATCCTATGGATGCCTATCCACCCCCCCATGCCTAATGATGCTATGTCCTCATATGCATGCAAAGTTAAGCAAGGTCCAAGGGTCTTGGTACAAGAGCTGAGGTGCGAGGTATACAGCAGGGTGGTAGAGTGGGTTGACGGTGGGTGGTGAAGTGCGAAGTGAAGTGAAGAAGTGCGAAGTGAAGTGAAGTGAAATGGAATGTGAAGGCGAAAGTGGAGGAGGAGTGTTATTAGGGTGCCTCCCAACGAGCGCTGAATTTAGCGTCCCCAGCTGGACTCAGAGTGAGGCACGAAGTCAATTACTCTCTAGCAGGGCAACAGTTTCACCAATGGGGGCAGGTTCATGAGTAAGATAGGGTTTTAACCGCTGCCCATGAACCGTAAATTTATGCCCAGATCTAGGATCTTCAATTTCGATGGCCCCGTTGTGAAATGGTCTCGAGACCAAGTAGGGACCAATCCATTTGGACTTCAGTTTCCCTGGAAAGAATTTGAGTCAAGCATTGTAAAGGCAAACTTGTTGTAATGGCTCAAATTCCTTTCGTCGAATGTGATTGTCGTGAAAGGCCTTAGTGCATTGTTTGAAAGTTAAGGTAGAATCACAGGCCTCACGATGGAGCTCTTCCAGCTCCTGGAGTTGGAGTTTCCTTTCTCAACCACACAGGTCTGGGTCAAGGTTACATTGGCAAACTGCCTAATAAGCGCGGTGCTCCAACTCCACGGGCAAATGACAAGGCTTCCCGTAAACAATTCTATAAGGAGACATACCAAGGGGAGCCTTGAAGGTGCTCTGATACACCCAAAGTGCGTCAATCAGCTTGTCGAACCAATCCTTACAGTCAGGTCGAACCATTTTTTATAGAATTTGCTTGATTTGCTGGTTCGATACCTTAGCCTGGCTGTTCATCTAAGGATGATACGGAGATGCAACATGGTGGTGGACTCCGTATTTCCTTAGAAGTGCCCGAAAAGATGCATGGGTAAAATGACTACCTCCATCAGAGATAATGGCTCGAGGGATCCCAAAGTGTGTAAAAATGTGGTCTTTGACAAATCGAGTAGATATGACATGGTCATCGTGGCGTGTGGGAATAGCCTTGATCCATTTCGAAACATAATCAATAGCAATGAGGATGTACTCGAAGCCGTTGGAGGGAGGAAAGGGACCCATGAAATCAATTCCCCAAATATCAAAGATTTCAACAGCTAGGATGGGTTGAAAGGGCATCATGTCAAGATGTGACATTGACCCTAGCGACTGCACCTAGTGCACTATTTAGCATAATTGTGTGCATCCTAGTGAAGGGAGGGCCAAAAGAAACTGCATTGCAACACCTTGGCTATAGTTTTTCTCCTAGAGAAATGGCCTCCGCAGGCCTGATCGTGACAGAAGGATAGCACACTGAGGACCTCGCTGTAAGGAATACAACGACAGATGATCTGATTAGCAGCTATTCGAAAAAGTAGTGGATTATCCCATAAGTAATACTTTGCTTCTACGATGAGACGCTCGCACTGGTTTTTAGGCCATCCACTTGGAAGGGAGCCAGAAGCAAGGTAATTGGCAATGTCGGCATACCAAGGTCCACTTGCCACATTAATCGCAGTAGGTGCTCATCAGGAAAAACCTCATTAATCGGCAGCGTAAGTCCAATGTGGTCATGGTCCAGTTTCGAGAGATGATCAACAACAACATTTTGAGCTTCAGCCTTACCACATATCTCAAGGTCAAATTCTTGGAGCAGGAGGATCCATTGAATCAGTATAGGCTTGGCATCCTTCTTGTGCATGAGATGACGAATGGCCTCGTGGTCAGTGAATACAGTAACATGAGAGCCCAGAAGGTAAGAGCAAAATTTTTCCAACCCGAAGACGACCGCTAGTAGTTCTTTCTCAGTAGTCGTATAATTACACTAGGCCTCATCCAGCATCTTTCTGGTGTAGTACACCACGAAGGGGTGTCTATCATGCCTTTGTCTCAAGATGGCTTCGACTGCAAGGTCATAAGCATCACACATGAGTTCAAAGTCAAGGGACCAATCAGGTGGCTGGAGAACAGGGGCCTTGGTGACAACCTCATGTAGTTGCGTGAATGCTCGTATACAGTCAGGGCCCATATCAAAGGGTACGTCGGTTGAAAGGAGATGAGTTAAAGGTCTAGAAATCTTGGAGAAGTCCTTGATGAATCTCCTATTGAAACCGACGTGTCCTAAAAAGGAGCGGATTTGTCGAACAGAGCTAGGCACAGGTAAATCTGCAATCACCTCTAGCTTAGCTCTATCGACATCAATACCCCGTTCGGAGATGATGTGATTGAGAACAATCCCCTCGTGTACCATAAAATGACTTTTCTCCCAAGAAAGCACGGGGTTCACATCAATACATCTTCTGAGGATACGAGTCAGGTTGGCTAGACAATCATCAAATGAGGGTCCGAAGACCAAAAAGTCATCCATGAAGACCTCAAGAAAATCACCTACCATATCGTGAAATATCATCAGCATACATCTCTAGAAAGTTCCTGCCGCGTTACAGATTTCAAATGGCATCCTTCTAAATGCGAAGGTGCCAAAGGGTTAGGTGAAGGTGGTTTTCTCTTAGTCCTGGGGGTCAATAGTCACCTGGTTATATCTAGAGAATTCATCAGGGAAATAGAAAAATTTATTCCCTGCTAACTGCTTTAGGATTTGGTCAATAAAAGGAAGTGGAAAATGGTCTTTCTTTGTTGCAACATTCAATTTCCTATAATCTACACACACTCTCCAAGATGTAGGAGTGCGTGTAAGGATGGATTCACCCCTGTCATTGACACAGATGGTGAGTTCCGCCTTTTTGGGCATGACATGAATCGAGCTCACTCAAGGTTGTCGCCTTTTCAGGTAGATTATACCCGCATCCAACCACTTATTAATTTCCTTTTTAATGACTTCCTGCATGTTAGGGTTGAGACGTCGCTGCATCTCACGGGAAGGTCGAGTCTCCTCCTTGTATATACGGTGAGTGCAATAGGAGGGGCTAATGCCAATTAAATTAGATAAGGACCATCCAATGGATGCCTTGTGTTTCATGAGGACCTTCATTATCTTGCACTCTTGCTCCCTAGTCAGTTTTGACCTAATAATTATGGGGAGCATTTCATTTGGTCCTAGAAAAGCATATTTAAGCGTGTTAGGCAACGCTTTCAACTCGGGAGTGGATGCTGAAAGATCTGGCATTTCTTGAAACAAGAGTATCTCAAAAGAATCAGAAGAAAGAAGGGTAGGAGAAAGAAGTTGTTCCTAAGCTTGGCCCAGAAGAGGGGCATCTTGGATTGATGGATCCAAGAAAGGAGAGCTCCAGTGATTAGCATTTGGGCTCAAGGTCCCAGTGTGGAGAAGCATTTCCTCTTGATTTGGTGGGAAAGAAGGGCAATCCAATCTTCAAGAGTGTGGAGCAACGATGAGTATCCCGGATATGAATCAGACCACAAGGTGTGGGAAGCAGAGAAAACCTCGTCAGAAGTCTGGTCAGGAGAAGATATGGGTAAGGGGAGGGGTGGGGAAACGTCATAATATAAGTTTGTCAGGTGATGGTCTATGTCCAAGGGCAATCCACAACAGTCAGAATGGGTCCCTATTAGTCCGATACACGTGTTGACGGCCATGTCCTCGTCAGACATGTCATCCTCGATGCAATCACAATCAAAGTTCTTGGCAGCCTTGAAAATGTTTAGCTTGAGCTTCTCAGAGCCTACGGTGATCTCAATGCAGCCCGACTCACAGTCAATATGGGTGCAGGCTGTGGCCAAGAAAGGTTGACCAAGGTTGATCGGACAAGCAGAAAGTTAGCTAGGAACTTCCATATCCAAAACAAGAAAGTCAACAGAAAAATAGATACTGTTGACTCTAACCACCACGTCTTCCACCACACCCTTCGGGATTTTGATAGAACGATCTGCCAATTGCAATGTAACAAGGGTGGGTTTCAGATTTCCTAAGGCAAATTTCTCGAGCATGATGGTTGGTATAAGATTGTTAGAAGATCCTAGAACAAGAAGGGCACGGTTAAAATTGCAGCCTTGGATGCTACATGAAATAAGCGGTGTGCCCAGATCTTTCTGCTTCGGTGATAGATTTGAAAGTATAGCACAACTCTCATGAGGCGAGAGGACCACCGAATTCTTTGTTTTCTTTGGCTGTCGCCTGGGTGTCGTGTAGTCTTTGAAGAATCGGGTGACAGTGGGTATATGGTCGATAGCCTCCAATAGGGGTACTTTGATCTTAACATCCATAAATAAAATATGCAGGTTATCAAAGGCCTACGTGTTCTTTTTCTTTCCTTTTGGCTCCTTCAGTAGAGCCTCAGGGAATGGGACCGATTCTGGCATCAGTTTGGGTGCATCATCCTCACGAGAATGCAGTGCACATCCCAAATGAGAGGGTGATGAAGAAGATGGGCCAGGATCAGGTCGAGGCAGATCGACGGTTTGCTTGCCACTCATAGTAATCGCATTGGGCATCGCAGGTCCAATGGGATCATAAGGCAGAGGAGGGTTCACAATAGGGACATAAGAGTGATGTGCTACTACAAGATTAGCCTGAAATCCTGATGGAGTGCTCGGAGCTTGCAGAATCTGATGAACCTGCCCCTGAGAAGGTCGTACCTGTGGTTGTGGACCACGAGGTACAAAATTTCATGGGTTAGGAACAGGTTGGGCTAAAAGAGTGCCCTAAGATCGAGTCGTCATGCGTAGTTGACTGATGTCAGCATTCTATTGCGCCAATTGGTGCTGGAGAGAGGTCATGTTTTCTTCATGGCACATGGACATTTCCATCATCATTCGCATCAATTTATCAAGAGGACTTCATGCATGTTCCGTTTGAGGTATGCAAGGGCCCGACGGTGGATTTGCCACAGGGTTATACTGGGCCTTTGGGATGACAGGTGCGGATGGTCAGATTGGTCCACCTACAGGGCTTGGGCGCTACGGGTTACTGGACCATGCGAAGTTAGGATGATTTCGCCACCCTAGGTTATAGGTGGTAGAGAATGGGTTGTTCCTCAGAGCAGAAGCATCTTCTAAGCCAGAGGATGAGTCCGCATGTGTATATGCATTCGAACACATGGAGGCTTGGTCCTCCATGTCAAATTACTGGCTCGCAGAAGCCAGGTCCACATTGCTTACTGAATCGCTTGACGCGATACTCGATAAGGATGGTCTCACAGGATTCTTGGGACTAAGTGGACATTAGAAGGATTAGGGTTGTGACAGAGTGATGGTGTGGAGATGTTTGCCATAGAGTAGAAGGGGTTGGCCAGAAGCTCATCTAGCTTCTTATGCACGACAGAGACTTCATCCAAATTTTGTGCAATTTAGTTAAGATCTGTGGATGAATGGGAGGGTCACGTGTCAACTTCGTGAACATTGCGAGGCATGTGGTATGATTAAAAGTGGCAATGGAGGCATTGTTCATTGAGTTTTCATTCATGCTCTCAAATAATTCAAATGCTCCATTCTCATCTTTATTCATAAAATTTCCTCCACAGGAAGCGTCAGTGATATGTCGCAAAGTCTCATTTAGCCCATAATAGAAGATTTGGTCTATATGCCACTTTGGAAGACCATGGCGTGGGCACTTCCTTAGGAGGTCATTGTAGCTCTCCCAAGCCTCATGAAATTGCTCGCCGTTTTGTTGCAAGAATGAAGTTATGGCCTGGAGAAGTGCATTGGTGCACCCGATTGGGAAGAATTTATTAAGAAATGTTGTGTGCATCTATTCCCAAGAATGGATGGGTCTCCCAAGGGTGCACAACCATTGCGACACTTTGTCCTGCAATGAAAATGGGAACATTTCAATATGGACTATTGATAACCCAATGTTTCTTGGTTTAATAGTTTCTGCCAATCAGGTTAAGTCTTCCAAATGAAGGAAGGGATCTTCACTTGCAAGACCATGGAAGTGGAAATTAATTAGGACAATGACATTAGGTTTGAAATCAAAATCGTCCCCACTGATGGGGACCCAAATTTGCCCAATGGTCTCTGTAGCTGTGGGATTTTGATAGGAACTAAGAGACCTGGGCTCCTCCCTTTCAGGGGGAGGGTGATTCATTTCCTCCAATGTTTTCCTCATGGCCTCGATTTGTTCATTATACAGTGCCATTTGGGCTTGAAGGCGGGTTATGGGGTCGATAGCTCCACCAGCACCTGGTGGGTTTGGAGGGGGTGATTTCCTCCTTCGGGATTTCGGGGTGGGCGAGCAGCCATGTTTACGAAGGAGGATGACAATTCACCAGTTTCTACCCTTCTAGAATTATCAGAAAATTCAAATAATTCAGGGTTTTATGACCTCCTCCCAAACATGCACTACTGTAAGGAGAATTGGGGAGATAAGAAGGGAAGTGGATGAGAGAAACAACACTGTAAGGATACACTTGATGACAAATCAAAGCAATCAATTTCCTAACCTCTAAAATGTGCCTCTAGACATAAAGATCTAAGTTACCTACTATCACAACTGATGTGGATAGAATTATTGAGAGTAAAATGCCTATTCATGCATGTTCCTAGTCTTAGATTTGCATTTCATGTTATAAATATTGCATAGCATGCATCATTCTGCATTTAGAGTAGTTGTATATAATTTAGGTTAATTGCACCCTTTTTGTGGTCAGGAGAGGGGTATTTTTTTTGGAGCCTCAGATTGACGATCCGACTGTAAGAATCTGATCAAGATGACGATCAGAGTCCAACGCCTCCGAAATCACCTCGATCGAAGTCTCGTAGCACCATATGTAGTCCGAGGAAGATCAACGGCCAAGGGACTAGGTGACATAATTCAGAGCTTCAAATGACAAATCTGACTGCGTGGATGGGTTTAGATCGGTGATCGTAGCCCAACGACACGAAAATCAACTTAATCCGACCTCTGTAGCAGCCCCTACAACAAAAAGAAGATGGATGACCCAGATTACACCATGTGGCACAACCCAGACAGCCCATGCGCATGCACGCGCCACCGTATGCGCACAGTAGTGCGGGTGCACGCGTGCGTGTGGAGAAATGCATGCACACAACGTAGCACCAGCGCGTGAGCGTGCGCGTGCTCGGCAAAGAATGCACACAGCGCAGTGCCAGCGGAGCATGGGGTGGGTGCGTGCTTGGTTGGTGCCAGCCTGCAGCGACGCCTGAGCTGGACCTACAGCGACGCTTACAGCCATCACTAATTATTTGCACGCTAGCAAGGCCAACTGCGTGCGCCAGCGGGCATGAGCTGCCTGCAGCGACACTTCCAACGACGGCTAGAGGTCGCTAATGGTCCCATACCTATTTTAGCCTCTTCTCCTCCACTATAAATGGACCTACACCTGCTCCCTTCTAAGCCATCTCTACCTACTCTACTCCCACCTACTCCCAAGCTCTAGCAAGCCTACCAACACTCTGTTAGAGCTTGCTCTAAAGCTCCCAAGGCGCCTATTAGTATAGCAAACCACTACCCCACCAAATACTCCTCCAACTTCCCATCCCCATTCATAGGCCACCTTGGAGCCATCCTCCCACCTCCATTCTGGTAGCAGATCATCTTCGCCTTCTCACCTCTATTCTAGAGCTGCGCTGAAGCTTTCCTCTACTCAATGTCCTCTCGCTTCTCACCTCCATCGTCTTGCTTCCCAACTCCATCTGAGCTTCTGCCAGGCACCGTTGTCTCGTCGAATAGCCGCTTCGGGAGATTTCTTCTCACCTCCTTCACTTTTTATGTTTTTTATATTATTGTAATTAACATTCATGCAATATATCAAATTCAATTCTATATCTCTCGTGATTGTTTGTCATCTTATTTCAAAAACAAAACAAAAGAAACCCCTAAAACACCAAAAAGAAATAAATCGAAGCGCGGTTTTCATACAAAGTAAACGTCGCCTCCCTGTGTTCGACCTAGGACTCCCTTGGAGTTTCGATATAAATTTTCTTTGATCACGAGTTTTGTAACTACGACGATGAGTTACTTGTAACCACAATTTTAAAACGTGAAACCCGTTCGATCAACAACCTACGAAATCGAATGAGAGCACCGCAGAACTATCGGGCCAGATTGAAAAGCTATTTGCCCCAGTCAGAGACACTCGATAGCACATGGGAACCCACACCGGCACGTAGGCACTACACGTAAGTAGTTAGATCTCCAATCCTTAAGAGGGGTCAAGTTGCTTCCAGTTTTAATTTAAAGGTTAGGATCAAGTGCTTAAGGAATGTGAGGGGCATTGTATATGGGTAATGCCCAAGTGAATTGATTCTAAGAGTGTGTCAAGAAAGCATGCAACAATAATCTCTCCCCGAATTGAAGTTCTAGATGGTGAATGGCTTTTAGAGTTTAGCTCTTAGGTAGTATGGATTTTATGATTTCATTGAATTACCAATTCAACCAATCTCTGGGTTTTTAGAAAATACAAGTTCTTTTTGCACCCAACACACCCTTCTTCAATGTGGATTAGTTATTGCATGCTAAAAATGCAATGGGCTTCCCTAGATGGAAATTTCTATGTGTGGATGCACAAGTCAATTTTAGCTTAATGTGAGAGGGATCCAAAGCACTTCAATTCAAGTGCTCCCAATCACTAAAATGAGATTGCACACAAGGGCTCAACCATCAAATGATGTAAAGAAAATGAAAATGTTGAGGTTGAAATATTCAGGATCGAATCTCAGGCAAATGTAAAGTCGTGGTGGACTTGGAATCAACTCAATTCCAAACCTCCCCACCAAAAATGTGATCCTGAAATGCTAATAAATGAGGCAAGGAAGGATGGCAATCAATCAATTTTTATCTTGCCTCTAAGAAGACTTCACACAATGAAATCGCCAAGAATCAAGATTCTTAGATTTTCGCTATGCGAAGTTTGCAGGAAATCAAGGGGCGGTGGGGATGATAGCAAACAATCAGCAAGTGGGTTTTAGTCCACTCGCCCCAAGAAATTCCCAAGAAACGTTTTTAGGGTTTTTGGAAGTTTTAGATTCTTTTTTATTTTGAATTGAGGGTGACAAAAGGATCTAGTTTACCAAAGAGAAGAACACTAACCTTTTCTGCAACGGTTGCGAAGACCCAAGAGGCAACGGTGGCAACTTCACGCTCCCACCTTGTCATTGCTCCTGTCTCCCACCTTCTTTGTGTGCCTCCTCCCGACAACTACCTCACCTGCACAACGCAAACAAACACACCCATGAAGACAAGGGTGGGAAAAGAAACAAAGGAAAAGGATAGATACACTTACTCCAAATGGTGCCTCCTCGGCGACAACACTAGAAAAACGTGTTGCGGTCTTGAATAGGCTTATTTAATATGATGATATTATCGTCGAAATTGCTATAGTGAGTTAACCTAAATCGAGTCTACACTAATTTTACAAAAATTTTAACCTGGCCTACTTGATTTTATCTTGGTCACTTTTAGGCCTAGGGTCGATCTCAAGGAGGCGGGAATTAGGAGGTTAAGAAGTTTCTACGCCTTTCCTAGAATGTATCTCTTCCTTGCATTTATTATGTTTTTGGTTTTTTTTCTACTTTTATGATTTTTGTGATAATGTTGTCTTTGAGGCACACCCTCAAAAATGAAGTTCTTGGCCTTGAGCCAAATGGTCCTTGGCTTGAAGCCAATTTAGGGTTCCAAAATTGATCTTGTCACTCACAAGATCAGGTACTTGCAAGACAAGAATTATCTTTTCTCTTTTATACTTTTTTTGGTCTTTTTGATAGCAACAATAAAAGATAAATGAAAGCAAAATAAAATGAAAGGAAAGAAATGAAAAGAGATACTTTTTTTATTTTAAACTAAAAGGAAAGCTATTGTCTTACGGTAGCAATCTGGGAGGACAATTTATTATAAAAGGTTAAGAAGATTTACAATTTAGATCCCCACGTATGTATGAGGGACCAGCACTCCTTTACAATTTGCTCACAGCAAACCGGTCTGTCCTGAAAAAGCCTCTCATTTCTTGCCCTCCACACACACCAGAGAGTTGGAGCCATGCGCATATGCGGCCTCTCCATCACAACAAAATTCTGCCAAATGGACTCCCACGAGGGGAGTGGTTCCTAGCAGGTCCTCCTCCAAACTACAATAGTAATCAGGCAAGACAAGAAAATGTGGCTAAGGTTATCAGTGTGCATTCCACACAGGTGGCATTCATGAAGAGTAGCTCCCATTCTTTTGTGTCGTAGATCACCTGTTATCAAGCCCTCCCACCTACACAGCCAAAGAAAAATTTGCACTTTGAGGGGAATCTTCAAGAGCCATATTTTTTTGTCAATGTAATCATAGCTCCCACCTCTGTCTCCCTCCATAATCTTTCTATATCCACATTGCACTATATATATTCCATCCCATACATAATTATCATCCACTCCAAGTCTGGGTTTAAAACTTTCCAAGTCTGAAATCAGGTTCCTTCTTTCTTCCCATAGCCGGGTGCCCATTTTGGTGGATTCATCTTCACTCAATTGCCAGCAGTTCCTGCTATCAGACCAGTAACAGCTAACAGTGCCATCTTTGTCTCTGGCTGCAGCAAAGGCCCTTGGGTAAGCCTCCTTCAGAGTACCCAGCAGGGACCAGCCTTCACTCCAGAAGTTGAATGTTCTACCATCTCCTAAAGTCGGCTACAACAAGTGCTAGTTGTCGTTCAGAGCTCTAGCCATAGAATTCCAAAAGGGTGAAGGTCTGGTAGGGTGTAATCTCTTCAGCGCACTATTGGACGGAACATATCTGTCCTTAAGCAGTTCAGTCCAATGAAAAGAGATACCTAGCTTAGTATATGTATATATATAGAAGATATGTAAGTGGATATAGAATAGATATAGATATATAGATACCATATATATAGGGGTGGAGATGGAAATGGGGATGGGGTGTAGCACGGTGTCAAGTTGGTCCATGTCTAGCAAAATGCAACCAACAAGACTAAGTGCCGCGTGGAGTGTGGAGCGGATGTGTGTGAGTGTGGGTGGAAGTGCTTACTTTGCGCGAGTATCAGGAAATATTCACAACTGGTGCGAATATTCCCATGATACGATGCGTGGTGAAGGGGTGAGTGCGCAGGTATGTGGGTAGGAGATGTGAGGTGAATGTTTGTATGGGAGAATGGGATATGTGTATATACAACTATATTTATGTATATGTATATATAAATATATCTATCTATATATATAAATATATATATGGGGGAGGGAATATGTGAATATATGTATGTGAATATGCATATAGGTGTGTGTGAACGTGTAAGTAGGTGAGTGACTGTGTGTGTCAGTGTGTGTGTCTACGTGAGAGGGAAAGGGTGTCTGACTGACTGCCTATGTGTGTGAGAGAGTGAAAGGGTGACAGGAGCCATGTGTGCTCGCGTTGGAGGGAGGGGAGAGCCTGCACGCACTCAAGGGCACGAGGAGAAGCCGCAGCGCATAAGGGCTACGTGCTGAGGGGTAAGGCGCGAGCGGAGTAGAGGTGTGGGCACTGGGTGAAGGTACAGGTGACTGGCTGGAGGCAATTACACGGGAGGAGAGAGAACACTGTGCCACCAGAAAGTGAGAAACTCTCTAGTGTCTACAGTGTCGTGCTGACTATGGTGAACAGTGCACTATAGTGCCACACGGAGAGTGGTAACCGGTTTGCCACACGGAGAGTGGTAACCGGTTGAGGTGGTGTGGCATGTGAAGGGTGTTGTGGTGCTGGAAAGCGCACACAAGCATGCAAAAGGGGAGCTTGAGGTGCGTGGTGGCACGTGGAGGTGGCTGATAAGACGGTTTTTGCTTTCAAATAATGTATTAAGATGATTTGTCATTGTAGGATTAAAGTGGTGGAAAATCGCTTAACAAATAATTAAAATTAAAATTAAACCACTCATAGAAGAGCGAATCGTGTCCACAGGGAGGCAATGATGCAATAAAATCACAAATATTTTTTCTCGTATTCATTCAATCAAGTGTGAAATCCCGAGTCAAATCTGACATGAAATGTAATGAAAAGAAGATACACAATAACTCGAAAATGTAAGGGTATATGTGTAATTTTTCCTTACTAAAATATTCAATAAATATGTGATGAATCTATGTAATTTCCAATTGACATGCATTAGAGAAAATTTGTGCTCATTTTAATCCAAAACCATGTTAAAACATGTGAATAACAAAAGCCACGCAATTATATGAAAGCATGAATATGAAGTCACAATTTCACCATAATAAAATAATCATAAATCAAAATTTATTTTCACTGCAATGGCATTCAAATGTAATTATTAATTAAAGTAAAAGAAGAGGATTCTACCTCTCTCCTCCTTACGCATAGGAGAGAGGCTCATTCGAGGAGCTACTCCTATAAGAGGTCGACTGAAGCGAGGCCTTCGCAGTGGTGGTGGTGGTGCATCGTGAGATGGCTGGAGCTGACTTGCCGGAGGAAAGGAGTGGTGGTGGTGGAGCCTGCTACTGGTCGCGCTTGCTGCAGGCACAAGGAAGGCAGCGCATGCGGGTGCTGGGGGCACTGTAGGCGTACGGAGGCGTAGGCGAGTGGGCGCGTGAGCGCTTTGCAGGCTGCTTGGGCGTGCACGGGCGTGCTGGTGGCACTAGCTACAGGTGCTGCAGGGAGGCACTGGAGCGCAGGCACAGGGGTGCTGGAGTGTTCTAAGCGGGGGTGCTGAGGGCGAATGAGCGTGGGCGCGTGGAGGCGCGGCTCTACTGGCCGCAAGGGGTGCGCGGGCATGGGTGCTGGAGCATGGGCTGCTGGCGCGCCGGCGTGAAGGTGCATGGAGGTTAAGGCACTGGGACTACAGCTGGGTGAAGGTGAACAGGCGTGGAGGTTCTGGTGAAGGCATGCGGGCGAGGTGGTACAACTGCTGGTGCATGGGTTGGAGCTGCTGGTGAAGGCGAAGGTGTGGGCATGCGCTAGCTGCGTTGAGGGCGAGGTGGGCTAGATGAAGGTGAAGGCACAGTGGGTAGATGGCGTGTGCACTAACGGTGGGTGCGCTAGAGGTGAAGTGAGTTGCTGGTAGGAAGAGTTGTAGCTCTTTGTGCTGCAGTGGGTGTGGTGAGGTTTTATTTGAGCTTTTTTTGGTGGAGTCGACGAAAAACAGAAAATGGGGAAGAAGATGGAGGTGGATGCTGGTGATGGCAGTGAAGATGGTAGCATGCACGCCTGTGTGTGCATATGGTGGAGCAGCGTGCATTCACGGTGATGCGAGCAAGCTCCGAATGATGGTGCAGCCTGTCACACCACACGCCCACGGTGGTGGAGGCTTGCCGCCACAGTTGAGGCTAGTGGTGGTGGAGTGGATGAGAGTGGTGCACTCTCCGCACAGTGATGAATAGTGGTGGGGGCCTCCTTCTCAACGGCAGCTCTTCCTTCTTTTGTAGCCATGGCCACACTGATTTGAAATTCAAAATGCCGTAGAATGAATGTGATGTGCAGGAGGAGGAGGCAGAGCCGGAGGAGTTACCTATGCAAAGGAGAAAAAGAATAAAAGAATAAAATAATTAGGGTTATTTATGCATAACTCCTTAACTTCTATGTTAATTAAAATAGTACACCTAATTAATTAACTAATTAAATGTATGCAACCCTAGGTTAATTCTAAATGCATGAATTATGTACTTAAGCTAAAAATAAGAATTAATTTATTTACATCCTAATGTATGCTATCTAAATGTTAAAATTAATTTAATGTCTAGAGATTTAGATACTTAAATAGCCCAAGAATATGGGCTAATCATTGGCTGAAATGCACACAGTGGTGTGCGAGCTAGAGCTTCAGAGCTTGAAGCTCTATCAATGGTGCTACGGAGTAAAACGGAGAGAACAAATTGGAAACAAAACAAATAAAACAGAATGAACCAAAACTAAGAAAAACAAATAAAAACAATACACCACGCCCACCTGCTCGCGATGGAGCTAGGAGGTGGTGGCCTCACACTGTGGTGGATGCAGCCACAGGAGAGATCTCCTCTATTCCTAACGTCCCTCTCAACTTGTGAGATGATGATGAGTGTGAGGAGAGGGAGAGAGGACAGCTAGAGTGGCCGGTAGGCAAATGGTGGTGAGGTGCTATGTGTGTATGATTGAGGGTGGAAGTGAAGGTGACCGACTGTGTGTGCTAATGTGAGGGGATGGGCCGACCTGTCGCAAAGGTTGAGGCGAGGGTTCTTTTATAGATAATGGGAGGTAGGGTGCCAGGTGTGGGCGTAGGTTGTTAGGATATTAAAAAAAAAGAAGGAATATTTCATGTAGGCACTTAGGTTGTTGGAAAATGAATGTTGGCTTTTATTGGATGGAATAAGTGGTGGAATTTAAATGGGAATGAGGTGGCCATGGAAGGGATGAAATGGATGAATGGATGCTCAATCTCTCTCTATGTTCCTCTCCATAAAATGGGCAAATGCAAATACATCACAAGATGCATGCATGGCTATCTAATCTAAATGCTTAATGCTATAAAATAGCATAAGTTGGCCTAATTAAAGGCATGAATTGTTGCGCAATCACCGACCTATATAGCTAACTGATAAACGCCAGTTTATCATCATTCTTATGCATTAAATCAAACCTCGCTCTTAGGATTTTACTCCGCAAACGGGTTTTCGGGCTGCATTTAGGCATAAATTAGGTTAGGCATGCATTGCATTTTTTATTGTCTTTTTGATATGTTTTTGTGAGTGTTAGGGATGAATTGACATACAGATCCATAAAACCCTAGCACTCAAGAAGGAAAATGGTAAAGGAGAAGCTCAGACTAGCTGGAACTCAGCTTGATCTAGCTCCCCACAGCTGGAACCTAGCTTACTTGAACTAGGGTTAGCTCATCCCAGCTCCATTCAGCTAATCTTAGCTGAATGGCAGCTCAAGAGAGTTCATCTTAGATCACCCTAGCTCAAGTCAGCTCAGATCCAGCTCAACTTAGCTGAGTCTAGCTCATCTCAGCTCCCACTAGTCCACAGGGAGCTCTAGCTAGCTCAGCTGAGTTGATGGGAGTTCACCCCAGCTCAAACCTAGCTACATCCAGCTCCACTCAACTCCAGCCAGCTGAAGAACTCATCTCAGCTCAGGAAGCTCAAGTCCAGCTCCCGGGGATTCAGCTTAGCTCAACTCAGTTGAGCCAAGTTACATAACTGCCTCAACCAGCTTGATCCTCCCTGGGAGCACCAGACCTAGCTCACCTCAGCTCATTATGGTAGAAGCTAGCTCACTTTAGCTTGGCTTAGCAACTAGCAAAGAACTAGCAAGCTAAGCCAGCTAGAGTAGCCGCATGCCAGCCTCTTCAGCAGCAACCAGCTCCAGTTTCAGCTCCAGACTTCTCATCCTCAGCTCCTCCCTCTAAACTCTAACTCCAACACCTCTTTCTCTACTCCTCCTTTAGCTAAGATAGCTTAGCTTAGATTAGCTTAGCTAGCAAGTAGCTCCTTGGCCATCCACCACCTTCAAATTCAACCCTAGCTAGCTCCACCAACTTAAGCCTACCTAAGCTAGCTATCCTACTCAAGTTGGCGCCACCTCCTAGCCACCCATTCACCCCATTATCACCACCAAAAGGCACCAATTTTGGCACCAAAACCTAACCCTAACTACCCCACTTTTTGGAGCCAACATCCACCCCCACATCCACCATACACCTAACCCTACAACCCATCCTAGCCATCCACCTACCCCTCCTTCTAGAACCCTTCTTGGTGCCAACTAAGACCCCCTTCTAGAAGCTATTTTGGCGCCAACATCAAGGGGTGTCACCACCCATAACCACCCCCTAGGTGTCCCTTGGGTTGGAGCCAATTGACCTTGGCCATTGGATCCCCAACCACCTCCATCTCTTCATCTTGGCCCTTCATTCCAAGAGTCACCTTAGCCCCCTTCCTATTCTATAAAAACCCACCACCTGCCACCATTTGAGGGCATCCTCCATTAGTGTATTTTGCTACCTATACCACCTATACCTACGGCCAAGAAGAAGGAGTAGAGAAGGAGATTAAAGGGGCACATCACCAGCCCTTTTGGTGCATTCTTCTCCCCACTCTCTTCAACTTGGGCCACGCCAAGGAGGAGGACTCTTCCACTTCAAGGAGGATGGCTAGGCAAAGGAGAAGGACCTAGGGTGGACGTCCACCCTTGGAGAGAAGCTTAGGGCACAGCCCCTTAGGGCTTGCCTTGGAGGACATCACCTTAGCGGAGCACAGTAAGGAAGGAGTTGGAGGACTCTTTTCAAGCTTGGGATCTACCAAGCTTGGAGCAAGAAGCCCTCTTCTTCACCATCTATCTAGAGGATTTGTCTTTGCTTTTCTTTATTTCAATTTTTATAGTAGTAGAAGCATTCCTCTACTATGCCTTTTTGTAAAACACTTTTTCATTAATCTAGTTGCCTTCTTTGCAATTTCTTATTTGCATTTCTAATTGCTTTGTTTTTAGCATTCTTCACTCCCTCTCCCTAATTATTCTAGACCTCCACTTGCCTAGAGTGAGCTTAGGGAGAGGCTTTACTTGCCACTTAGAAGTAGTATTTTGAATTTGAAGTGTAAGTCACTTTCCCACCACAATTTCGCATGTTACCTTAATTCAAAAACAAAAAAAAAATGATATATTGAAAAATACCAAAAAGAAAGTTGAGATTTGTATTCCAAGCAAGAAAATCAATTTTGCAGACATTTGGCCTCCTTGGACGACCCTAGATACCCCACTATTTAGGTTTATAAATTTAAGAGTTGATCGGTTTTGCGCGTTACAACGACATATTTAACAAATCATGTAAAATCCGTTATCACTTTTTGGCGCCATTGCCGAGGAGGCACGGCTTTGCTATTCTTTCTCCTCTTACTTGAAGTAGATCTCATCCTCTTCTCTTTCTTCTTTTTCGTGTGTGCAGGAACTATTGCAGGAAGAAAGCGGGAATCTGGAAGCGAGAGCTCAAAGTTCCTTTTCTTCCCGTGAAATTCAGGTTGGTTCCTCTTTCTGGTCACATAATTAATTAAGACTACCAAGAAAATATTAAACTTGGCTTTTAGAACCCTAAACACTTTAATTAAGTGGAGTGGTGCCCATATAAAATCCATTGTTTGCTTGAATGCTTCTTTAACACCACTCCATTGCAAGTATTGGTGTTCTATTTTTCGGGTCCAGATTTCTATCCGGACTTAAAAAATCTATTCCTAATACCAAAGGCCTCCTAAAATCACAAAATTTCATTCAGCGATTCCTAATTAAGCTAGGAACATTTGTAATAAACTGCAGATCAATTGGATTTGTATTTAATTTTTAAAAATTCGTGGACTACAGAGGGGTCACACCCTCTAATCTTCTTATTTTGCTACTGTCCGCAAATTTTTAGAATTTTTATACTTATCCAGTTTTTGTGAAATTTACCTTGCTGGAATCCTTGTGAAATTTTACACATCATATAAAATCACAAAAATTTTCTGATGTCGGTGGTAATACTGAAAAGTCCAAAATACCCATAGGTATCATTTCTGGACTTTAACATCAGTACAATTAAAAATTCAAAATAATTATCAAATAAATTCATAAAATCTTACAAAAATCTTTTTTGGAATCCTTGTTTGATTTTATTCAAAGTAGTGGCGTTTTTTGACTTGTTTAGACCACTACTTAATACAGAAAGCCTAAAATTAATTCATTGGTAGTAATTTTCTGTCTTAGGGATAATCGACTTAGGGTTTCTTTCTTTCTTTTTAAAGACTCACATTAAAGGAAATTAACCATCACAAATATAACTTGTCTTTCCTTTGATTGTGAAGTTTCAAACTTGTTTGAAAATTTAAAGAGAAAAACCCTAAAACATATTTAATTAAATCAAATCCTAAAAGACCAAAATACAAAAAATTTGTGTGACAACTTGATTTTCATTGGAGCCACTCTCCAATTCTTACACAAAAAAAAATCAAAATAACAGGGCAACAACCCAATTAATGCCCTCCACATTCCGTGTGCACTGTAGTATCCTAGACCTAATAAAACTTGTAGCAACTTGACCCCTAAGGCTTCATCAACTTAGGCTTGCTATCTAGGTCTTAAGTTTTCTTTAGTTAGTACCAATTCTGTCATCTATATCTGGTGTTCAGGCTGAGGGGCCGTGTCAAACAACCAGGCGCGGGTTTGTACAAGCACCTGGGGTTTTCCCTAGGAAACGTTTGGGCCCAAACCTCCCCTTAAGCAACTTGGCTAGATTTGTTAACAGAATGGGTATTCACTATTGACTACTTATTTCCTACATAGACCAAGTCTTAGGTTATTATTAGGGAGTCGCATTTAAGTTAGGTCTAGTTTTGTTTGTTTGAGTTGCACACTTTCTCTCATCTCTTTCTCTTCTCCTCCCCTCCCGTTCTTCCATTTTATGCACGGGCAACGATCTCAAAATCCGCACTTGGAAGGACCATTTGATTTCGCCCCCTACGCAAAAAGACCACTTTTTTTGTCTTCTTCTCCTAAAAAAATGGAAACACAACAAAATAGGTCCACTGACCCTTCCACTTCCACCTCTAACCCCACCACTAACCCTAATTCTAACCATTCCACCCAAAACCCACCCACCATTAACTTCCCACACTTGGAGCTCCCTAATCTTGAGTTGCCCCAAACACAACATCAAGACCCCCTACCTGATCTTTTAAAATTGATGGCCGAGCAGATTAATAAATTAAATTCCAATCAACAAACATTGACCAGGAACATTCAAAACCTAGCCAATCCAAGGCCACACCCACCACCCCGTCAACAGCTTGTTATTCCTCTTAAAGATTTCTATGATCCATCTTATTATGAGGAATGACCAGGGGTGGTCATACCAGAGGGGGACTTTGAGATCAAGCCTGCTGTCTTGAACCTAATTAAACACTTTCATGGCCTTCCTAGGGAAGACCCTTTCAGCCACCTTGAAGAGCTAACTCTTCTTGCACAGACAACCCGTTCCCGAAATGTGCAAGAAGACATATGGCTGATGCGGCTTTTTCCATTATCTCTTAAAGATAAGGCCTCTTATTGGTTCAGGACCATTGGTCGACCCATCACAACTTGGACCCAGCTCAAGAGTGCCTTCCTCAAGAAATTCTTTCCCATAGGTCGTACCAATTCCTTGCGAAGATCTATTACAACCTTTCACCAAAAATCTGGTGAGACTTTCCATGATTCTTGGGAAAGATTTCAAGATCCTTTAAGAAGTTGCCTGCACCACGAGATTCCTTTATGGCAGCTAGTGCAAATCTTCTATCATGGATTAGAAGATCAAATCTGACATTTTGTCGACGCCTCGTGTGGCGGCAACTTCTTAAATAAAGATGCTGAAAGTGCCTACAACCTGTTTGAAGAAATGAGTGAAACTCATTTAATCAAGCTTCCATGAACACATCTTGCAGAACCCAAAACCCGCAGTTCGGTGTTCATGAAATAGGCACTCAATCTATCCCTGTCACGTAAGACGATCTTCAATTGATCACTCAAAAACTCGACCAGATGCATATTAATCAAAAGAAAATTAAGAAAAGACTGGCCACATCAACCCAAGCTCCACACCCACATCTAACCCAACCTAACTTTCCACGAAGAGAAAATTTGCACAATCTCAACACTACTACTGCTGATTATTCTGAGGTTGCCCATGATTCACTGGGGAATTACAACTATCCAAATCTTAACCCCACTCAAAATATTTCTGCCATCCAGGAGCCCTTTAAAAATTCTTCCAATTGGAAAAATTACCTGAACTACTCCTGGAATAATCAAGTTTCTTCCCAACCATATCATTTTAATGGGTATGGGTTGAATCCAATCTTCCATCCTGGGCCATCTCAACAAGACATCAATGCCCAGATGATGCGAAGCTTGGAGGATATGCAAACAAAAATGACTGAAGTAACCCGCACCATCACAAATCTGAACAATCAGATTGGGGTTACTCCCACGCAAAGCCCTGCAGGACATCTTCCGTCCCAATCCATGCCCAACCCTAATCACCAAGGGAACCATTATGCGGGCAGAACTCCACACTATCCGAATCAGCCTCCTCCTAATCTACCACCTCAGCAGCCACCTAGGTTTCCGCAATCATAGGCCCCCCACCTCCTCCAAATAAAAATCCGACTACACATGCAATTACTTTGAGGAGTGGGAAAACCACCACTGAGCCCGGGCCTTCATACAAACCTGGTGAAGTACCTATGCAAATTGACTCCCCACCTCCCCATCAGGAAGAAAAAGAAATACAAAAATCTCAAGACAAGATTCCTATCTCTCTCCCACAAGCTCTCTACCCCATCACCAACAAAAAAAAGAAATCTGAGCCCACTACAGAAGAACTCATGGATCTATTTGGGCAAGTTCATATCAATATTCCTCTCCTAGATGCCATCAAATATATACCTGCCTATGCTAAATTTTTGAAGGAGATTTGTACTCCTAAAAGGCAGGACAAAAATCTTGGACAGGTGCATCCTTCGAAGATAGTAAGCTCTGTCATATAGAGTAAGCTGCCTCCTAAGATGAAAGATCCGGGGGCGCCTTTAATTTCTGTAATTAGTGATGACACTACCTTTAATCGCACCCTCCTTGATCTTGGTGCCTCAGTTAATATTATTCCCACGAGTTTATTCGAAGAATTTCAGATCAGTGAATTAAAACCCGTCGAGGTTACCCTGCAATTAGCCGATCGATCTACAATCAAACCTCATGGGATTGTCGAGGATGTTTTGGTCAAGGTCCAAAATTGTCGAGGAAAGTCTTCCCTGCAGACTTTCTGGTTCTTGACATTGAGGTACCTGAATCATTACTGGACTCCCCAATAATCCTTGGACGCCCTTTTTTGGCCACTGCAAAGGCAAATATCAATTGCCACACAAGCAAAATGGATATCAATTGTGCTGGACAAACTATTACTTTAAATATTTTCAAATCCTCCAGGAGATTCCATGATGATAACTTTTTTCAGGACTCAGATATGGAAATTTCCAATATGGTGGAGACAATGTTAATAGATACCCTTACCGACCCCAATTTTTTTGAGGACTCTGATTCAGAATCAGTGGCCGATGAAATCTGTGATCTAGAAACTTGTCTTGACCCAAAATTTATTCCTAATACACCCCCTAAGCACCTTAACCCACCCACTATTCACGCACCTAATTTTTCCACACTAACTTCACCCAATCCTCACCATTCCTTCCCCGACTCCTTTCTTACGGACCTACCACCAACCCCTCCCGAGTTTGGCATCCAACCTGATTTAAAACCATGGCCAGACTTGGGCCACACTTATCATTTTCCATCCAACTTTGATACCAATATTGCTTCTAATCAATTTTCTAGGGATCTAGAAGAAGACACCTTTTTTGCGGGCATCCAAGGGTCCAATTATTTACATGATTTTACGTCTTCCATGCATACCTTCACACCCAGCTAAATGGCGTAAAAGATAGCACTGGATGGGAGGTAACCCATCATTTTTTCTTGCTTTCCTTTTTTTCTTCGTTTTCCAGGTTTTGTTCATCCTAAACCGACCGTTCTTCACTAAGGTGATCCCTTTTCCCTCCTAATGCATGAGGACATGGCATATCTTAAGCATGGGGGGGTGTTTTTAAATTTGACGATCGATTTAGGACTTTCAAAACCTAAAAATATGCATTTTTGTTTAATTTATTTCCTGCTTGCATACCCAAAAAAATAAAAATGTTGAAAACTTTTTGAGGAAAAATTTTGAAATCGGGACTAAGGTCGAAAATTTCACTTTTGGTACAATGGGATTTAATCTTTAACAAACTAAGGATGAGGATATGAATCTGATCATTAGAATTCTAGGGTCTATTTTAGACTAGATCAGATATCCTTCTCTAAAATTCCACCTGAACTCATGATAGTTCAGGTGACTTGATCCTATTTTGTAATATGAAAAGTATTTGACTTAGTTTCTGATTCAAAAACTTGCATGTCTTGAGAAACTTCTTGTGTCAATTTTCACACACAAGCCAACACTTAAAAACAACTAAAAATTTGAAAAACTCCCTTGTTTGGACTTAGTAAAAGTCTGAAGCAGATCATTGGTTTGAGTTCCCACCGCCGAGGAGGAAAATACCTCCTTTGAGGACGCGATGTCAACATGTTACCTGTTGATGCACGAAACTCGATCGAGTTTTAACAGTTATTGCGTCGTAGTATAGGTGATCAAGCGTCGTCAACAAATAAAAGTTTTTATTACTCGAAAACCAGAGTATCCGAGGTCGAACACAGGGAGCAATCGGAATTTACTACTAATCTCAAATGTAATTGAACACTCTAATTTACTCAAAAGTTTAATTCAAATGCATTTAAAAAGTAATCCAGGAAAAAGAGTAAAATTGGACGTGTGATCACAATATCAGACGTCTTAAAATTATTTTCCTCCTTTGATTGTTCTTCTTCTTCTTTCTCTACAGTCTCTCTTCTGCCTTCTTCTTCTTTGTATCAACGGGTCTTCTTCTTTTTCCTTGGTTTCTATCTTGGCCTCTCTTCTTCCTTCTCTTCTCTCTTCTGCGAAAGCTTCTTCTTCCTTGGCTCTGCTATACTTCTTCTTCTCTTCTTCCTTCACCTCTTCCTGCTCTTTTCACTGGCTTCCTTCCTTCTTCATTTTTGCCTTCTACTTCCTTCTCTTCTTCCCTTTGCTAGCAGCGGCTAAGTGTTTGCTTCACTCCTTCCTTCCCTTCACAACCACAGTAAGGTACAACAAAACCTAACCCCTCTACCCACACCCACGCATCTCTCTCTCTCTGTAAACCACCCTCAGCAAGCTCTCTGAGAGTCGGGTTAACGGGTCGGATCACGTGCCCGTGGCTAGGCACACTGGTGTGTGGGTGATGCGCGAGGTGTGCTCGGGGTCGGGTCGGATCGCGCCAAATCCGCGTGGTGAAATCGCAGACGAGGCGGCATGTAATAGGTGAGGGACCTCACCCCATGTGCGTTCGGAGGCACTGAAACCACATGACAAAAACCATTTAAACCACTCCACCTCTTTGTGAGTCCACGATGTGGGACTAAAGGTTGCTGCCTTCTCGCGCGTGCCCCCGCAGAAATCCTTCCTGCAATTGCCACAGCTGCGGACGTCGCAGCGTCTCTTGCTTGGTTAGATAGCTTCGCAGAGCTTCCCCGAGTGAGCTGCACCTGAAGCCTTGCGGTCCTGAAGCCTGGAGCGAGCTTGGAGCTTCTTCGAGTCGCCGTCAATGGCAGCAGGGGCTATGAATCTATCAGACATGAAACAAGCCTCTCAGCTTAATCAGATCACCGGGGGACCTTCGCCTTGTCACGGCGAAGGTGAAGGGCAAGGTGGCAAGCCGCGGGGCGGCCTAGTGATATATATATATATACTTATATACATATCTATATACTATCTATATATATATATAAATATATGTATATATATATGTATATAGATATGTATATATGTATATAAGTATATATATATATTACTATATAAACGTATATATATATGTATATATATATATGTATATAAGTATATATATATAAGTATATGTAGATATATATATATGTTACTATATATATGTATATGTATATATATATATATATACTTATACTATGTTTATGTGTGTGTGGGTGTGTGTAAGTGTCGGTGAAGATGTGTGTGTACGTTGGTGTAGTGTGTGCTGTGAGTGAGTGAAAGAGAGAGAGCGGGAGGGAGCGCACGCAGGAGCGAGAGAGAGCTAGAGAGAGCGGGCGAGTGTCGCGAGTTAAGCCATCTGTAGAAGGCGGCAGACGTCTGGACGTCGCGGGTGCAAGCGCGCCTTCTCGCAGAGGACGTGGGGCTTCTGCAGGCCGACACGAGGGCGGAGAGTGGGCGATGGCATGGGGAAGCGAACGCGGAGGAGGTCTGCAGGTGGTCGTGGAGGGGCGCGGGGGTTGGCAGGGGACGGCGAGAGGGCCTGGCCGGCCGCTGCAGTGCGTGCAGCGGCCGGTTGTGGGTGCATGGAGGAGGCGACAGAACAGAGAACGGAGCGGAGGAGGCCCTACAGGCACACGCGGAGGGCTGAGCGCCTACGGGGAAGGTTGCGGAGGAGGCGGGGGGTCTGCTGCTGCTGCCGCCACCGCAGTTTGGCTGCTGCTGCTGCTGCTTCAAGCTTCAGACCTTGAAGTGGCAGCAATGGCGTGGAGACGAAAATGAAAAGAAAAGAAGACACCACGCCCACCGGCTCGTTGAAGAGCTGGGCGGTGGTGTTCCCACTGTGGTGGTGTGCACCACAGTGGGTTCACCTGCTCGCCGGGTGCCTCCTCGAAGGAGGGCCGACATTTGGGAGGGGAGGATGGTGGAGGAGAAGGTGGTGGCTACGATTTTTTTCTTCTGCCGCAGCGTGTCCGTCTCGCGAGGAGGAAGCTGCAGCTTCTTATAGAGGAGGAGAGAGTGGCATGCCTAGCTACAGCAGGGAGAGGGTGCGGGATTGGCAGCAGCAGGGAGCGGCGTTGGCAGGGAGACATGACGTGGAGTAAATGCATGCAGCTGCAGGAAGAGAAATGCAACCGCGGGAAGAGAAAAAAGAAAATCAAGAGGAGAAAATAAAAAATATGTGGATTTTACAATGAGGCACTTGAGGAAAAATGTAAATATGCAAGCCATTATTTTCAATCTTCTCTCCTCTTAATTAAATGCATGAATGCAAGTGTTTTTACAAATGCAACTATAGAATCCTAATATGCATAGTTAATGCTAGGAAATAGCACAAGAAGGCATTATTGCAAGCATATTTTGAGGTGCAAACAAGCAGCAGCCGCCCCACTCCTTTTCGTGCAAGCCTGTAGGCCGCCCTCGCCTTTCCTCGCGCGCCTGCAGGCACCATCACCTCCCGCTTCTCCGCCCTGTCGCGTTCTCTCCTCCGCCTACAACCGGCCACCGCGCGTCACTGCAGCAGCCGACCAAGCTCACCACGCACCCCAGCAGCACCCGCAAGCCTCCGCCCGTGCCTGCAGGTGCCCTTGCCTCCCTCTCCATGCACTCTGCCGCGAGCTTCTCCGTTCCCGCAACCGACCAGCGCAGAGCTTCTTCCTCGCGCGCCAGCCGCGAGTCGGCCGCACTCACAGCACCTACAGCTCCCGGTTGTGCGGCACGGCCTTACACTGTACCCATTGTTCACGCCAGTTTGCGTGACATGGTGGCTACAGTGGGGTGACCGGTGAGCTTCTCACTTAACCGATCACCCGGTGAGTCGCAACCGGCCTTCGCCCGCGCATGCACCCGCCTGAGCGTCTTCCGGCCCGTGTACGCCTGCGTTCGCCCGCCCCACTCGCCCGCATGTGCCTACGTCACCCGCTTCACTCGCCCGCGTGTGCCTCTCCGCGCAGCGCTGTGCGCTGCGGCCCCTCCTCTCCACGGCACTCCCTTCAGCGCGCTTCTCTCTACACTCATATGTGCCTGCACGTGCGCGCATGGATCAGACGACTCTTCTGAGGCTGCGGATGACTTAAATGCTCAGTCCTCAACTCCAGCAGCGCCATCTCTCCTGCCCTCTCTCTCTCGCTCTCTCTCTCTCTCTCACAACACTCTCTCACTCTCTTCACTGACACTTACACACACATACACTCACACTTCCATACACACACACACCTATACACTATTATTTACATATATATATATAGGTATACATATATATATTGATATATATACATATATTTATATATATATATATATAATTTATATTTATATATATAGCAGTACTTATATACTTATGTATTAGTATACATACATATATACATACATATATCTACATACTTATATATATACATATTTATATATATACATATATCTATACATATATTAGTACTTATATAACTATGTATTAGTCTATATACATACATATACATATATATATATACTTATATATATATATATATATATATACACATATATATACTAATATATATATAAATATACATATATCTATATATATACTATTACCTATATAACTAAGTATAGATACATATATATATATATATATATATACACATATATACACACCTACTTATATATACATACATATAAACATATATATATCTATATAAATATACATATATACATATATATATATCTAGCTACATATATCTATATATACATATATTACCATATACTTATACATACATATATATATACCTCTATATAGTTATATATACATACACATACATATATATATATATACATATACACTTATATATATACATATATAACTACATATATATATACCTATATACTTATAACCATATATATATATATACATATAGATATATTTACATATATACAAATATATATATTTTCACATTACTTACCATACGTGGTATCACGGGAATATTTGCACCAGTTGCTGATATTCCCCGATACACGTGTACAAAAAGCGTGTTCGCATTCATCTTCCACCAATCCACCTTACACGTGGCACTTCGTCCTGTTGGTTGCGTCTTTCTAGACGACGACCGACTCGACACCGTGCTACACTCTATCTCCGCCTCCACCCCCACCCCTTTATACATATATAATACATGCCTATATATATATACTATATTTACTTTATTTCTGCTTCTCTTTCATGCCAATAAAAAGATAAAAAATATATAAAAGAGAAAAGATAATCCTTGACTTGCAGGTACTCTGTCTTGCGAATAGCAAGACCTGTTTTGGAACCCTGATTTGGCTCAAAGCCAAGAACTTAATTTTGAGGGTGTGCCTCAAGGACAAAGATTACCAAAAAAAAATCTAAATAGAAAAACACCAAAAACACAATAAACGAACGGAAGAGACTCATTGAAGGAAAGGCGTAGAAACTTGACTTGTAACCCCACTTCCCTAAGTTCGACCCTGGGCCTAAAAGTGACCAAGATAAAATCAAGTAGGGCAGGTTAAAAATTTTGTAAAGAGATGGTTAGGTCCAATTTAGGTTAACCACTATACACACTTCAATGATAAAATCACCATATTAACAACCTATTCGGGTCCAACACCATCCAACCTTAACACTCTTTCTAAATCCTCAATTGCATCCCTAGCATTCCTTGCACCATCACATGTATCTTCCTACTCTTCATCAGGAGTCACAATTTCGCTTGCAGATATAAGCGAATCAGAGGGTGACTTCGAAATGAATGAAGGTAGGTTGGAAGCAACAGATCTAGGGATTATCCAATCAATGTCATCCCCGAGTTTTTGTTCTTTACTCAAATCTTCCCCGGAGTCTATATGTGAATCCACATAAATATTAGAAATTGCTTCCAAATTTTCCATCATTTCATCATGAGGAGAAATATCATCAATGGTTGTGCTAAGGAAACCTAATTTGGTCAAATTTGTGACATCCTCAGGGGCTAACTCTTCAAATAAGACATAATCACCCTTAGTGTCACTCCAAATCTTGAATGTAGGTTCCTCATATAATTCATCACACAATTCATCATGTACTCGAGGTCTAGAATCATTTAATATCTCAGCAGATCCCCTAGGGTGCTTTATCTGAGGTAAATGGTTTACATTGGTAACATCAGACTCCTCAGATAGGTCAATTTCTTTAGGGTTAGGTTCCTTAAGGGTGGGCTTGAGTTCCATCTTGTGATCAGAAGGGAGGGTAGGATTAACAACTTGACTTTGACCCACTTCATCAAATGTCACGAAAATACTATCATCTGGGTCGAGGTATTCCAATGGTACCATCATTCCCTTCTTTTGACTCCAATATAATTCAGGTGGATACTCAACCTTATCATCATCTTCCTCTGGTTGCCACCTTTCTTCATCCAATGCATAGCTACTTTCATGTGTATCTTCCTCCCACCTAAGGTGTCGATCTCTCAAGGAAGTGTCATCTAATGGGGAGGTTTCAAAATCGATCCTCGAAAAGTAACTATTCTCCCCAGAATATCCCTCCAACTTAAATGTAGCTCTCCCACAGGAGATGCATCTATTGTAGAGGGGTGTACGTCATCCTCAATGGGAAAGATTGGGTGGCTAATTTCATCTCTTTCTTGTTGGCCTGCTCTTGAAGATTCTCCTAACAATTCAATCATTTCGTTTTGCATTTTCCGTATTTCCATCTTCAATGAGGAGAGGTCATTTATATGATGAGAGAAGTTAGGCTCAGGCTTACAGTACCTAGGAATGTCTGTCCAACCATTATAATTTTTCAGGGAGGGTGGGTTGGATATTTCTATAGTGTGTGGGATATTGGGCAAAGCAAATCCCACTCCTAGGTTCTGCTCACTGATTTGGGGCTTAACCAAGCCAATACTCCTATAATAGGAGTAAAACGGATCCCAATGATTGCAATTATGTCCATCAAGGGATGGACCATCTCGGTGTCTGGGATCGAAGGATGTAGAGTGGGGGTGAGGGTGTGGGCAAGATGTGAAAGGATGAAAATCAATGTGGTCCATTCTAACTCACACCTCAATCAGAATTCCCCAAGCAAAACACAATTCAAAAAGGACCTTTTAGGTCTTTCCCAATTTAGGCTTTTGATTTTAAGTCAGATTGCAGGTGACAATACAATTTGTTCAATCAATTTACGCGCCTATTGTCGACCTACGGCTCGCCTAAGAAGACCTAGTTGGAGCTTAGGTGTTCTTCCCTAAATCTCAAATGGTAGAGCAACTCCAAAGATGGAAGATCGAGGGATGCAAGTAGGCCTAAGCCTTCCTTTGAAGCTGTGCTTTCGCAGCGCTTCTCAACTACCCCCAAAAATCCGTGACAGGGTATCCCCCTCTTTGGATTTACAAAACCTTTGATCTCAAGTTTCGAACACTTCAGAATCCAACGATAGGAGGGCTCTTGTCCTAGTATTTCCAAACCTAAGGAGTGTCTAAAAATGTGCCAGGGTGCAAGCAAAATAAGTGTGCATACACCACGAAAGATTTTGAATTTTGAATCGCATGCCAAGTTTGAAAATCAAATCCTTGGTTTTTAAAATGTCCCTCCTTTAATTAGTCCTTTTCTAGAAAATATGTGACCACTTGTTTAATTTATTCAATACAGATTAGGTGGTCTTCGCATTAAGTCCAAATGCAATGCATGATCAAGAATAGGATGCAAAGTAAGAGAATGCATACCTTGCTTCCAGCAATCAACGATGCGAGAATGCACGCAATGCAAAGAAATAAATCTAGAGGCTGCTCATATTGACCTAAATGGTTCATCCTAGGGGCTAGCAGCTTCTAGCAGGCAGCTCATTTTTTTTTTAACTACTTATGCACAAGCAAATAAAAGTAATCAATAAACTAAAAACCTAAATCTAAAGAAAAGGGAACAGGCTCCCAAAAATTACCCAACACGGGCCTAAAACAAAATCGTGGAACAAACCCCTCAAAATATACCCCAGAACAAGGGTTTTAAACCAAATGCAATGAAAAATTAAATCTAAAGTCTTAATTCTATTCTAATCAGATTAGCGACTAAATGTACAATGATGACCGTCGCATCCTCGTCCTTCTCCTCCTTTTCAAAATAGCTCGACCAATTCTCCTCTGGCGACATCAAGGGTAGCCTCTCACGATGGCTCGTTCCTCGCACAAAATTTCTCTCACAGGAAAAAATAATAAACGGTCAAATCACTGTGCAATTGAGAAATAATCAAAATAAAATCAGGTGAAATTATTGTGTCTATTGCCTCCCCTGCAATGGTACCATTTGACGAGTCGATTGTTCGCTTTTCAAGTCATTTGTAGTTTTATGTGAAGGAAAAATTGACTAATCAACAATTAATATAACCACTAAATTAGGAGCGGGTCGTGTCCACAGGGAGGCAATGATGCAATAATATCTCAATTATTTCGCATTCGTTCAATTTCATGAGAAATCCATAATCAAATCTGACATGAAATGCGATGGAAAGAAGATGCACAATATCTTGAAAACATAAGGGTAGATGTGCAATTTTTCTCACTGAAATATTCAATAAACATGTGATGATTTTATGCAATTTTCTTTTGACATGTATTAAAGAAAATTTGTGCACATTTAAATTCCAAAACCAATGTCAAACAACGTAAATTACAAAAGCCACGTAATTGTAAGAGAGCTTGAGTATGAAGTTGTAAATTTTACCACAATAAAATATTCATAAACCAAAATTCTTTTTCCTGGCAATGGCATGAAATGTAATAACTAATTAAGTCCATAACAGAGCATTTTACCTCTCTCCTCCTCGTGATCGGGAGAGAGGTTCGCACAGCTGGTTGGCTGAAGTGAGGTCGTCGCGGTGGTGGCAGCCGCACGTCGAGCGGTGGCCGGAGCTGGCCGGATGGAGCTCCAGCGAAGGTGGCTGTCAATGGTGGCTGCAGCTGCTGGAAGAGGGGTGGCTGTGCGCACGCGTTGAGCGCTGCTGCAGGTGGTGCGTGCGCACACACTGGTGTTGCGGGCACGCTGGAGTTGAGCGCGTGGAGGGTTGCTGGCAGGTGCGCTCTCATGGAGGCAGATGCTTCTGCAAGCGGTAGGTGCAGGCGGACGGTGCCGGTGCACTACAGGCTGGAAGGCACAAGCGCGCTGCAGATGGAAGGGAGAATTGCAGGCGGAAGGCGTGGGCGCGGGAAGGCTGCAGCTGCTGCGGGATGCTGCTAGCCGTGCCCGCCTTCTGCGCGGCTAGAGGGCGTGCAGGGGAATGCTGCAGGAGGTGCGGCCCTGCTGCAGGCGTGTGGGTAGGCACTGCAGCCGTAGGGCCGTGCTTCTGCAGGAGATGCGTACGCGGGCGGTTGGTGTGGATGTGAAGTGGAGGTTGCTGCTGCAGACGTGCGGCAGGAAGGCGCGTGTGGGCTGGGGATGGCATTAGAGGATGGAAGGGTCGTGCGGTGTAGCTGTGACTGGTGGCTGGAAAAAGAACTAAGGATAGGGAAGGAAGATGAAGGTGTACTGTAGGAGCTTCAGACGTCCGGGAAACTTCCCGGACGTCTTAACTGACTGAGGAGTGAAATTGCAGTGGCTGCGGCGGTGGTTGTTGGTGACGATGGTGAGGGAGGTGCACGCTGAGGTGCTCACGGTAATGCGGACGAGCTCCGGATGGCAGTGTGGCCTGTCACACCACACGCCCACGGTGGTGGAGACTCGTCACCACGGTTGAGGCCAGCGGTGTGGAATGGACGAGAGACGAATTCTCTGCACAGTGGTGGTCAGGGATGGAGGCCTCCTGAGCTCGGTTGCCTCCTCCTCTCTTTTGAAATCAGCTGCCCGACCAGATCCAACACTTCCGCTCCTCCTTGATTGGGTTCTTCACTGCGGCAGCTGGAGGAAGAAATGCAGCCGTTGCATGTAGAAGAAGAAAAAATAATGATAAAATATTATGGTTATTTATATATAAACCCTCAACTTTTATGTTAACCTAAATTAATGCATGCAATGTACCTAATTAGTTAACTAATGCAATTCTAAGTTAATTCTAAATGCATTTAAATATGAATAAGATGCATGAATTATGTAATTAAATTAGAAATATGAATTAATCTATTTACATCCTAATTTATGCTAAATAAATGTTAGAATTAACCTAATGTTTAGGCACTTAAATGCTTAAATAGCTCACAAATATGGGCTAATCAGTAAACCCATTACCACTTGGCCTTAGCTTAAAAGTGCTTTCCTAAAAAAATTCTTCCCCATTGGTTGTATGATTTCCTTATGATGATCTATTACGACCTTCCAACAAAAACCTGGTGAGACCTTACATGATGCTTGGGAGCGATTCCAGGATCTTTTAAGAAGTTTCCCACACCACAAGGTTCCATTATGGCAGCTTGTGTAGATCTTCTACCATGGATTAGAAGATCAACTTCGACATTTCGTCAATGCCTCGAGTGGTGGCAACTTCCTGAAAAAGGATGCTGAGAGTGCCTATGATCCTTTTGAAGAAATGAGTGAAAACTCATTTAACCATGCATCCATGAACACCTTCGATAGAACTACCAACTCGTATTTGGTGTTTATGAGATAGGCACTCAATCAATCCCTGCTACCCAAGACGATCTTTAAATGATTTCCCACAGACTCGACCAGATGCGATTAAATCAGAAGAAAATCGAGGAAAGACTTACTACACCAACCCAGGTTCCACACCTGACCCCACTTAACATTCTAAAGAGAGAGAACTTGCATAATCTCAATACTGTCTCTGCTAAGTATAATCAATTTTCTTAGGGTTTATATGGTTCCCTGAGGACTTGCAGTTATCCAAATCCTAACCCAACTAAGAATATTGTCACCCTCTAGGAGTAGTTTAAAACTCCCTCCAACTCCAATTGGAGGAATTACCCGACTCACTCCTAGCCCAATCAGGTGCCCTCTCAGAAACAAAACCAATTTGGAGGTTATGGGCAGAACCAGAGTTTCCATCAACCTGGTCCATCCCAAGAAGACATCAATGGCTAGGTTATGAAAACCCTACAGGGGATGCAAGATCAAATGTCAGAGGTAATTCATGTTGTTACAAATCTCCATAATCAAATTGGGGTTACTCCGACTGAGAGACCTACAGGACATCTGCCTTTCCAGCCCATACCCAACCCTATCAATCAAAGGAACCACTACCAGGGTGGGCACTCAAATCAAAACCATATTAATTGATCGCACGGGTTTCACGTGTTTGAAATCAGGATTACGAGTAACCTATCATCGTAGTTGCAAAACTCGTAATAAAATATAATTTATACTAAAACTCCAAGGGAGTCCTGGGTCGAACACAGGGAGGCGACGTTTACTTTGTATGAAAACCACACTTCTATTTGTTTCTTTTTTTATTTTTGAAATAAAATGACAATCAATCACAAGAGAGAGATGGAATCGAATATGATATATTGCATGAATGTCAATTACAATAATCTAGAAAACATAAAAAGAGGGGGAGGTGAGAAGAAATCTCCCGAAGCAGCTGTTCGGCGAGACAACGGTGCCTAGCGGAAGCTCGTACGAAGGAGTTGGGAAGCAGGACGATGGAGGTGAGAAGTGGGAGGACGTCAGGTAGAGGAAAGCTTCAGCGTAGCTCCAGAATGGAAGTGAGAAGGCAGAGATGATATGTTATTGGAATGGAGGTAGGAGGATGGCTCCAAGGTGACCTATGAATGGCAATGGGATGTTGGAGGAGTATTTGGTGGGGCAGAGTTTCGTTACACTAATAAGCACCTTGGGAGTTTGAGAGCAAGCTCTGACAAAGCATTGGTAGGCTTGCTAGAGCTTGGGAGTAGGTGGGAGTAGAGTAGGTAGAGATGGCTTGGAAGGGAAGGGGTGTAGGTCCTTTTATAGTGGATGAGAAGAGGGTAGAATAGGCATGGGACCATTAGCGACTTCCAGGATGTCGTTGTAAGTGTCACTGTAGCTAGCACATGTCTACTCACGCACGCAGCTGGCCTTATGCCTACAAACAATTAGCGACGGTTGTAAGCATCGCTATAGGTCCAGCTCAGGAGTCGTTGTAGCCACCGTATGCCCACCCATGTGAGCTGCGTTGTCCCTCCTCATTAACACAGATTGCATGGAGGCCCTGTTGGCGCGCTACTCATCCACCTTATGCCCACTCATGCGCACGCTACTGGTGTGTGCTGGCGCTGCGTTACCGCTGCTACTGCATACGCATGCATGCGCTAGCTGCATTGGGCGCCAGCTAGATTGAGGATTGGGGGGGCTGTGAGGATTCGAACCTGTGCCCCTCCCTTGCGATTCAGCGCCTCCACCGTTGGCCACATCTGCAAGTGTGCCGTGAGGATGAGTTGAGGCCGCATGGTGAGGGTGGGCTCCAGCCATTGGATTTTCATCCAACGGCTAAGATCACTTGTTGGGTGGCCATTAGAGGTATGGCAGGTGACTTTAGAAGCTCCAGATGGTGCCACGTGGCACCATCTGGACCATCCACCCTTCTTTGCTTGCAGAGGATGTCACGGTGCTCGAATCGAGGTAATTTATACGTTGTCGGACTGCGATCGTCGCTTCAGATCCATCCGTACAGTTGAATTTTTCATCCAAAGTCCGTAAGGACATTGCATTGCCTCCTGCTCATAGAAAATGAAGGAATTAATATACAAAACATACAACTATCCTAAATACAATGTAGTGGATGTTTATGAAATATTTATATCATGATGTGCAATGCTAAGCCTAGGAACTATCATAAATAAGCATTTTATCATGAGTTCATGTGTGTTTATCATACCCCCATGCTTACATTTTGCTAGTCCCTAGCAAAATTAGCCTAAATGCTATTTATAAAAGTAGAATTAGGATTCGATCTCTTAGGCATAATTTGTTGGTTATTTTAGAAACTTTCAACCCAAGACCTGGTTACGAAGACTCAACAGTGCCTAGGTGTTTGCTAGAATGCAAACCATCCAAGCCCTTGCCTTATTTGAGAAGAGAAGATATAATTTTTTTTTTTATTTTTCTTCTTTTCTAAATTTTTTGTACTTTTGGAGTTTGAGAGTTCTGGTATAACTTTTTATGGCTACTAGACCCACCCAAGACATGAAAATGACTCTAAGTGCTAAGCATCTAGTGAAAAGAGTGAAAGACTTACTAGGCGACTGTTAAAATGGACTTCAGGTTTCTAAAACCCTAAGTGACCTTGCCTAGAGGTTTATCTTTTCGAATGGTAGCTTTCTCCCTACTTCATTTATTTCTGCGGTCAACACAAGGGTGAACCCAATGTATATCTCCCCAATTTATTCTACTTCCCCACTTCTTTCTTAAGTTTTTGGGAATTATTGTGGATTTTTTTGTGAGTTGGGCTCTGGACAATCAGCCAATGGGCTATTACCCACGACAACTTGCCAGCCATATTCATGCAATGAATTGTGGTTTTATTTTATTTTATTTTTCTCCTTTTTCTATATTTTTCTTTTTCTTTTTCTTTTTTTTCTTTTATATATATTTTTTTAAGTACGTGGCTTCCCTGATCTAAGATTTACCTAAAGGCAGTACAATGAAAATGATCTTGTGACTGGGCTTTGGACATCCAGCCGATAAGCTATTACCACCGACAACTTGCTAGCCATACCACCATAGATAGTTCATTAGCTACCCAATTTTCAAAGAAACCGCTGAAAAGTAAGAGTGCAAAAAAGTGTGTAGATGCTTAGGCTTAAAGTTCCCCTAAATCAGAGGGTAGGTTGATAAGTCACATACTTATCATCGTAATTTATTTACCAAATTAGAATGACTTTTAATTGGCGAGGACTTGAGACTAAGTCCACATTCGAGTGGACACTCGAGCTAATTAAGCCCGAAGACCTGAAGAGTCTAAGTATTCAAGTCTCAAATCAATTCCTAAAGTTTGCAACTCCTAAAGACTAAGTTCTCGTCTCCTAATTCTAAATTTTTTTTTTTTTGGAATCAAATAACAGGAAATTACTATTAAGCTGACAAAAAGATTATAAGATATATCCACCCCCCATGCTTAGCTATTGTAATGTCCTCATTGTTAAAAATGCAGGCATGCAGGAGAGTAGAAGTGGAAGAATAGCACCTGGTTTCCATGGGATTCTGGTCAGCTTGGAGTAGTCTTTACACGTGTTGAGTTTAGTGCCTTCAGCTAGGTGATGAATGGCCTGCGGTGGTTAAGGCAAGGTAAGAGCAACCTTGTCCGAGATGGGTTCAGGGAGAATATGGTCAACAAAGGGTTTGAGACGCTGTCCGTTGACCTTGAAGATATTACCCGTCTTTGGGTCAGAGATTTCAACGGCCCCATTAGGGAAAATCCACTCAATAATGAATGGGTCATCCCACTTAGACCTGAGTTTTTCGAGGAAAAGCTTCATTTGAGAATCGAAAAGCCAAACCTTCTGGTTCGGCTCAAAGCTCTTACGTGAAATCATCTAGTCATGGAGAGCTTTGGTCCTTGCCTTATAGATTCTGGCATTTTCATAAGCATCATTTTGAAGCTCCTCCAACTCAAATAGTTGGAGTTTCCTGGTTTTCTCAGCCAACTCTAGGTAAAAATTACATTTCCTGATGGCCCAAAATGCCCGGTGTTCAAGTTCTACGGGTAAGTGACATGCCTTAGCAAACACCAGATGGAACTGAGACATACCAATAGGCATTTTGTATGCTGTACGGTAGGCCCAAAGAGCATCATCTAGCTTTTGGGCCCAATCCTTCCTATCAGGCCTAACAATTTTCTGCAAAATGTTTTTGATCTCTCGATTGGAGACCTCAGCCTGTCCGTTCGTCAGAGGATGGTAAGGTGTGGAAATTCGATGATTCACTCCGTATTTCCCCAATAAATTTTGAAACTGGGCATGAGTGAAATGTGTGCCACCATCACTGATAATTGCTCGAGGAACCCCGAACCGACTGAAGATATTTTTCTTCACAAAATTGATGACCACCTTATGGTCATTGGTCTGGGTGGGCATTGCCTCAATCCATTTGGACACGTAATCAACAACGACCAGAATATACTGGTGTCCAAATGAAGGAGGGAAGGTTCCCATAAAGTCGATGCCCCAAATGTCAAAAATTTTGACGAAAACTATTGGGTTCAGGGGCATCATATCTCTCGTAGCCATGTTCCCGAGTGTTTGGCATCGGGTGCATGACTTTGAGAATTCCTGGGCATCCTTAAATAATGATGGCCAATAGAATCAGGATTGTAATATTTTTGCTGCCGTCTTTTTCCCGTAAAAGTGTCCACCACATGCAGATGTGTGGTAGAACTCAAGTATGCTATGGAACTTAATTTCCAGGATGCATCGACGAATAATCTGGTCTGTGCCAATACGATACAGCTTGGGATCGTCGCAAAAATAATATTTGGCCTTAGATGCAAGTCTATCCTATTGTTGTTTGGTCCAATCCTGGGGGACTTGACCAATGGCTAAATAATTGACGATATCTGCAAACCAAGGGGTTCGATACCCGAGACTGTAAGGATAGTCTCATCCGGAAAAGTATTAGAGATTGAGACATCCACATGAGGAGAATCAATTAGGATTCTCGAGAGGTGATCAGCCATGACATTTTGTGCCCCAGCTTTATCCATGATTTCAAGATCGAATTCTTGAAGCAGCAGAATCCAATGAATAAGCTAGGGTTTGGCATCCTTTTTGGCCAAGAGATGTTTCAAGGTCGAGTGGTCAGTATAGATGATGACATAAGAACCTAAAAGATAAGCCCTAAATTTTTCTAAAGTGAAAACTACAGCTAGTAATTCTTTTTTAGTAACGGTGTAGTTCCTCTGGGCCTTGTCTAGAGTCTTGCTAGTGTAGTAAATAACAGAGGGCTTTTTCTTAATCTTTTGACCCAAGACTGCCCCGACGGCATAATCAGATGCATCAGCCATAATATCAGATGGGGTTGTCCAGACCGATGGTTGCAACACCAGGGCACAGGTGAATGCTGTTTTTAATAAATCAAATGCATTATGGCATGATTCATCAAACTCAAACGGCATGTCTTTGGCCAGAAGGTTACTCAAGGGCTGAGCAACCTTCAAGAAGTCCTTAATGAATCTTTTGTAAAAGCCCACCTTACAAAATAGCGTCCACCTTAGCTTTATCAACCTCAATACCCCGACTTGAGACCACATGGCCCAGGACAATGCCTTCCTGAGTCATAAAGTGGCTCTTTTCCCAACTACGGACCAGCCATATTTTGATGCATCTCTTGAGGATCAATTCCAAGTTAGCTAGGCAAGACTCAAAAGAATCTCCGAAAATAGAGAAATCATCCATGAACACCTCAAGACAATCTCCCACCATGTCAGAAAAGATGGTCAGCATGCACCTTTGAAAAGTCGCAGGTGCATTGCAAAGCCCGAATGACATTCTACGGAATGCAAAGGTTCCGTAGGGACATGTGAAGGTTGTCTTTTCCTGGTCTTTGGGATGGATAGGGACTTGGTTATATCCCAAATAACAGTCCAAGAAGCAAAAGTATTTTTGCCCAGTTAACCTTTTAAGGATTTGATCGATGAATGGAAAGGGAAAGTGATCCTTTTTACTGGCTGTGTTCAGCTTCCTATAGTCAATATAGACTCTCCAAGTAGAAGCTGAACGAGTGGTGAAGGTTTCCCCTTTCTCGCTAGTCATACGGTTATTCCCGCCTTCTTGGGTACAATCTGAACGGGGCTAACCCACGGACTATCCAAGATTGGGTAAATAATCCTAGCATCGAGCCACTTGATTATCTCCTTGACCACTTCTCGCATATTTGGGTTTAGTCTCCTTTGCATCTCACGAGAAGGGCGGGATCCATCTTCCATAAAAATACGATGATTACAATAAGATGGCTCTATCCCCCTAAGGTCATGGATGGTCCAACCAATTGCCTCCTTGTTGTTCTTAAGGACCTTAATTAACCTCAATTCTTGCTCCTTAGTCAAAGCAGCACTAATGATCATAGGGAGCGTGTTTTTATGTCCTAAGAACTCATATTTCAAATTTTTGGGCAATGGTTTCAGTTCAAGCTAAGTGGGTTTAGAATAGAAGGTAAGGAGGATGCTGACGAAGATTCATCAGGACGATCCAGTAGAAGAGGCTAGGAATGAACAAAATCAACAGCCTCTTCAGAATGTGGCAGGTCTACCATGGAGGGTTGAGGGTTGGGTTCATTAAAGGTAGTGGAGTCCTCCAGTGCACTGATTGTCATACAAGTCTCAAGATCCTGATCCTCAAGCTCCTCAATGAATCCACAATCCTTAAATCCTCTTATCACCTTAAAAATATCCAGAGTTAGCTTCTTATCCCTAAAGGTGATCTCCATACTATCGCTTTCATAGTTTATGTTGGCCTTGGTGGTAGCTAGGAACAGATGCCCCAGAATGATGGGCGTGTTCCTCAAATCATTAGGTACATCCATGTCAAAGATGAGGAAATCTACGGGAAAATAAAAATCTTTGACCATGATAATTACATCCTCAATAACACCTCTCAGTGTGGTGACCAAACGGTCTGCTAATTGTAGTATTACTGAGGTTGGCCTGAGTTCACCTAACCCAAACCTCTCATAAAGAGAAGTCGGGATTAAGTTGATGGATGCACCTAGGTCCAATAGTGCCCTATCAAAAGTGTATTCCCCAATAACGCATGAGATCAAGGGGGCACCTGGATCTTTCTTCTTTTGAGGAAGCTGATGCAGGATAACAGAACTTGCCTAGTCAGAGAGAATCACCTTCCTTAGAGTGGGTTCTCTCAGCTTACGCTTTTGGGTACACAGTTCTTTCAAGAATTTAGCATAAGTCGGGATGTGCTTAATATCGTCGAGGAGCCTAATATTTATCTCCACACTCTTGAATAAATTCAGGAGCTCCTCATTGCTATCTATGTTTTTCTTCTTCTTGGTTTTCAATAGGGCCTTAGGGAATAGGATATAGGTGGTATTTTCAATTTCCAGTCCCTGGGCCTTACTGTCTTCTTCCATCTCCTCCTTCTCTTTCTCAAGCTCCCTAGGGTTTTGACTTCTAGAAGGTAATTCAGGGTTTTAGGTCTGCTTCCCACTTCTCAAGGTGATGGAGCTTGCAGAGGCATACGGGTTCAGGTCTTGAGGTGGGGTAGTGAAGATTAGAGGGCCTTGGTTGGTCATATAACTAGAAGAAGAAGATGAAGGACCCTGCTCAACCACTTGAGCATGTGCGTGTGGGTCCTTTGATTCTCGTACCCTTGGGCTCTATTGCCTTGATTTTGCACATTGCACGGGTTGGGTACGGGTTGGGATGGTAGAGATTGAGGTTGTCGGGTGTTAGAAATTAACCTGGATTGCAAGTTATCCAATGATGCCTTCATTTGCTGCATAAGCTGAAGCATGGAACCTTGCATTTCTACCATCTACCGATTTAACCTAGCTTGCCCTGCAAATTGTTGGGCATTCCAAGATGGCTAAGTAACCGGTCTCAGGGGCAACTAGGTGTATACTTGACCCTGGCCCATAGGTCTTTGAGATGCATAGTTGTTGGGTCGAGTTTGGGTCTATTGCCCTTAACTTTTCCAGGAGAAGTTAGGGTGGTTCCTCCAACCCGAGTTATAAGTGTTGGAATACGTGTTGGACCTAACATTCTCTTGCATTACATACGCATCCTCATAGGATGAGGATGGAGAGAAGGAAGGATCAGAAAAATTGGGAACAAAGGCCCCAGTTTGGAACCCATAAGGTTTCGAGAAATCCTGGCTCACAGGTTGAGCCGATTTAAGTTGGTTCATGAACTCCCACCCTGTGGGAACTCATGAGGAATGGAATCCCAAATTCTAGGATTGAGTATGTGTAGAAGTGTTTCCTAAATTCCCAGACATCCATTCTTCCATTCTCTGAGCAACCAAGTCAATTTTATCCAGTTTATTACAAATCAATTCCATGTCAAATTAATGAATGAGAATCCTGGATCTCATTAGTACTTGCCCTAGGTTGTTGGGACCGATTGAATGCATCCATGAAGCCATGATTAATTGATTTCTCGCTCATTTCCTTAAATAGGTCGTATGCGCTATCTGCATCCCTATTGAGGAAATTACCTTCGCAGGAGGCATCCACGTGATTACAGAGTTGCTCAACCAACCCGTGAAAGAAGATCTACAAGAGTTGCCATTTTGACACCTCGTAGTGTGGACACTTCCTCAAAAGTTCCTGGAGTTGCTCCCAGACACCATGAAACGATTCCCCCAACCGCTGGGCGAAAGTGCTAATCGCCCGTCGCAAGGCATTGGTCCTTCCGATAGGGAAGAATTTCTTCAAGAAAGCTGACTTAAGAGCAGCCCCAAGTTTCTATCGACCTTCCTATGGTCCGATACTAATGTGCGGCTTTATCCCTGAGAGAATGAGGGAAGAGCCTCATGATCATTTGCTCTTCATTCACATTCCTTGCTTTGGTGGTCTGAACCAAAGTGATCAAATCCTCCAAGTGCTGGAATGGGTCCTCCCAGCCAAGCCCATGAAAATGCTTAATCAAGCTTAAGACTTGGGGCTTGATTTCTATGTCCCCGACGAGAATCATGACGCCGAGACATTCCCCATAGTTTGAAGGATCATAAAAATCCTTCAAGGGCCAAGTGCCCTAACCATTCATACGTTGGAACCATTGTTGCATCTGCTACATTTCTTCCAACTGCCTCTGAATCAGCTCCTGTTGGTTTGTGGGTGGGGGAGGTGGTTGTTAATCAACCATGGGATTTGCTTGGCTAAAGCTCAACCTCTACCTCCGGGAATGGTCTAAAGGTCCTTCCAATCTAGGGTTCAATGACCTCCTTCCAAGCATACAATAGAATGAAGTCGGAAGGACGGGGAAGAGAAGGAGCCCTGTAGCACAAAAATACAAGCCTGTCCTTAGGTTGGGTAGCCTAAAGTTCTATAGACTCTTAGAATCCATCATAAGATTATGGATGATTTACTCTACTTATGTCCAGTCAATCCAACCAGTTAGTAGGAGGGACTGGAGAGAAGGTTCTTCCTTTGACTTGCACCTTCGGTTCCTAGTGTACCCCCCAACTGCGATCGTTTGATGCTACTCCCCTAGCTAGACATCAGATTGACTAGTATAAGTAGGTTAATCGTGAATAATCTCAATCTGGGTCCCGATAAGGGAATAAATCCTTAGGGCCAACGTCTAATTGATTTTAGTTAGGCTTGGGAAATTGGTGCTTATGGAATGTGATAGGTCCTTAATGGGTTGTGCCCTTAATGATTTGTTTGATAATGTGTAAATGTGCACAACCAAGAGGTTTTCAAGCAAGATTATTAATGATGAGGTAAGTTTTAGGGTTCGAATCTTGCTTAATAGCTTTTAGGATTCAAATATTAGGTGTTTTCAACAAAGTTTTGTGAGGCAAACCAAGTTTATTTTTAAAAGCATGTGTTTATGTATTTTCCTTTAGAAATCAAGTAAAATATGGAGTGCCTGACTTGACCTAGTTATTCAATCCTATGTGGCAGCTACAAAATGAACCTCTTTTAGATTAGGTGGTGTGGCCCAAATAATTCAATCAATTGACTGAAATGCACCATCGATTAAGGCACACAAAAAGGTGATTAACCTAATATGATTTCTACTCTTTTATGTGTTGAATTCGTGTACCGGGTCCACAGGTCGGAATCTTGGTTGAATAGATAAAAATCAACTCAAGTTATGTGCCTCTGATGTGGGTGTATAAAGATTGTAAATTGATTCGTCCCACAAAAAGTATCTTTTTGTTTTTTTGTTTTTTTATAAAATGTGGGTGAGATGGGTGAAGGTGGCAAACAAGACAAACAAAGTCTATCCTTGGTTTTATGCAAACACCTAAGTAGATTAGGTCTTGGTTATGATTGTGGCGAAATGAACTAGTGGGGAGGGAATGTGGGGGACACTTACAAAGAATTCTACTCGCACTTTACTCCGGTCTACCGCACTTGGATCTCCAAGCTAGGGTACCTGCAAGACATTAGATTAAAGACAAGCGGGGTTAGTGCTACGTAAATGCAAAGGAGCGCAAAAAATAATAAAGTAAATTCTGTTGCCTTCCCGGCAATGGTGCCAAAATGATCGCATGGGTTTTGCGTGTTTGAAACAGGGTTACGAGTAACCCGTCATCGTAGTTGCAAAACTCATAATCAACTATAATTTATACCGAAACTCCAATGGAGTTCCGGGTCAAACATAGGGAGGCGATGTTTACTTTATATGAAAACCACGCTTCGATTTGTTTCTTTTTGGTGCTTTAGGGTTTTGTTATTTTTTCTTTTCATTTTTGAAATAAAATGACAATCAATCACAAGAGAGAGATGAAATCGAATATGATATACTGCATGAATGTCAATTACAATAATCTAGAAAACATAAAAACAAGGGGAAATGAGAAGAAATCTCTCGAAGCCACTGTTCGATGAGACGACGACGCTTGGCGGAAGCTCGGATGGAGTTGGGAAGCAGGATGACAGAGGTGAGAAGTGGGAGGACGTCGGGTAGAAGAAAGCTTCAACGTAGCTCCAGAATGGAAGTGAGAAGGTGGAGATGATCTGATACCGGAATGGATGTGGGAGGACGGCTCCAAGGCAACCTATGAATGGGGATGGGAAGTTGGAGGAGTATTTGGTAGGGCAGAGTTTCGTTACACTAATAGTTGCCTTGGGAGCTTAAGAGCAAGCTCTAACAGAGTATTGGTAGGCTTGCTAGAGCATGAGAGTAGGTGGGAGTAGAGTAGGTAGAGATGGCTTGGAAGGAAGGGGGTGTAGGTCCTTTTATAGTGGATGAGAAGAGGCTAGAATAGGCATGGGACCATTAGCGACCTCCAGGACATCGCTGTAAGTGTCACTGTAGCCAGCTCATGTCTACTCACGCACGCAGCTGTCCTTGCACTTGCAAACAATTAGTGACAGCTATAAGCGTCGCTGTAGGTCCAGCTTAGGCATCACTGTAGCCACCTCATGCCCGCCCATGCGAGCTACGTTGTCCCTCCTCATGCACGCAGATTGCACGGAGGCCCTGCTGGCGTGCGCACTGCTGGTGCATGCTGGCGTTGCACTGCCGCTGTTGTTGCATGCACACGCATGCACTGGCTGCGTTGGGCACCGGCTAGATTGAGGATTGGAGGGGGCCACCGGGATTTCGAACTCGCGCCCCTCCCTTGAGATTCAACGCCTCCACCATTCCACCACGTTTGCAAGTGTGCCGCGAAGATGAGTTGAGGCCGCGTGGTGAGGGCAGGCTCTCAGCCATTGGATTTTCATCCAACGGCTAAGATCACTTGTTGGGTGGCCATTGGAGGTATGGCGAGTGACTTTGGGTGCTCTAGATGGTGCCACATGGCACCATCTGAACCGTCCACCCTTCTTTACTTGCAGAGGATGCCACGGTGCTTGGATCGAGGTGATTTCTACGTTGTCAGACTACGATCGTTGCTCTGGATCCATCCGTACGGTCGGATTTTTCATCCAAAGTCCGTAAGGATGTCGCATTGCCTTTTGGCCATATAAAATGATGGAATTAATACATAAAACATACAACTATCCTAAATACAATGCGATGGATGTTTATGCAATATTTATATCATGATGTGCAATGCTAAGCCTAGGAATAATCATAAATAAGCATTTTATCATGAGTTCATGTGTTTTTATCACTAATCAGCCTCCAATCAACCTAGCATCACAGCACTCACCAGGTTTCTCGCAACATCAGCCCCCCCAACCCCCTCCCAGGAATAACCAAACTAACAATGCAGTTACTTTGAGGAATGGAAAAACAATCAGCAATCCTAGGCCTTTACACCAACCTGATGAAACACACACTACCCCAGTGCAAGTCCTCTCTCCTAACACCATCACTCTTGGAGAAAAAGAAATTGATTATCACGACACGACTCCTATCCCTTTTCCCCAAGCTCTCCACTCCACTACCAATAGAAGAAAAAAATCTAAGCCCACAAATGAGGAACTCATGGAATTATTTGGGAAAGTTCAGATCAACATCCCTCTCCTAGACACAATCAAATATATCCTTGCCTATTCTAAGTTTTTGAAGGGTATCTGTACTCCAAAAAGGTAGAATAAAAGCCTAAGAAGAGTACATCTTTCAAAGACAGTAGGCTCTATCATACAGAGCAAGCTGCCTCCTAAGATGAAAGACCCAGGCATGCCTTTGATTTATGTGATTATTGATGATACTACATTTAACTGCACCCTTCTCGATCTCAATGCCTCAGTCAATATCATCCCCATAGTTCTATTCAAGGAATTTAAGATCAGTGATCTTAAGCCTGTCGAGGTTACCTTATAATTAGCTAACCGATCTGCAATCAAACATCGGGGGATTGTCAAGGATGTCCATGTCAAGGTTCAGAACTGTGTCTTCCTTGTAGATTTTTTGGTCATTGACACTGAGGTACCCGAATCTCTAATCAATGCACCAATCATTCTTGGAAAACCCTTTTTGGCTACCTCGAAAGCAAATATAAATTGTCATATGGGTAAAATGGATATCACTTGCGTAGGCCAAACAATTACTCTGGATATTTTCAAATCTCCAGAAAATTCCATGATGATGATGATACTTCTTCTAGGACTTAGATACTAAAACATCTAATTTGGTGGAGGAAACAATGCTAATAGATTCTCTTCCTGACCACAAATTTGTTGAGGATTCTGACTCTGAATCGGTGGTCGGCAACATCAAAGCTTGGAGCCTTGTATTCAGTCAAAATCTCTTCCTGATTATTCACCAGACCCTCCCACTCTAATTTCACCTCACCTACCCACTTTAACTTCAATCCAACCTCCCACCCTAACTTCACCCACCCTTCATCTCACTAACCTTTCCCCTAGCATGGGCTACCATCTGATCCCCCTCAGCATGGCCTTCTTGCACTGAAACCTTGGCGATACTCAAGTATTTCTTCCATTTTTCACACTCATTTTAGTCACCATATGATGTGGCAGGTTTCACACGTTTAAAATCAGGGTTGCGAGTAACCCGTCATCGTAGTTGCAAAATTCATGATCAAATAAAATTTATACCGAAAGTCCAAGGGAGTTCCTAGCCGAACGTAGGGAAGCGACGTTTACTTTGTATGAAAATCTCACTTCGATTTGTTTCTTTTTGGTGTTTTAGGGTTTTGTTTTTTTTTTTATTTTTGAAATAGAATGACAATAATCACAAGAGAGAAATAAAATTGAATCTGATATATTGCATGAATGTCAATTACAATAATATAGAAAACATAAAAGAGAGGGAGGTCAGAAGAAATCTCTTGAAGAGGCTATTTGGCGAGATAATGGCTCCAGGTGGAAGCTCAGATGAAGGAGTTGGGAAGCAGGACGACGGAGGTGAGAAGTGGGAGGAAGTCGAGTAGAGGAAAGCTTCAGTGCAGCTCCAGAATGGAGGTGAGAAGGCGAAGAATATCTGCCACCAGAATGGAGGTGAGAGGATGACTCCAAGGCGACCTATGAATGAGGATGGAAAATTGGAGGAGTATTTGGTGGGACGGAGTCTCATTGCACTAATAGGTGCCTTGGGAGCTTGAGAGAAAACTCTAATAGAGCATTGGTAGGCTTGCTAGAGCTTGGGAGTAGGTGTGAGTAGAGTAGGTAGAGATCACTTGGAATGGAGGGGGTGTAGGTCCTTTTATAGTGGAGGAGAAGAGGCTAAAATAGGCATAGGACCATTAGCGATTTCCAGGTTGTTATTATAAGTGTCACTGTAGGCAGCTCATGCCTGCTGGCGCGTGCAGCTGGCTTTGCACCTGCGAATAATTAGTGACGACTGTAAGTGTCACTAAATGTCTGCCAGCCTGTCGCTAAAGATCCACTCGCTGCTCATGCTCCGCTAGTGCTGCACTGTGCACTCTCCTTGTAGCGCACATGCTCATGCGCTGGTGCTACATTGTGCGCAATTGTGCTGCCTTACATTGGCGCTTGGCTATGCTCCCATGCGCACGCATACATGCGTGCGCGCTTAGCTACTACAATGCACCTCAAGCATCAAATTGAGGGGGCAGCGGGTTTCGAATCCGCGCCCTCTCTTTGTGAGGGCCTTCACAACCAACGCGCTGCGACCAAGAGTTTGTTGTGAAGATGTTTTAAGGGTGCGCGGTAGAGATGAATCCTCAGCCATTGGATCAAGATCTAATGGCTGTGAATGGGTGATACCTTGATGAAGAGTGGGTGTTGGCCAGTGTTGGGCAGCCTAGATGGCACCACGTCGTGCCATCTGGGCTGTCCATCTTCTTCTTGTTGCAAAGGGTGCCATGGTGTTCAGATCGAGATGATTCCTGCATTGCCGGACTACGATCGTCTCTTTGGATCCATCCGTACTATTGGATTTCCCATCCAAAGCCCATATGGATGTCGCATTGCCCCCTACCCATTGATCTTCCTCGGACTTCGTATGATGCTATGGGACTTTGATATAGATGATTTTGGAGGCGTTAGACTCCGATCGTCGTCTTGATCAGATCCGTACGGTCCGATCATCCATCCAAGGCCCTAAAATAAATCTTCTCTCTTGACCATAAAATGGATCTAATTAACCTAAAATATATACAACTACTCTAAATGCAGAATGATGCATGCTAGGCAATATTTATAACATGAAATGCAAATCTAAGCCTAGGAACATGCATGATTAGGCATTTTAACCTAAATAGATGTGTCTATATCATCCTACTTCCACCATTTTCTTTTCAGGGGACCAAGGGGAAGATTGCATTTTACAGGGCATTCACATGTCTAACTATCTTCGCGATTGACCATCTTCTGTGCATCACTTCACGCCTGGCTAAATGGCAATAAAGACAGTATTGGTTGGGAGGTAACCCAGCAACATTTTCCTTTTTGCTTTCATTTTCTCTTTTAGGTTCTGCAAAACTTCTCCTCTATCCTGACTTCCTCTCTTAAGTGATATCTTTTCCTACTCTTTTCCTTTTGCAAGGGACTTACAAACCTTAAGCATAGGGGATACTTTCAATTTTGTTAGACATTTCATTACTTTTTAGAAACTAAAAACATTAAAATATTTTGCATTCACATCATCTGCATCTGCATATGCACTCTATTTGCATAACTTCTAAAAAAATGTTTTGAGAAATTTTAGTGAAAGAAAGGACCAATGGTTGAACTTTAATTCAAATTAGATACACCTGGGGTTTAATCATTAACAAACTAAGGATGAAGCTGCATATTCATTTTTAGACATTTTAGGTCTAGAAACCTAGACTAGATCAGGTATCCTGCAAAGAATTCCATCCTAACACTTTATGATTCAAGTAACCCGACTTTGTTTAGCGATGGATAGTATCTGACTTAGCTCCCGATCCCAAAATTTGCTTTTCTTTTGAAAACATAGTGTCAAACATTTCACACACAAAGCCAACACTACCCAAGCCCAAAAACATCTAAATAATTAAAAAACTCCTGCAAAATCTTAGTAAAAGACTGAGACAGATGGTTGGTTTGAGTTCCCACCGTCGAGAAGGACAAATACTTCCTTTAAGAATGCAATGTCAACATGTTACCACATCGGCATTTCTCTATGTCTATATTTCATATCTTTAGGCAGAGCATTAAGGTGCATTTTACATCTCAGGTGTCTTGATGGTGCTCTACCCATAGCATCAGAGCAAGAGCCTGAGTTTTCTTGGAGCAGCCTTTTACACCGCACTGTGTTTTAGGGTTGTGAGCTCCTAGGGTGTGTCTTGGATGGTACTATCTTGAAGTGTCGACGCTAGAGCCCCCTCGAGGATTGGTAACGGGAATGATGATCCTAACACATCTGTAGTAAGACTATGTAAAGGCTAAGCATGGGGGAAATAAATGAAAACAAATGTTTCAATAACGCGACCTTATCCTAATAATGTTGGCATAGCACAAGGCACTGACACCTGAATTTTCATCAACTTGCGAGTTGTGGATCGAGTTCATGAGTCAGGGAAATTCTAATAGCAAAAATGGTTTTAGGATATTTTAATTTAAAAGGAATTAAGTAGTGAATTCTCAAATGATACAATGGTCCTGATTTGTTTAATCCTTGAATCCAAAGTTGAGCCCTGATGTTTTATCTTTAATAAACCCTATACCTAATTTAACCAAAATCAACCATGGTCCTATCTTGAGCATATTCCCCAAAACACAAAAAGATGTTTTTTTAAGAAATATTGTGGTGCCATCACATTTTTTTGCTAAGGGACTAGCAAAAAGATAATCATGGAGGTGTGATAAATGCCAGTTTATCATCATCCTTAATATCCATTCACATCTAGTTCCTAAGGCTTTGTCAATTGCATTGCATTATCTCACTGTATTTAGCATGCATTTGCATTTAGGGTTTAGAGCATGCATTAGCATTTATTTTACATTATCTTATGTAGTTACCATTTGATTGCTAAGGATGAATGCTTTGGAAATCATAAAAGCCCAGGCAATATGGAAGGCACAAGGAACAAGTGTGAAGACAACTCGAGAAAGCTCCTTCTAGCTCCTCCTCTACTTAGCTAAGCCACTACCTAGCTTAGTGATTAGCCCATATTTGTGGGCTATTCAGGTATTTAAGTGCCTAGACATTAAGTTAATTTTAATATTTAGATTGCATACATTAGGATGTAAATAAATTAATTCATATTTTTAGCTTAATGGCATAATTCATGTGTGGCATTCATATCTAAGTGCATTTAGAATTAACTTAGAATTGCATGAATTTGACTAGTAACCAATTAGGTGCATTACATGCATTGTTTTAATTAACAAGAAGTTAAGGATTTGTGCATAAATAATTCTAATATTTTATTATTTTATTATTATTCTTCTTCTTCCACAGGAATGGCTCCACTTCCTCCTCCTGCAACCATTCACTCTAGCCACAGCTGCGAGCATTCCTCCTCCATGAAAAGTGGATTTGGAGCCTTCAATGCTCGCACTCCATTTCAAATCCATGCAGCTACAGCTACAAATGTGGAGGAGAGTCGGCCATACGGAGTAGGCCACCACCCCTCAATCACCACTATGTAGAGCTTGAAGTTGGCCTCCATTCCACCACCACGGGCCTCTACCCCAACAAAGCCTCGCCACTGTGGGTGTGTGGAGTGACAGTCCACACCACCAACCATGAGTCTTGCAATCCCATCACCGTGCTTCACCACTGTGCACCCTTCCCCTATCCACCGTCAACACCACCGCAGCCACCACTATTCATCTTCTTCCCATTCTCTATTTTTCCTCCACCAAAAAGAACCCATCACCTCCTTGTCGCACCACCTTCGCCAGTAGCATGCAGCCACTGCCATCCACTTACGGCAAGCAGTCGCGCCTCACACCCATCCATGCTACACCTCCACGTGCTCACACAGCAGCTGCAGCTGTAGCAACATGCATAGCCCGTGCGACCAGCGCACCGTCTGCACACACCTCCAGCGCACCACGTGCAACCTGCGCTGCTCCTCGCCTTCAGCCTACACGTGTAGCTGAGTGTGCCACCCTCCTCGCCACCGACACATCGCCACGCCACGCCTCCACATGCGGGTGCAGTCCTCTAGCAACGCCGCGCCTCCTCATCTCCGCGGACAAAAGCAACAGCAACAGCCACCGCCGCCGCTCCTCTCCAAATAGCCGGCTCCGACCACGCCGTGACTTGCCGCTACCACCACTGCGAAGCCCTCGCTCCACTTGACCTCTGATGAGCTCCTCCCCTCTAGCCATCCTCTCCATGCGTGGAAGGCATCCAAAGAAAGTGCTCTATTTCTCATTGAATTAGTTTTTACAAAGAATGCCATTGACAAAGAGTTTTTTCTGTTTATTAATTAAATATTATGGTGAGTTTATGCCAAGGGCTTTCCTCTTTCTCATAAATACTATTTTAGCGTATTCTCTTATTGTTTTCTTGATCTAAAAGAGGATTTGGGTTTAGTTACTTTGGCTAATAACTTGTGAACATCTATTTTTGGACCCATACAAGTTTTAATAGGCCACTGCCTCCTTGTGGACACAACCCACTCCCTTAAGTGGTTAATTTCAATTCAATACTTTGATTAGTTGATTTTCCACCACTTAGAACTACAAAGGACATGCATCATTTTTGTGCGAAAATCATTCAAAAGGGAGAATTGACTCATCACTTAGCAGCACCTCGACTACTCCAGCTCCTACCCTACTCCCTCTCCACCTTAATGGTCATCCACCTACATTAAAACCACTAACCATTGGCACCTAAAATGCACTCCTTGGCACCCTTTCACATGGCACCAAGGAAGCTTCCTAACCAGCCTCCTTGGCACCCTTTCACATGGTGCCAAGGAAGCTTCCAAACCACCATCCAAGCCACCCTCCTTGGCACCCTTCCACATGGTGCCAAGGAAGCTTCCTAACCACCCTCCTTGGCACCCTTTCACGTGGTGCCAAGGAACCTTCCAAACCACCATCCAAGCCATCCTCCTTGTCACCCTTCCATATGGTGCCAAGGAAGCTTCCTAACCACCCTCCTTGGCACCCTTTCACATGGTGCCAAGGAAGCTTCCTAACCACCATCCAAGCCACCCTCCTTGGCACCCTTTCACATGGCGCCAAGGAAGCTTCCTAACCACCATCCATACTAGCCTATGAAAAGAACCCCCATCCTACCATTCAAACCATCCTTGGCAATCAACAATTCTTCTTATCAAACACCTACAACCACCATACATCCCAAGCCCAAGAAAGGAGAAGAAGAGAAGATGATTAAAGGAGTAACCTACCTGCTCCCTTGGTGCCTTCTTCCGCTTCTCTGTCCTTCCTTCTGCTACGCCAAGGAGCAAGCTTCCTTCTAGGGAGGATGACCAGGTAGGAGAAAAGAAGGGTGGTGGACGTCCACCTTTAAAAGGAGCAACTCAAGGAGCTAGAAGGAAGTCTTCTTCAAGTCTGGGAGCCACCATTCTTGAAGCGAAGGCTACCTTAGCTACTCGGGAGAATTTTGTCTTTTATTTTGTTGCATTTTAATTCCTGTTAAGCATTCATCTACCTAGGGATTAACTAAGTGAAACCTCTACTTAACGGAGCTCCCTAGGTACTTTGTAAACATTTCTTCTTAATAGCAAAGTGCCTTGCTTCATTCTTGAATTTTCAATTTCAAGTAGCAACTTTATTTATTTTAGTGAACCACATCTCTCTTCTAAATACCCTAGGTGCACTTGCCTAAGGTGAGCTTAGAAGAGAAGACTTCTCTTGTCACTTACGTTCTAGTTCATAGTTTCTTTAGCGTAATTCTATCTTCGCATTCGTATCCTAATTATTTCCAAACATAAAAATTTACAAAAATCAAAATACAAAAGAAGTGTTGATTTGAGAGGCGAGATAGTGAATCACTTATTAGACTAACAAATTGGCCTCCTTGGACAGCCTTAGATACCACCACTATCCAGGAATATAAGTTTAAAAGTTGATCAATTTTGCACGTTGCAATGACATTAAAACCCCCATTTATAAAATCGTGCAAATCTCACATCAGGGATGTTGTGGGTTGTTTCTCTAAGATTTGAGAGGTGGTGTACTTAGGTGGGTAGGGGTCAAACACTTGCGTAGGTTGTTACCGATGTTAGACTAGTGGTGGAGCCATTGTAGAGGCTAGTTATGTTCTAGATCTAGAAGCCCAAGACTCTCGCCATAGATATCGATCTTCAAGCTGGTGCGACGTGGGAGATTGCGGAACAGTTGGAACCTTGGTGTTTTACATCTTTCACCATGACAAATGTAGATGGATTGGGTAAGGGTGCACCCACTCATAGCCGTTTACAAGTGGAGACCTGATCAGTGATCGGATTCGGGTTTGGTGAGTCTCGTGTGGACCCTGAGTGAGGGTTCACCCACTCATCACCCTTTACAAGTGGAGACTAGATCAGTGATTGGATTCGATTTCATGATAATGGAAATTGGAATTAACTTCTTTCATGATAACGAAATTTGATTTCATCTTTTCTTTTTGCGTACGATCTTGTCAAGATACATGACTTTGCAAGGATTGTATGGTTGTGGCTTTGATGAGGTGTGGCTCATCGTAGCTAAAATGTCCAAGTTAAGAGAGAAACTAGGTTAAACACTATCTTCTTAACATAATAAATGGGGTGAATGCAGACACGGGGTCATATTTCAAACTCAAGAGATCTTGGTTTAGGGAAGAAGGCTTTGTGCAAATGGTGTCTCAGTGGTGGCAAAGTAAGGATGTTCAAGGCACTGCCACACAGCAGTTGGCTGCAAAATTGGTTGGTCTGCGTGAAATGTTGAAAGATATGGGCAGGCTGTGAATCTGATTAGAGACCAGAAGAGGAAGGAAGCCTTGACAGTCATCAGGGATTTAGATATGAAAGAGTGCAGACTGAATTTGGACCAAGAGGAGCAGCAATTGAGGCAGCAGATGCAAGCAATTGTGGGGGATGAAGACCTGAAAATTGAAATGGATTGGCGTGAAAAATCCAGACAGCTTTGGCTTAAAGAGGGTGATGCGAACACAAAATTTTTCCATCTTGTGGCCAGTGCTAGAAGGAGATTCAGCCTTATTTCATCTATTAAAGTTGAAGAAAGAAATATTACCTCGGTTAAGGAGATCAGATCTGAAGCAACAAAATTTTTTAAAGAAGCTTCCAAGGCAACTCCAAGAGGTTCATGGAGGATGGCAGCAATGGATTTCCCTTGTGTAACTAATGAACAGAGTGGCATGCTTGTGACCCCTATTTCTGAACAGGAAGTGCTAAAGGCCATTAAAGATTTAAATAATGAAGGGGCTCCAGGTCCAGATGGTGTTCAGGTGTTTTTCTGCAGAGAGTTATGGAATGTTGTTAAGGTGGATGTGATGAAGGTTATCCATGAGTTTGAATTGGGTAACTCTGGATTTGAGAGGCTGAACAAATCCTATCTGTTTTTGCTGCCCAAGAAATCAAGTGCAGAAAGTTTTTTTGATTACAAACCCATTGCGTTATCAAATTCCATCTACCTTATTATTAGTAAGGTTATTGCAAATAGATTGTGGGAGGTTCTACAGGATTTGATTATGCCTGTTCAATCAGCTTTTCTTCCTGGGAGATCGTTACAAGAGTCATTCATTGTGGCGCAGGAAATTGTAATGGGGTGGCAAAGGAGAAAATCAAAGGCTTTCTTATGGAAAGTAGACTTTTCAAAAGCCTATGATTCTATCTCCTGGTCTTACTTGTGGGAGATCTTTAGAAGGAGGAAATTTCCACCCTTATTGATTCAATGGGTGAAGAGATGCATTACGACAGCCTCTTTTTCCCCATTGATAAATGGTAAACCGTGTCGTTCTTGGATTCAGCCCCAATGTGGAGTAAGGCAAGGTTGTCCTATTGCCCCTTTGATTTTTAATCTTGCGGTGGATACTTTGGCTAGGTTTGCCTGCAAATTGGCTGTGGATGGTTTTATAAGGGGGTATTCAATGTCTAATCATAGGGCTCTAGCTCCTATACTTCAGTATGCTGATGATACTATTTTTCTTGTAGAAGGGGGGAAGAGAGAAGCGCAGGCTCTGTTACATATGGTTAAATTGTTTGGAGAGGTTTCTGGGCTCAGATTGAATGGAAGTAAATCTTCCCTGGTCTGTTTTGGGATGAATGATGGTTTACAGAATGAGATCTCTACCATTCTTGGTATACCTGTGGTGCCATTACCGATTAAATATCCGGGTCTGCCTTTGAAATGTTCTAAGTTGAAGAAAGCAGATTGGTCTTTCCTCTTTGAAAAGGTAGCTACAAAATTGGAGGGCTGGAGCAATAGATACCTATCTAAAGGGGGGAGGTATATTTTACTGAATTCTGTTATCACATCGATTCCTGTTTTCTTCTTCTCTGTCCTGAGAACTCCAAATTCGATTTGGAAAAAGCTGGAGGTGATGCGGAAAAGATTCTTTTGGAAAGGGGCCTCCCATCAAGGGGCTTTCTTTCAACCCTTAAAATGGGAGGCAATTTGCAAACCAAAGAAGCTGGGAGGCATGGGTGTCAGATCCCTTAAGGAATTCAATGAAGCTTTACTTTTGAAATGGGTTGTTCGGTTACTGCAGGGGGAAAAAAATATTTAGACAGAAATTATTCAGGACAGTTATGGGAGTATCAATGATGAGAAAAATCGTCTTAACCCACGTAAACCATCCCTTTTTTGGCTTTTTGTGGTGCGAGCCTTGAAGGAAAATTGGAATTTTTTCAAATCTATTTTAGGTGATGGAAAAAGCTTTAAGTTTTGGCTGGAGAATTGGGTACACGAAGGGACGCTTAAAGATAGGTTCCCCCTTGCTTATGCTGCGGCAGCAAATAAAAATGCAATGGTAGCTGATTATTGGGATGCGGATATGGAGTAGTGGCTGTTAAATATTGGTGGGAGGAATAATCATGAAACAAGAACCCGCGCAGAGAATGAACGTCTCATGCAAGAGCTTGCTGCTTTCAAACCCATGCCTCATGAATATGACACATACAAATGGGAAGGTATTTTTTCTACTGCGGCTGCCTATGACAAATTGATAATGTCCTCCAGGATGGCGGAAGATGAAGAAATGGGGAAAAAGCTATGGAAGTTGAAAATACCACTAAAGTTACAAATTTTCTTATGGCTGTGCAGGAGGGATGGTTTGATTACTGGAGATCTGAGGCACAGAAGGATGGGGACCCCAACCCAGTTTTGTTATTTGTGTGGGTTGCATAATGATTCTACAGATCATATCTTCTCTTCATGTGCTATCACTGATTATGTTTGGAGGAGAGTATGCAATGAGTCCTTACCCACATAGGGAAATTTGTGGAGCTGTCTGGTAGATGGGAATAAGCCTTATATACATATGGTGGCTGTTCTGTGGGCGGTATGGAGGGCTAGAAATGAGTGTGTTTTTCAGGAGACCCCAGCTCATGTGGAAAATATTGTAAATTTTTGCTGGAGGCTCATACAGTACTGGGAGTCGAACTTGTAAATTATTTTTTTTTATTATCAATAATAGCTCTCCTGGTTTGCTATCGGTGATTCGATAGCATTCCTTTCTTCCTCAAAAAAAATAATAAATGGGTTAAGTGTAAGAATTAATAGAAATGGCCTAAAACCCTCAATTTGTGTTAAAAATGCATAATTAGGTCATATTTCAGAGTTTCTATCCATTAAACACAATTTGATGATCCAAATGTCAATTGAACACACAATTGAGCTTCAAAGTACAAATTAACGATTGAATTATATTTTAATATGTTCAATTAAGCTTCCATTGAAATCTCAAGGCATTTAGACATCATTAGGACCTTGTATTTGAGCTTTACATTTAGGCCCTTAGTTCATCACATTTGTTTCCATACAAAAGCTACAAGGGCTCATTTGAAAGCCTCCAGGGACCTTATGGTTACTATTTTCACCACTTATGGACCTGGTCCGCTATTCTTCCATCGTTTCACTTCAAAGGCATTGCTGTAAAAGCACCAATACACCTGAGCTCAACATCCAACACTCATTTGTATTGTTCACCATGATGAACACGAGAAGCAGCATTTGTCCATTTGTGAGATCACATGATCAACAGTGGATCTTCCACCATTATCTCATCGACGTTGCCCTCACCTCCGTTACTTCCTCTAGATCTGATCCAATGATGGAACTTTAGTGGTCTTTCCCACACTTCCGTTACTCCCATCCCCACTATTAATCCCAAATTCGAATAACTTGCTATTGTGGTGGCCAGATCTACCTCACACCTATATGGTAGCTCCCCTAAGCTCCCAGGACGACAATCAGCTCCCTCCCCATTGAGTTGATCCATTCGTCCATGTCTCCTGCACTTTTCCCCATTTCATTGACTGTCAGTGGCGACAGTATTTTCTCCCCTAATTCCTCGCCACAACCACCAGTTGTGGATCCAAGCACCCTACTTACTCCGCTGGAGATCCTCTCCTCTCCCTTCGTTGCTGTAGAGACAAGCTACAGCCTAGGAATCCCATTCCTCTGTTAGCTAGATTTGCCTTCTTTTGTGGCATAGTTTATTGCTTTATTAGATTAGATTTAATGCTTTCTAGTTAGTTTAGATAGTTTAGATAGTAATCACACTATTTGATTTCTTAAAATAGGAGTAGGTTAGCTGTAGTGTAGATTTTCCCTAACCGCACCTCTCTAATCAATTCAAATTAGAGAGGCAAATCTGCATTCATTAGCATGTTCACTGATCTTCCTCTACACCTCACAATCCATTTTCATTGATTACCTCGTGTTTTTAATCCGCAATTCACCCCATCCACCAAAGTTGATATAGATATGAAGTTTACCAACTTTTTGATCCAAATCATGCTCAAATCCACTTGGGGGTCTCTCCATTCACTTCACCTATTCACAAAGACCCTCTATTTGGTTTTAATTGCATCAATTTGCTCAATTCATTTGGATTTAAGTTTTATACCCAATCACAAGATTTGGAGTCAATTTAGTTTGAAATGGATTTAATTGACTAAATTGAGTTGGTATTTACTTAATTGGATGTCATGCAAGGATTCTGAGGTGTTTCAACTAGATTTTTTTACTCAGTTGAGCATACGCCCAATTTGAGCTCTATTTTAGGTAGTTTTAGCCAAGGAGAATTAGATCCACTGAATCGAGGCCAAAGCAATGACCCATCTGGTTTTCATAGGATCACCTAAGGTCCTAAACACTGATTGATAATGTTTAAGAGCTCAAGGTGATTAGATCACCTGGGCAAACCCAAATTAACAGCCCAATATGGATGACATTACCTTTTGAATGTAAATTGCTTTCAATCAGTGCTTTGAGGCTTGAATGAGTTTTTGAAGATCCTAATAGAGGTTATAATTCAGATTGTAAGTGGAATTGATGTCTAGATTAATCCATGTCTCTTTTGTTGTTTATGATGAAGAGAAAGGAATGAACTAGGGTTTTTATGGTTTTGCAACCGCTGATTAAGTTTCTATTGAATTTTAGATCTTTCAATGAGGTTTTGCAATAGTTAAATGTGGATTTACTTGATTACATTTATATCTGAGAACTACAGCAGCAGTTGCTCTGTTCTTGGATCTGAATGGCTTTTTAGTAGGGGCATTGATCTCTAATTTTTTAGGGATTTAAGGATGAGATGCTTTTTTGTGTTGTATCACACTTAGATATGGGTTTCCTAGATCTGAGGAAGATGTTTTGGCCAGCAAATCAGACCTGAACAAGGTCTAATCCAGCTGAGCAGCAACTAAAATGAAGCAGCAACAACCACTGTCTTGGCTGGTTTTAATGAGGAGTTGAGCTGGGTTTTGAGTCTATTGAGCCATCTGATATTGTATTGACAGAGTTTCATGTATTAGGCATTGAAGTACAAGTGTTTGATTCAACTTTGATTGAAATGGCTTGAAATCCATGTTTTGAAAGTCAATGTTAGCATCCTTAAACTATTCAATCGTCCACATCTGAATTTTATTGAAATTTAAAGTGAAATTCAGTTTTTATTGACCAATCATGTTTCATAGTGTTCTCTGAAGGTTTTTGGATGTTTACATACCTGTTCCAACCAACCAAATTGAGTTTAGTGGCTTGAGTTCTTAGTTTCCACATCTCTTTAAGCCATACTTGTGTTACTTTGTAAATACATAAAAAACTACAAAAAAATTATAAATAAATAAAATAAAAGTGTCTTAAGTAGGATTAGGTATAGTTTAGGTGTGTGTAAAGTTTGAGCGGATTTTGAATCCTCTAGCTGATAGAACATACCAGTAGACAGTTAAGTCTACTTCGATTTTAAATAAAGGAATCAACATTCAAAAACACAAAAAGAGTTTCTTCTTCTCTCATCTCACCTTTTCACTCTCTTTTGCTTCCTCTATAAAACATAGAAACACCATAAAAATATGAAAGAGACAAAAATTCCACAAAAATACCTTATATATAGTATTTATACTTGTATATATAATTTATTACGAAGTTAAAAATAAATAATAAGTTATATGCTTATAATGTACATAACTAATGTATATATTTATTATATCTAATTAAATAACTATTTCTGTTGTGTTATATTGTATATATACTAATTATATAATTACCTATTTATTTATTTAGATTATATGTACATATTCTTGTGTAATTATAAATAGAGATGTATACATGTACAATACTATTTATAATTGTAAATATATATTAAAGTAATTATAATATACTATAATACACCTGTACATTTATTTATTTATGTATTTATTGTATATAATTAAGTTAATAAGTTAATTAGCTAAGTTATTAAGTTCAGATAAATTAAATTAGTAAATTAATTAATTATTGAAGCAAATTATCTTGTATACTTGTATAATATAATTTTAAGTATTTTCAACTTATTTATTATGTATTTATACTATATAATACTATGTATAATATAATTATGTATTTATCTATCTAAATAATGTAAATAAATGTTTATAAATTAAAATAAATAACTAAAAATAAATTAAAAATTTGTAATAACTAAATTATAAATCAATTAAGTGGTTAAGTTATTAATTTGAACATTAATTAAGTAATTAAGTATTAATTTATCAAGTATAATTTAATAACTTTGACTAATTTTTAAATATAATTAAATAATTAATTATTGTAAATGAAATACATCAATAGGTAGCCCGACTTCATAATTATATAATTTAATTTGGAAATAAATGTAAATTAAGTGTTGAAATCGTGGCATGAAAATGCCACTTTCATACGTAATTCACTGTTGGAACTCAGCGTGGGTTAGTCCCACATCGTTAAGCTCTAAAGAGCCGCGACTGCTTATAAGCTCCTGTACCAATGACCCTCCTGGTCATTAGCGTGGTGCAAAACAAATGAGCTTATCTTGTGCATGTGCGTATGCGTGGGTGTATGCATGTGTGCGCATGTGTGGGCCCGTATGGGCGTGGGATGGGAGTCGTTTATGGGCCTGCATGGGCCTAAATTGGACAAAATACACCTAATTAACAAACTAGGGCCCACCTAGTAATGGTACCGATCCGACCCTGAGAAGGGAATTGATCCTGTAAAAGGTGGGTTCGCCAACCAATAATTTTTGCTTAGGTGTGGGTTAATTAGGGGTTAACTTAACAAATAAATGACTAAGTGTTGAGTATGCGTGTATGCATTATGTTTATGTTAAGTGTTTAAGTGAGTGTGTGTGTTGATTACAAACAAATTCTACTGAAATAAAAATGATGTTTTAAGTCTCATTGTTGTAGTAAATTTGTCATAATGCAAACAAATGTCGCGTCATTTTATTTATTTACTTAATTTTTACTGATTTATTCTAAGTCGTTCACTGGGAGGTAGTTATTGATATACATCACTCTCTATGATCCAAAAATATTTTTTTATTCCAAAAATGTGAATTTTATTTACAACATGAATCAATTAATGAATTAAATTAGCTAATTATGTACAAAAGAATCAATTAATAAGCACTACAATGCCTTAAACATATGTACAACTAAATAGGCATTAAAAACTAATTAATACTACACTATGTTAGTTATGTACAACTATCCTAAATAATACCTAATTATAGGTACAAAAATAGCTACTAATATGTACTATATTAAGTTATATTAACAAACTAATATCTTTAGTAACACAAATATGCATTGTTATGGTCTTAGTAAAATATGTACAAAACATAAGGCAAAAATAACTTGCTATACTAATATATATGCATATCAACAGTGACAGATACATATGTCACTAAAGCCTTAAGGTTATTTATATACATATAAGGCTCAAACAAGTACTTACTATTCTACTTATATTCTACTTATACACATATACATATATACTATACATTCGTATACATTATTTTCATATATTTTATTTAATATATATATTTACCATTATACTGTACTAAACATATTAGTATACATATACACATACTCACACTTAATACATGCACACAACTTACACTCCTAACACTTAATCATTTCGTAACTCACTCTCCACTCTTCTTTTCTATTCAACACTTAGTCGTTTCTCTTGTATGCTCTCTCCTCACACAGCACTCGTGCACTGTTCATCTACCCAAAAATTGGGTTTTTGATTGGCGGACTGATTTGGTTCATGGGATACACAACACCCAAGAGGGTGGGACCTGACCAATACTAAGCCAGCCCATAGTTTCTTAAGGTGCATTTTGTTTCATTTTATTCAGGCCCAATTTCAGCCCAGCACAATGTAGGCCCCCAACCCAATACTATTCAAATATCATGCTCATATGCTTGGAAGAGGAGATGTATACATATTGGTGCACCCAACGCTTGATGACTGGATAGCTGGTGCATCAAAACCCTTAAATATGTCGTCGAAAGCTCCACAGCGCATAATGTGGTGCTAAAGAGCAGGAGAGATGAGAGCTAAAAAACGTACTATGCATGTTCTAAATACGTGATTTTAGCCCTCGATTTGAGGGCCATAATTAATTCTAAATTATAAATAAATTATATATTTGCAAATCCTTGATATAGGTCTACATAATTGTGTAACTAGTTTAGGAAAATAAATTATTTACATATATATTAAAATTAGTTAAAGTTTGGGGTTTGTACAGGTTAATTTAATGATTAATTTCTTAATTAAAGTATAAATTAATAACTTAATTATGAAATTGACTTTGTAAAGAGTTAATTTATATATTAAAGTATTTATTACACATTTTTAATTTATTTTAGAGTATTTTTTTTAATTTATTTACATTTAAATACATGTTTTAGATAGTTATATGCATATTTAAGTTATAAATACTATAATATAGTACAAATACAGTATAAATAGGTTGAATATACTTGAAATTACTATATGTACAGATACAGTATAAATTACTTCATTATAACTTAATATACTAATTTATTTTATTTTAAGTTAATAATCTACTTAATTAACTTAATAACTTAATTAGCTACTGTAAATACATAATTAAATTAATTTACAGGTATGGTACAGTATATAATACTTAGCTAAATACATATGTACAGTACTATAGGTGGTTAAAGGTATATACATAGGTGTTTATAATTACTTAGTATAATATAAATTTAGGTTAATGTAAATTAATAGATAATTATACATTAAAGTTATATATATGATAAATCATTCTAAATATTTAATTTATCATATATAATACATATATAAGTTATTTATATACATTATTTACATATTTTACAATATATACATATAGATTAGTATTAAATTATATTTACAAGTATAAATATACTATACAAAGTATTTTTGGACATTTTTTAATTTTTATAATTTATATATATATAATGGAGGTAGGAGATAAGAGAAAAAGGGTGAGATGAGAGAAGAAGTTTCTTTTTGGTGTTTTTTAACTTGGTTTTCTTTATTAAGTTCCAAATTATACTGAACCGTCGACTGATATATTCTACCAAGCTTGGGGTTCAAAATACTTTGAAACTTGGCATATACATAGAAATATGTTTGATCCTACTCAAGACACCTTTATTTACTTTTTTATGACTTTTCTATGACTTTTATTTATTTAAAAGTCAAACACAAATATGGCCTTGAATGAGTGTTTTAAGTGAAACCTAAGGCTCTAAAATGGATTCTAAGGGGTTGAACAACTAGTTAGGCATTCAAACATCTTCAGCACATACCAAGAATGATGTGAAAATGTTGAAGGTGGAAAACTACGTGTCCACAATTGGATTCGAAAACCCATCGTTGTAGTTTGAGTCGCAAAGAAATCCGTTCAACAAATAAAATTTATATTGAAAAATCCGTGAAGTTCCAGGTCGAACATAGGGAGGCTACGTCGATTTCAAAATCCACAATTATAATTTTTTTTGTATTTTTATTTAAAAGGTAAAATAATCACAATGGAAGCAATATAAACAATAAGAGTGAGAGAAAGAAAGAACAATCACTTGATATTTGAATAATATTTTACAACTAAGAAAGCGAGAAACTGTTACAACTAGAAAGTAGGAAAATTCTACTCTAGAAAGCAGTGAATGAAGGGAGAGAGAAGTTATCCTCCTCGACGATCGCTTGGAGGACGAGTCGATGTGACAATGCCTGGAAGACAGGGAATGGAGCGGGAAGGAGGATGAAGTAGGAGGAACGGGAATGAAGCAGCACGTCATCGTCGTCGTGGGATCTACTTCCAGAATGGGGGTAAACACTTGGTTTTAGCCCTCGAGGAGCATCCCAGGTGTGGGACAAGCTTCTCTTAAGCTTTGGAGAGGGAGAAAGGAGAAGGAAGGGATGAGAAATTTGTAGTGTAGGGGTCTCCTTTTATAGTTGCAAGGAGTGGGGCATTTTGGACATTACAACATCAAAAACATTAATTCAGGACCTTTAGTGATGGATTTATCCATCACTAAAGGCATTAACGTGGCCGACGACGCGCCACCTCACCATCGGCTGCCTCAATGCCCATGCACGTTCGCACATGCTCAAACGTCTGATCTCAAGATCGGATAGCTTAAAATGCTCCTTGCCAGTGCCTTCATCCGCTCCTTCACCGCATGCCCGCATGTGATCGGGCATGTGCGCTATGCGTCTGATTGCGCGTGGGCGCCATTGGCTAATTTGCGTCGCTCGCTGCCGATAGAGCGATTGTGATGGCACGCCCGCACGCGAGAAGGGGACATCGTTCTGCGATTCCAACCCTCGTCTCATGCCTTCATAGCGCCTTAACCGCTGCGCTACGAGTACGGTTGAGGTGCATTGGTGATTTTGTGCACAGCCGATCTCGGTCGTTGGATCTTCATCCGACGGTCGAGATCAAGCATTGATTATGCTTTCAAATGAGGAGAGGAGTTGGATGAGTGGCGACGTGGCACATTCGTGGTTGTTGGATGGGCATCCAACAGCAAAGATTTGTCGAGCTGGTGAAGAAGAAGAGCTACGGCTGGTGCTGGGCGGCTATGATGATGCCACGTGGTGCCATCATGGCCATTCATTTTCGTTGAATTGTAGATGGTGCTACGGATGTTGGATTGGATTGATTTTCGCGCTGTTAGGCTGCGATCGTCGATCCAAACCCATCCATGCAGTCGGATTTGTCATCTAAGGTGCGGATTAACACCATCTTGGCCCTTGATCTTTAAGATTCCGAGATCTCTATTTGGTGTTATGAATGTTCGATCAGGGCGATCTTGGAGTCGTTGAACTCCAATCATTGCCTTAATTAGATTCGTATGGTTGGATCTTCAATCCGAGGCCCCAATTAACAAGTCACCCTATCCCTAGCCATAAAAAGGAGATAATTACTATACAATTTATACAACTTGACTTAAATGCATGATTATACATGTTATGCACTATTTACAATATATAATGCTAATGTGACACTAAGAACATTAATTAATAGACATTTTAGGTTAATCAGATGTATGCACATCACACCCCCATGCCTATCTTTTGCTAGTCCCTAGCAAAAACTACATGATATTTATAAAAGAATTAGGTTGGATTACTTGGGCACAAATCATTTTCAACATTAAGAAATTATTACTTAGGACCTGAACTTTCAAAGACACAACAGCACCTGGGTATCTGCCAAAATGTAGACCACCTCAAGCTCTCGCCTTATTCAAAGAAGGATATCTTTTTCTCTTTTTCTTCTTTTCTAATTTTTTTGGATTTTTGTGTTAAGGGTTACAGAGCAACTTTCTATGGCCACTCAACCCGCCCAAGACTTGATGAGAACCCTAAGTTCTAAGCATCTTTTTGTGAATGTGATAGACTCGTTGATCGACAATTAAAACGGACTTCGGATTTCTACACCCCTAGGTGAACTTAAAAAGAGTTCTGCCTAAAGGTGTATCTATACGACCAGTAGCGTTCTCTCTACTTTTATTTTTTATGGGGTTAACACAAGGGTGAATCCAGTGTATATCTCCCCAGCTTATTCTACTTCTCCGCTTCTTCCTAAGTATTTTGGAATTTTTAGTGCATTTCTTGAGCTGGGCTCTAGATAATCGGTCGATGAGCTATTACCACCGACAACTTGCCAGCCATACTCGTGTGGCGAAGTGTGGCTTAATTTTCTTTTTGTTTCTTTTTGTTTCTTTTCTCTTTTTCTTTTTCTTTTTCTTTTTAAACTTTCTTTTTTTTTTTTAAGTAGGTGGCTTCTCTGGTCTAAGATTTACCTGAAGGCAGCAAGAAGAAAGTGGTCCAGTGACTGGGCTCTGGACAACCGACCTATAGGCTGTTACCCACGATAACTTGCCAGCCATATCACCCTAAAAGGTTCATTAGCTACCCAATTTCCATTAAGACCGCCAAACAATGAGTCAGTGATGAATAGTGTGTAGATGCTTAGACTTAAAGTTCCCTCAAATCAGAGGGTAGGTTGATAAGTTGTGTACTTATCACCCAAACTTATTTATTCAAATTAAAATAGAATTCAAGATGGCGAGGACTCGATAAACAAATCCACATTTTAGTAGATACCCGGGCTGATTAAGCCCAAAGACCTGAAGGGTCTTAGTGTTCAGATCCTACTGTAATATTTCCTAAGATTGAAAGTTCCTAATGTCCAAGTATTCTTTCCTAATTCAAAATTTTTATTATTTTATTATTTTTTATTTTTTTATGTATATATAAGAAAATAAGTAGAATTTACAGGAATTCCATAGAGCTGACAAAATGATTCAGAAATGAATCCACCCCCCCATGCCTAGCTAATGCAATGTCCTCATTGAGAATAAAAGACATGAAAGGAAGGGTAGAATGCAGAAGATATCACCTAAATATGAAGCTCGGGTTAGCTCTGAGTTAGACTGTACAATTGCTAAGTTTAATGCTGTCAGCTAGGCGTAGTCCAGCCAAAGAAGTCACCACATGGCTAGAACAACCGTGTCTGAGACAGGTTTTGGAATAGTACGGTCAATAACAAGCTTCAGGTGTTGACCGTTGACTTTAAATGAATTACCCATCTTCGGGTCAGAGATCAGAACAACCCTGTTTGGAAATATCTGATCAATAATGAATGAGCCATTCCATTTCGACCTAAGTTTGTCGGGAAAGAGCTTAAGTCGATAATCGAAGAGCCAGACCTTCTGGTTCAGCTCAAAGCTCTTACAGGAAATCAATTGGTCATGAAGAGCTTTGGTCCGAGCCTTGTAAATCTTGGCATTCCCATACACATCATTTCTAAGCTCCTCCAACTCATATAGTTAGAGTTTCTTGGTCTTCTCGGCTAAACTCAAATCTAGATTGCACTACTTGATTGCCCAGAATGCTCGAGTTTCTACATGTAAATGGCACGCCTTTCCATACACCAGATGAAATGAAGACATGGCGATGGGCATTTTATACGCCGTACGGTAGGCCCAAAGAGCGTCCTCAAGCTTTTGAGTCTAATCTTTGCGATCAGGCCTAACCATTTTCTGTAGAATATTCTTGATCTCCCGATTGGAGATCTTGGCGTGTCCATTCGTCTGGGGATGGTAAGGTGCGGAGATTCTGTGATTAACCCTGTACTTTGCTAGAAAATTATGGAACTGGGCATTAGTGAAATGAGTGCCACCATCGCTGATGATGGCCCTCGGAATCCTGAACTGGCTGAAGATGTTCTTCTTGACAAAATCGATGACCACCTTGTGGTCATTGGTTCGGGTGGGAATAGCCTTGATCCACTTGGACACGTAATCAACAGCGACAAGAATGTATTGATGTCCAAATGAAGGGAGGAAGGGTCCCATGAAATCGATGCCCCAAATGTCGAAGATTTCAACAGGAAGAATCAGGTTTAGAGGCATCATATCTCTCTTAGTTATGCTCCCAAGTGTCTGGCATCAAGAACACGACCTCGAGAAATCCTGGCATCCTTAAATAAAGCGGCCAATAGAATCTAGATTGCAAAATTTTTGCAGCCATCTTTTTCCCGGAGAATTGTCCACCACACGCAGATGCATGGCAGAACTCAAGTATACTCTTGAATTCGTTCTCTGGAATTCATCGACGAATAATCTGATCAGAGCTGATGCGATACAGCTCAGGATCCTGCCAGAAGTAATATTTGGCCTCAGATTTGAGTCTATCTCGTTGTTGCCTGGTCTAATCCTGGGGGATTTGACCAACGACCAAATAATTAATGATGTCAGCAAACCACAGGGTTTGGACACCTAAAACTGTAAGGATGGTCTCGTTCAGAAAAGTGTCAGCAATCAGAATGTCTGGATGAGAAGAATCACTCAGAAGTCTCGACAGATGGTCCGGCACCACATTCTGTACCCCGGATTTATCCTTGATTTCAAGATCAAATTCTTGAAGCAGAAGAATCCATCGAATAAGCTGGGGTTTGGCATCCTTTTTGGCCAAGAGATGTCTCAAGGTTGAGTGGTCGGTATATAAGATGACGTGAGACCCTAAGAGATAATCCCTAAATTTCTCGAAAGCAAATACTACAGCTAGTAATTCCTTCTCAGTAACAGTATAGTTCCTCTAGGCCTCATCTAGAGTTTCACTAGTGTAGTAGGTGACAAAGGGCTTCCTATCAATCTTCTGACCCAAAATAGCCCCGACCTCATAATCAGAAGCATCGGTCATGATCTCAAAAGGGGCTATCCAAATCGGTGGTTGCAACACCGAAGCACAAGTGACTACCGTTTTAAGAAAATCAAATGCCTTACGGCAAGATTCGTCGAAATCAAACAGTGTTTCTTTGGTGAGAAGATTGCTTAAAGGATGAGCAACCTTTGAAATGCCCTTGATGAATCTATTGTAGAATCCCACATGACCAAGAAATGATCAAATTTGTTTGACAAATGTGGGAGGAGGAAGTTTAGCGATAGCATCAACCTTAGCTTTGTCCACTTCAATTCCTCATTCAGAGATTACATGACCTAAGACGATGCCTTCTTGTGTCATGAAATAACTCTTTTCCCAACTAAGGACCAGTCTTATTTTGATGCATCATTTAAGAATCATTTCAAGATTAGCTAGACAAGAGTCAAATGATTCTCCAAAAATAGAGAATTCGTCCATGAAGACTTCCATAAACTCTCCCACCATGTCAGAGAATATGGCCAACATACACCTTTGAAAAGTCCCTGGTGCATTGCATAAGCCGAAAGGCATCCTACGGAAAGCAAAGGTTTCGTAGGAACAGGTGAAAGTCATTTTTTCTTGATCCTCGGGATGAATAGGGACTTGATTGTATCCTGAGTAACCATCAATAAAACAATACTTCTGCCCGGCTAATCTTTCAAGGATTTGATCAATAAAAGGCAAAGGGAAATGATTCTTTTTCATGGCTGTGTTCAGCTTCCTGTAATCAATACAAACTCTCCAAGAGGAAGCTGAATGAGTTGTGACTGATTCTCCTTTCTCGTTAGTCACAACAGTAATCTTGGCTTTCTTGGGAACAATTTGCACGGGACTTACCCAAGGACTATCAGAGATCGGATAAATGATTCCTGCATCGAGCCACTTTATAATCTCCTTCTTGACCACTTCTCACATATTCGGGTTTAATCTCCTCTACATCTGGTGAGAAGGGCGAGATCCATCTTCCAAAAATATTATGTGATTGCAATAAGATGGCTCAATCCCCCTAAGGTCATGAATGGTCCAAACAATTGCCTCCTTGTGTTCCTTTAGGACCTTAATTAGTTTAATCTCTTGCTCCTTTTTTAATTTAGCACTGATAATCACAGGGAGCGTCTTATGTGGTCCTAAAAATTGATATTTCAGATTCTCAGGAAATGGTTTCAGTTCAAGCTGGGGTGGGTTGATGATTGAAGGTAAGGAAGATGATGATGAAGACTCATCAAGAGGAAGAGGTTGAGAGTGAACAAAATCAATAACCTCTTCAGAAGATGGCGGGTTTGTCATAGAGGGTTGTGGGTCCAAATCATCATCAGAGGAGGAACTTTCATATGCAGAAACCATCATACAAGTCTCAATATTCACATTATCATCCACAAGTTCCTTAATAAATCCACAATCCTCGAATTTATTAATCACCTTAAAAATATCCAATTTCATTCTTTGATCCCCAAAGGCGATTTCCATGCTACCACTCTCACAGTTAATGTTGGCCTTGGTGGTAGCCAAGAACGGATGCCCCAGAATGATGGGTGTGTTCCTCCGATTTTCAGGTACATCCATGTCAAGGATAAGGAAATCTATAGGAAAATAAAAATCCTTAACCTTAACAATAACATCTTCAATAATGCTTCGTGGATTTGTGATAGAACGGTACGCTAACTGCAGCGTTACTGAAGTCGGCTGAAGTTCACCTAATCCGAACTTCTCGTAAGGAGAAGTCGGAATTAGGTTAATGAATGCACCCAAATCCAGCAATGCTCTATCAAAAGTGTAATCTCCGATAACACAAGAAATCAAAGGAGCACCAGATCTCTCTTTTTCTGAGGGAGGTGGTGTAGGATAACAGAACTAGCCTGCTCGGAGAGTACCACCTTCCTCGGAAAAGATTCTCTCGACTTATGCTTCTGTGTACATAAATCCTTTAAAAATTTCACGTAAGCCGGTATATGTTTGATAGCGTCGAGGAGAAGGATATTGATCTCGACATTCTTGGAAATATTCAAAAGCTCCTCGTTACTATCAATAGACTTCTTCTTCCTTGATCTAATCAAGGCCTCAGGAAAAGGTACATGAGTCAGATCTTCAGAATTAGGTTCTTGAGCCCTGATTTCTTCTCCAGAGTTCTCCTTTCTCTCCTCAGGCTCTTCAGGATTCGGTAAATCAGAACAGTGTAGTTGTGGATCCTGAGTTTGTTTACCACTCCTCAAAGTAACAGAATTAGCAAATGCATATGGGTTTGGGTCTTGGGAAGGGTTAAGAAAGATTGGAGGGGCTTCATTAGCCAAGAACCTTTGATTTGAGGAAGAAGAAGAGGAAGGATCCTGCTCAACCACCTGAGCATGTGGGTGTGGGTCCCTTTGATTCTCGTACCCATGGGCTTGATTGCCCAGATTCTGGATATTACGTTGGTTGGGTACGGGTTGAGATGGTAGAGATCCGGGTTGATGAGAATTAGCAATGAACCCATTTTGCAAGTTGTCCAGTGAGGTTTTCATTTGCTGCATGAGCTGGAGCATAGATCCTTGCATCTCTACCATTTTTCGGTTCAAATCAGACTACCCTATGGGTTGACGGGCATTCCAAGCTTGCTGATTGACCTGATTTGGGGGCAGTTGAGTGTAAACATGACCCTGACCCATTGGCCATTGCGGAGCATAGTTGCTGGGTCAGAATTGGGTCTGCTGCCCTGGGTTTTTCCAGGAGAAGTTAGGGTGGTTTCTCCAACTCGGATTATAAGCATTGGAGTAAGGGTTGGATCTAACATTCTCCTGTACAGCATAGATGTTGAAGCTACAAGTTACTACGATAACGTATTTGGTGTTGAAAACCTGTCGTTGTAGTTTGAAAGCGAAGAACTTGTGTTCAACAAATAAAATTTATACCGAAATAGAAATCTCGGGTCGAACTCAGGGAGGCGGACGTTTGATTTAAAAATACCCATTTAATTTATTTTTCACGAAGTAAATTAATTGACTAGAAATTATCTATCTATTTACACTAAATAGAAGAGAAAGAGAGAATGAGAGAGAGAGAGAATATTACAAATAAAAATCAAAAAGAGATGTAGAATGAACATGGAATTCATTATCAAAGGAATTGTTCGTTACACCAAACATTACGACTAGATAGCAGGAAACGATTGCACTAGAAAGCAGTAAATCTACTCTACAAAGCATTAAAAAGAATGGAGAGAGAATTATCCTCCTCGACGGTCGCTTGGAGGACGAGCCGGACGGGACGACGCCTGGAAGACGGGGAACGGAGCAGGATGAAGGAGGACAAAGCTGGAAGAACGGGAATAGGGGGCAGCACGTCGTCGTCGCGGGATCCACTTCCGAGAGGGGGATGAAAATTGGACTTTGTCTCTTGAGAAGCATCCCGGGTGTGGGACAAGCTTCTCTTGACCTTTGGAGAGGGAGAGAAGAGAAAGAAGGAATGAGAATTTCGTATGGAGGGAGTCTCCTTTTATTGTTGCAAGGAGTGAGGGCAATTTGGTCATTACAAGTTGAAAATCATTAATTCAGGACCTTTAGTGATGGATAAATCCATCACTAAAGGCCTAAACATGGCCGTAGGGGGCAACGTACTTGCCCGCTCATCTCCCCTCGTTCAACGCCTTTCCACGTTCTTTGATTCTCGGCCGTTCGATCGTGAGATCGAATGGCTAAGATGAGCCCTTGTCCGCCTCCTCATCACACACTCGCCGCGTCTGATCCTGTGTTACGCGCGGGAGTGCATGGGCACGTGATCTGGATTGAGCACTCACCACCTTTGGATCACCATCGAGCGGTCAATCACACCCGCACCTCCGTGCCTCAGCGCCTGCTGCATGCGACTCGAATGCGCGCCCGATCACGAGCGAGTGCTCTATCCACTGCGCTACGTGCGTGGATGGGCGAGTGGGTGGATCTCTGAGCACGCGATTAGGACCGTTGGATTGAGATCCAACGGTCGAGGTAGCTCTTTAGTTGATGCTTCAGAGAAAGGGAAGCGCCAATTGGGATGTACTCTCAGCTGTTGGATCTTGATCCAATGGAGGAGATGCGTGGACGCCAGTGCCTTCAGAAGTTGAGGGTGGCCGGTTGGGCGATTGAGATGGCGCCACGTGGCACCATCTTGGCCGTCCATGTTCTGGATGATGTAGATGGTGCCACGGGTGTCGGATTGAGTTGATTTTAACGCTATTAGGCTGCGATCACCAATCCGAATCAATCCGTGCGGTCGGATTTGTCATCTGAAGTGTGCATTCACACCATCTTGGCCCTTGATCTTCTAGGGTTCCCTGATCTCTATATGATGCTACAGATGTCTGATTAGGGCGATCTTGGAGTCATTGAACTCCAATCGTTGCCCTGATCAAATATGTACGGTTGGATCTTCGATTCGAGGCCCCGATAAAAATTTTGCCTTGTCCTTGAACATAAAAGGAGACAATTAACCTCCATTTTATTCAAACTAATCTAAATGCAAGATGATGCAATTCTATGCTTAAGAACATGCATAAATAGACATCTTATGTAGTGTAAACATGTTTACATTACACCCCTATGCCTATCTTTTGCTAGTCCCTAGCAAAAACTATATGCTATTTATTAAAGAATTAGGTTGGATTATTTGGGCATGAGTTATCTTCAATCATTAAGAAAATGTTTACTTAGGATCTGAACTTTCAAAGACACAACAGTGCTCGGGTATCTGCCAAAATGCAGACTGCCTCATGCTCTCACCTTATTCAAAGAAAATTTTCTTTTTCTCTTTTTCTTCTTTTCTATTTTGATTTTTTGGATTTTCTAGTTTTAGGGTTTAAGAGTGGCTTTCTACGGCCATTCAACTCACCTAAGATTTGATGAGAACCTTAAGTTCTAAGCATTTTATTGTGAATGTGATAGACTCGTTGACCAATAGTAAAAATAGACTTCGGATTTCTATTCCTCTAGGTGACCTTAAAAAGAGAATTCTCCTTAAAGGTGTATCTCTACAACTGATAGCTTTCTCCCTACTTTTATTTTTACGGGGTCAACACAAGGGTAAATCCAGTGTACATCTCCCCGATTTATTCTACTTCTCTGCTTCTTCCTAAGTGTTGTGAGAATTTTCGGTGCATTTATTGAGCTGGGTTCTGGACAACCGGTCGATGAGCTGTTACCACCGACAACTTGCCAGCCATACTCATGTGGCGAAGTGTGGCTTATTTCTTTTGTTTTCTTTTGTTTTCTCCTTTTCTTTTTCTTTTCTTTTTGACTTTCTTTTTCTCATTTTTTTAGTAGGTGGCTTCCCTAGTCTAAGATTTACCTAAAGGTAGCAAAAAGAGAAGGATCCAGTGACTAGGCTCTGGACAACCTACCTATGGGCTACTACCCATGATAACTTGCCAGCCATATCACCCTAGAAGGTTCATTAGCTACCCAATTTCCGTTAAAATCGTCGAACAACGAGTCAATGACAAGATAGTGTGTAGATGCTTTAGGCTTAAAGTTTCCTCAAATCAGAGGGTGGGTTGATAAGTCGTGTACTTATCACCCAAACTTATTTACTCCAATTACAATAGAATTCAGATGGCGAGGACTCAAAAAACAAATCCACATTTTAATGGATACACAGGCTGATTAAGTTTGAAGACCTGAAGGGTCTTTGTGTTCAAATCTTAATGTAGTATTTCCTAAGATTGAAAATTTTCTTAAACCCAAGTTCTCTTTCCTAATTCCATAATTTCTTTTAATATAAATAAAAGAAAATAAAACAAATCTACGGAGCTGACGAATTAATTCAGAGATGAATATCCACCCCCCCATGCCTATCTAATACAATGTCCTCATTATATTAAAAAGATATAAAATAGAGTGGATTGGAGTAGAACGCACCTGAATTGCGTGAATGCCGGGTCTGCTCCAAGATAAAAACTAAAAAGAACTGTATAAATGATGAATTTAGTGCCTTTAGCTAGGTGTACTATACAAAGAAGAGAAATAAAGAATTCACAGGTGCAGGTCAGAATCAGAATAAAAAGATGAAACCTCTGACCTACCAGCAGATGTCCACAGATGTGGACCAGATTGTGGTGCAGACCCATACCCCATAATCGAGAATATCTAAGGTTTTGGATAAAAATTACCCAAAACCTAAAATCAGTATGCAAGCGGGGTCGGGCCTGTGATTTATGAGGATGAACCCAAGACCAAAAAGTCGGGTTACAGAGAATTCAAGCTCCAAAGGATAATCAATGAATGTGTGCTTGGGTTGGACATCCTTAGAATAGATGTCGTAAGGGTCCTGGTTTGATTATTTTAGATGAATTGGAACCCTTAGACTTAGTCTTCTATTTCCTCCAAAGTTTGCTTCCGAAATCAGAACTTCCCATCTTATGTTCTCCTCATTCAGAATGTCAAGTTTTGGGACCTCTTGCATATTAATCACCCCATCTGAAATCTCCAAGTCTAAAAGATGTGGCTGAATCAGAATTGGCTTAGGTCTAGTTATCTCAAAAATAGAATCATTGATAAGCTCAATGGGGTGTAACTAACAATCAAGGCATTTGATTGAATTCTCCAGAAAATGCGATTTTGGATCCGTAATGTGAGCCCCAATAAGATCAGTTTCCTCAGTTATTGGGCTATCAAATGATATATTAGATTCCTCAGGCCCAATTGTCTTACAGAAATCATATTCTGTAAACTCGCGTGAGACTTCGCAAATTGAATCTTCACCATCAGAATCAAAGAAATCAAGATCCATATTAATGTATGTCCCAAAATCATCTGTCACTTTTTGATCCATGGAAATATACGTTTCCTCGTACCCTGGCTCAGGGATCTCAAGTGAAGAAATCAGATCATCATTAATTGGTTGCTCTAATTCAATCTGGTTAGCCTCATAACACGTGTCCCCCCTAACAGGTGCCTGAGCAGGTTCTGACATTGGCTCTCCTAAAGGGGGTTCATACTGGGAATCATCCCACGATTGAACCAAAGCAACCATAAATCTCATCTTCAATTTTGCTAACTTCACAAGTAGAAACTCACCTAGGTTCTTATCCTTAACATCTTGGAGCCAATCCAACAAATACTTATTCAAATCATCAATCATCTCAATCAGGGGCTCTAATTTTTCAATGCAAGGTGTTGGCTAAACTTCTAAAGATTTTATGATATTCCTTAAGTTAGCCAGAACCTTATCTTGAACCCGGTTACCCTGAACCAAATGAGTTGGTTCAGGGTTGGGCAAGTTTGGGATCAGTGTAGAGGAGTTAACGAATTGAGATTTGTTATACCCTTCATGATAATAGGTCATTTTGGATTGTTCAAAAGGTGGTGATGACCTAAAGGCAATGTAATCAGAGGATGGGTAAGAATCAATGTATCCTTCTTGATTGTAGATCGTATTAGGTTGTCCATGAAAGGGTGGCAATCTATAATCTATGTGGCTTTAAGAAGGATAGAAATCACAATCAGGGTTAGACCCTAAACACGGAGGTCCAAAACTATATCCCCAATCCGAGTTATCCCAACTAACTGAGGGTTGATTATAGTACAAGTCGGGATACTTGTTATGTTGAGGATAACTCATAACAGGAGAGAAAGAGCTGGAATGCGTATAAAATATGGAAGGATTCATGATAGACGGGAGGAAGAAAGGTGCCCTGCAATACAATCAATCAAACCTGCCCTTAAGTGGCTAGCCTAAAGACCTACAAACTCCCAGAACCCATCTTTAGATAAAGAAATGATTTGATCTACTTCTGTCTGTACAATCCAACCAGTTAGAAAGAGGGACTGGGGAGAAGGTTCTTCCTTTGGCTTGCGCCTCCGGTTCCTAGTGTACCCCCTAGCTAGACATCAGATTGAATAGTAGAAATAGGCTAATCGAAAATAATCTCATCTTGTGCTACGAAGAGCGAGTCGAATCCTTAAGGGCAACGTCTACTCTGTTTTATTTAGGGCTAGGTTTGAATGTACTTTGGAATGTGATGGGCCCTTTATCTGGGTTATGCCCTTAATGATTGATTGATGTTTGTGTGCGTGCACAACCAGTGGTTTTCAAGCAAGATTACTTTCGATGCAATGAATTTTAGAGTTCAAATCTTGCATAGTAGCTTTTAGGATTCAACTTTAGGTATTTTCAAACAAGTTTTGTTGGCACACTAGGTTTTGAAAACATTGGTGAAGATGTTTTCCTTTAAAACTTAAAAGAATGTGGAGTGCTTGGTAAATCCCTAAGAGTTGAACCTAAGTGGCGCTACTTGATGAGTTGATTTTAATTAAAGTGATGCGGCCCAATCAACTCAAACAATTGGCCTATTGCACCACTTAATTAGGCACACAAGTGATTACCTAATCTGATTTCTACTCAACTATGTGTTTAAATGTGTGTACCGACTCCAAAGATCGGTTTACCGGTTGAGTTTGAAAATCAGATGAGGTTGTGTACCTCTATGAGATTTTTTTTATTTTTCTTTTTAAATGTGGAGGTTAAGGCGGGTGTATGCGTCAAATAAATAAACAAAACTAACCTTAGGGCTTATAAGAACACCTAGGTTGGTTGATGTTTGTGTTATTATGTGGTGAAACGAAAACTAATGGGTGGTAGGTGGGGGATAACTTACAGAACCTTCAATGACACTTTGCTCCAATCTACCTTTTTTGCTCGTCTCAAACGAGTACCTACAATCACAATAAGAAAGGAGGAAAGTAAGGTAAATGATTCGTAAGTTGTAAAACACGAAAAAAAATCAAAGAGCGTCGCTTCCCCAGCAACAACGCCAAAATGTTGAAGCTACGAGTTACTATGCTAACGTATTTGGTTTTGAAAACCTGTCGTTGTAGTTTGAAAGCAAAGAACTCGTGTTCAACAAATAAAATTTATACCGGAATAGAAATCTTGGGTCGAACTCATGGAGGCTGACATTTGATTTAAAAATACACGTTTAATTTATTTGTCACGAAGTAAATTAATTGACTAGAAACTATCTATCTATTTACACTAAATAGAAGAGAAAGAGAGAATGAGAGAGAGAATATTACAAATAAAAACCAAAAAGAGATGTAGAATGAACATGAAATTCATTATCAAAGGGATTGTTCGTTACACTAAATATTACGACTAGAAAGCAGGAAATGATTACACTAGAAAGCAGTAAATCTACTCTAGAAAGCATTAAAAAGAATGGAGAGAGAATTATCCTCCTCAACGGTCGCTTGGAGGACGAGCCAGACGAGACGACACCTGGAAGACAGGGAACGGAGCAGGACGAAGGAGGACAAAGCAGGAAGAACGGGAATGGGGGGCAGCACATCGTTATCATCGTGGGATCCACTTCCGAAAGGGGGATGAAAATTGGACTTTATCTCTTGAGAAGCATCCCGAGTGTGGGATAAGCTTCTCTTGAGCTTTGGAGAGGAAGAGAAGAGAAAGAAGGGATGAGAATTTCGTATGGAGGGGGTCTCCTTTTATAGTTACAAGGAGTGAGGGCAATTTGGTCATTACAAGTTGAAAATCATTAATTCAAGACCTTTAGTGATGGATAAATCCGTCACTAAAGGCCTGAACGTGGCCGTAGTGGGGCGACGCGTGCACCCGCTCATCTCCCTGTGCTCAACACCTTTCCACGTTCTTTGATTCTCGATCGTTCGATCACGAGATCGAACAGCTGAGATGCACCCATGCCCGCCTCCTCATCACGCGCTCGCCATGTCTAATCCCGCGTTACGCATAGGCGTGCATGGGCATGTGATCTGGATTGAGTGTTCACGGCCATTGGATCACCATCGGGCGATCAATCGTGCCCGCACCTCCGTGCCTCAGCGCCTACTGCATGCGACTCGAACGCATGCCCGATCGCGAGAGAGTGCTCTATCCACTATGCTACGCACGTGGATGGGCAAGCAGGCTGATCTTTGAGTGTGCGATTAGGATCGTTGGATTGAGATCCAACGGTCAAGGTAGCACTTCAGTTGAGGCTTTAGAGAAAGGGAAGCATCGGTTGGGATGTACTCTCAGCTGTTGGATCTTGATCCAACGGCGGAGATGCGTGGACGCTAGCGGCTTTAGAAGTTGAGGGCAACCGGTTGGGCGGCCGAGATGGCGCCACGTGGCACCATCTTGGCCGTCCATCTTCTGGATGATGTAGATGGTGCCACGGGTGTCGAATTGAGTCGATTTTCATGCCGTTAGGCTACGATCGTCGATCCGAATCCATTCATGCAGTTGGATTTGTCATCTAAAGGCAGATTCACACCATCTTGGCCCTTGATCTTCTAGGATTCCCCGATCTCTATCTAATGCTACAGATGCCTGATTAGGGTAATCTTGGAGTCATTGAACTCCAATCGTCGCCATGATCAAATCTGTACGGTTGGATCTTTGATCCGAGGCCTCGATAAAAATTTTGCCCTGTCCCTGAACATAAAAGGAGACAATTAAGCTCCATTTTATTCAAACTAATCTAAATGCATGATGATGCATGTTATGTAATACTTATAGTATGCAATGCAATTCTATGCTTAAGAACATGCATAAATAGACATCTTATGTAGTGTAAACATGTTTACATCAATAGACATCCTCATAGGGTGAGGATAGAGAGAAAGAAAGGGAGGGATTAGAGAAACTGGGATCAAAGGCCCCAATTTGGAACCCGTGGGGTTCCAAATAATGCTGACTCACAGGTTGAGCCGCATCAAGTTGATTCACGAACTCCTGTACAGAAGGAGCTCACGATGAATGGAATCTCAAATTCAGGGATTGAGTGGATCGAGAGTTGTTCATTGAGTTTCCATGCATCCACTCTTCCATTCTCTTAACAACCAAGTCCACCTTATCAAGTTTATTACAAATCAATTCCATATAGAATGAATGAGAGTCGTGGACTTCATTAACATTTGATCTGGGCTACTAGGATCAGTTAAAAGTATCAATGGAAGCATGATTGATCGAATTCTCGCTCATCTCCTCAAACAAATCGTGCACACTATCTGCGCCTTTGTTGAGGAAATTGCCTCCGCAAGAAGCATCCACATGATTTTTGAGTTGCTCAATCAACCCGTGGTAGAAGATCTGCACGAGTTGCCATTTTGGCACCTCGTGGTGTGGACACCTCCGCAATAGGTCCTAGAATCGCTCCCAAGCAACATGAAACTGCTCCCCCAGCCGCTGGGTGAATGTAGTAATTGCCCGTTTCAATGCATTGGTACATCCGACAGGGAAGAATTTCTTTAGGAAGGTTGATTTCAACTCATTCCAAGTTGCAATTGGTCTTCCTATAGTCCTATACCAATGAGTGGCTTTATCCCTAAGGGAGTGGGGGAAGAGCCTCATGATCATCTGCTCCTCATTCACGTTTCGTGCCTTGGTGGTCTGGACCAAAGTGGTCAAGTCCTCTAAGTGTTGAAATGGGTCTTCAGAGCCAAGCCCATGGAAATGTTTAATCAGGATTAACACCTGGGGATTGATTTCTACGTCTCTAGCAGGAATCTGGACACCGGGACGTTCCCTGTAATTTGAAGGATTATAAAAATCCTTCAAGGGCTGAGCACCCTGCATTCTCTAGAACCATTCTTGCATTCTTTGCATTTGTTCCAGCTACTTTTGAAATACCTCCTATGGATCCTGAGGCAGAGGAGGCTGTTGATCGGCCATGGGATCAATTTGGCCAAAATCCAATCTACGCATCCTAGAATACTCTAGTGGTCCTTCCAATCGGGGATTCAATGACCTTCCCAGCATAAAGTACGAAAAGGTCAAAAGGACTAGGGATAAGAACCCTACAGCATAACAAAACAAGCCTGTCCTTAAGTGGGGTAGCCTAAGGATCTACAGACTCTCAGAACCCGCCTTAAGATTATAGATGATTTACTCTACTTGTGTTTGCTCAATCCATCCAATTAGAAGGAGGGACTGGGGGAAGGTTCTTCCTTCATATTGCACCTCTGGTTCCTAGTGTACCTCCCAGCTGCGGTCGTTTGACGTTACTCCCCTAGCTAGACATCAGATTGATCAGTATAAGCAGGTTAATCATAAAAATCTCAGACTGGACCCCGAAGAGCGAATAAGTCATTAAGGCCAATGTCTACTTGATTTTATTTAGGCCTAGGATTATAGTGCTTATGGAATGTGGTGGGCCCTTAAAATGGGTTGTGCCCTTAATGATCAATTGAGTATGTGTGAGTGCATGCACAACCAGGGTTTTCAAGCAAGATTATTTGTGATGAATAGATTGTAGGGTTCAAATCTTGCTTAAGTAACTTTTAGGGTTTAGAATTAGGTTTAATTCAATTAAGTTTGAGGCAAATCAGGTTTTCAAGCACGGGTGAAGATCACTTTCCTTTTAAAATCAAAAATAAAGTGGAGTGCCTAGTATGAACCTAAATTGAAAACCCTAAGAGGAAGCTACTTGGTGAGTTGATTTTAAGTTGAGTGATGCGGCATAAACAACTCAAACAATTGGCCACAATTGCGCCACTGAGTTAGGCACACAAAAATGATTAACCTAGACTAATTTCTACTCTTTTATATGTTGATTTGTGTGTACCGGTTCCACAGATCAAAATCCGGTTGAGTAGAAAAAAATCAATTAGGTTAAGTGCCTTGAATGTGGGTGTATGTTGTGTGTATGCTGAATTACCCCACAAGAAATATCTTTTTGTTGTTTTTTTTTTATATATGCGAGGGTGAAATGAATGTGGGTGGAAATCCATGCGACCAAACTAATCCTAGGATTTATGCAAACACCTAAGTTAATTGGAGTTTGAATTAATGTGGTGGAATGAAATCTATGGAGGGGGAAGAATGGGGAGCACTTACAGTCGTCTTCAACTGCATTTTACTCTGATCTACCGCTTGACGATTCCCTGATAAAGGTATCTGCAAAACAATAGACAAGAGATAAAACAAGTTAGAAAATATTAAAGTGCACGAAATGTGAATAGAAAATTGAAAAATCATTGCCTCCCTGGCAACGGTAGCAAAATGTTGAAGATGGAAAATAACACGTTTGCAATTGGATTTGAAAACCCGTCGTTGTAGTTCAAGTCCCGAAGAAACCAGTTCAATAAATAAAATTTATACTGAAATATCCGTAAAGAAGTTCTGGGTCGAACACAGGGAGGCTATGTCAATCTCAAAATCCACAGTTATATTTTTTTTTGTATTTTTGTTTAAAAGGTGAAATAATAACAATGGAAGCAATATAAACAATAAGAGAGCGTGAGAGAAAGAACAATCACTTGATATTTGTATAATGTTTTACAACTAAGAAAGCGGGAAATGATTACACTAGAAAGCAGGAAAAAGTTATAACTAGAAAGCAGGAAAATTCTACTCTAGAAAACGGTAAAATAAGGGAGAGAGAAGTTATCCTCCTTAACGATCGCTTAGAGAACGAGCCGGATAGGACAATGCCTAGAAGATGGGGAACGGAGCGGGAAGAAGGAGAACGAAGTAGGAGGAATAGGAACGAAGCAGCACATCATCGTTGTCGCGGGATCCGCTTTCGGAATGGGGGCGAAAACTTGGTTTTAGCTCTTGAGGAGCATCCCGGGTGTGGGACAAGCTTCTCTTAAGCTTTGGAGAGGGAGAGAGGAGAAGGAAGGGATGAGAAATTCGTAGGGTAGGGGTCTCCTTTTATAGTTGCAAGGAGTAGGGGCATTTTGGACATTACAACATCAAAAACATTAATTTAGGACCTTTAGTGATGGATCTATCCATCACTTAAGGCCTGAACATGGGTGATGTGTGCGTGCCGTGCATGCCTCCTCGCCTTTGGCTGCCTCAACACCCACGCACATTCGCGCACACTTAGTCGTCCGATCTCAAGATCAGACAGCTTAAAATGCTCCTTGCCAGCGCCTTCGTTCGCGCCTTCACCACGCGCCTGCGTGCGATCGGGAGTGAGTGCTATGTGTCTGATCACGCGTGGGCGCTATTGGCTGATCTGTGCTACTCGCTGCCGATAGAGCGGTTGTGATGGCACGCCCGCACGCGAGAAGGGGACGCTGCTCTATGATTCGAACCCTTGTCTCTTGCCTTCGCAGCACCTTAACCACTGCGCTATGCATGCAGTTGAGGCATGTTCGTGATTTTATGCACGGTCGATCTCGACCATTGGATCTTTATTTGATGGTCAAGACCAAGTGTTGATTATGCTTTCAGATGAGGAGAGGCGTTGGATGAGTGGCGACGTGGCACATTCTCAACTGTTGGATGGGCATCCAACGGCAGAGATTTGTTGAGCAGGTGAAAAAGAAGAGCTGCGGTCGGTGCTAGGCGGCTATGATGGTGCCATGTGGTGCCATCATGGCCATTCATTTTCATTGAATTGTAGATGGTGCTACGGATGTTGGATTGGACCGATTTTTGCATCGTTAGGCTACGATCGTCGATCCGAACCCATCCGTGCGGTCAAATTTGTCGTCTAAGGTGTGGATTAACACCATCTTGGCCCTTGATCTTTAGGGTTCCTCAATCTCTATCTGGCGTTATGGATGTCCGATCAGGGCAATCTTGGATTCGTTGAACTCCAATCGTCGCCCTGATCAGATCTGTACAGTTGGATCTTCGATCCGAGGCCCCGATTTACAAGTCACCCTATCCCTAGCCATAAAAAGGAGACAATTACAATACAATTTATACAACTTGACCTAAATGCATGGTTATGCATGTTATGCACTATTTACAATGTATAATGCTAATGTGACACTAAGAACATGCATTAATAGATATTTTAGGTTAATCAAATGTATGCACATCATAAAGCATTTAAACCTCATTTTCAATTCAATTTCCTTCAAATTTATAGATATGACAGTTTGGCACATGCACATGCTGACAAAATAAGAATTACAAGCAATATCAAATGAGATTGAAGCTCAAACTTGTACATGAATGCATATAAATGAAATTTTATCATTACACTACAATGTCAGCTCATTTTACACATTAAACCTAGTTCAAACTCATATTTAGCACCTATTCTAGAATTACTGCTCAGTGGATCAGTAACTACAGCATCTATTACTACTTTTTAGCTATTTTAGCAACATAATTAAGTGCTTGAAGCCTAGATCAGGTCTGATCCAGGACCTTAAGCATCTCTACAGGTTTGCATCACCTAGATCTAGGTGCTTTTAAGATTGAAAAATTCTTAGATCACTAACTCCTCTAAAATAAAAGTTCAATCCCGATAAATGTAGTTGTTATGTAGCCCCTTTTATGTAATAATTTGGGAATCTTGAATCAAAAATACATGTTTAAACAGCTAGACAAAAATGATTGTGCTTCAAACTCATTTTAACATTAAATCCATGTGTCAACCTCTTCATCAAATGTTCTTGGAATTCAATTTTTATCTCAGATCAAGGATTGGAGAATAACATTCCAGATCTGAAATGATTGATTGAATCCCATGAAAAATCATCTCAGACTCCTTTTTAGCACCTTTGAATTTCAAGGAAAGCCAAATATATCTTCCAAAGATCATTGAGACCATAATAAGATCCTTATCTTACACTAGACAGTGTAAGGTAAAGATCTACATTAAGCTCCCAAAGCATTTAAATTCAATTCAAAGATGATTAAAAACCTTCAAACACAATTACAAACTCTCAGAATCATGAGAAACACTGATCTAATCCCTCTCTTATGCTATAGAAAGCATGAAGAAAGAATTTAGATCAGTCAATGAATTCCAATCAACTTGAATCCCAAATCTATAGAACCCAGAAGAATATACTAAAATTCTTTAGGTTAGAATCCAAATCTCACTCAAATGTAGATGTGAATCGTTACTTAAGCCTCAAATCAAGAGAATTGATTATCCTTGGCTCTAGCTCTGATTAATATTCAGTTGAAACCAAAATTGAGAGATTTGCAAATCAGCTCGTTCAAAACCATAATAAGATCGTTGTAAACAAGTGTAATGAATGAAATGACCCTTAGATGACAATTAGTGCTCAAATCAAATCTGAATGATCAAAACATCATATCCAATTTGATGCTTTGATGCATGGGTGATTGATGGTAAAAATAAGAGGAAAACATGCAGAAATGAGTGTTGAGTGCAAGCAAAGATCAGATGGACACTATGAAGGGGTGAATTCATCTCCTTTGATCTAAATTGATCAGAGGAGGCAGATTTGGTGAAAAGCTTCCTAATCTACTCTTCTCCAAAAACTATCAATCAATCCATGAGGTTACTATCTAATTCTACTCCTAGAGAGCTCTATACTACACTAACAAGCACTAGAGCTATCCTAGAAAGCAGTCAAACCTAATCTAAATGGAAGAATGGGACCTATAAGGAGAATTACAGCTGGTGGCTGTAGCGAGGAAGGGGGAAGGATCTCCAGCAGTCTAAAGCTTGCTAGTGAAGCCCAATGTCACCCTCAGGTGCTATGTGGTCCTTAGCAATGAGGAGAGGTTGCAGGAGGAGGAATTCCACTGCGTAGGTGGAGGAACAGGGGTAGTATAGGGAGAGGAAACTGGAGAGGACGAAATGCTCAGCTCAAGAAGGTAGGAGGGGACTAATCAACTTGTGCTCGAGCCTAAGGAGGTTCTTAAGTACTTGAAGGAGTGATTAAAATCATTGCAATGGTGAGATTAGGTGGGTTTAGGGCATACGGTGGGGAATACCTTGTAGGGAGGTAGGAAGTTTCAAATCAAAGATGCACCATTAGATGGGGTCTAGAATGGGAGGTGATGCTATGCTCATCGGCGCACACAAATTGGAGAAGGATTTGTTGTTGGATCAAGGACACAAGGAATGAACGGTTGTGGTAGTGCATGTTCTTTGCGCTCTCTATAGTGAACAGTATCAGGTGGGTAAATTGCACGTCAATCCTAATGGGATGAAGCAGTAGAATAATTGTACAGAGGCCCATAAGTGGGAAAGATCATTGCAGTGCGGACCTTAAGATTAACAAAAAGGTCCCTGGTAGCTTTCAAACAAGTCCTTCGAAGGTTTTATATGCATAAAATGTAAGGGAATGGAGGACCTATATGTAATGTCAATAATGTAGGGTCCTAATGATGTCCAATTGCCATGAAGTTTTTGTTGAAGCTTAATTGAACATTTATGAATATGATTTTACTTTTAATTTAAACTTTTGAACCCAAAGATGTGTTTAATTTGCAATTGGATTATCAAATTACATTTAGTAATAGAATCTCTGATTAATTGACCTAATTGTGTGTTTTTAACATCAATTTACTATTTTAGGTCATTTCTGTTAATTCTCATAGTTAACCCATTTCTTATGTTAATAATGTAGTGTTTAACCTAGTTTCTAGCTTAACTTGGGCATGTTAGCTATGATGAGCCACACCTCATCATGCATATATATGTGGAGTGTTGTGTTTACAAAGTGTGTGTGAATTATGTATATATGTATGTGTGCATTTATATATATATATATATATATATATAGTATAGATACGTGTATGGTAAATATGTATGTATAGTATAAAATACACAGTTTTTGCCTTATGTATATATATACTTTATAGGGCTTTAGTAACAGTTATATCCGTCATTGTAGATAGTTATATATGTTATTATAGTGTTTATTTAGTATTTTTGTGCCTTATTCTTAGGCATTAGTAGGTATCATTGTAAATAATTAATGTAAGTTAATTTAGACTAGTTTTTCACACCTTTCCACTTGTAAATATGTTTGAGGCATGATTATGTAGCAATCATAGGACCTAATCTACCTAAATTAAGTTAGATCCTAGCTTAACTTAGGAATAATGCATGCATGAGTATCATATTTTGCATCGTAGTTGATTTGTTAGCTTTATAAATAATAATGCTATTTTATGTTATAATTGAGAGGAAGTAATAATTGCAGATGATTCGAGGCCGCAGAGGATAAATCCGACCGTACAGATCTGATCAAGATGACGATTGGGGTCAAACTCTTCTGAAATTATATTGATCAGACTTCCATAGCATCATAAGCAGTTCATGGAAGATCAATGACTAAGGGGCAAGGTGGTGCAAATCTGAACCTTAGATGCTAAATCTGACCACACGGATGGGTCCAGATCAACGACCGCAATCCAACAACACAAGAATCGCCTCGATCGAAGCCCTATAGCACCATCTACACAACCGAGAAAACAAATGGTTAGGATGGTGCCATATAGCAGCATCCCAAAGGCTCTCACCCAACCACCACTTCCTCTAAAGGTGATTTGTGGGTTTTTGGATCATCATTCAACGACCACAAATATGCCACGTCTACCAGTGCCCAAAACTTCATCAATGGAGGTCTTATCTTAGCCATTGGATCGTCATCCAACGGTTGAGAGTACGCAAACATGAATTCAAGAGCGTGACCATCCAAGCTCATAGTGCGTTGGTCAGTGCCCTCAAAGGAGAGTAGAAGGCGAGCGTTCGAAGTGCGAAGAGCAGGAAATCAAAGGCGATAGCCGTGGCACATGAAATTGGGTCATCAGATTACGATCGAGCTACACAGGAGCGAGTCACGTGGCATGCAATGGAGCGTAAAATCAAGGCACGTGCTGAATTGCTAATGGACACGTGGATAGACACGTTGTTGCACATGGAAATCAAGGCGGTATGGCACACAATCTCATCAGTCGATCGTCAAGATTGAATGACTGGATTTGAATGCACACGCACACGATGAGCGTGGTGGAGATGGATAGAGCGGCGTAGCATGCATCATGTGGCACGATCTAGTGCATTCGTGTGTTGGGCACATGATAGAGGCGCATGGAGGTGTGTTTTTTATGTGATCTGAGCTATTGATTGCCAAATCGATGGTTCTTGTTGCTCCAAGTTATGTGCACGATTTGGGGGCTCTAAAATACCTATTTTTGCCCTTACTTTTTCTACAAAAAAGACACCAGACCCCCCATTTGAGAGGCAACTCCTCCTCCACACATCTCCCGCTTCCTTTCCTCTGAAGAGCCCTCTCCCTTCGAGAAGTCCACCAAGGCCACCCTTGGTGCATTGCTGCTGCTACTCCACTCCTCTCCGAAGGCCACCAAGGACCACCCTTGGTGCCCTTATTCTAATAGAATAGATAGTTGTTTCCTTTTATTCTTCAAGTAGTTCTAGTTCTAGTAGCTTTTATTCTAGATGTTCGAATTTAGTTTTAGTTAATCTTCTTGTCAAGCATTCAACTAAATAAAAACATGCCTGATTACTACTTGAATAAAGTTGATTTGCTTTATATCATATGTATTTCTTTCTTACTATTCTAGTTCTATTTAGAATAGATCAGTATTGAAATCAAGTCACATTTTCACCTCCCTGAGTTTGACCGAGACTTACCAAAGTTTCAGTATATTTGTTTGTCGACGTGTTTTCTCATTATACTACGATGAAAGTAATTTCAAAAATGCGATTCCACGTCCCCGACAAGGCATTATAATTAACATTAATTAATTCATTTTGTATATAATTAACTTGATTAATTCATTCATTTATTCTTTTATTCATGTGTAAATAAACTTAACATTTTTGGAATAAAAGAGCATTTGCAGAACATAGAGAGTGATGTATATCAATAACTACCTCCTAGTGAATGACTTGAAATAAACCAGTAAAAATTATAATTAAATCAAAGAGATGACATTCATTTGGTTTGCATTTATACTACAACATAACAACTCTTAATTAACATGCAATCCAGAATGGTCATCATTTTTTGGCACCGCTGCTGGGGAGGCAACTCTCTATACTCCAAAAATCTTCTTTTATTCTCTATTTTTGTATATATTTCTCTTATTCTTTGTGTATAGTTATTCTTTTATTCAAATTTGTTCTTGTATGTACATTCTTTGATTCATATTTGATTTGTTTGTATATAATTGTCTTACTAATCATTATTTATTTTTGCAGCTCATGAGGAGGAGTAGGAGGAGAGTGTCATCCTCTTGGAGTTCTTGGTGGATTCACTACGACTCAGACTTGACTTGCAGGCAGAGTTTTTCCCGATGGAGCTACATCTTTCTTGCTTACACATATTAGTGTAGATAGTAGTTTAGGCTTAGGTTATATACTTAGGATATTTGTTAGTCATAAGTTGTGAGAACCTGTTCTCATACATATTTTGTAATAACTTGGCCTGTGGATTTTTCTCTTTGTACTCATCTCTCATTGATTTAGTTTTTTGATTCGCTTCTTTTCGATTTGATTTTGTTTATTGCATTATAAAATCCAAAAAAAAAAAGAAAAATCAAAACATGAAAATGTTCTCATTCTTTATCTAGCAGCAACATATTCATAGGCATTCCATACTTAGGTTTGCATCTTTCCTGCTAGATTTACTTTACTTGTCAAATTGCATTAATTGAAGAGTGCTGGAGATAGGTATGCATTTCTATCTTCCTTAGCTCCTGCCATATTCGCATTTGACTTAAGCTAAAAAGACCATTCCTTGTTTTCAAAAGATTAAAGAGCGAGAAATTTTTCCTATAATACACTCCTAAGTATTCAAATCTAAATCCAAAAAGAGACTTAATAATCTGTTTGATACCTTGTGTGTTTTTCACCGCATATTTGTTGCTTGATTATCGTGTACACACTACACAATCACATTAAGATACACACACGGTTTCTATCTTATCTCCTTGTGCAACCACAGGAATCTGGATTAGCATGCTGGTCTTACCAGTTTCTGGGTGGATTTTAGAAGTCTGCACCCCGTTAGGTCTTCCTTAGGCGTGTATGATTGCATTGATATGCTATCTGTTTGCATACTATCTATTTTTGCGTAGCAAACCTTAGGCAAAAATTTGAATTTTCTCGCTTGATTGTTATTTGGTCATGTGATTGTCATTGTGAGATATTAGGATTTTTGATTTCTGATTTGAGAGTGACATTGTTGATACCTTCCTTGAGTTGTGATTGCTTCTTGACGTGTTTTCAAAAATCAAATTCATGGACGGTAGGAGATCCCAGAATCCATCACTAGTACTTCCCTTGGGTGCTGATGCCCAAGCTACTACATCTACATGCCTTCCACATCCAATCCAATACCTCCTGAGCCACAAACTCCCATCCACCACTCCACTCATCCAGAGGATGACCATGATTCCACACAATTCGAGGATTTTGAAGAGAATCCTCATTTCTTTGCACATCATCCACCTCCACCACCACAATAAAGGTTTCTGCCTCCTCCTTATCCTAGCTTCCCTAATCAACCTCAACCTAAGAGAGGTGCACAACCTTACCTTCAACACCTATATAATACACAATTGTAAATGAACACATTAACACAACAGGTGCAACAGCTTACTCAAGCTATTAATCTTTTAGCGAACCCCCATCCCCAAGCTCATGGACCTCAAGTATGGGATTACTATAATCCCATGGCTGTACATCCTATGCCTGCGATTCGATTTCCCACTGGGGGTTGTGCTACTGAACTAAAATTGAACATCATTGCACTTATACCTCATTTCCATGGTCTTGCTTCTGAGGACCCTTTTCTACATTTAAAGGAGTTGAAAAACTTAGCTCAGACTCAAGGTTCGTAGGGCCATGATCATCACATGCTTTTAATGAAAATGTTCTCCTTTTCATTGAAAGACAAAGCTGCCTTTTGGTACATACACTTTCTAGGACTACACCTATAGAGACTTGGCCTTCTTTGGAACATGAGTTCCTAAAAAGTATTTCTCCATAGGCCTCACAAATGCCTTGAGGCTTGCTATCACAATTTTTTCACAAAATTCTAGAGAACAAATGCACGAGGCTTGGGAGAGATTCCATGAGCTTCTAAGGAAATGTCCCTATCATGGTGTCCCACACTGGCAACAAGTCCAAATCTTCTATCATGGGCTCCATGATGTCACATGAAATTTTGTAGATGCCACTTGTGGAGGTAATTTCTCGTGTCAGAATGAGAATTCTACCTTTGAGCTCTTCAAAGGTATGGCTAAAAGCTTTATTAACAATGCTTCGATGAGCATTTTTAATAGAAAATCCTGACATTCCCATACACATTCTGGGCTACATGAAGTCCAATCTAGCACACGCGATTTGGAAATAGTGGCCAATTAGCTAGATAAAGTGGACTTAATCGAGAAGAAAGCTGATGAAGTATGGAAGTTCTTATCTAATCCTTCATCTTCTTCTCAATCACATGCACAACACACTTCTCAATTTCCTACAGGGAGGGAAACTGTGAACAACCTATCTGTGACACCATCTGACTATTCATTTGTATATCCTTCACCACCAGTTGAAGGAACCTTTGTTCCTCCATACACTGAATTCCCTGCACTTCCTGGAGCTTCAGAGGAGCTACACACCATTCACAACAACCATATTCCCCAATCTATAACCCTAGTTGGCGTAATCATCCAAATTTCTCATGGTCGGGAAATACACAAACACCAAATTACTAACAACCTTCTACACCACCACTGCATAACCTGACCCGAGCACCACCTCCACCACCTCAAGAACAACTACACAATTATCCACCACATGCCTACCAGCAGCCCCAACCAAGGCCCATCTAGTACTCTCAATCTGAGCCTACACGAGATGAGTAATTGGGGACGATCATGAAAGCTCTTATTGACATGCAGCAATAAAATATTGCTATGCAGCAGAGACAAGACACAACATTAGCTAAGATGAGAGCCTAACTAGAACACTTAGCTGTACCCCATCAAGCACATTCACTCCCATCTCAAACTAAACCTAATCCTAGGAATGTACCTGCCAATGGTATGTTCATCCTAATCCTCCCTAAGGCTAAGCACATCCAGATCTCATGTCAATCAAGAGTCATTATGTTGTAGTATAAATGCAATCTAGACGAATGTCATGTCATTTATTTAATTATAATTTTTACTAGTTTATTCCAAGTCATTCACTTGGAGGCATTTATTGATATATATGGCTCTCTATGATCGAAAAATGCTCTTTTATTCCAAAAATGTTAAGTTTATTTACACATGAATCAAAGAATAAATGAATTAATTAATCAGGTTAATTATAGACAAAATGAACCAATTAATGTTAATTATAATGCCTCAAACATATTTACAAGTATAAAGGCATCAAAAATCAATCTAAACTACCCTATGCTAGTTATGTACAGCTATTCTAAGCAATGTCTAAATAGAGGCACAAAAAGAATATATATACATATACTAACACATATGTAACTATATATACTAACATATAATGTCATGTACAATAACATACATAAGTGTCACTAAAACCTTCAAAAACATATATACATATAAGGCAAAAACTATGTATCTACTCTAACTATATGTATTATATATACATATATACGTATTTATTACTACTTCTATTACATATACATACACACACAACACTCAACACATAAACACAAACTTATGCACACTAACACTTAACTCTTAACATATATACACACACACGATCATAATATACACACACTTAACACAAACACATTGATGCATACTTAGAGGCTTAACAACACTTGGTCATATACACAACGCTCAAGTTTAATTATAAGTTAGAGTAAAATTTTTTATTTGCAGGTCCACTTCTCACAAGATCAACGTCCCTTCTTAAGGTTGGATCGATACCATTACTAGGTGGGCCATACTTTGATTAGGGAGGAATTTAGTACAATTTAATGCCCAATGCACGCCTACACGCACCCACACACATACGCACCGCATGCACACCTGTGCACACGCACGTGCACAAATATGCTCATGTGACCTGCATGGTTTTTTTTATCATTTCAGCATGCCCTATAAGCAATGCTGAACATTATATGCGGAAGATCAGATTTGAATCCCACCGATGTAGGACTATCTGTAGCAAAAATCAGGTAGAGATTCATTGTACAAAAACATGCGGAATTGCTCCTTTCAGACCTCGATTTAGGTGTCTAATTAATATTTATTTTCCAATTAAATCCTATGGTTGGAAAGCCTATAAATAGGGCTACTTATTGATGTAATTAATTTATAATAATTAATTATTTAATTATATTTAAAAATTGGTTAAAGTTAATAAAATTTACACGTTAATTAAGAGTTGTTATGTTGTAGTATAGATGCAATCCAGGTAGATGTCATGTCATTTATTTAATTATAACTTTTATTGGTTTATTTCAGGTCATTCACTGGGAGGCAGTTATTAATATACATCAGTCTCTATATTCCAAAAATGCTCTTTTATTCCAAAATGTTAAGTTTATTTACACATAAATCAAAAAATAAATGAATGAATTAATTAGGTTAATTATATTCAAAATGAATCAATTAATATTAATTACAATGCTTTAAACATATTTACAAGTGGAAAAGCATGAAAAACTAGTCTAAATTAACTTACGTTAATTATTTACAATGATACCTACCAATGCATAAGTATAAGGCACAAAAATACTAAATAAACACTATAATAGCATATATAACTATCTACAGTGACGAATATAACCGTTATTAAAGCCTTACAAAATATATGTATAAGGCAAAAACTATGTGTATTTTACACTATACATACATATTTACTATACATGTATCTATACTACATATATATACAAACACACACATACATATATACATAATTCACACACACTTTGTAAACACAACACTCCACATATATACGCACACACTCACCTAAACACTTAACATAAACACAACGCACACACGCACACTCAATACTTAGTCATTTATTTGTTAATTTAACCCCTAATTAACCTACACCTAAGCAAAAATTATTGGTTGCCGAGCCCACTTTTCATAAGATCAATGTCCCCTCTCAAGGTTAGATCGGTACCATTATTAGGTGGGCCCTAGTTTGTTAATTAGGTGCATTTTGTCCAATTTAGGCCCATGTAGGCACACAAACGTCTCCCAGCCCACTCCCATATGCGCCCACACGTGCGCACACATGCACACACCTACACACAAGCACACACACAAGATAAGCTCATTTGTTTTTCCCCTTGCACTGACGATCGGGAGTGTCGTTGGCTTAGGAGCTTACAAGTGGTCGTGGCCCTTCAAAGCTTCACGATGTGGGACTAACCCACAGTGAGTTCCAGGGACAAATTACGCATGAAAGTGGCATTTTCATCCCTCGATTTCGACACTTAATTTAGATTTATTTCCAAATTAAATTATATAATTATGAAGCTTGTACATAGGGCTACCTATTGATGTATTTAATTTACAATAATTAATTATTTAATTATATTTAAAAATTAGTCAAAATTACTGAATTATACATGTTAAATTAATACTTAATTACTTAATTAATGTTCAAATTAATACCTTAACCACTTAATTGATTTATAATTTAGTTATTACACATTATAAAGTATTTATTATACAATTTTAATTTATCTTTAGTTATTTATTTTAGCTTATATACATTTATTTACATGATGTAGATAGATAAATTCATAATTATATTATACATACTATTATACAGTATAAATACATAATAAATAAGTTTAAAACACTTAAAATTATATTATACAAGTATACAAGATAATTTACTTGAATAATTAATTAATTTACTATTTTAATTTATTTTAACTTAATAACTTAGCTAATTAACTTATTAACTTAATATAATAAATAAATAAATGTACAAGTGTATTACAGTATATTATAATTACTTTAATATATATGTATAGTTATAAATAGTATTGTACATGTATACATCTCTATTTATAATTACATAAGAATATGTACATATAATCTAAATAAATAAATAGATAAGTATATAATTAGTATATATACAGTATAACTCAACATAAATATTTATTTAATTAAATATAATAAATATATACATTAGTTATGTACATTATAAGTAAATAACTTATTATTTTACATTTAACTTAGTAATAAATTATATAAACAAGTATAAATACTATATATAAGGTATTTTTGTGGAATTTTTAGCTTTATCATACTTTTATGGTGTTTTTGTGTTTTATAGAGGTAGGAGAAGAGAGAGATAAGGTGAGATGAGAGAAGAAAGGACTCTTTTGGTGTTTTTGAATGTTGATTCCTTTATTTAAAACTAGAGTAGACTTAACTGTCTAGTGATATGTTCTACCAAATAGAGGGTTCAAAATCTACTTAAACTTCACACACACCTAAAACTATACCTAATCATACTCAAGATACTTTTATTTTATTTATTTATTTATTTTGTATTTTTTTATATATTTACAAAGTAACACAAGTATGGCTTAAAGAGACATGGAAACTAAGAACTTAAGCCACTAAACTCAATTTTGTTGGTTGGAATAGGTATGTAAACATCCAAAAACCTCCAACAAACATATGAAACATGATTAGTCAATAAAAACTAATTTCACTTTAAATTTCAATAAAATTTAGATGTGGAGAGATTGAATAGTTCAGGGATGCTGACATTAACTCTCAAACCATGGATTTCAAGCCATTTCAATCACATTTGAATCAAACACTTGTACATGAATGCTTAAAACATAAAACTCTATCAATACAATATCAGATGGCTCAGTAGACTCAAAACCCAACTCAACTCCTCATTAAAACTAGCCAAGATAGTGGCTACTGTTGCTGCATTTTAGCTGTTGCCCAGCTAGATCAAACCTTGTTTAGGTTTGATTTGCTACCCAAAACATCTTCCTTAGATCTAGAAAACCTAAATCTAAGTGTGCTACAACATATAAATGCATCTCATCCTTAAATCCCTCAAAAATCAAAGATCAAAACCCCTACTGAAAAGCCATTCAAATCAGAGAACAGTGTAGCTGCTGTTGTAGTTCTCATTTCTAAATGTAATCAAGTAAAGCGACATTTAACTATTGCAAGACCTCCTTGAAAGATCTAAAATTCAATAGAAACCTAATTAGAGGTTGGAAAACCCTACAAACCCTAGTTTAATCCTTTCTCTTCCTCATAGACAACAAAAGAGACATGGATTAATCTAGACATCAATTCCACTTAAAATCTGAATCGAAACCTATATTAGGATCTTCAAAAACTCATTCAAGCCTCAAAGAACTGATTGAAAGCAATTTGCATCCAAAAGGCCATGTCACTTAGATTGGGTTGTTAATTTGAGTTCGCCTAGGTGATTCAATCACCTCAAGATCCTAAACACTATTAATTAATGTTTAGGACCTCAAGTGATCCTATAGAAACCAGATGGGTCATTGCTTTGGCCACGAATCAACGAATCTAATTCTCCTTGGCTAAAACTACCCAAAACAGAGCTCAAATTGGGTATATGCTCATCTGAGTATAAAAATCTAATTGAAACACCTCAAAATCCTTGCTTTACATCCAATTAAGCTAATACCAACACAATTTGCTCAATTAAATCTGTTTAAAACCAAATTGACTCCAAATCTTACTATTGGGCATAAAACTCAAATCCAAATGAATCAAGCAAATCAATGCAATTAAAACCAGATAATGTGTCTTTGTGATTAGGTGAAGTGAATGGAGAGACCCCTGGCTAGATTTGAGTGTGATTTGGATCTAGAAGTTGGTGAAATTCAAATCCAAATAAACTCTAGTGGATGGGGTGAATTGTGGATTAAATGCCCTAAGATTTTTTGGAAGCTTAATTGAACATGTTAAAATATAATTCAACCTTTAATTTGTACTTTAGAGCTCAATTGTGTGTTCAATTGACATTTGGATCATCAAATTGTGTTTATGAATAGAAACTCTCACATATGACCTAATTATGCATTTTAAACACAAATTGAGTGTTTTAGGTCATTTCTATTAATTCTTACACCTAACCAATTTATTATGTTAAGAAGATAGTGTTTAACCTAATTTTTAGCTTCACTTGACATTTTAACTATGATGAACCACACCTCATTATACCCCCATGCTTAAGTTTTTTCTAGTTCCTTAGTAAACAACTCATACAATAGAAGGCATTGTAATATAAGCTAGGTAAGTGTGATGAGATTTCTGTTTAACCCCCTTTTCAATGTTAAGTGTTTAGAGATGATCTTTAAGCTGATTTTTTTTCTTTTTCTGTAGCAACCAACTGTGTTTATATTTGGACATTATGACAACTGGTTGCTAAGGAAGACTTACCAAAACTCAAGACTTACATAACATAGACCATCTCTCGACCAACAAGGACTCTTGATATTTAAACCTTAAGTACAATTTCTAGGACTCAGAGGGTTTTATACAGCTCAAAAGCTAAGATGTTATGGTTGCGCTCACTGAATGGCCAAGACTAACCAGATGAACACTAAAACTCAATCCCAGGGTTTCATGTCTGTTTAAGTTCAGGTTGGTCCCAGCTTCAGCTCATGTCTTCGAATCGACTCTAAATAATGAGTGGAGACTTAAACCCAACTCTTATAGTGTTGTGGCTCAAAGAATATTTGGTGGAAATAGGGTATTTGTAATGCACCCTGAAAAATCATTTTGGTGGAATATACAAGAATTTGAAGAACATAATTGAATTATTCAAAAGAATGTCTTTTCTCAATTCTTTTTGACTTTTTTTATTTTTTCTGCTTTTTCTCATTTTTCTAATTTTTTCTTGATTTTTCAATATGTCTCCAACAACTTTATTTGGTAGAGCACACTTTATTTGGTGAGTGAGTCTTTTGGTGGAAAGAGCTTCTCTGATGGGAACACTATCATGAGCCCTAACTAGCCTAATTTAGTCTGATAAAGTTGATAAACGCTCCTACATAACCATCAGAGGGTCATATATGCATAATGTTCTGTTTTGAGAAGAAGATAAGAAACCAAGGTTATTTTTGCAATTTTAACTACATTCATAAGTACACAATAACCATAAGGAATTCCAGGGGTTAATTAAAGGTCAAATGATTATTAATGTCTAATAAGAGGGTCTATGCAGATAGAAATGGGTATTCGCGCATTTCAAGAATTAATGGACATCCAAAACCCTAATTTCAGACCTGCTTAATTAACTGAGGTTATAGTCATGATAAAATTCACCTAAGCCTTCTAAAAATCATAGAAAAATATTCTATAAGGTTTGGTATCCTTGATTTGACCACCTGAACCCATTTTGACCTAAAATAGTCTCATATAGGAAGCTACCCTAATTTAGGTTTCTTCATAAATTACCTAGTCAAACTTGGTAAAAAATAAATTCTGACTTCACCATCAGATTCCTTGAGTCCAAATTAGGTTTGTACCAAAAATTGGCCTCAATCAGAGATTATTTTGACTTAGTTTGCATTTTGGTCCATTCGGATTTTTCTTTCTCACATACACCCCTAACATTCAAAAATCCTTACAATGACCCCCCTAACTTCATTGTATTCTTCACATTTGGGTCCCTACCACCATGGTAGGTGTGAACCCATCAGATCCGAGCTTCAATCTCTGATTCTGCCTTGAGTGATTGACAATCCCTTCCAAATTTGGAAGGGATAATCCTGAGAACTTTCCTAATCGATTAAACCTAATCCTAAACTCGAAATCTCCTCGTGGAGCTCATGCGAAATCCTTGAAAGCAAGAATTACTACTCCCTGTCTCTGAGCTTTCAAGCTTGGTTTCCAAGCTTGGAAGCTCATCCAATGGCCTATATATGACCCTCCTAGCCTACCTTACCTCCTTAGCGACTTTTTGAGCTACAATTCCTCTTCTTTCTCCTACCTCTAGCTCGCTCCAACTTGTCTCCAGCGACATTCTACCTCTGGCCTCTTCGCCGGCTACCATGTACAATAGGCGACTGATCTTCCTTCCTCGTTTCAAACCGCACCTTGCCATACCTGCGAGGTACCTTCCAACCCCTTCCTCGTCGCCGTTCCCTCTCCCGAAGCCTTCACCTTCTCCGACGCTGGCCATACCGTATCCGCTGTCTCCTCCATCTCCCGTCATCTAGTAGCCACTACAATCAATCCCTCTACCTCTACTGATCAACCCAACAACCTTAGACATCCGCTCGACCATCGTCATGCCTACTCCAACCTCATCTTCCATCTCACCGGCATACCTCTAGCGAGCTCGCGTGCCCACTCTACTCCACTAATCTATTCACCACTGATCTCCACACCATTGCTGTGTCCACTCGAGCAAAACCCCTCAAGAAATTGAGGGGATTCCTACGCCGATTGCTCCACCGAACACCTCCCCCTTTACCTTCGTATTTCACCTCCGCTAGCCACTTACAACATCCTCGACGGCACGCCACTACCACCAACACCCTCATCGCATCTTGTGATCCTCTTGAACATTTTAACGAGGGCTTTTAGCCTATATTTTGTATTTCAGGTCCTACGTCGGAGCTCCACCACCGCGTCATCTTCTCTGGCTTGTTCTTCACACCACGATCGTGTTCTTCATCAAGACAACTCCTAGGTGTTGCCAAGACATCCCAAGTACACACCCAAGTTTTCAATTGAGAGCCACGACCTTAGTAGCTACGCCAATTAAATGACATCCGCCTGTTGCTGCTTGAACGTGAGGAGGCCTATGGGATTTAATCCCATTGGTGGAATACGACCGCCTGCACATGGATATATTGGATTTGTGTTCTATCCTTCTCGCCCAAGAATACGGGGGTCGGGTCCCCATTACCCACACATCCACTACTTTCCTAAACCTCACTCCTCACCTACGACACCACGCACGCAGGCTTGGACCCGATACTGCTTAATCCAATTCCCTGAATACCCGATTACATGCCCAGTTACTTGAAAAGAGAAGAGAAAGAGGAGAAAGAAAGGAGGTAGAGGACGTTTTGCTCTTCAGATAGAAGACCCAACACTTAGCTATTGAAAAACTTAAGAAGTCCCTTGTGCGTGAGAGAAAGAAGAACAAAGAAGAAAAGCTGAAAGAAGAAGAAATTGAAGGAGAAAAGAGGAAAGGCACTGTAGCAAAGCCTCTGTTAAGGCGTTTGAGCACCTTGCCCTACGTTTGATCCTACTTATTTGTGTTCCTGTGGCTCTTTGGTTACTTATCTACATGGATTACTTGATTGAGCCTTACTGTTCACTTATTTGGAATTATTGTGAGGGGTAATTGGTGATGTAAATCACCATTTTTCCCCATTCTTTTTACATTTTGATACTAATTCTCATATATACATTATTCTTGAATGGAATTATTGTTCAAATATGTGCTAGAATTGTGATCTTTGAGATTAAATTGCAGTACTTGCTCCCTGTGTTTGACCTCAGATTTTCTGACAATCCTTCGAGATATAAATTGTATCCGTTTTCGAGCTATTTCGACTATATTACAACAAAGTGATTTTAAAACCGCGTTTTAGCCCATTAGCATTCTCCTAAACACAAGACTAAAGGCTACGATAAAATGTCTACCTGCACACATAGGTAATGACTTCACATTCTCTAATGAACACTAGGGTTGAATCTTAAGTGTACCTAGTCTTTCCCGACTCTATGTAGTGTAAACCAAGGTTACTTAGACTCCCAAGTGGAAGCAAACCAATGAATCCTATACTGGTGACTCAGGTACAAGAATACGTCCTAAGTTAGGAGTGATCCAGGTCTATTTTGTCAATGCTTGAGTGTATTAAGTCTAAGCCTGAGCGAATCAAGCTTTTATGGCCCAGGAAGTCAAACCAGCAAAGGTTAAATATCCATAAACACTTATTCTATTTTTGTTTCAGTTATAAGATCATAATTAAACACTTATAAATCTTTTCAAATGAATGTAGGTAAGTTCCTTATTATATTTTTTGATTTTTTTATTTTTCACATTTTTCTGTATTTTTGTCTTTGTATTATTATTATTTCAATAACACTATACTACATACTGTACACTACAGGTTGTGTCTATAATTTCATTTCAGTAAATGAATTCACCATTTACACCCCCCATGCTTAAATGATGTAATGGCCTCTATGGATGAATAGGGTGGATGCAAATGCATGCTTTGCTTTTCACTAACTTAGATTGGGTGACGGAAGGAAGTCGGAATGAGGAGATAAAATCTTTATGCGAACGACTTCAGGTATGATATGTAGGATCTAAAGAACACAAGCACACTAAAAGGGGGGACGAATAGTGTGTTAAAAAAAAATGCAAATAATACAAACCACAAAAATGAAACACCAAATATATAGTGGCACCCCTCACTTGGGTACTCCACTACTTAAGTCTCCCGACTTAGGATTTTTAACCTGATTTCCTCAACTCGAAGGGAATCAATTTACTAAATACGAGGCAATTAATGGGTTACCTCAACCCAATTACAAGAACAAATAAAAATAAGATATTACAGGTGTAAGCAAGAAATGTAAAAGCTTACAATTAAAATCCTAGGTCTCCAACAAGAATATGTTTAGCAAAATTTAATAGTAAGATCTAGTGTATAAAGATGGTGCACAAAAATTGATTTGACAAGAACTAAAGAAAATGCACCAAACAAACTTGTTACAATACAGAGATCCTCTTGAAGGCTGAAAGCAACAAGTACTATTACTCTTGCAGCTAGAATGGAGAGAAATGAAATCTGGAAGCAAGGAGGATTTTTTTATTCTTATTATTTTTCAAGATGACTCTCAATAGTATTTTTATAAACCACTAAGTAGCCCCCCTATGCTCCCTAGCTGTTGGGGGCAAAATTAGAAGGTTAGAGTTTAGATTAATCACAAAATAGCCATTTAGATTTGGCACAATGGTTAGTTGGTACCGGTACTAGCTGCTCACAGTTACCCAACAGCCAGCACAATAGAGCCTGGGTGCCAGTACTCATCAAAGGTACCGGTACTCAATGCTTATGGTTGAGTACCAACTAAGTCACTAGGTACCAGTATTTACCATTAGTACTGGTACTTGTGACTCATAGTTTTGAAAATTGTAACCTACATGTATCGATACCAATGATAAGTACCAGTACTTGTAAATTCCAGGCACTACCAATATCCACAAACTGTGCACACGTCATGCCGGTACTCATGTTGAGTACCGGTACTTGTTGTTCACAGTTTGAGACTATGACTGAAACCTGTGCCTTGCGTGTACCAATACTTATGAATAGTACCGATACTTGCTACAAGTACCTTGAATTCACTCTTTTAATCAATTTTAGAGCTTTTCAAATTCAATTAAACTATTAATATTACAAAAAAACAATTTTGATTTTTCAAACGAATAATTAAACATGGGTTTGATACCTAATTATCTCTATTTTGATTTTAATTCCTAAATCAATTTTTCTTATTTAGGAGACATACAAATTTCTAGATTACAACAAATAAACAACATAAAAAATCTTTATCCACTTGAACACTTCTTCCTTGTCATCATCTACACTTCCTATAATCTTGTGATTTCCCTGTAAATATCACTTCACAAACTCATTAGATTAAAATAGTTTTGTTAACACCAAAATATAAAAGAGAAATGGAACTAGGTTCCAACAATCTTCCCTTTTTTGGTGTTGACAAAACAAAAGAAATACCCATATTTTAAAGATAGAAACCTCATAAGAGAAGGAATACAAAAAACCCCACTAGGAGTGAAACCTCCCCCTCAAAGTAGGCTTCCTTCTTTTAAGTATGAGTATTTACCATTTCTCCCCCTTTTTGTTAAGCAAACAAAAAGAATAGCAATATGCATAGGTAATGATCAAGCATTGATAAATTATGAGAAGAAAGCATTCAAACATAAAAGTTGACGGAAAGTCATACATCATAAAGATCATAAAAATTCAATGAAAGCATTAAACAACGGATTTGAAAATCATACAACATAACAACCAACCAAAGTAAATTGTCTCATACAACAAACTACATAACATAAAAGTAGAAATTAAACTAATTGCGAGCTCATTTCCTGATATATTTTTGAACAACATTTCCACTGCCATTATTATCATCTCCGCTATCATTGTCGTCATCATCATCTTCATCTTCAGCTTCTTCTTCATCTTCGTCATCTTCTTCATTTTCATCATCTTCAGTTTCTTCATCTTCATCTTCAACATATGGAATTTCTTCATCTTCATCATCATCTTCTTCCTCTTCTTCATCTTCAACATATGGAATTTCTTCATCTTCATCATCGTCTTCTTCCTCTTCTTCATCACCAAGAATAGGTTCTTCTTCCTCCATTTGAGAAGAAACATGAGATGGGTCTTGAAAATGCTTTTGCCATCTTTCACTATATTCTTTGGGTTCCTTTGGTTGAGTGCACTTCCGTTGCTTAGGTTGTTGAGTGGAAGAAGCAAAACAGGAGGACTTAATAGAAAGGGAAAGCTCATGGAGCTTGTGTTCCATGTGACAAATAACAATGTTGAGATTGGTAAGATTTTGACCAATATAGTTGAATGTGTTAATCATATTGTGGTCGATTCTAGGTACATGAGACAAATTAACCCAAGGCATTTCAGCTTCGGTATAAGGATAGGTCATAGGAAAAAATGTAGAAGATGAGTCAGGAACTTGATGAGAAGAAGATTGAGCATTAGGATCAACTTCATTTTCTTCATCATCACTTGAAGATTCTTCTCTAATAGGCTTTACTCCCATTTTCCTGAGTGTGGAACACTTGAAGTGGACCACTTTTCTAAGCAAGGTAAAGTTTGAGAGATCAACCCTACTCTTGATAAGTATATGAGAAACAAGTATATCAAGAGGAAGGGTAGAAGCACGGTAATGAGGCCTAAGAAAATGAATGAATACCGTGTTCCAATTTACAGGGAAACTTGTAATGATAGCATAGATTAAAGGTAAAATATCTACGAAAATTTTATGGAATCCCGAATATTTAGCCCTTAAATTCCATGATAACATTCTAAATAAGACTCTAGTAAACAAGGTCATGTTAGGTGCAACCAAAGATTTTCCCTGACAATTTGGGAGCAAAAGTGTTTCATGTATTTGAGAAGTAGTGAATTTTTCTTTAAGAGTATTGAATGCATAACCTTTGTTTGGACATTGCGTTATAGTAGAAAGGAATTTTGGTGTGATAGTTACTTTTTGACCAAAGATATTAGAAGTTAAGACTAGATGACCTCTATTCTCTTGTTCTTGGAGGTTTGCAAAGAATAGACAATTAATATCAGGGTAGATTCCAAGAACATCAGCAAAAAATGACTCATCAAAGAAATGCATGAGATGTTGTTCAGATAGACGAGTAGTGAAACCATAAAGATGTAAGGAAAAATCTTTCCACTCAACAAGCCTACAATGGTGAAGCTTAAGGCCCTTATACTAATCAAATTTTGAATTTGCATACTCATTGATGCAAAACTTGTGGAATGCATCTTGAGGTGCCTTTCTCTTACTCTTAGACTTAGGTGCAATCTGAGAACATACAATAAAGAGCAGAGAAAAATCCTATGAGAAATCAAGAATAAGAATATTTCTTTTCATGCATGCATACATAACACACATAAGCCTGCATGTACCGGTACTAGTCGTGAGTACCAGTACTGTTGGGTCCAGTTCTAACCAGAAAATCAAGTGAGTACAGGTATAGAACATTGGCACTGGTGCCTGCTACCTATAGCAAGCTCTACTGCATCCAACGAGTACCAGTACTGATGATGGATATCGGTACCAATCGGCACCCAACGAAAAAGATATGCAGCAGCAGGTAGTGACTAACAATGAGATGTGTAATTAAAGAAACTAGGTCAAGGATGATTAAGATCTAACAAGAGAAGGAAGGAACACCTTGAATCCTTGAGGTAAGCATTGGAGAAGGAGGTCTTCTTTGTAGGAAGCCTTGGAGAGAAAGAGAGCTAGGGTTTCGAAGAGAGCAAAATGAGGCAAGTTTTTGCTCTTGCTCCATTTTATATGGGATGGGTCATGTGCAAGTCACATGACCACTTAAGTGGTTAAGAAAAATGTGAATTAAAAACTTAGGTATTGAAAAATAATGTAATCAATACCTTAAGTTAAGCAACGATATTGCAAACAACACCCTGATATTTCTAAAAATATGGAAATATTATAGTGTACCCCTTTTTAACAAAATTATGTAAATTACAGTTAAGTCCTCAGGATTTTTTATAATTACAAAAAAGTTATAAGACAATTAGTCATTTAATTTTAAATTTCTTTAATTGTACAGAGTCCCAATTTTCTTCTTATAAAGCAGAATCTCTCTACTGCAAGGGGTTTTGTAAAAATGTCTACTAATTGATTTTTGTTGAGCTACGGGTTACTACGCTATCGTATTTGATTTTGAAAAACCTGTCGTCGCAGTTTGAAAGCGAAGAACTCGTACTCAACAAATAAAATTTGTACCGGAATAGAAATCCTAGGTCGAACTCAGGGAGGCGGACGTTTGATTAAAAATATGTATTTATTTTATTTGTCACGAAGCATAATAATTGATTAGAAATTATCTATCTATTTACAATAAATAGAAGAGAGAGAGAGAATATTACAGACAAAAATAAAAAAAAGAAGTAGAATGAACATGGAATTCATTATCAAAGAAATTGTTTGTTACACTACTCATTACGACTAGAAAGCAGAAAATGATTACACTAGAAAGTAGTAAATCTACTCTAGAAAGCATTAAAAAGAATGGAGAGAGAAATATCCTCGACAGTTGCTTGAGGACGAGCCAGATGGGATGACACCTAGAAGATGGGGAATGGAGCAGGACGAAGGAGGACGAAGTAGGAAGAACGGGAACGAGGCAGTACATCATCGTCGTCGCTGGATCCACTTCCAAAATGGGGACGAAAATTTGACTTTATCTATTGAGAAGCATCCCAGGTGTGGAACAAGCTTCTCTTGAGCTTTGGAGAGGGAGAGAAGAGAAAGAAGGGATGAAAATTTTGTATGAAGGGGGTCTCCTTTTATAGTTGCAAGGAGTGAGGGCAATTTGGTCTTTTTAATTTGAAAAACATTAATTCAAGACCTTTAGTGGCAGATAAATCTGTCACTAAAGGTCTGAACGTGGCCTTCATGGACGGCGCTCGCGTGCCTACTCGCCTCCCGCGAGTGAAATGCACGTTCACGTTCTTGAAATCTCGGCCGTTCGATCACGAGATCAAACGGTTGAGATGCATCCTCACTGCGCCTCAACCGCGTGCTCGTCCACGTCTGATCCCACGTTACGCACAGGCGTCTGATGCGGCGTGAGCACTATCGAGCGCACACAACCGCTTGATCGTGATCAAGCAGTCAACTGAGCCCCCTCTCCACACCTCAGCGGCCGCTCGCCAAGGCTCGAACACACACCTCGTGATCTCGCGAGCATGTTTGACCAACGAGCTACAAGCGCGTTTGTGTCATGCTTGCAATTTATGCGTGCGCGTCCACAGCCGTTGGATGATCATCCAACGGCTGAGAAGCGATGATCAGATTGAAGAAGAAAAGGAACGGTGGGTGCAGCGGCCAGTTGGGCGACTGAGATGGTGCCACGTGGCACCATCTTGGCCATCCATCATCTGGATGATGTAGATGGTGCCACAGTTGTCGGATTGAGTCGATTTTCACGTCGTTAGGCTGCGATCGTCGATCTGAATCTATCTATGTGGTCAGATTTGTCATCTGAAGTGTGGATTCACACCATCTTGGCCCTTGATCTTCTAGGGTTCCTTGATCTCTATTTGATGCTACTGATGTTTGATTAGGGCGATCTTGGAGTCGTTAAACTCCAATCATCACCCTGAACAAATCTGTATGGTTGGACCTTCAATCTGAGGTCCCGATAAAAATTTTCCCTGTCCCTGAACATAAAAGGAGACAATTAACCTCCATTTTATTCAAACTAATCTAAATGCAATCTAATCCATGCTATGCAATATTTATAGTATGTAATGCAATTCTATGCTTAAGAACATGCATAAATAGACATCTTATGTAATGAAAACATGTTTACATCACACCCCCATGCCTATCTTTTGCTAGTCCCTAGCAAAAACTACATGCTATTTATAAAAGGATCAGGTTGGATTATTTGGGCATAAGTTATTTTCAATCATTATGAAAATGTTTACTTAGGATCTGAACTCTCAAAGACACAACAGTACCTAGGTATCTGCCAAAATGCAGACCGCCTCAAGCCCTCGCCTTATTCAAAGAAAATTTTCTCTCTTTTTCTTCTTTTCTATTTTTTTTTATTTTTGAGTTTAGGGTTTAAGAGTGGCTTTCTACGACCATTCAACTCACCTAAGATTTGATGGGAACCCTAAGATCTAAGCATCTTATTGTGAATGTGATAGACTCGTTGAGTGGTAGTTAAAACGGACTTCGGATTTCTACGCCTCTAGGTGACCCTAAAAAGAGAATTCTGCCTAAAGGTGTATCTTTACAACTGGTAGCTTTCTCCCTACTTTTATTTTTATCGGGTCAACACAAGGGTTAATCCAATGTATATCTCCCCGATTTATTCTACTTCTCCACTTCTTTCTAAGTGTTTGGGAATTTACAATGCATTTATTGAGCTGGGTTTTGGACAACTGGTAGATGAGCTGCTACCACCGATAACTTGGTAACCATACTCGTGCGATGAAGTGTGGCTTATTTCTTTTATTTTCTTTTTTTATTTTCTCCTTTTCTTTTTCTTTTCTTTTTGACTTTCTTTTTCTTATTTCTTTTTTTTAAGTAGGTAGCTTCCCTAGTCTAAGATTTACCTAAAGGCAGCAAAAAGAGAATGGTCCAGTGACTGGGCTCTGGACAACTTACCTATGGGCTGTTACCCATGATAACTTGCCAGTCATATCACCCTAGAAGGTTCATTAGCTACCCAATTTCCATTAGAACCACCGATTAACGAGTCAGTGACAAGATAGCGTCTAGATGCTTTAGGCTTAAAGTTCCCTCAAATCAGAGGGCAGGTTGATAAGTCGTGTACTTATCACCCAAACTTATTTGCTTAAATTAAAATAGAATTCAGGTTGGCGAGGACTCAAAAAATAAATCCACATTTTAGTGGATACACAGGCTGATCAAGTCCGAAGACCTGAAGGGTCTTCGTGTTCAGATCATAATGTAGTATTTCCTAAGATTGAAAATTTTCTTAAACCCAAGTTCTCTTTCCTAATTCCACCATTTTTTTATTTAAATAAAAGAAAATAAAATGAATCTACGGAGCTGGCTAATAAATTCAGAGATGAATATCCACCCCCCATGCCTATCTAATGTAATGTCCTCATTGTATTAAAAATACATAAAACAGAGTTGAATAAAGTAGAAAGCACCTGAACTACGTGAATGTCGAGTCCACTCTAAGATAAAACTAAAAAAAAAAGACTATATATGTGTTGAATTTAGTGCCTTCAGCTAGGCACACTATACAAAAAAGAGAAATAAAGAATTCATAGGTGCAGATCAGAATTAGAATAAAAAGATGAAACCTCTGACCTGCCAGCAGATGTCCACAAATGTGAACTAGATTGTGGTGTAGACCCATACCCTATAGCCGAGAATATTTAAGGTTCTAGATAAAAATTACCCAAAACCTAAAATCCACATGCAAGCGGGGTCGGGTCTGCGATTTATGAGCATGCAACCCAAGACCAAAGAGTCGAGTTACAAAGAATTCGATATCAAAAGGATAATCAATGAATGCATGCTTGGGTTGAACATCCTCTGAACAAATGTCGTAAGGGTTTTGGTTTGATGGTTTGAGATGAATTGGAACCCTTAAACTCGGTCTTTTCCTTCCTCCGAAATTTGCTTCCCAAATCAAAATTTCCCAGTTCCTATCCTCCTCATTCAGAATGTCAAATTCTGGGACCTCCTACATATTAATCACCCCGTCTGAAATTTCCAAGTCTAAAAGATGTAGTTGAATAAGAATTGACTTGGGTCAAGTTATCTCAAAAATAGAATTATCGATAAGCTCAATGGGGTGTAACTGACAATCAGGGCGTTGGATTGAATCCTCTAGAAAATGCGATTCTAGATCCGTAATGTGAGTCCCAATAAGATCAGTTTCCTCAGTTATTGGGCTTATCAAATGATCTATCAGATTCCTCAGGCCCAATTGTCTCATAGAAATCGTGTTCTTTAAACTCACGTGAGACTTCGCAACTTGAATCTTCACCATCAGAATCAAAGAAATCAAAATCCGTATTAATGTATGTCCCAAAATCATCTGTCATTTGCTGGTCCACGGAGACATACGTTTCCTCATACCTCGGTTTAGGGATTTCAGGTGAAGAAATCAAACCATCCTTAATTGGCTACTTTAATTCAATCTGGTCAGCCTCGTAACACGTGTCCCCCCTGACAGGTGCCTGAGCAGGTTCTGACCTTGGCTCTCCTGAAGGAGGTTCATCCTGGGAATCATCCCATGATTGAACCAAAGCAACCACAAATCTCATTCTTAATTTCACTAACTTCCTAAGTAGAACTCAGCCGGGTTCTTATCCTTAACATCCTGGAGCCAATCCAACAAGTACTTATTCAAATCATCAATCGTTGCAATCAGAGTCTCCAATCTCTTAATGCAAGGTATTGGTTGAACTTCTAAAGATTGTATGGTATTCCTCAAGTTAGCCAAAACCTTATCTTGAACCTGGTTAACCTGAACCAAATGACTTGGTTAAGGGTTGGGCGGGTTTGGGATCAGTGCAGAGGAGTTAACGAATTGAGATTCGTTATACCCTTCCTGATAATAGGTCATTTCGTATTGTTCAAAAGTTGGTGATGACCTAAAGCAATGTAATCAAAGGATGGGTAAGAATCAGTGTATCCTTCTTGATTTTAGATCGTATTAGGTTGTCCATGAAAGGGTGACGATCTATAATCGATGTGGCTTTGAAAAGGATAGAAATCACAATCATAGTGTTCAGGGTTAGACCCTAAACACAGAGGTCCGAAACTGTATCCCCAATCCGAATTATCCCAACCAACTAAAGGTTTATTACAATATGAGTCGGGATAATTGTCATGTTGAGGATAACTCAAAACAGGAGGGAAAGAGCGGGAATGTGTATAAAATGTGGAAGGATTCATGAGAGATGGCAGGAACAAAGGTGTCCTGCAATACAAGCACTCAAACCTATCCTTAAGTGGGCTAGCCTAAAGACCTACAGACTCCCAGAACCTGTCTTGAGATAAAGAAACGATTTGATCTATTTCTATTTGTTCAATCCAACCAGTTAGAAGGAGGCGTTGGGGAGATGGTTCTTCCTTCGACTTGCACCTCCAATTCCCAGTGTACCCCCCAGCCGTAATCGTTTGATTCTGCTCCCCTAGCTAGACATCAGATTGAACAGTAAAAATAAACTAATCGAAAATAATCTCGTTCTAGGCTCCGAAGAGCGAGTTGAATCCTTAAGGCCAACGTCTACTCCATTTTATTTAGGGCTAGGTTCGAATGTGGTTTGGAATGTGATGGGCCCTTTATCTGGGTTGTGCCCTTAATGATTGATTGATGTGTGTGTGCATGCACAACCAATGGTTTTCAAGCAAGATTACTTTTGATGCGGTGAATTTTAGGGTTCAAATCTTGCTTAGTAGCTTTTAGGATTCAACTTTAGGTGTTTTCAAACAAGTTTTGTTGGCACACCAAGTTTTGAAAGCACAGGTGAAGATGTTTTCCTTTGAAGCTTAAAAGAATGTGGAGTGCCTAGTACATCCCTAAGAGTTGAACCTAAGCGGTAGCTACTTGATGAGTTGATTTTAATTGAAGTGGTACAGCCCAATCAACTCAAACAATTGGCCTATTGCACCACTTAATTGGGCACACAAGTGATTACCTAATCTAATTTCTACTCAATTATGTGTTTGGGTGTGTGTACCGATTCCAAAGATCGATTTATTGGTTGAGTTCGAAAATCAGATGAGGTTGTGTACCTCTGTAAGATTTTTTTAAAATTTTTCTTTTTAAATGTGGAGGTTGCGGCAGGTGTAGGTGTCAAACAAACAAGCAAAACTAACCTTAGAGTTTATAAGAACACCTAGGTTGATTGATGTTTGTGTTATTACGTGGTGAAATAAAAACTAATGGGTGGGAGGTGGGGGATAACTTACAGAACCTTCAACAGCACTTTACTCCATTTTACTGCTTTTGCTCATCTCAAAAGAGTACCTGCAATCACAATAAGAAAGGAGAGAAGTGAGGTAAATGATTTGTAAGTTGGAAAATGCGAAAAAAAAAATCAAAGAGCTTCGCCTCCCCGGCAACGATGCCAAAATGTTGAGCTACGGGTTACTATGTTATCTTATTTGGTTTTGAAAAACCTGTCGTCGTAGCTTGAAAGCGAAGAACTCGTGTTCAACAAATAAAATTTGTATCGGAATAGAAATCCTAGGTCAAACTTAGGGAGGCGAACGTTTGATTAAAAATACGTGTTTATTTTATTTGTCACGAAGCAGAATAATTGATTAGAAATTATCTATCTATTTACAATAAATAGAAGAGAGAGAGAGAGAATATTACAAACAAAAACCAAGAAAAGAAGTAGAATGAACATGGAATTCATTATCAAAGAGATTGTTCATTACACTACTCATTACGACTAGAAAGCAGAAAATGATTACACTAGAAAGTAGTAAACCTACTCTAGAAAGCATTAAAAAGAATGGAGAGAAATATCCTCCTCGACAGTCGCTTGGAGGACGAGCCAAACGGGACGACTCTTGGAAGACAGGGAACGGAGCAGGACGAAGGAGCACGAAGCGGGAAGAACGGGAATGGGGCAACACGTCGTCGTCTCGGGATCCACTACCCAAATGGGGACAAAAAATTGACTTTATCTCTTAAGAAGCATCCCGGGTGTGGGACAAGCTTCTCTTGAGCTTTAGAGATGGAGAGAAGAGAAAGAAGGGATGAAAATTTCGTATGAAGGGGGTCTCCTTTTACAGTTGCAAGGAGTGAAGGCAATTTGGTCTTTTTAATTTGACAACGTGGCCTTCGTGGACGGTGCCCGTGTGCCTACTCGTCTCCCGCGGATTCACGTTCTTGAAATCTCGGTCGTTCGATCGCGAGATCAAATGGCTAAGATGCATCCTCGCCGTGCCTCAACCACGCGCTCGCCTGCGTCTGATCCCGCGTTTTACGCGGGCATCTGATGCGGCATGAGTGCATGCGACTGCTTGATAGCGATCGTGCGATCAATTGAGCATCCTACCGCGCCTCAATAGCCGCTCGCCAAGGCTTGAACGAACGCATGCCTCTTGATCTCACAAGCACGTTCGACCAACGGGCTACAAGCGCATTTGTGTCATGATTGTGATTTGTGCGCACACGTCCATAGCCGTTGGATGATCATCCAACGGTTGAGAAGCAGCGATCAAATTGAGGAAGAAAAGGAGCGGCGGGTGCAACGGTCGGTTGGGTGGCTGAGATGGTGCCACATGGCGCCATCTTGGCCATCCATCTTCTGGATGATGTAGATGGTGCCACGATTGTCGGATTGAGTCGATATTTGCACCGCTATGCTACGATCGTCGATCCGAATCCATCCGTGCAGTCGGATTTATCGTCTAAAGTGTGGATTCACACCATCTTGGCCCTTGATCTTCTAGGGGTCGTCGGTCTCTATCTGATGCTACAGATGTCTGATTAGGGCGATCTTAGAGTCGTTGAACTCCAATCGTCACCTTGAACAAATCTATATGGTTGGATCTTTGATCCGAGGTCCCAATAAAAATTTTCCCTGTCCTTGAACATAAAGGGAGACAATTAACCTCCATTTATTCAAACTAATGTAAATGCAGGATGATGCATGCTATGCAATATTTATAGTATATAATGCAATTCTATGCTTAAGAACATGCATAAATAGACATCTTATGTAATGAAAACATGTTTACATCAGTTTTGTGTATATATGAATTCTAAGTGAATGGCACCTTGAAGCACATTATCTCTAAGAAAATGATGTCGAACATCTATGTGCTTGGTACGTGAATGATGTACCGAATTTTTGGATAAATTGATTGTGCTTGTACTATCACATAAAATTTTAGATTGTGCAAAAATCAATCCAAAATCAGATAAAGTCTGTTTCATCCAAATGACCTGAGAGAAAGCAAGTGAAGCAGCAATATATTCTGCTTCATCATAGAAAGTGACACATGTCTGTTTCTTAGAGAACAATGAGACCAAAGATTCTCCAATAAAATGACAAGTGCCGCTAATGCTCTTTCAGTCTATTCGACTCTCTGGATAATCTTCATCACTATAGGACAACAAGTCTAAGGTCTATGCTTTAGGAAAAGAGAGAGCAAGATCTCTTATGCTATTTAGGTATCTAAATATTCTTTTTACTGCATTTAAATGAGATTCTTTGGGTTCGGATTGAAATCTTGCACATAAACATGTAGCAAGAAGAATATCAAGTTTAGAGGCTGTAAGGTATAGTAGTGAACCTATCATACCCTAGTATCTCTTTTCATCTACCTTCTTGTCGAAAAAGTCTCCACCAAGAGAAGTAGATGGAGTAATTGGAGTCACTTTTCCATTTATGTTTTCAAAGTCAAACTTCTTGAGAATTTCAAGAACATATTTTGTTTGACTAAAGTAGATACCTATGTCTAATTGTTGGATTTGGAGGCCTAAAAAGAACCTGAGTTCACCCATCATACTCATTTCAAACTCAGTCTTCATAGTCTCACAAAAACATTGACACAAGGACTCCTTGGTTGATCCAAATATGATAGTGTCGACATATATTTGAACCAACAGGATGTCATTTCCTTCTTCCTTTACAAAAAGAGTTGAATCAACAATTCCAATTCGTTATCCATGCTGGAGAAGGACCTAAGTTGATCATACCAGGCTCTAGGAAATTATTTAAGTCCATATAATGCCTTATTGAGCTTGAATACATGCTCTAGGTGTGCTAGGTCCTCGAACCCGGGAGGCTGATGAACATAAACTTCTTAATATAGCCATTAAGAAAAGCACTCTTGACATCCATTTGAAATAACTTGAAGCCCTTTGCACTTGCAAAGGCAAGTAGCATCCGAATGGACTCCAAGCGAGCAACAGGACCAAGCGTTTCATCAAAGTCAATTCTCTCATATTGGTTATAGCCTTGAGCTACAAGTCTGCCTTATTCCTAATTACTATACTAGATTCATCCAATTTATTTTGGAACACCCCCTTGGTTCCAATAATGGAATTACCCTCAGGAGCGGTTACTAAGTCTCATACATTTTTCTTGTAAATTGGAGTAGCTCCTCCTACATAGCTACAACCCAAGACTCATCCTTTAGTGCCTCATCAACTTTCTTGGGTTCAAGTTGAGAAACAAAGGCATTAAGGATAAAGTTAGCCCTTAATTAAGATCGAGTGTTTACATCTCGTTCAATATCACCAATAATTTGATCGATGATCCTTGTGGTGTACCCATTCTTTTGGAAGATCATATACATTTCGTGTATCTTCCATTTTGATACACCAATGAAGGGGGTATCCTCATCATCAGAGTCTAGTTGATTTGGTTCTAGTTTTCCTAATGTTGTTTCATCAAATGAAACATGCAGGGATTCTTCTACAACAAAAGTCCTTTTGTTAAAGACTCGATAAGCTTTGCTTCTAGTTGACTAGCCAATAAAGATGCCTTCATCAACTTTAGCATCAAACTTATCAAGTTGATCTCAAGTGTTTAATAGATAACATTAACTTCCAAACATCCTAAAATATGAAATCCTAGGAGACTTCTCATAATATAGTTCATATGGAGTTTTCTTAATAATAGGCCTTAAAAGAGTTCTATTAAGAATATAACAGGCCGTATTAATGACTTCAGCCTAAAAATATTTTTGAAGCCCAAACTCTAAGAGTAAAGTTTGGGCACATTCCTGTAGAGTGAGATTCTTGCACTCTACAACACCATTTTGAGATGGTGCCCGAGGAAATGAAAAATTCATGGGATATGCTAGAATTGATACAAAAACTTGAAAATGTTTCATTTTCAAATTCACCCCCATGATTAGCCCTAAGTCTAAGAATTGAAGATGATTTTTCCTTTTGAAGTTTTTGAGCAAGACTTAGGAAATAGTCAAATGAGTCATCCTTATGTTTCAAGAAGATGGCCCAAGTGAACCTTGAGAAGTTATCAACAATAACTAGACAAAATTTTGATCCATTTAGGCTCTCAAATTGTGTTGGCCCCAATAGATCAAGGTGTAATAACTCTAAAGGACATGTGGTTGAAACAAAGTCTTTTGGTTTGAAAGAAGCCTTGTGCATTTTTCTAAGTTCACAAGATTTGCACAATGCATCCTTTTTATAAGTTAGTTTGGGTAGGCCCTGATGGCAAAAATGCACGGTTTGTTAATTAGGCAATTTAGTGTCATTGCAACACGTAAATCCGCTTTCACTTTTAAATTTGTATGACCTAGATAGTGCGGTATCTAGGGTCGTTCAAGGAGGCAATATGTTTGCAAAATTCAGGTCTCTTGCTTGGAAATAGAAATCACCTTTCTTTTTGGTCTTTTCAACTATATCATTTTTTTTGGGTTTTGAAATAATGAGAGAAAACACAAGTTGTTGGCGAAAAAGTGAATAACAACTACGATTACTAAGCTAACACATAAGTGACAAGTAATTCCTCTTCCTAAGCTCACTCTAGGCACGTGGAGGCCTAGAGTAATTAGGGAGAGGGAGTGAAGAGTACTAGAATCACAACAATCAAAATGCAACTAAAAGAAATTGCAAAGAAGACAACTAGATTAATGAAAAAGTATTTTACAGAAAAACCTAGTAGATGAATGCTTCTACTACTAGAGAATTGCAATAAATAAAATAAAACACAAATCCTCTAGATAGATGGTGAAGAAGAGGGCTTCTTGCTCCATGCTTGGTAGCTCCGGAGCTTGAAAAGAGTCCTCCAACTCCTTCCTTACTATGCTCCGCCAAGGTGATGTCCTCCAAAGCAAGCCCTAAGGGGGCGTGCTCTAAGATTTTCTCCAAGGGTGGACGTCCACCCTAAGTCCTCCTTTGCCTGGCCATTCTCCTTGGCGTGGCCCAAGTTGAAGAGAGTGGGGAGAAGAAGGCACCAAAGGGGTTGGTGATGTGCCCCCATAATCTTCTTGTCTACTCCTCCTTGGCCGTAGGTATAGGTGGATGTAGGTGGAAGTAAACACTAATGGAGGATGGGAATTATGTGGTGGTAAAGTAGGGTATTTATAGGATGGGAAGGGGGGTGGTTATGGTGTTTTTTTGGAGGGAAATGAAGGGGTGCTTGGATATTTTTGGAGGGAAAAATTGGAGGGAAATGAAGAGCTGCCTTGGTTTTCCCTACAAAAATACCTTCTAGAAGGCAATTTTGGAGGGAAAAAATGGAGGGTGGAGATGGGTTTTGATGGTGGATGTAGGGTGGTGATGGAAGGGATAGTTGGCACCAAAATAAAGTAGGAGTAGGTGGTCTTTTTGTTGGAGCTTAGGTAGTAGGGTAGTAAGGTAGTAGGTTTTAGTGCCATGGAGGTGGACTAGCTAAGTTAAGCAGCTTAGCTAGTAGGGAGTAGAGTTGGAGGCATTTGGAGCTAGGGTTTTCAGGGAGAAGAGCTGGAGGTAGTCATCTTGAGCTGCATTAGAGCTGGTGGCTGCTGAAGAGAGCTACAAAGAGCTACCTTAGCTGGCTTGGCTTGCTAGTTCTTTGCTAGCTACTAAGCCAAGCTAAAGCATGCAGGCTTCTGCTGAAAGGAGTTGAGGTGAGCTGGGTCTAATGCTCCCGGGGAGGATCAAGCTGGGTGAGGCAGCTAAGGTAGCTTAGCTCAACTGAGTTGAGCTACGCTGAGTCCCCAGGAGCTAGACTTGAGCTTCCTAAGTTGGAATGAAGTCTTCTTCAGCTGGCCGGAGTTGAGTGGAGCTGGATGTAGCTGGACCTGAGTTGGGGTGAACTCCAGTCAACTCAGTTGAGCTAGCTAGAGCTCCCTGTGGACTAATGGGAGCTGAGATGAGCTAGACTCAGATAAGTTGAGCTGGATCTGAGCTAAGATGAGCTCTCTTGAGCTGCTATTCAGCTGAGGTGAGCTGAATGGAGCTAAGATGAGCTAACCCTAGTTCAAGTGAGTTGGAATCCAGCTATGGTGAGCTGGATCAAGCTGAGTTCCAGTTAGTCTGAGCTTCTTCTTCACCAATTGTCTTCCTGAGTGCTAGGGTTTTGGAGTTCTGACAATCTGTATATCCCTAATACTCACAAAAACACATTAAAAAGACAATAAAAAGTGCAATGCATTCCTAACCTAATTGATGCCTAAATGCGGCCCAAAAATCCATTTGCGGAGCAAAATCCTAAGAGCTAGGTTTGTTTTAATGCATAAAAATGATGATAAACTGGCGTTTATCACACCCCCATGCTTATCTTTTGCTAGTCTCTTAGCAAAACTTTAATTTTTTTGGAAAACAAATTTTTTTGGGAAATCTAATTTTTTTCTACTTTTGAGGAGAAAAAGATTAAGGGACCTTGGTTGATCTAGACGTAGGAGGTACGGGATTTGTTAAAGATAAACATTGGGATTTGTTTTGGATCCAACCATTAGACAAAACGGGATCAATATATCATCTAGAAAATTCACAAATTAATCCCTTGTTAATTCAGATGACTTGAAAATTTGTTTTTAGGATTTTTCTGGCTCTTGAATCTGATTCGCAACTTGCAAAAATCCTTTAAAACCTTGTGTCTGTGCTTGTGAAAAGCCAACATTTATAGGGGTGTGTTAATTTATTTATTTATTCTTTTTTTTTTCCCTCATGCTTATTTTTAGCTTAGTCTTGCAACAGATGTGTCGGGATCATCATTCCCGTTACCAATCCTCAAGGGGGCTCTGGCGCCAATACTTCGAGATAGCACTGTCCATGACACCACCGAGGAGCTCACAACCCCAAAACATAATGCGGTGTAAAGGGGCGCTCCAAGCAAACTCAACCTCTTGCTTCGACACTATAGGTAGAGCACCGTCCAAGACACTTGAGCTGCTAAAATGCACTTTAATGCTCTGTCTAAAGATATGAAATATAGATATGGAGTAGCGCCGAGGCGATAACATGTTGACATCGCATCCTCAAAGGAGGCATTTTCCTCCTTCTCGGCGGTGGGAAATCAAACCAATGATCTGTTTCAGACTTTTACTAAGTCCAAACACGAGAGTTTTTCAAATTTTTAGTTGTTTTTAAGTGTTGGCTTGTGTGTGAAAATTGACACAAGAAGTTTCTCAAGACATGCCAGTTTTTGAATTAGAAACTAAGCCAAATACTTTCCACATTACAAAATAGGATCAAGTCACCTGAACTATCATGAGTTCAGGTGGAATTTTTAGAGAAGGATATCTGATCTAGTTTAAAATAGACCCTGAAATTCTAATGATCAGATCCACATCCTCTACCCTAGTTTGTTAAAGATTAAATCCCATTGTACAAAAAGTGAAATTTTCGAACTTAGTCCTGATTTCAAAATTTTTCCTCAAAAAGTTTTCAACATTTTTATTATTATTATTATTATTTTGGGTATGCAAGCAGGAAAATAAAATAACTAAAGAAAAATGCATCTTTTTAGGTTTTGAAAATCCTAAATCGATCGTCAAATTTTAAAAACACCCCCCCATGCTTAAGATATGCCATGTCCTCATGCATTAGGAGGGAAAAGGGATCACCTTAGTGAAGAACAGTTAGGTTTAGGATGATCAAAACTTGGAAAAAGAAGGAAAAAAAGGAAAGCAAGAAACAATGATGGGTTACCTCCCATCCAATGCTATCTTTTGCGCCATTCAGCCGGGTGTGAAGGTATGCACGGAAGACGGAAAATCATGTAAATAGTTGGACACTTGGATGCCCGCAAAAAAGGTGTCTTCTAGATCCCCAGAAAATTGATTAGAAGCAATATTGGGATCAAAGTTGGATGGAAAATGATAAGTGTAGCCCGAGTCTGGCCATGGTTTTAAATCAGGTTGGATGCCAAACTCGGGCGGGGTTGGTGGCAGGTCCGTAAGAAAGGAGTTGAGGAAGGGATGGTGAGGATTGGGTGAAGTTAGTGTGGAAAAATTAGGTACGTGAATAGTGGGTGGGTTAGGGTGATCATGGGGTGCATCAAGAATGAATTTGGGGTCAAGACAAGTCTCCAAATCATAGATTTTGCCAACCATTGATTTGGAATCAGAATCCTCAAAAAAATTATGGTCGGTAAGGGTATCTATCAACATTGTCTCCTCCACCATATTGGAAATTTTCGTATCTTAGTCCTCAAAAAAGTTATCATCATGGAATCTCCTGGAGGATTTGAAAATATCTAAAGTGATAGTTTGGCTGGCGCAAGTGATATCCATTTTGCCTGTGTGGTAATTGATATTTGCTTTTGCAGTGGCCAAAAAAGGGCGTCCAAGGATTATTGGGGAGTCCAGTAATGATTCAAGTACCTCAATGTCAAGAACCAGAAAGTCTGTAGGGAAGACATAATTCTGGACCTTGACCAAAACATCCTCGACAATCCCATGAGGTTTGATTGTAGATCGGTCGGCTAATTGCAGGGTAACCTCGACGGGTTTTAATTCATCGATCTAAAATTCTTCAAATAAAATCATGGGAATAATATTAACAGAGGTACCAAGATCAAGGAGGGCACAATTAAAAATAGTATTATCAATAATTACTGAGATTAAAGGCGCCCCCAGATCTTTCATCTTAGGAGGCAGCTTGCTCTGTATGACAGAGCTTACTGTCTCCGAAAGATGCACCTGTCCTAGATTTTTGGCCTGCCTTTTAGGTGTATAGATCTCCTTCAAAAATTTGGCATAGGCAGGTATATATTTGATGGCATCTAAGAGAGGAATATTGATTTGAACTTGCCCAAATATATTCATGAGTTCTTCTGTGGTGAGCTCAGATTTCTTTTTTTGTTGGTGGTGGGGTGGAGAGCTTGTGGGAAAGGGATAGGAATCCTGTCTTGAGATTTTTGTATTTCCTTTTCTTCTTGATGGGGAGGTAGGGAGTCAATTTGCACAAGTATTTCATGAGGTTTGTGTGAAGGCCCAGGATCAGTGGTGATTTTCCCACTCCTCAAAGTAATTGCATGTGTAGTTGGATTATTATTTGGAGGAGGTGGGGGGGCCTATGGTTGCGGAAACTTGGGAGGCTACTGAGGTGGTGGATTAGTAGGAGGCTGATTTGGGTTGTGTGGATTTCTGCCCGGATATTGGTTCCTTTGGTGATTAGGGTTGGGCATGGGTTGGGACGGAAGATGTCTTGCAGGTCTTTGCGTGGGAGTAACCCCAATTTGGTTGTTCAGATTTGTGATGGTGCAGGTTACTTCCATCATTTTTGTTTGCATTTCCTGCAAGGTTCGCATCATCTGGGCATTGATGTCTTGTTGGGATGGCCCAAGATGGAAGGTTGGATTCGACCCATACCCATTTAAATGATCTAGTTGGGAAGGAACCTGATTATTCTAGGAGTAGTTCGGGTAATTTTTCCAATTCGAAGAACTTTTAAAGGGCTCCTAGATGGCAGAAATATTTTGAGTGGGGTTTAGATCTAGATAGTTGTAATTCCCCAGTGAATCATGGGCAACCTCAGAATATTGGTAATAATCAGCAGGAGTAGTGTTGAGATTGTGTAAATTTTCTCTTCGTGGAAAGTTAGGTTGGGTTAGATGTGGACTATGTGGAGCTTGGGTTGATGTGGCTAGTCTTTCCTCAATTTTCTTTTGATTAATATGCATCTGGTCGAGTTTTTGAGCGATCATTTGAAGATCGTCTTGGGTGACAGGGATAGATTGAGTGCCTACTTCATGAACACCGAACTATGGGTTTTGAGTTCTGCAAAATGTGTTCATGGAAGCTTGATTAAATGAGTTTTCACTCATTTCTTCAAAAAGGTCATAGGCACTTTCAGCATCTTTATTTAAGAAGTTGCTGCCACATGAGGCATCGACAAAATGTCGGATTTGATCGTCTAATCCATGATAGAAGATTTGCACGAGCTACCATAAAGGAATCTCGTGGTGCAGGCAACTTCTTAAGAGATCTTGAAATCTTTCCCAAGAATCATGGAAAGTGTCACCAAATTTTTGGTGAAAGGTCATAATAGATCTTCGCAGGGAATTGGTATGACCTATGTGAAAGAATTTCTTGAGGAAGGTGCTCTAGAGCTGAAGCCAAGTTGTGATGGGTCAGCCAATGGTCCTGAACCAATAAGTGGCCTTATCTTTAAGAGATAATGGAAAAATCTGCATCAGCCATACGTCTTCTTGCACATTTCAGGAATGGGTTGTTTGTGCAAGAAGAGTCAGCTCTTCAAGGTGGCTGAAAGGGTCTTCCCTAGGAAGGCCATGAAAGTGTTTAATTAGGTTCAGGACTGCAGGCTTGATCTCGAAGTCCCCCTCTGGTATGACCACCCCTGGTCGTTCCTCATAATTAGACGGATCATAAAAATCTTTTAGAGGAATAACAGGTTGCTGACGGGGTGGTGGGTTTGGCCTTTGATTGGCTAGGTTTTGGATGTTCCTAGTCAATGTTTGTTGATTGGAATTTAATTTATCAATCTACTCAACCATCAATTTTAAAAGATCAGGCAGGGGGTCTTCATGTTGTGTTTGGGGCAATTCAAGATTAGGGAGCTCCAAGTGTGGGAAGTTAAAGGTGGGTGGGTTTTGTGTGGGAGGGTTAGAATTAGGGTTAGTAGTGGGGTTAGAGGTGAGGTTAGAGGTGGAAGTGGAAGGGTTAATGGACCCATTTTGTTGATTTTCCATTTTTTTAGAAGGAGAAGAAGACAAAAAATGTGGTCTTTTTACGCAGGGGGCGAAATCAAATGGTCCTTCCAGTTGCGGATTTTGAGACCGTCGCCCATGCATAAAATGGAAGAATGGGAGGGGAGGAGAAGAGAAAGAGATGAGAGAAAGTGTGTAAATCAAACAACCAAAGCTAGACCTAACTTAAGTGTGACTCCCTAAAAATAAACCTAAGACTTGATCTACGTAAGAAATAAGTAATCAATAGTGAATACCCGTTCTGTCAACAAATCTAGCCAAGTTACTTAAGGGGAGGTTTGGGCCCAAACGTTTCCCAGGGAAAACCCCAGGTGCTTGTACAAACCCGCGCCTGGTCGTTTGACATGGCCCCTCAGCCTAAACACCAGATATAGATGGCAGAATTGGTAGTAACTAAAGAAGACTTAAGACCTATATAGCAAGCCTAAGTTGATGAAGCCTTAGGGGTCAAGTTGCTACGGATTTTAGTTAGGTCTAGGATACTATAGTGCAGACGGAATGTGGAGGGCGTTAATTGAGTTGTTGCCTTGTTATTTCAATTTTTTTTTGTGTGTGCAGGAATTGGAGAGTGGCTCCAATGAAAAGCAAATTGTCACATAATTATTGTTTTTCTATCTTTTAGGATTGGATTTAACTTAGTGTATTTTTAGGGTTTTCTTTTTTAAGTTTTCAAAGAAGTTTGAGATTCCACAAACAAGAGGAAATAAAGTTGTACGGGTGAAGATATGTTTCCTTTTGTTGTTTGTTTCTAAAAAAGAAACCCTAATCCAATTGGTCCTAAGACAGAAATTTAACTACCAATGAGTTATTTTTAAGCTTTCTGCATTAATTAGTGGTCCAAACAATTCAAACAACACCACTACTTTGAATAGAATAAAAAAAGAATTCTAGAAAATATTTTTGTAAGATTTTAGGAATTTGTTTGATAATTATTTTAAATTTTTATTTATATTGGTGTCAAAGTCCAGAAATGATACCTGTGGGTATTTTGGACTTTTCAGTATTACCACTGACCTTAGAAAATTTTGGTAATTTTTTGTGATGTGTAAAGTTTTACAAGGATTCCAGAAAGCTAAGTTTCACAAAAATTAGATGAGTATAAAAATTCTAAAAATTCATGGATAGTAGCAAAATAGGAAGATTGGAGGGTGTGACCCCTCTACAGTCCACGAATTTTTAAAAATTAAATGCAAAGCCAATTGATCTGAAATTTGGAACAGATGTTCCTAACTTAATTTGAAATCTTTGTATGAAATTTTATGATTTTAAAAGGCCTGTGGTGTTAAGAATTGATTTTTCAAGTCCAAACAGAAATCTAGACCCGAAAACTAGAACACCAATACTTGAAATGAAGTGGTGTTAAATGGAGCAAATAGGCAATCAATGAGTTTTAAAATGCACCACTCCACTTAATTAAGTTGTTTAGTGTTCTGAAAGCCAAATTTAGTGTATTTTGGTAGTTTTTTAGGCTAAATGTGACAAGAAATGGGGAACCAACCTGAAATCTACGAGAAGAAAAGGAACTTTAAGATTCTGCTTCCAAATTCCCGCTTTCCCACTGTAATTCCTGCACACACTAAAGAAAAGAAAGAGATGGGGATGATATCCACTTCAAGCAAGAGAAAAATGCAAAGCCATGCCTCCCCAGCAACGGCGCCAAAAAGTGATCGCGAAAATGCGCGGTTTGTTAATTAGGTAATTTAGTGTTGTTGCAATGCGTAAATCCACTTTCGCTTTTAAATTTGTAAGACCTAGATAGTGGGGTATCTAGGGTTGTTCAAGGAGGCAATATGTTTGCAAAATTCATGTCTCTTGCTTGGAAATAGAAATCACCTTTTCTTTTTGGTCTTTTCAACTATATCATTTTTTTTGGGTTTTGAAATAACGAGAGAAAACACGAGTTGTTAGCGAAAAAGTAAATAACAACTACGATTACTAAGCTAACACTTAAGTGACAAGTAATTCCTCTTCCTAAGCTCACTCTAGGCACGTGGAGGCCTAGAGTAATTAGGGAGAGGGAGTGAAGAGTACTAGAATCACAACAATCAAAATGCAACTAAAAGAAATTGCAAAGAAGGCAACTAGATTAATGAGAAAGTGTTTTACAGAAAAACATAGTAGATGAATGCTTCTACTACTAGAGAATTGCAATAAATAAAATAAAATACAAATCCTCTAGATAGATGGTGAAGAAGAGGGCTTCTTGTTCCAAGCTTGGTAGCTCCGGAGCTTGAAAAGAATCCTCCAACTCCTTCCTTACTATGCTCCGCCAAGGTGATGTCCTCCAAAGCAAGCCCTAAGGGGGCATGCTCTAAGCTTTTCTCCAAGGGTGGACATCCACCCTAAGTCCTTCTCCTTTGCCTGTCCGTCCTCCTTGAAGTATAAAAGTCCTCCTCCTTGGCGTGGCCCAAGTTGAAGAGAGTGGGGAGAAGAAGGCACCAAAGGGGCTGGTGATATTCCCCCTTAATCTTCTTCTCTTCTCCTTCTCCTTGGCCGTAGGTATAGGTGGATGTAGGTGGAAGTAAACACTAATGGAGGATGGGAATTATGTGGTGGTAGGGTAGGGTATTTATAGGATGGGAAGGGGGGTGTTTATGGTGTTTTTTTGGAGGGAAATGAAGGGGCGCTTGGATATTTTTGGAGGGAAAAATTGGAGGGAAATGAAGAGCTGCCTTGGTTTTCCCTCCAAAAATACCTTCTAGAAGGCAATTTTGGAGGGAAAAAATGGAGGGTGGAGATGGGTTTTGATGGTGGATGTAGGGTGGTGATGGAAGGGATAGTTGGCACCAAAATAAAGTAGGAGTAGGTGGTCTTTTTGTTGGAGCTTAGGTAGTAGGGTAGTAGGGTAGTAGGTTTTAGTGCCATGGATGCGGACTAGCTAAATTAAGCAGCTTAGCTAGCTTAGCTAGTAGGGAGTAGAGTTGGAGGCATTTGGAGCTAGGGTTTTCAGGTAGAAGAGTTGGAGGTAGTCATCTTGAGCTGCACTAGAGCAGGTGGCTACTTAAGAGAGCTGCAAAGAGCTACCTTAGCTGGCTTAGCCTGCTAGTTCTTTGCTAGCTACTAAGCCAAGCTAAAGCATGCAGGCTTCTGCTGAAAGGAGTTGAGGTGAGCTGGGTCTAATGCTCCCGGGGAGGATCAAGCTGGGTGAGGCAACTAAGGTAGCTTAGCTCAACTGAGTTGAGCTAAGCTGAGTCCCCAGGAGCTAGACTTGAGCTTCCTAAGTTGGAATGAAGTCTTCTTCAGCTGGCTGGAGTTGAGTGGAGCTGGATGTAGCTGGACCTGAGTTGGGGTGAACTCCAGTCAACTCAGTTGAGCTAGCTAGAGCTCCCTGTGGACTAATGGGAGCTGAGATGAGCTAGACTCAGCTAAGTTGAGCTGGATCTGAGCTGACTTGAGCTAAGGTGAGCTAAGATGAGCTCTCTTGAGCTGCTATTCAGCTGTGGTGAGTTGAATGGAGCTAAGATGAGCTAACCCTAGTTCAAGTGAGTTGGAATCCAGCTATGGTGAGCTGGATCAAGCTGAGTTCCAGTTAGTCTGAGCTTCTTCTTCACTAATTGCCTTCCTGCGTGCTAGGGTTTTGGAGTTCTGACAATCTGTATATCCCTAACACTCACAAAAATACATTAAAAAGACAATAAAAAGTGCAATGCATGCCTAACCTAATTGATGCCTAAATGCAGCCCAAAAACCCATTTGCGGAGCAAAATCCTAAGAGCTAGGTTTGTTTTAATGCATAAAAATGATGATAAACTGGCGTTTATCAGGCCCCTTACTAACTCATTTTTGGCTAGCATATTTAAATGTTTGTGATTTATGTGACTTAACCTATGGTGACATAAATCCACTTCAACATGAGTGGCAAGCAAACATTTCACAAATTTCTCTTGTGAAAAGTGAAGAGCATAGATATTTTCATATCTAAAACCTTTAATTAAAATTGTATTAGATCCTTCTTTTAACATTTTAAATCCAGTTTTGTAAGCAATACATCACAACCATTGTCACATATTTGATTAATGCTAAGCAGGTTATGTTTTAAATTTTCTACTAAATGTACATTTCATACCTATTTAGATGAATTACCTATTGTACCTTCACCAATAATGTGACAACATTTGTTGTTTCCCAACTTGACGTGCCCTCTATCTTGAATTCTTGTCCATTTGATAAATAGGTCGGAGTGTCCAGTCATGTGCTTGGAACACCTACTGTCTAGGATCTACTTGTCTTTCTTGGCTTGCAAAATAATTTAATAAATCTGATTTAGGTACCCATTTTCTTTTAGGTCCTTGACGGTTATTACTTTCAAATCCTGAGATTTATAGACCTCTTTTGTGTTAGATCTATAAGTCTTGGGATTTTTGGCCTTTTGATAAATCCATGCATGCCTAGGTGCATGTGATTTACTTTGTGTGTTCTTTTTGCTTTGAAATTTTACCTTTAAAGCATTACAAAATTCAGTATTCAATCTAGTAGTTGTTTTTAGATTATTTAAAGTTCCCTTAAAATGCTCATAAATATCCTCTAACTCTATTTTTTTTGCATACAATTGTGAATTTGTCTCTTTTGCCATATCTAATTCTATTCTAAACATGATTTTTCTATTTCTAAGGTCATACAATTATTATGCAAAATTTTATTTTCCTTTTTAAATAACCTAGCCTTATGATATAAATCTTCATATGCTTGCAATAATTCGTTAAATGAAACTTCAGATTCTACCTCATTTTTCGAGCTATCATCCTTTGCCATCAAACATAGATGGGCAACTTCATTTTCCTTTGACTCTTCAGAGGAGGATTCTGTGTTGGAATCACTGTCATCCCAAGTCACTTTATACACTTTTCTTGAGATCTTCTTCTTTTGGTCAATTTCTTTGTCTTTCTTCTTTTCATCCTTTTTCTTCTTGATCAATGGGCAATCCTTTTGTACATATCCCTTTTTCTTGCATTCAAAACAAACTACACCATTTGAAAACTTATTCACTCTTTTACCTTGCTTTCGAATGAATCGTAGAAATCTTCTTATTAGAAGAGCAAGCTCTTCTTCATTGGAGTCGGAGTCATCGAGATTTGAATCTTCCCATAAGGCTTTGAAAGCAAGCTCTTTCTTCTTGCTTACGAGTTTCTACTCATTTTTCTTCAAGTTCTCCAATTGAATCTCTTAGGCCATGAAGCTTCCAATCAGATTGATGAGAGTCTCATCATGGCTTCTAATTACCCCTAATTGACTAGTTTCCCTAGTTAATTAGCTAGGAATATGTATATATAAGGGTTAATTTTGAAATAAGGGACAAACCATTAAAGGATCTTATAATAAGTTAAAAATGATAAATTATAAGCCAATTAATATTATTAATAATTTAATTAATAAATGGACTCAAAATACTATTAATTAATTACTTAATTAATATTTTATTGAACTTAAGTATAACTTAAGACCTAAGTCTTAAATAACTTAAGTAAGTTAATAAGTAAATAAATATAAATAAATGGGTAAAAAATGTGAATACAAGGATTTAATATAATATTTAGCCAAATTATAAATATATATAAAAGTTAGAAAAGAAAATAATTTAAATTAAACTTAAAAGCCTTTGTCTACATTTAGGTCCCTAGAATTTATTACATTTGAATCCTTTCATTTCACCTGGGTCCTCATCTTTCCTTGCATACAGTTCCCTGTGAACATCTTCATTTCTTCTTCAGCCGTTTCAATGGTTGTTGATCGACGGTGCATTTACCACTTGATCACCTCACATCTGATGCCATTCCTTCCATGCCAAGCTCTTGGAGCTTGTGCTCACCATCATCTTTCCATCCAATGGTGTGGATGCACTTGAAATCCTAATTAGGACTCAAGGTTAACTTCACCGACATCGGAGAAGACGTCGGTGGTTACCTTGAACCTAGACACATTCTCGTCCAGATTAGGCCACCTCAGCCATCACCGAACCCTATACATACCCGTTGAACCCTTCAATTTCGGCGGTTAGCTCCCTTCCCTCTTCTCCTAACTGTAGCTAACTAATAGGCTATTCCCTCCTACTCCAACGACCTACCTCCACTACCATGCACTTCCTCCTATCATTTCCACCATTTGCCGAGCTCTGCCGTCCTTCGCCGCAGCTCTGATCAAGGTGACAACTCTGGACTACGCTTCCACTCTGCGAATTCAGCTGCCAGACTTCTTCCTTCTTCCCTTTGATTTCCTCCTCCGTTATGACCGTCGACAGAGATATCTTTGCCTTTCTTCGTCTAGGTAACAGTAGGATAGGTAAGTTACAGTAATTAGTTTAGTTAATTAGGTAGTTTAGTAAGGTTAAATGTTAATTTCTTCTGTCATCTTCTTCAGCTCCAGTGAGTTCTTTGAGCTCATCTGGAGCATCTTTTCTTTTTTTTTTAATTCATTTATCACACTCCACATTCTTCAACAATCATTTCTAACTCATTGATTTCATGATTGTATCACCTACATGCCTAATCCATCTTCACACTCACTGGCAACCTCCACTGTCCACGGTGGAGGTATTTGAGATTAGAACACACTCACTGGGGCCCTCCATCACCTATTCATAATCTAAGAGCCCCAATCTTATACTTAATTAGTATAATTAACTCATATAAAGTAAACGCCTAAATTTCACCCTCATTTCTGAGCTCACTATCAATGGTGGCTTAGAGATGAGTTAATCATCTAATTAAATAGTCCACTAGCATCACTTCACCCCTCAGAACTCTTTTCCTCACTCAACTGAGTGAGGGGATACTCTTTGAGTTCCACTGAACTCAGAACTTGCACCTTTTGAATTCGTTGCATATCTTCTATTATGATCATCAATGGAGTAAATTGATGAGCTCTTAAGGTTCCTTGTGACCTCAGGAAGCTTTTCAGACCTTCAATGACTTGTTTCATTGAGTTTTATACTCTATCAGTCATTTTCTGGACTCACCGGAGCTCTAGCAAGCTTCGACAAGTCATTTTTTCAGTTTCAGCCCTTGATAGGTCTCAAGAATGCACAAATGAGGTGTATGGATTCTGATTTAGTGATTATTTTGTTGATTTATTTCTTGGAGCTTAGTAACGACCTTTGTCTTCTCCAACCCCGGCAGAGTTGGAGAGATCTCTCCATTAGGTTTTAGGTTCTGGAAATAAGTCTGTAAGCTTAAGTAGAACCTATAGAACTCAGTCATGATTTCTAATTACTCTAAAATTCCCTAGGGTGTTCCACCAAACTCAAGTCACTTTGGTTCCAGGCGGTGATGCCTGAGATCACATCAATTAGCTCAAAACTATAAAACATAGTTTTGAGCTATGCAATAACTTCCTGGGGTATAATTGAGTTGATTTAGATCTTCAATTGGATCTGAGAAAGTCTGGAACACAAAGTCAACTTTGCAGTTGATTTGGTCAACTTTGAACTGGAATTGAAGAATTGATGTCTTAAATTCTAATATGATGATTTAATTCAATATTTGAGATGATCTGAGATATTTTAGAGTTGATTGGATTGAGCTTTATTGAGGAATTAGGGCAATTCAATTCATTGAATAGTATGGGTTTGTTTGAATCCATTACTGTGTTTTTGATTTTTTGATGAGATTTGTACTCCAAAACTAGCCAAATTGAATTTTAATAACCTACATAGGTCGTTCAATCCTCTTTATTAGGTTGTTAGCTCTCTGTCAAGCTGTTGAGAGCTCAAAATGGAGCTCTGAAGCTCATGAACAAAGATCAGAAGCTCATGTCACTTTCTGAAGATTTTTGAAGCTCTTCTTCTTAACCAATAGATGTAGAATCATCTACTGAGATAGTCCAGGACCTCATCTGGAGGTCAAAAGCCTTCCCTGCAGGTCCTTAGACCTGATTTCACCTTCTGTAGGCCATGAATGGCCATGCTAACCTCCCAGTTTTGCCCTTCAAATCGAAGGGTTAGAATTAATCTGAACACCAAATTGGTGTTACAATCAGATAGAACTATTTAAAAGCTTTCAATTGAGCCTTTGCTCGATCAATTTGGTCCAGCCAGTCGGCCAGAATCGTCGACCGAAGATTGGCCAAAACCTGGGAAACAAAGTCCCACCTCGGTAATTGTAAGCGCTGGCACTAGTATATTTTGAAAAAGTGATGATGACATTTCGGTCGTTAGCGTAGGGTGCGAAAAGAAACTAAGCTCTCAAGTGCGGGTGCATCCGTTGCACGTGCTTGCACACGTGTGTGTGGGCATGAGCGTGGGCCCGAGGGGGCGTGTGTGGGCCTGGGAGGTCGAAGATTGTGCATTGGCTTGAAATGAAAAGAAAACACCTAATATAAACTAGGCTGGGACCTAGTAGGGTCTTGTCCCACCCTCTAGGGAGTGCTATGTATCCTCGACCGGTCTGAGCCGCCAACTATAAAAACTAAATTTTTGGTAAAGTGTGAGGTTACATGCACAAAACTAAGGAAGAATTAGAAGGGAGTAAACCTAATGAGAAAGCTAAGAAAAGAGAATAGACAGGGTTAAGAGGAAGAAGAAGAGAAAAAGAAGAATTAAAGAGAGAGAGAGAATTACGATAGAGATAAAAGAGAAGAAAGGGTTAAAGAGAAGAAGAAAGGAGACTTTTGTGATTTCTAATCTTTACTTTTGTGTTTTTTTTATGTCTCCTTTTAATATTTTGAGCTTAATTGATGTATTGAGGCATTTATATTCACTTGTATAAATTTTCTTGTATTAAACTTTTGTAATAAATTGTAAATAGTGAATAAACATGTTTACTTGATTCTTAATGAGAAATTACATGTGTAAATATGTTCTTGCTTAATGGAATGTTGCATGTTTTTAAGTGAATATTTTTTTTATGTAAGATTCATGTACTTAAAATAATCTAATTATAATCCTGATTGATTTAGTTAGTAATTTATGTTTAGGAGTTAATGGTGAATTAAAATAAGTTATGCCTCCTAGTGAACGACCTAGACTCAACCAGTTAAAAGGAATTTAAAATCTAAAATGTTAGGTTAACTTGACCCTATACCACGCAACTAACATTAATTTAAGTTAACCTAAGTAGCTTTCTCATGCAATTAATTAAGCCTAAATAACTTAATTAACTGTGTTGAGAAATTAAACAACCATTTTATTGGGCTTCCAATCAGATCTTCAAGAGGAAGGACTGAAAGATCCTTTGCCTCTTAGATCGCTGTGGATTTTGGAGACCAATCTCTTGTAAGAGATCTCAAGATCTTACAAGCTATTCTTCAGTGAACTTCACTCCAAGATTCTTCATAAGGTTGATGATTTCCCCAAACCTTGTGTACATAGCCTTGATTATCTCACCTTTATCCATTCTGAAACACTCATAACTTTCTATTAGAATAGATATGTGAGTTTCTTTTACCTTACTAGTCCCTTCGTAGGTGACCTCGAAAGTATTCCAAATTTCGTATGCGGATTTGCATACCGAAATTCAGTTGAACTCTTCTTTTGATAACGCACAATAAAGTGCAGTCATTGCCTTCGCGCTGCTAACTATATTCTTTTTCTGATTCGCTGTCCATGCTACTTCTTGTGGCTTCGGATCTGAATATCTTGAATGAGGGTCCATGACTCCTTATCCATTGCCTTGAGGAAGACTTGCATCACTCTCTTCCAATACCCGTAGTCCATCCCATTGAAATAGGGAGGACGGGTCGATGATTGCCATTTATTGTGCTTCATTAAAGATGATGCCATCGCGAAAAGATTTGATATGTCTTCTTCGCAACCTAGTGCTCTGATATCACCTGTAGGATGTAAAGAACACAAGCACACTAGAAGGGGGGATGAATATTGTGGTAAAAAAATTTTGCAAATAATATAAACCACAAAAATGGAATACCAAATATATGGTAGTTCCCCTCACTTAGGTACTCCACTACCTAAGTCTCACGACTTAGGTTTTTTAGCCTGATTCCCTCAACTCGGAGGGAACCAATTTACTAAATACAAGGCAATTAACAGGTTACCTCAAACCAATTACAAAAACAAATAAAAACAAGATATTACAGCTGTAAGAAAGAAATGTAAAAGCTTACAACTAAAATCTTAAGTCTCTAACAAGAATATGTTTAGCAAAATTTAATAGTAAGATCTAGTGTATTAAGATGATGTGCAAAAATTAATTTGACAAGAACTAAAGAAAATGCACCAAACAAACTTGTTGCAATACAGTGATCTTCTTTAAGGCTGAAAGCAACAAGTACTATCACTCTTGCAGCTATAATGGAGAGAAATGAAACTTGGAAGCAAGGAGGATTTTTTTATTCTTATTATTTTTCAAGATGGCTCTCAATAGTATTTTTATAAACCACTAAGCTGCCCCCTACACTCACTAGCCGTTGTGGGCAAAATTAGAAGGTTAGAGTTTAGATTAATGACAAAATAGCCGTTCAGATTTGGCACAACGATTAGTTGGTACCAGTACTAACTGCTCACAGTTACCTGGCAGCCAGCACAATAGAGCCTAGGTGCTGATACTCATCGTAGGTACTGGTACTCAATATTTATAGTCAAGTACCAACTAATTCATCAGGTACTGATGCTTACCATTAGTACCGGTACTTGTGACTCACAGGTTTGAAAACTGTAAACTACATGTACCGATACCAGTGATAAGTATCGGTACTTGTAAGGTTTAGCCACTACCAATATCCACAAACTGTGAGCACCTCATACCGAAACTCATGATGAGTACTGGTACTTGTTCACAGTTTGAGACTATGGCTCAAACTTATGCCTTGCATGTACTGGTACTTATGAACAGTACCGTTACTTTCTACAAGTACCTTGAATTCACTCTTTTAATCAATTTTAGAGCTTTTCAAATTCAATTAAACTATTAATATTACTACGAAACAATTTTTATTTTTCAAATGAATAATTAAACGTGGATTTGATACCTAATTATCTCTATTTTGATTTTAATTCAGAAATCAATTTTTCTTGTTTAGGAGACATACAAATTTCTAGATTATAATAAATAAACAACATAAAAAATCTTTATCCACTTGAACACTTCTTCCTTGTTGTTATCTACACTTCCTATAATCTTGTGATTTCCTTGTAAATATCACTTCACAAACTCATTAGATTAAAATAGTTTTGTTAACACCAAACATAAAAGAGAAGTGGAACTAGGTTCCAACATGTTATAAATTAGAGTGGAAAGTCAGGCTAAGTAGTGAAATGCAAGAGAATTGTGACTATGCTTGCATGCTAAAAATGAAAGGATAGACACCTAAGGAAGAAATGGAGAAATAAAGAAAGAGAAAATAATTATATACAAGAGGTTGCTAAGTTTTACGCCTTCAGCTAGGAGTAAAACTAGAAAAGGTGTAATTAGAATGTAGGTGCAAAATGAGTAAGGAATTGACAAATCTGTGGAACTCAATAAAAGATTCAAATCATGGTGTATGGTGCAAGAGTGAGAATTGTCAATCTCAAAGGTGAAGAGAGGCTCCATAATCAATCAGAATCAAGATACTTGGTACAAGGTCCAAGTAAAGAATATGAATCTAATTAGAAGACTTGGCTCAAGGTCCAAGTTCAATTTAGAGTATGTCAAGAATCTACAACATCTACCTCTTTCAATCAATGAGTACAAGTCAAGATGTGAAGGATGAATCAGGATTAGGAAGAAGAGGTGGTTGCTAATCTGAATATAGTGTTGAACTGAAAAAGAATCAATTATATCAGAATTTGATATCGAGTTCCATAGAACGAATCAGGGTTTGGATAAAATGGTATGAGTAGGGATTCTACTAGTAGGTTTAGTGCCATTCCCAAGTCGAATTAGGATGGAAGAAAACAAGTGATTGGGAACTATCTGGCATTGGGGTTGTAACACAACACCTCCATATTTAGTTTCTATTGTAGTATGTGATCCTTGTTAACATTATCATTAGGTTGTCATGGTTAACATGGTATATTTATGTTTGATTGTGTTTTTAGGTGGCACCAGCAGTGGAACATACTTCATAAACTCGAAATATACTTTATGAACTCAAAACAAAATCATGCTTCGTGTCATTGAGAAAAAAAAATGCATTAATCTGTGACTTTTCAATAAATTGTAGGCAATCATATTGACGATGAATGGATCCCCCAAAGTACAGAGCAAGCCATTAATAAGAACTTAGCCTCTATGGCATAGTTTGTGAATACTTCCTTCTCGCAAATAGGAGGTGCAAGGTTCAAATCCTACTAGTGACAAGTGGGGAGATGCCATTAGCAATTGCAGGATGCATTGGAATTGAGGTTAATCACGTGGTCACCAAGGATAACCATTGTAAAGTGACACAGTGGATTACAACTATGGAAAACAGCAGCACAACATGGAGACTGAAAAAAGTCGAGTTTATGCCCCCAATCTATGAATGGGTATGAATGTCCCTTGTCTACTTGTAGGTTTTTTGTCTTTTGTCTACGACCTGATGTTAGTATCTCCTATCTGCGTGTTGGAATCTATATCCCTTGTGTAAGCATAACGCCCCGTACCTATGGGTAATAAGTTCAGGTTTTAGTCTTGCTAATGTTATTGGCCTCTTACCCAAAATAAAGGCCCTAGCCTTCATATATCTAGAGTTAGACCCCTAACTAGATTCCTGTATATTCTTCAGATGAACCAGTTGTTCTAACTTTTGCATAAGTATTTATTTTATTGGAAAAGCCTTTAATGCAACCCTCATATTTTCCAATGATCCATTAAATAATTGATCTACACATTGATATTTGATGGTAACACCATCATTCATCATAACTAACTTGAATTAGTTGGAATCAAGAGATAAATGCTCCTAAATGATCACCTGAGACCATTATTCCACTCTGATCTGATTTAAGAAGATAAGAAAACAGGGTTAATTCTTCCATTTTAACATCACATCACAAATGCAGATTAAGCATGGGGTTGCTCGAGGGTTAATTAGTGGTCAAATGAACATAAAAGACCAAGAAGTGGGCTCACACTAACAGAATCAGTGTTACATGCATTTCGAGGACAAAACAGCATCGAAAACCCTAATTATCAGCCACACTTGAATTGAAAGGGTTTTGGTCAAGATAAAATTAATGTAAACCTCCTAAAATGCATGGAAAAATATTCTAGGAGATTTGGTACCTTTGGCTTGATCATCTGAACCCATTTTGACCTAGAACAGAAATTGACACGAGAATCTACCTTAATTTGGGCTCTTATGCAATTTACCTAGTCAAACTTGATCCAAAATCAAATCCAAGTTCACCATTAGATTACTTGGGTCAAAATTAGGTTAACACCAAAATTTGGGTCCAATAGGAGTCCATCTTGACCTAGTTTTCATTTCAACCCCTACAAACTCTATTTCTTACACTTTAACCCCTAGGTTTCAAGTTTATTACCAATAGTCCCCTAGCCTTGTTGTCTTCTTCACATTTGGATCCTCACCACCTGAACAGTGTGAACATAGAGTCAACACCCAACCCCGTCGACGTTGATCGACCCAAAACACCCTCAAATCAACACCAAATCCCTTCAAATTTGGAAGGATGGATGTTCACATTATGGAGAATCATTTAATCAAGATCTTGGATCCTAATTTGTTGCACAAAGAGCCAACGAACTTGAAGAAATTTAGGATTTCTAGCTTCCAATTCCATGAGCAAAACTCATGGAAGTTGGGCATTTAAGGCTTTGATTGAATTCTATAAAAGCTCCTCGAAGTTCCTAGGTCCAATTGAGCCCGATTATGGCCAAAATCACCCTATTCTTCTCTTCTCCGGCCACCTCCATCGTGGCTCTAGCAACTCTTCTTCTTCGTCCTATGGCCTCCCAACAGCCAAATTGGGAGCACCTCCTTCTCCCTCACCTTTGTCCGCTTCTCGCCGACCAAAGTGGAGGCATCCTCCCCGTTTCCTCGTTACCATCTCTCTCACCAGAGGCCTTTTCATCCACGGTGCCAACAAGACAACCCGCTGTGGATTTCCTACCTCTTTCATCCCTTAGTTAGGTTCTCTTACTCCCTCTCTCCCTCTAGATTAGGTTTAGCCCCTTATCACCCCAATTCAACCGCCGAATCACCTCCTCCCCCTCTGTCTTCTTCACCTCCAGTCGCTCCTCCAACGTGGTTGCGCGATCGCTACACCACACGAATCACCACACCAAAGCCACCACCACCTTCCTATCATCCTAGGGATCAAAATTTCCAAGTTTATTAGAGCTTTTGACCCCTAGAGACCCCCATCGACCAAACCCATAACTTGCTATCCTCTCCAACATCAACTACACTCCACTGACCTCCAAACACCAAGCCACCACCGTTGTCACCTCCCTCGCCTCACGGTGATTCCCCTGAGCATATTAATTGGGCCTTAGGGCCATTTTGTTGAGTTTTCAGGTATCGTCGGAGCTTTGCCTTCCATCGTCCCTAACCACCGTACTCTGACCATCACCAGCCATCGTACCACGACCAATAGCTGCAGACTAAGGCCATGAAGTGACCCAGGCTCCCAATTGAGAGGACATACAGCTACAGTAGCTTCAATTAGAGGAAGAGCTCCTTATCACACGTGCGAAGAAGATGGCACTCTTTAGTGCCACATCATAGAAGGAAAATTTAGAAAGTCACATAAAAGGCATTTGCTAATATGCCTTGTCGCCTTGTACACATGGGGTGAGGTCCCCTCCTCACTTATGTGCACACCTCACTTGCTTCGCACGCCAGTGGGTCTGGTCCCTATGCCCAAATCCGATTATCGACCCGATTACCCATATATGAACTTGGTTTGGATTGAGAGAGAGAAGAAGGTTTCTGAGGAGGGAGAGGGAAGGTTTTGCACTATTGTGCCTCAAGAAATGTGCATATGTGCTCAACACTTAGTGAAATTCTAGAGGTCTTGTGTAAGGCTGCCACTTAAGTCATCTGCCCTTGAATCTGGCATCTAACTCTGTTGTTGGTTGAGGATTATTGTGGAATTATTGAGCAATAAGCTGACGTGGATAAGTGGTTTGAAGTTACTGTTGAGAAATTGAATTGGCTTGAGATTATTGTTGGTATTGGGAATTATGCCTAATTGTGGGATTTAATTAGTGGTTCAAACCACCATTTTTAGCTTCTAATTATTCTTTTTGTCCCATTGATTTCTGAGATGCAATTTGATACTAATTAAATATCTTTTTGAGTCGATTATTTATTCATTGCTTATCATTCCTGTGATTGATTATTGTGCTAATTTATTTATCATATTTTAACTAGTAATTGAATTCCATATTTGCTCCTTGCGAATAACCTCGGAACTCATGATTTTTCAAGTACTTATAAATTTAAATGTTGTCAATTCGATTTTTGTCACTATACTACGATGCATTTTATTCTAACTAAACTATGACGATCTTCGAGCATGGAACAATATCTAGCAATTAATAAACATAGAAAATTTGACTGATTAAACCTTGGTTGATTAATAGACATTTTATTACATTGGAAACTATGATAATCAATTGAACATCTGAATTACCAAATTTCCTTTCAAAAAAGGAAAAAATCAAATTTTTTGGGATGCTACCATGCAGTTAACTCTCCTAAGATCTCCCTTGTTAGTATATATTGCACGCAGTTTTGTCCCTTCACATGACTACTATGTAGCGCATGCTACACTAGCTTGCATGACCTATGTTATTGCACATTGCTGCATCATAGGCTTGCATGTGCTGAGTAGATCTGTAGTTGCTTAATTTACATAGTTGTACAACTGTGCAATGTGGTGTTGTACAATGTAAGAGAGAATGCTTTTAGGCTATGAGGAAGCAATTAATAAAGAAGTCAAAGTTCCTTAGGTTGCACATAACCTTAGAATAGGTGGTGGTGTTTGATGGCCTTAGGCTATGTTTGGAATGGGGCTTAGGTTTTATGGTTGAAAAGGATTTAGATCTATTGAGTTGTAGAAAGGCTTGGGTTTTATGGTGGGATATGTAATGGATTTGATGTTATAGATGAGTTGGTGCGATTCAAATAGAAAGAAAGTTGTAGTTTATTTGTTTTAGATTTGATGTTTGGTTATTTCTTGTTATCATTATTTTGTTGAAAAGTGAACTAGCAGTTGGATGTGAGTGTGGAGTTGGTGTGTTGTAAGTAGGAATGGGAAATGATATGCCTTGTAAATCGATCATCCACTTTCCACTTTTCACCTTAACCTGCCTAAACCCTTTTTAACCCATGCACTAAATCCCATCAAAAAACCTAGAGTGCAAAACCCTTAGGCACTATTTGGTTTGTGGGATTAGATCCACTGACTCTTGTTTGGATGGTTACTATATTGCGATAGACTTCTCTTAGGATTGGGCCACCAATCTGAATTGGCCTATTTCACCTACTACGTGGGATTGCTTCTTTTGATTTGGCCCAAACAAAACAAAAAAGTGACTTCCAACAATTTGGCTTCTTCCATTGCTATCCATTTCCATAATTCCACCTACCAAATGGTGACCTGGAGATTATTCTACTTTGATACCATGGTAAGTTTAAATTCATATTCATTAAAGCAAGTCTCCTCTATGTATGGAGAGAGACACAAGAAAAGAATAAAGAGATCCTTAGTTATCAATAATACTTAAAGTAATGACTTTAAGATAAGGCATTCCTTTGCTTCCTATTTTCATACTAGAAGTAGTGCATGTGATAAAAGTGTTTTTTGTATCTTTGCATGATCTGCCCAATAAACCATTCTGAGAATAATGATGCAATCTACCTAGCATGTGATATGTGAATTGTCACCTTTGTTAATCTTTCAGTAAATAATGCAAGGTTTCATTTATTTGCTAACTGTGGTTTGATTATTTCAAGATCACCTTGGGTGCTCTTTTTAGTTGCTAGGGTGATATATTTCATTGAGAATTAGGACTGCCTACTTACCGTCCTCAGTATATTGTGATCAGCATTTTGATGTATCTAGCATATTCTTTAAGGGTGTCTCTAGGTAGCATATTATTGAATATGCTTATGTGACAATCATGCAACTCTGGGTCTCTACAAAAAGCTCTTCTACAAAGCACCAAAAGCGCTAGATAGGTTCGTATAGTTTACCATCTGAATTGGAAGAAAATTTTTTTTGAAATTATTTATCCATATTTTTAATTTTGCAACATCTAAATGTTCTTTGAAATTGTTAACTATAATTTTAAACTTGCAAAAGCTAAATGTCTATTTGACTATTCATTCTTGTTTGTAGATAGGAAATGTGTGGCCAAGCTAAGATGGTCTTGAAATGCAAAATTGAGGAGGATTTACTTATCTTACAAGTATGTCATCATGTTGAATTGCATTTTCCCCCTCTCTGTAAACTCCTTAATGCAAGATATATATAATGCTATCATGTGGTCTAACTTTATTGTTTTATTGTGTAGTCTAAATTTGCTATTTTCTATTTCTAGAAATATTATAACATGTTATTGTTGTACTGGAATTCCTCAATAAAATCGAAAAACTTGTGGACGGTATACTGTGATATTTGAAAATCAATGTAAGCGTTGCTTATAGAGATTTTAGAGTTAAGGAATCTTGGACTAAATCAGGCTTAGCTACTCCAACCCACTTTGTAACAATTTACGGCCTTTATGCCATATATGAGATCACTTTTGTATTTAAGTGATGACATCAAATGGCAAGAGCTGCATCTATGGAAGCTGATAAATTTGTCATTTCTGTTGAGACCCAAGATGACATGTACTTCACTTGAGATTTTGAATAATAAATGAACTTTTGGAGGATTGAACTAGAGAAGAAAAAATAAAATATCACTAACTCTGTGTGCACAGATCATGCCAAAGGAAAGGTAGAAAATGTCCTGGTTTCATGAAGTTGAAACGGTAATCTCACATCCTCAAAAACATATTCTTTTTGGAAAGCCCTTTCCACACCTTGATCCTCTATGCCCAATGCAATTGGGATTTGTTGGGGATGAGGTGGGAGAAATGCTCCAATTAACACATTGTCTGCAACCACCACAAGTGAATAATAGAATAGAAGTACATAAAATAGTAAGCCAAAATTTTGTAGAAGTGCAGAGATGAAGCAATTTTAATACATAACTAGAATGCTTTTCAAGTGTAGCGACTTTTAGCTTATACCGCTAGAACACAAAGTAAAACTAATAGCCTTCTACCATAATTAAGGTAAAGTACTAGGTGCTAATCTTCTCTTGCATTCTCCCCCTCTATTGGCTCCTTTTGAAACTCCTCTTGTAGCCTATCACACTCTAACCAAACATGCTCCAGCTCCCTTTCAAGTTAGATGTGCTTTTGCTCCATCCTAGTGTGCTCTTGCTCCTTGTCCCTCTCTAGCTTTCTCAACTGCCAGTGGCATGTCCTTTCCATCGTGTCCCACTAAGAGTACTTAAGGCCTTGTGTCGCATCCTCAAGATATGCAATATAAAGAACATTGCATTGAGTGTTCCTTTCCTCCTTTGCATTCAAAGAGAAGATGTTTGGTTCAAGCTAAGGATTTTGAGCCTTAAAGGTCTTGTGGGAGACAAGACTAGTCATTGATGGGTTCGGTAAGCCAAGTGCACATCCTAATGTGGCCTAGTAGACTTTTGCACAATGTGTTTTGTCACAAAATATTGAGGCTCGTTGCACGAGGCACACAAGAGAGGAGACACGAGAGAGAGAGAGAGAGAGAGAGAGTCACATGTGGAGAAGAAGGGGAGAGGAGTTCACATAAGACTGGGAGAAACTTTTATTATGGAACTTAAGAAAATAACTTGGTGTATTGCTCTCTTTTATTGATATTCAATCACCTTAACAAATTGGATAAATAAAGTAAATTAGGACTCAATCAATCCTAATCCTAATTGGACTCTTAACAACTTTCCTAAACCACTAATAACTTAGACAACTTGACAAACATAACAAATAATCCTTAATAAAATTTGCTACAATTGGCCAACCAACATCTCACGTGAGATCTCATGGAAGATACATTCGATGTTCTTTCAAAAAAAAAAAAAAGATCCATTTGATCTCATGCACATGCATACACCCGCACTATCATGTGGCCTATTCACATGACTTCAACACTTCCCCCAAAGTTGGACTCCCGGAGAGGGGGCTGAACTTGTAGAGAAGTTACAATAAGGCTTAATCACCTTGCCATTATTCATCATCTTCGATGGAGAAGGAACTGCCAAGATCTTCAATTTTTGGGCCACTAGAGCTTGGAGTCGCGGAGAGTCCTTTGGGAACTTCTACAGTGGTTGCCACAATGGTCGATTAGAGGATTCTTGTAGACTATGTTGGTTGCAACTGACTAGTTGATGGAGTTCATCAACCAGTTCATGACGAGAAAGTTTTATTTCTCCCACTTCATCTTTACTCCTTCATGCACGTCAAGAGCTTTGTTGGTGAGAATATCTAGTTTCTCTTACCATCGACAAAGATCTTGAAGGCATGTGGCCACAGGATATAGTTTGAGGCGCTTATCAACTTGATGGTGGTGTCTTGAACCAATATCTTTGCCTCTAAGGTGATTGAAGAATCAACATCCACCATTACCACACACACACGAAAACTCAATGTAGGAATTGAGGGGACTTCTCACCAAAAAACCTAGGCATGCATGGACATATGCCCTCTCACGTGAGGGGTATCTAATGTATAAGAAGAGGCGTGGTCTTTTCTTCATGGACAAGGCTGAGGCGATGCACAACTCTTCTCTTTCATCTGTGGAGATCAGTTTCCACGCACAAGAGATCTTCCATGCAGATCTCATGACTTTAGGCACGTAGGATTGCTTGCTCATGTCACAAAATATGGAGGCTTGTTGCACGAGGCACATAAGAGTGGAGTCATAAGACAAAAAGAGTCACACATGGGAGAAGGGGAGAGGAGTGCATGTGAGAATTGGAGGAAATTTGATTTTGGAACTTTGTTAGCCTAGTACAGTAGTTATTATTTGCACACTCCATGTTATCTTTCGTACTATTTTGTTACTTTATATTTCTACCTAGATTTATGTTGTAATTTACCCTTTTATCTCTCTCTATATAAAAAGGTGTAGTATTTTGGAGTTGAATAAGATTCATTGTTTTCTCCAACTTAGTTTTAGATTGGTGATCCTAGATTGACACTCTGGTATCCCACCCATACAAGCCTTCATACACTTTCCACTTTACCCTTCTCTCTCTCTCTCCCTCTCATTGAATTCCCCATCGGTGTCGCCAGTAGGGAGGAGTAGTAGTAGCCACCGGTGGTGGCAGGGCCTGTTGTCCACACCAGATCACCGCTGGCGCTGCTTCCTTGGCCCAGCAGACCACTAGTGACCATTGTCGATGGTTGTTGGTCATCACTAGTGGTTTGCTAGGTCACCAGCAGCCACCGCCTATGAGTACTGGTGATCGATGGGGGTTCCCCTCATCGGTGAGAGATAGAAGCACCCCCTAGGGTCACTGTTAAGGGTTTCCCCATGCTCTAGCATGCATCTCATTTGATCCTAAGGGGTTGTTGTGTCTCTTGGGATGATTTCTAGGATCTATAGATCTTAGATTTCATGATCAAGAGATCACAATCTTCCTGATTTATAGATTTTTCAGATCTGAAATCACTTTTCAAACCTCTTTGGTGGTGTGTTTCCTTCTTCCTAAGGTACGATGTCATCCTCTAGAAGTTCTAAGGTGACATCGGATATCGCTACAGATGTTGAGGGTTACAAGACCCCGTTCTTCGTTCCCATCACTAAGTCGAACAAGACCAACTATATTGGATGGTCTCAGAATTCTTGCAAAGTTTTTGAGATACACAATGAGATTGTGAGTCTGAAGCAGGAAGACTAGTCACTGTCCTAGTATTATGCTACCCTGAAGGGGTTTCTGGAGAAATATAATGCGTGTAGACTAGTTTGCACTTGTGCTACACATTGGACATACAAGAGAGACTATGTAGTTCTTTAGTTTCTTGATGGCCTTGGACTTGAGTATGAGGCTGCTAGTTCTCAAATCTGGACACTTGCTGAGCTTCCATCTCTTGAGGGAGCTTATAGTTGAATTAGTAGAGTGGTTGTAAAGGTGTCTAGACTAGATGTTGGACAGACTTTTGCCTTGTTGGCTACTGGAGGATGTGGTGGACATGGTGTTCCATCTACAAGGGGGAGAGGGTGTGGTCGGGGTTTGACTTGCACACCCTAGACGATATGATCTCATTGTGGCAAGGTTGGTCATTTAGAGGCTACTTGTTGGTCCAAGCTTGGTAGACCTCCCATGGCTCACCAAGCCATCTCTCTAGAGGAGGTGAGCGACACTGTGCCACATGTTGACTATGATGTAGTGGTGCAGTGCGTTGCCCAGTGGACATAGGAACCTATGACAACCTGTTTAAGAGAATTCATCTTTGTTTAAGGAATGCGTTGTAGTATAGGACAAAATCAGTCAAATCATTTAAATTTGTAACTCAGAATTACAAAAGTCCGAGGTCGAACACAGGGAGCAAGTAATAGCAATTTAATCTCGCAAATCACAATAAATATAAGCAATTGTAATCAAAACTTTATTCATAACTACTCAAAAATGATATAGATATGAAATCCAATAGCAAAGTACAAAAAAGAATAGGTTAAAATGGTGATTTGAATCACCAATTAACCCCTAATATTAAGCTTAAATAAATGCACAGTATCTCAATCAAATTTTCCATGTCAACCAAGTTAAATGAACCAACAGTAGCTTCAGAACCAGCAGAACCAAGCTTCTTAGAGGAGGCAAGGGCCTCCTCTCTCTTCTTCCTTCGTGCCTCAAGGGAGAGAGGCAAACACAGCACAGCAACACATAGGCAAAGACCTCTTAGATTCGCTAAGTGTAGAGAGCAGTGAAGGGCAAAGCCCCCCCTCTTTCTCTCTTTCTTTCCTCTTCTCTTCTTAGATACTAGAGTTTAGCTAGGTAATCAGGTAGGTAACTGGGCATGAACAGGGTCTAGATTTGTGAGCGTGGTCATAGGCGAGGAGTGCTTGGTCAGGTAAGCAGGTGTAAGGGTGAAGGGGACCCGATCCCCATGTCTTGGGTGAAGAACGAGGGTCACAAATCCCTTATATGCGTGCACGTGGCTTCTGATTTCCACGATGTGGGACTATCTAGTCCCCCCTTCGTGGCAACGTAGCAGCTGGTGAAGATGCCTCCAATTGAGGATGAGAAGGAGCTTTAGAGTTCAATTGAGTGCCGGGTTCGCTTCCTGGGAATGAGCTGCAGAGCCTGGGAGTGAAACCTGGAAGGGTCATGGCCGGAGAACTGAAGGCATGGTCGGCGAAGTCGAGGGAGGCAGCGGAGGTTCGGTGAGCACTTGAAAAGCAAAAGATTGCCTCATGGCCACGTCAAATTCGTTCAAGAGGATCACTGTGAACTGGCGAGTGCAGTGCTGGGTGTAGCGTGTGGTACGAGTGAGGATGGAGGCCTGACGACCTCGAGAAGGTGGTGCGAGTGGTCACGAGTTGGGTGGAGTGCTTGAGCAGGTAATCCCCTCAATTACTTGAGGGGTTTTACTTGTGAGGTCAAGGCAGAGGTTTCTGGACTGATGGGAGGTGTTTTGGTGGAGTGTAGTGGATTTGCAAGGTTGCCAGAGGTACAATAGAGATGAAGGGGATGATGGTGGCGCGGACGTTTAGGCATTCTGAAGCGGGTGTCGAGTATGTAAGGCGGATCAGTAGGCGATGCAGAGCTGAGTGAGGGTGGTTGCAGACTATGGAGATGCTGACATGGCATCAGCTATGATTGGTCGGTGCCAGAGACAAAGGTGGCTCTAGGAGGGAGAACGGCGACGCTTGAAAGGGGAGAGGGCCCCTCGCAGGTATGGCGAGGTGCAGAAGAACCTGACGAAGATGAACCTACTGCCTATACTTTGTGGCAGTAGGCAAGGAGACCGAAGGAAGGAGGTCACCGAAGCAGAGTTGGAGCCGGCCAAAGGTAGAGAAGAAGAGGGTTTCTTGGGCCAAAAACTTGCTAAGGAGTTCAACCTGACAAGGGGGACCCTTTTATAGAGCTTCAGGCAAGCTTCCAAGCTTGGAAACAAGCTTGAGAGCTTGAATTTTTAGGAGGAAGATTTTTGAAGTCCAAGGATTCACATGAGCAATATGGAGAGATTTGGAGTTGGAATTTAGGTTTAGTCGATCAAGGATCTCCTCAGGATCATCCCTTCCAATTTTGGAAGGGATTGACCAAGTAATCAGGGAGGAATCCTTGATTGAGAGCTCGAATGCGTGGGTTCACACCTGTCATGGTGGCAAGGACCCAATTGCAAAGAAGATGAAGAACTTAGTGGGGTATTTGCAAGGATTTCAAAAGTTAGGGGTATGAATGAAACAGAAAGAGTCAGACTGGACTAAAATGCAAATTAGGTTAAGATGGACTCTGATTGGGCCCAAATTTTGGTACAAACTTAATTTTGACCCAAAGAATCTAATGTTGAAGTTGGATTTTGGTTTTAACCAAGTTTAACTAGGTAATTGCACAAAAACCCAAATTAGGGCAACTTTCTATCTGAGACTGTTTTAGGTCAAAATAGGTTCAGATAGTCAAATTAAGTATACGAAACCTTGTGGAATATTTTTCCATGAATTTTAGAAGGTTTAGATGAATTTTAGCTTGACCAGAACTTCCATTATTTAAGTAGGTTTGAAATTAGGATTTTGGGATACTATTAACTCTAGAAATGTGTGAAAACTTGTTTCTATCTACATGAACCCACTTATTATTCATTAATGAACATTTAACCTTAGATTAATCTCTAGCGAACCCCTTGGTTATTCTATATTCATGATATGTTGTTAAAATTACAGAATTAACCCTAGTTCTCTATTCTCTTCTCAAGATAACCTGAAGTAGTGTTATGACCCTCAGATGGATATGTAGGACCTTTTATCTTTTATTCTAGACTAAAAGTGGCCAATTAGGGCCTATGATGGTGTTCCCATCACTACCACAGATACAATTATGTTGGCCTCCTCAGGTATAGTTTCTACCTTGAGTTTTGGTAGTGGTATTTCTGATGGCACTATGTGGTTAGTAGATTCAAGGGCATTTTTCCATCTAATTGGAGACTAGAGTTGTTTTAAGCACATTCAGAACGTTCCTCCTAGTAGGATTGTTCAGGCGGCAGATAGCAAGCATTCCAGAGTTGATTGTAGAGAAGATGTTGTCGTGACTCCATCACTGAAGTTGCCAGATGTTCTATTTGTTCATAGCCTTCCTACTATTCTTTTATCCATTAATAGAATTACAAAAGATTTACATTGTCATGCCATCTTTGATGATTTGGGTTGTACCTTTCAGGACAAGCTTACGGGGAGGACGATTGGTAGCAGACATGAGGGGGTGTGTATGGCTTGATCTAGACACCGCTTGCTGCTGCATCTTAGGGAGAGGTTGCCTTTAGTACTTGTACAACTCTTCAGTTGCATCGTCAACTTGGACATGGTTCACTGGCAGGCTACAATGTGCCATTCCTCATATTTCACCTACTGCTGAGATTTACTATAATGTTTGCCAGCTGGGGAAGCATCATCGAGCCAGTTTTCCTACTAGTTCCTCTTAGAGATCTTGTTCCTATTTTGATTTGCTGCATATGGACGTCTAGGGTCCAAGTAGAGTGTTTGACAAATTGGGTCATCGCTTTTATTTACTCATTGTGGATGATTATTCTAGAATGCCTTGGTCATTCTTGTTGAAGAATAAGACTGACATTGGATCAGTCATTGAAACTTTTATTATGCAATAAAGATCCAATTTTCTGCTACTTTGAAAATTGTTTGTTCTGATAATGCATTAAAGTTTTGTACTGCAAAATTGGCCACTTTCTGTAGGTCTCTTAGTATTGTTCAGCAGACATTTTTCCCCCATACGTCGAGGTAGAATGGGGTAGTTGAGAGAAAACACCATTATGTGTTGGATGTGGCGAGGATGCGATTTATTTACCACAATGTACCATAGATATATTAGGAAGATGTAGTGCTTACTGCATGTTACTTGATAAACAACTTGCCTAACTCGGCAATACAAGAGTAGGTCCCATGGCAAGTTCTTCATCCAGACAATGACTTGTTTTATGCACCACCCAGGGTGTTTGGTTGTGTGGCTTTTGTTCATATTTTAGGACTAGGTAGGGATAAACTTGCTCCAAGAGTGATGAAATGTGTCTTTCTTGGTACAACAGTACCAGAAAGGATGTAGGTGTTATGACCCACGGGGCAAGAAGCACTATGTTAGTGCTAATGTTACATTTCATGAGTCAGTTCCATACTTCACTATTGGTCATAAGTTGCCATTTGAGGGGAGTCCTGCTCCTATGCCAGTGACACCAGTTCCTTTGGAATAGATACCTGTTACTCATAATTAGGATACTACCACTACTACATAGGATAACACTATACAATAGTTAGAGCCTACTCATGTCTACAGATTGCCAGTTACTTATAAGCAGCATGAATGGTTCCAAATACACACCCCCACCACCTTAGCCACCTCACTCCTCCCCTAGTTAGGTATGTGTTGATATTAACGTGAGTTATTCTAGTGGTGATCGTGTGGGTTCTTCTGATGATTCTGGTCATCCTTCTGGGGAACATGTTTCTCTTGCTACTATTTAGGAGACTAAGGAGGAGGATCTAGACCTTCTGATTGCTATTCGAAAGGTTTGTTGTAGTTGTGCTCACTACCAAACTACTCAGGCAATGTTTAATGCAAATCTTGGGAGGTCCTTTGTTATGTTCGCTACTACATTATCAGCCACGTAAATCCCTATTACATATCAGCAAGTCATGCTCAATCTGAAATGGCATGATGCTATGCAGGAGATGGTTGCCTTGCATTCTTGTGGGACGTGGTAGCTTGCAGAGCTACCTAGACATGCCAAGGTTGTAGGATGTCATTTCATGTTTGCACTGAAGAATAACCCAAATAGATTTGTCTCTTGTCACAAGGTAAGACTAGTAGGGAAGGGAATCACCTAGACCTATGGGATGGATTTCTTTGACACCTTCTTGCCTTTGGCATGGTTTCCTATAGTTCATATTCTTCTCTCAGTTGTTGCACACTATGAATGGTCATTACATCAACTAGATGTGAAGAATGCCTTCCTTTACAGCGATCTTCAAGAAGAAGTTTACATGCGACAACCTCCGGATTTTGAGACTCAGGAGGAGAGTGTGTGTAGGCTGAATAAGGCTATCTATGGCCTAAAGTAGAGCTTACATGCTTAGTTCTAGAGGTTGTCAGAGGAGGTATAGACCATGGGGTTCTTGAGGTCCTCTGTAGATCACTCGCTCTTTGTCAGGAAGAGGAAAGGAGGAGTTCTAGCACTTCTGATTTATGTTGATGATCTTATTCTTACTGGAGATGACAAAACTAGGAAAGTAGAGGTCAAGTAGAAGTTAGCTTATTCCTTTGTTATGAAGGACCTGGGTGAGCCCGAATATTTTCTAGGTATTGAGGTGGCACAGAGCAAAGATGTTATAGTTTTGAGTCAGCATAAGTATGCCCTTGATATGTTACAGGAGACAAGAATGTTGGGATCTAAACCTGCTGCTCGTCGACAATCATGTTGCAATAAAAATCATGGTTTAATGTTATCGTTGTTGTAGTATAGATGTCACAATGGAAACAGATGTTGCGTCATTTTATTTATTTACATAATTTTTACTAGTTTATTCGAGGTCATTCATGGGGAGGCAATTATTGATATACATCACTGTCTATGTTCCAAAAATGTTCTTCTACTCTAAAAATGTCAGTTTTATTTACAACATGAATCAATGAATCAATTAATGAATGAATGAGTTAATTATGTACAAAAGAATCAATTAATATGCACTATGATACCTTAAACGTATTTACAACTAAACAGGCATCAAAAACTAAGTATGACTACCTTATGTTAGTTATGTACAACTATGCTAAATAATACCAAGTATAGGTACAAAAATAGCTACTAATATACACTAGACTAAATATATTAACATATAATATTAACTCTAATAACATATACTATATATACATAACATATATAAGTGTTACTATATTCTTAGTAAAACATGTACAAAACATAAGGCAAATGACTTTGTTTAGTAACATAATTATATATCTACTGTGATGGATATAACTGTCACTAAAACCTTAGCATTTATTTATATATATAAGGCTCAAACAATATGTACTATTCTAATTATAGTATTTATATATATATTATCTATGTATATGTATACATTATATATACATATTTAATTTATTATACATATACTCTTATACTATATACATATATGTACACATACACACACAAACACTTCTACACTTAGTCACTCAATAACACAACACATACTCTGACACTAACACTTAGACGCCAATAGTTGGTCTTTCATGCCCCTCTTCTTTCTCCTCTTCTTCTAACACTCAGAATTTTTAGGGCATCTGAGTTACTGTTATCTCTACAAAAATTAGGTTTTTAATGGTTGGGTCGACCTTTCATGGGATACATAGCACCTTATAAGGGTGGGACCAGACCACTACTACGCCAGCCCATAGTTCATTTAGGGTGCATTTTTATTCGTTTAATTTCAGGCCCATAATAGGCCCATTAATAGGCCCAGCACAATGCATAAGCCCCCAGCCCACACACACATTTCTCAAATAATGCTCATATAATGCTCAGGAGAGGAGGGTATTTAGCAAAATCCTTTTATACCGCTTTAGCAATTTGCGCACCACCGATGTGGTGCTATGTTTAGTGCTTATCAGGTACTACGCAGCGTAGTGTCTTAATTTCTAGATTTTTTTATTAATAAGTAATTCAAATTTCCAATTAATTTATATGTTTGGAAGGTCCTTATATAGGTCTACCTGTTCGTATAATTATTTACTAAAATAAGTTATTTAAATATATATTAAAATTAGTTAAAGTTAGGAATTTGTACACATTAAATTGAGGCTTAAGTTCTTAATTAAAGTATAAATTGATAAATTAATGGTTCAATTGACCTTATACATAGTTAATCTATATAATAAATTATCTATTATACATTTTTATTTTATTTTAGAGCCTTTATTTTAATTTATTTATATTTAAATATACGTTTGAGATAGATATATACATAATTAAGGTATAAATACTATAATATAATACAAATACAGTATAAATAGGTTGAAAATATTTAAAATTAATAAATATATATAAATGTACAGTATAGATTACTTCAGTATTGGCTTAATTTACTAATTTATATTATTTTAACTTAATAATTTGCCTAATTAACTTAATAAGTTAATTACCTACAATAATTACATAATTAAATTAATATATTTCAGTATATAATAATAAGTTAAATATGTATGTACAGTATTAAATATGATTATGGGTAAGTACATAGGTATTTATAATTACCTAGGATTATATACATTTATTCTACTATAAATTAATATATAATTATATAATAAAATTATATATATAATAAATCATTCTAAATACTTAATTAAATATATAGAATACAATTATAAGTTATTTATGTACATTATTTGCATATACTACAATATCTACATATAGCTTCATATTAAATTATATTTACAAGTATAAATACAATGTATGAGGTATTTTTAGGTATTTTTGGGTATTTTCCGATTTTTATAGTATTTATATATTCTATAGAGATAGTAGATGAGAGGGAAATAGTGTGATGAGAGAGAAAAAACTTTTTTTTATTTAAACTCTTTTATTAAATTTCAAAGTAGACTGAACCGTCGACTGGTATGTTCTACCAAGCCAGGGGTTTTGAATACTTTGAAACTTCGCATACACTTAGAAAAATACCTGATCTTACTCAAGATAGGTTTTTTTTTTTTTTTTATAATTTTTATTTATTTACAAGTCTAGCACAAATAAAGCCTTAAATAAAGTTTTCAACAAGAATAAAAGGGCTCTTTTTGAGTTTAAGCTGTTAGAGAAGGGGTTTAACACTTCAAAAATTTCCAACACACAATATGAAAGGTGTTTGGAATAAATAAACATGATTTTCACTAAGATTTTCATTAAATCATAATTTGGATAGATTTTACAACTCAACATGCTAATAAAGACTATTTAATAAGAATTACAAGCTGATTCTAATCAACTCTGCATCCCAGAAGGGTCAAAAACATGGAGGGATGAGGGCGATTGGGAAGGAGAGTAATGGCGGTCGGGGGGTCGACGAGGGATGGTCGACCTAGAGGTCAAAGACGTGGCGTGGAAGAGAGAAGAGAGAGGAGGATCAGATTGGGATGAAGGAGGTGAGAAGGGGCTGCACGAAGATAGGGGAGTGGAAAGAAATCAACAGAGAGATTCTCTGCTATCAATGCCGACAGCGAGGGCACATGGCGGCGGTATGCCATTACTCGCTGGTATGCCTTGCTTGCGGTGGCCATGGGCACAAATGTGATTCATTCGCGACGAGCAGAGGGAGAACTGGGGAGGGGATCTTCATGTGCCCTAATGGACAATACACGGGTGGTCTGCCACCACCACCACCCTCCACCTACTCGAGACATACCATTGATGTGGAGGTTCCTATGTCTGATGATATTAGGGTTACGAACTTGGTTCTTAGAGGGGTGTTGGTTGGAGAGGTGATGACAAGAAACCCCTCATTAGAGCGACTTCAACAGTTGGTAAGCTCTCTTTCTCTATCAGTAGATGGGTGGAAAATTGCCATGCTTTCTCCCAAGTGTTTTCTGCTGTTTGGATTAGGGATGATCGATGTGGAGCACCTCAGGTGTCAATCGAGTAAATTTGAGTCTACGATGGTTTTATGGAGACTTGTCTCGCCTTTCAATGGTGCTTTGCCCAAACGTCCGCCGTAGTGGGTAAGTGTGCAATCTAGTATGCTAGAAATCAGAGGATTACCACTGCATCTAAGATCAAGGAGTGTGGCTGAATCCATGGTGCCTGGTTTTGCAAAACTGGTAGATGACACTGAGATAGGATTAGGGGAAGGGGATGGCTGAATGCTTTGCATCCAGTTTGAGGTATTTCATGGTGGTTCAATTCCGAAGAAAATCATTTTAAGGTGTGGAGGTAGCTCCTGGTTGATGCGTTTGCGATTTGGATGCGAAGAGACAACTTTCCAAGAGTAGGAAGGTTTGAAAACCTATGCAGAGGTTGTTAAGAATGACCCCATTGTGAAACAGATGGGTTGTGATACCCTAGATGAGGCTCTGGAACCAAAAAAGAGAAAAGATTCCCATCACATGGGAATTGAAGAAGATGTGATGGTGGATTCAAAGAATGAGATGCAGACGGTGGAAGTGGAGAGTTCAGTGGGGGTGCTTCAAGAGATCGATGGTAATTCGTTGAAGAACCAATCTTCCTTTCATGCTACTGAAGGATTGAAGTTCAGGCAAGGTTCTACCTCAAAGTTTGGAGGTGGGAGATCTCCATATAAATTGAGACCAAGAAGAAATGCAAATGCAGTAAGATTGGATGAAAACTCTATAGCTGCTGCTCTTAAAGTTGAAAAAATCAAACAGTCTAACAGTAGGGGTTCGTAGATTGTGTGATGTGTGTCCTCTCTTGGAATGTGCGTGGGCTGCGCGATCGAGTGAGAAGGGCCTCACTTATGAGGTATCTAAGGGAATGGGAGATCAATTGTGCTATCATCCAAGAAACACACATTGAGGATGAGAATGAATATTCGTGGTTTGATCTGAAAAGAGAAGGCTTTTCGGACTGCGTGTCTTTAAATGCTCATGGGAGATCAGGAGGTATACCCATCTGATGGAAAGAGGCATGTCTGAGTGTGACTGAGGTAACTAAATATAGGCATATGATTTCTTGTAGATGTATGCTGAAACATGGGGAGAAGGAACTGTTAATCATAGGAGTGTACGGACCCTGTGCTGCAAATCTCAGACCTGAACTATGGGAGGACTTGTCTTCTGCTTAAACACTGGTGCAGGGGCTGCCATGGATAGTGGGTGGTGACTTCAATTGTACAATGACTGAGATGGACAGACCATCGGGGTCAATTGACTCTACATACACTGGCTTTATGCTGACACTACAAAATCTGGGTCTTAATGAGTTCCTAACTTCTAGGGCGGATTTTACTTAGAGGAACGGAAGTGGCTTGATGTCAAAGCTTGACAGATTCTTCGAAAATGCGGATTTGATGGAAAATTTTCAATTGTCTTCGGTTGCTAGGCTTCAATGACCTTTCTCAGAACATACTCCTTTAGTCTGGGATAGTGGCGAAAATGTGCAAACTGGTTCCTACTTCAAGTTCAGACAGTTGTGGCTTAATGAAGTGGGTTTTCGCGAAATGTTGGAGGCCTGGTGGAGAGCTTAGCAAGTGCAAGGTACGGCTACCATTAGGCTAGCATCAAGGCTTGCGGCAATGCGGTAAATGTTAAAGGAATATGGGTCAGCTGTTATAATTTTGAGAGAGAAAAAGTGTCAGGAAGCTCTCTTGGAGGTGCAGCAGCTGGATGAAAAGGAAGCTACTGCAACTCTGTATGAACATGAATTGAGTGTTAGGAGAATGTGGCAGGAGATTATAGCAGAGGAAGATTTGAAATGAGAGATGGATTGGCGAGAACTCTCTAGACAGTTGTGGCTTAAAGAGGGGGACGCTAATACGAAATATTTTCATTTAGTAGCTAGTTCTTGTAGAAGACATAACTTCATCTCCTTGATTGAGGTGGATGGTTAGAGAACATCCTGTATGCAAGATATACGGGATGCAGCTACTAGATATTTCAGGGAAACCTCGTGGGCAGCAGCTAGGGGAGATTAGAGAATGGCTGGATCAATCTTTCCTCAAATCTCTGACGATCAGGCAGGCAAACTGGTTGTTCCAATATTTGAAAATGAAGTTTTGGATGCTATAAATGACTTGAACAATGAAGGTGTGCCATGTCCAAATGGTGTCCAAGTTTTCTTCTACAAAATATTTTGGAATGTATTGAAGGCGGAGGTGATGGAGGTGCTGTCTGAATTTGAAAGGGGGAAATATGGCTTCAATAAGATTAACCGATCCTATCTTTTTTTGCTTCCAAAGAAACAAGGAGCGAACAAATTCCCCGAATTTATACCTATTGCACTATCAAACTCTATCTATTTGATAGTGAGCAAAGTCCTGGTCAATAAACTTTGTAGTGTCTTACATGATCATATCCTTCCAGTCCAGTCAGCTTTTCTTCCTAACAGATCTCTGCACGAGTTGTTCATAATGGCTCAGGAAATGGTGGTGGGATGGAACCGAAGGAAGTGCAAAGCTTTTTAATGGAAAGTAGATTTCCGTAAAGCGTATGATTCTATTTCTTGGCCATATTTATGGGAGATTTTCAAGTGGAGGGGATTCCCTGCTATATGGTTTTATTGGATGAAAAGGTGCATCACCACTGCGTCCTTTTCTCCTCTTATTAATGGTAAACCATGTGGGGCATGGATTCAACCTCAATGTGGGGTTCGACAAGAGTGTCCTCTCACCCCCCTTATCTTTAATCTTACGGTTGACACGCTTGCAAGATATGCATGTCAACTAGCTGAAGTGGGTTTGATTAGAGGCTATTCCATATCAAATAGGAGTGCTTTGGCTCTGGTCTTGCAATATGTCGACGACACGGTATTTTTTTGCAGAAGGGAAAGAGTAGGAAGCACAAGCTTTGTTTCATATGGTGAAGATATTTGGAGAAATATCAGGTCTGAAATTGAATGGGGACAAATCATCTTTGGTCTATTTTGGGTTAACAGGCACTGAACAAACGGCCATTTCATCACAGCTAGGTATGCCCTTGGTCAGTCTTCCTATCAGGTATTTGGGTCTTCCTATGAATTGTTCTACATTGAATAAAAGCAGTTGGAACATCCTATTTAATAAAGTTGCAATCAAACTAGAAGGGTGGAGCAGCTACTATCTATTGAAGGGGGGTAGACTCACCCTCCTAAATTCAGTAATAACCTCCATCCCAGTGTTCTTTTTCTCTCATTTTAAAGCACCTAAATCTATTTGGGAGTGCATCGATATTTTGAGAAAATGCTTCTTTTGGAGGGGTTTGAAGCATGAGCGGCAGTTTTTCCAGCCACTGAAATGGGATCTGCTGACCATGCCAAAAAAATAGGGGGGTTTGGGGATTAAATTGCTAAAAGAATTCAATGAGGCTCTTCTCCTTAAGTGAGCTATCAAGCTTTTTAATGGCAACAGTAAAAATTGGATAATCTTGATTGGTGATAGCTATGGCAAGCCGCATAATCTACTGAATAGACTCCACTCAATCAAACCATCTCCCTTTTGGGCATCGATGGTGCAGGCCATGGGGAATAACTGGTAGTTGTTTCAAGTAGTCTTAGGTGATGGTAGGTCTTTCAATTTCTGGCAGGAGTGGTCAACTCTGGGGGTGCTCAAAAATGCATATCCAAGGGCATACACTGCTGCTGAAGATAAGTGGGTTCCAATCAATTGCTACTGGTCTGAATCTGATAAATCCTGTAGGATTGAAGGGACTGAATCGAATAGAGATGGCACCAGAACATGGGAGGAAAAGGCAAGGATACAGCTAGACCTGAAGGTATTTAGTCGGTGGCTGGAATTGAGGATCACTACAGATGGAAGGGGGTCTTCACCCCAACCAGTGCATATGACAAGATCATATTTTTGGCAATCTCGGAGGAGGCAGATCTAATATCAAGAAAAATATGGCTCGTGAAAGTTCCAACAAAGGTACAAATCTTTTTATGGTTGTGTAGGAGTGACGGCTTAGTCACTGGAGACCTCAGACACAGAAGGATGGGGGTGGCACTACAGTCGTGCTTGCTTTGTGGTCTTCTTACTAACAGCTCTAGGCACATATTCTCATCGTGCGTGGTCATAGATACAATTTGGAGGAGAGTTTGCGGGGAGCCACTACCCACATGGGACTTATTATGGAAAAGAATTCTGATGAAGGATAAAGTGCACATAAATATGGCAATAGCGATGTGGTGCATTTGGAGAGCGAGAAATGAGTTTTTATTTCAGGAGAGGGCAGTATGTGTGGAACAAATTGTAAATGTGTGCTGGTCCCTCATACGTTTATGGGGAACTGTTTTGTAGTCTTTTCTTTTATATATTAATAAATTGCTCTCTCGGATCACTATCGTAGTACAATAGCTTTCCATGCTATTTCAAAAAAAAAAAAAAGAATTACAAGCTATTCCAATCAAATTTAAAGTCAAATTCAAGTACATGAAAGCTTGCTTAAGATGTTCTAACAATACAAAGGATGAATGGCTCGTTTAGCCCTTAATTCCCACTCAAAATCAGCCTAATAGAGTTTGATTGCTGTCCATCCTAGTTCAGCTGTTGGCATTGATGCTGACAATAAGCTCAGATCAGACATTTAAGGTCTGATCTGAGGTAAAATGAAGCTCTAACGGATCTAAAAAGCCAAGATCACTCAAAAAACTCAAATAACCTAAACGCCTGTCTAAATCAGAGATGAAAACATTGAAATTTCCAGATCTTACAAAGAAAAACACAGCAGCTACTGGTACTCTTCAATTCCGATCAGATATGGTTCCAATACTGAAATCCCAATTTTGTCTGTCTCAACTACACTCTTTACCAGATCAGAAACTTACTTAAAACAAAATCAGAGGTCTGCAATCCTTAAAACTCTAGATTAATCCCTTCTCTTCATCATAGACAACAAAAGAGACATGGATTGATCTAGACCTAAATTTCACTTGCAATCTGAATCATAACCTCTATTAAGGTTATCAAAAACTCATTCAAGACTCAAAGCATTAATTAAAAACAATATAAAGTAGAAAACCAATGTCACCCAAATTGGGTAGTTGTTTTGGGTTCATCTAGGTGATTTGATCACCTCAAGCTCTTAAACACTAACAATCAGTGTTTAAGACCTCAAGAGATCCCATAGAAATCAACTCGGTCATTATTAAGCCTCATCCCAGTGGATCTGAGATGCATTGGCTAAAACTACCCAAAACAAAGCTCAGATTGGGCATTTTCTCATCTTAGTATTAAAATTCGATTCAAACTTATCAGAATCCTCGCATTGTACCCAATTAAGTAAATACGAACTCAATTCACTCGATTAAATCTATTTCAAATCAAATTAACTCCAAATCTCTCGATTGGGCATAAAACTCAAATCTAAATGAATCGAGCAAATTGATGCAATTAAAACTAGATGGGGGGTCATGTGATCAAAGTAGTGAATGGAGAGACCCCCAGATGGATTTGAGCGTGATTCAGATCTGAAAGTTGGTGAACTTTAGACCTAAATCAACTTTGATGGCTGGGGTGGAATATGGATTAAAAATAGGAGGAAATTAGTGAATATGGTTTGTAAGGTGATGGGGGAGCTGTGTGGATCAAAATGACATGATGAAATCGCCTCTTCGATCCCAATTGATCAAAGAGGTCAGATTGAGGAATTCAATGGCCAAAACTAAACTACTCCTACTCTATGTCTAATCAGTGAAGAATTGTAATCTAAACTATGTAACTACTCCTATTCTACTCTAGAAAACATTAAATCTACCTAGAAAGCAGTAAAACCTATCTAACAGGAAGAATGGGACCTCTAAGATGAACTGCAGTTGGTGGCTGCAGCGAGGAAAGAGGGAGGATCTCTGGCAGAGGGAAAGCTCTCTAGTGGAGCTCAGATCTCCCTCAGGTGTTATATAATCCCTAGCTGCGAGGAGAGGTCGAAGGAAGTGGAGTTCCACTGCCACAGCAAATGGAATAGAGATAGAGTGAGGAGATGAATTGAAGGGGATGAAAGGACCAGCTTAAGAATGTAGGAAGAGGAGCTGATAGTCGCATGCAAGGGTCTGAGCAAGTGCTTAAGTAGTCGTGCCAATGGATCAAACCACCGTGAGGTGAGATTAGGTGTGATTATGGCATACGGTGGAGATGAGATAGATGTGTGTGTGAGAAGCTCAAACCAAATTTCAGCCATAGGATCAGATTTATGTGAGGTAACGATCCTCCACGTAAAGGTGTGCAAAGGATGGATCAACATCCACCGTTGGATGGATGAATCAAAGGATGGATGGCTACTGTGCATTGTGTTCTTCGAGTGCTATAATGGTCCGTAGGTGTAGGTTTATTTGGGCAATTTGCAAGAAAGCCCTATTAGGCAAATGGTATGGAAAAGGTTTTCAAATAGGTCCCTAGTTATTTTTCAAATGGGTCCTTAGGCATTTAAATGTGAATAAATGTGAATGAAATAAAGACCTATATATAAAGTCATTAATGCAGGGTCTTAATGATATCTAAATGCAATGAAGTTTTTATTGGAGCTTAAATGAACATTTAAGAACATGATTTCACTTTTAATTTGAACTTTTGAGCCTAAAAGTGTGTTCAATTGGCAACTAGATCATCATTTTGCATTTATTAATAGAATATCTCATTTATTGACCTACTTATGCATTTTTAACCTCAATTTACTGTTTTATGCCATTTCTACTATTTTCTACACTTAACCCATTTCTTGTGTTAATAATGTAGTGTTTAACCTAGTTTCTAGCTTAGCTTGGGTATTTTAGCTATGATGAGCCACACCTCATCACCTCCCAATATACCAATGGATCCTAAAGGACATCTCTATGATATTGAGCCTTAACCTATTAACAGCAGGTCTTATAGGCAGTTGGTTGGTAAATTACTATATCTTAATATTACTTATCCTGACCTTTCCCTTGCAGTTGAGAAACTTAGTTAGTTCATGGATAAACCAACCAAGCAACATTGGGATGCTGCTATGTTGGTGGTTAGGTACTTGAAGAGAGCACCAGGCAGGGGCATTTGGTTCAGGAAAGGTGAATCAATGAATATTGTTGGATATTTTGATGCCAATTGTGTAGGTTGCATGGTAGATAGGAAGTCAACTACTTGATTTTGCACCTATGTGGCATGGAATCTTGTGACCTGGAGGAGTAAGAAACAATAGGTTATATCCAAATCAAGTGCAGAGTTGGAGTATCGTGCCATGGCACAAACTACTATAGAGATGGTCTGGGTCAGATCAATGTTACAGGATTTGCATGTCCAGGTAGAGGAGCCAATGGAAATGAGGTGTGATGATCACGCTGCTACTTATATTGCAAATAACTTGATATATCATGAACGTACAAAGCACGTTGAGGTTGATTGACATTATAACAAAGACTTGATACAATATGGAATCATCTATACCACCTTAGTTGCATCCGAAGATCAGACAACGGACATATTCACGAACCCTCTTCCTTGCTCTACATTTGATGACTCCTGTTCCAAGTTGAGAATATGATGGGAACACCATCACAAGCCCTAACTAGCCACATTTTAGTAAGGATTGAAAGATAAGTGCTCGTACATAACCATCTAAGAGTTATAACTCTACATCATTCTGTTTTGAGAAGAGAGTAGGAAACTAGGGTTAATTCTGTAATTCTAACAGCATATCATGAACACAGAATAACCACATGGTTTTTCAAGGGTAAACTGAAGGTCAAATGAGCATTAAAGACTAATAAGTGGGTCCATGCAAACAAAAATGGAGTTTCACTCATTTCGAGAACCAAAATAGCACCCAAAATCCTAAATTTTGACCCGCTTAAATTACAAAGGTTTTCGTTAGGATAAAATTTATTTAAACCTCCTAAAATTCATAAAAAAATATTCTTTGAGGTTTGGTATCCTTGATTTAACCATTTGAATCTATTTTGACCCTAAACAGAGTCACAGATAGATTTCTGCTCTAATTTGGGTTTCTATGCAAATTTCCCAAACAAACTTGGTCAAAACTGAAATCCAACTTCACCATTAGATTCCTTGGGTCTAAATTAGGTTAAGGCCAAAATTTGGGCCCAATCAGAGTCCATATTAACTTAGTTTGCATTTTAGTCCATTTAAACTTTATTTTTTACACCTATGCCCTAGTTTTCGAAATCTTTGCATTTAGCCCCATAACTTCTCGTCGTTTTCTTCGAAACACTCCCTACCACCATTAACAATGTGAACCCAAACACACCAACCTTCAGTCTAGGATTTCTCCCTAATTTCTCTACCAATTCCTTCCAAAATTGGAAGGAATGATCTTGAGAGAATCCCCAATCATCTGAACCAAGTCATGGACCTCAATTCACGTCCAAGAGCTTGTTCAAACTCCTAAAAATCAAGGATCATCTTCCCTAAAAATTCAAGCTTCTCAAGCTTGTTTCCAAGCTTGGAGCATGCCCTGAGACCTTTAAAAGGTCCTCCCTTGCAAGGCCTTGCTCCTTAGCAAGTTCTTGGCCTAAAAACTCCTCTATTTCCTTGACCTACGGCCTGCTCCACCTTGCTCCCCTCCTCCTCCGGCCTCTTCGCTTGCTACCATGTACTATAGGCAGTAGGTCCTTCTTCCTCTCTGTCGTCCGCACCTCACCATACCTGCGAGGGGCTTCCTCCTCCATCAGACGTCGCTGTTCCTTTCTCCGGAGCTACCTTCGTCTCTGGCGCCAGCCAATCAGAGCCGGTATCACCTCCGCCCTCTCTTCGTACGCAACTACCTCCCTTAGACTCTTCACCTTCTCTTGACTCTACTCACACACTTACACTCCAAATTTGTATGCCCACATTATCACCCCACTGTCACCTTCCCTGGCTCTGGCCACACTCTGGCGAGCACGCACGCACTCCACAATCCACCAAACACCCTCGCAACACCCCCAAAACTTCGCCACACCTCCATGACCAAAACCCCTCAAGAAATTAAGGGGTTACACATCCAAAACCTCCACCAAACTCGGTCACCTCTGCACCACCTCCTTGACTCCACCAATCCACCATGCGCCTCCACACCACACACCAAACCCGCCATCACGTTCGTCTCTTCCAAGAAAAGCTTTTAAGCTATTTCTGACATGGCCGAAAGGCCGTATTTGTGGTTTCAGGTACCCACTAGAGCACCGCCGTTGTGACCTTCTTCTCTGACCTCTGCTATAGTTCTCTGACCGTGTTCTTCGCCGCTACCACTCCTAGGTGCTGCAGGCCATCTCCAGGATCTCTCCCAGGTCGTCAATTACTACTGCCACGCGAAGAAGACATGGGAAATTAGTTCCACATCGTGAACTGAAGGAGCCTTAGCTGTGCATATAAGGAAAGAGTCTCCTCTTCTGTTTGCCCATGATCATGAGGGGTCGGGTGATGTGCATACATCTAATTAACCTAAAATGTCTATGAATGCATGTTGTTAGTGTCACATTAGCATCATACAATGTAAATAGTGCATAACATGCATAAACATGCATTTAGATTAAGTTGTATAAATTGTACAGTAATTGTCTCCTTTTTATGGTTAGGGATAGGGTGACTTTTTATCATGGCCTTGGATTGAGGATCCAACTGTACGGATTTGATCAGGGTGACGATTGGAGTTCAACGACTCCAAGATCGCCCTAATCGGACATTCGTAGCACCAGATAGAGATCGAGGAACCCTAAAGATCAAGGGCCAAGATGGTGTTAATCCACACCTCAGACGACAAATCTGACCGCATGAATGGAATCGAATCGACAATCGCAGCCTAACGACATGAAAATCGGTTCAATCCGACACTTGTGGCACCATCCACAATACTTAAAAGATGGATGGCCAAGATGGCACCACGTGGCGCCATTTCAGTTGCCCAACCGGCCCCAAGGACCTGCATCGACCTTTCCTTCTTCACCCACCCACTCGATCTCAACCGTTGGATGCTCATCCAACGGTCGCAAAACCGCGTGCACAAAACAAGCACTCGACACAAAAGCACCCCCAGCGCGTTGGTCGAGCGCCTTCACGAGAAGAGAAGATGCCTGTTCAAGCCGCAGGCGCTTCAAATTGGAGAGTAGGCGAGCAGGCACGCAGGGGAGCGGAGTCGTTCGATGGAGATCGTGTGGTGCTGAGTTGCCATAGCGCCCACGCATGATCAGACGTGCGGCGCTAACGCGAGCGAGATCACATGCGGACGCACGGCGCAAGTGGGGATCATTTAAGTCGTCTAATCTCTTGATCGAACGACTGTAATCGCATAAATGTGCGCATGCATTACGTGACGCGGAGGAGAGGAGGCACGCGGTGTGCGCACACGAAGGCCACATTCAGGCCTTAAGTGACAGATTTATTCATCACTAAAGGTCCTGAATTAATGTTTTTCAAATTGTAATGACCAAAATGCCCCTACTTCTTGCAACTATAAAAGGAGACCCCCTCAGTACGAATTTCTCATCCTTCCTTCTCTTCTCTCCCTCTCCAAAGCTCAAGAGAAGCTTGTCCCACACCTGGGATGCTCCTCAAGAGATAAAATCAAATTTTCACCCCCATTCCGGAAGCGGATCCCGCGACGACGACGACGTGCTGCCTCATTCCCATTCCTCCTGCCTCGACCTCCTTCTTCTTGCTCCATTCCTAGTCTTCCAAGCGTTGTCTTGTCCGGCTCATCCTCCAAGCAATCGTCGAGGAAGATAACTTCTCTCTCCCATTCCTTTTCCCAGCTTTTTAGAGTAGAATCTTCCTGCTTTCTAGTTGTAATAATTTTCTTTCTTTCTAATGTAATTTCCCACTTTTTTTGTTGTACAAACATTTTGCAACATTAAGTGGATGTTTTCTCTCTTTCTCTCTCTTTCGCTCTCTTTCTCTCTTATTCTCTATAGTTATTTGATTTCATTGTGATTACTCCATTTTTTAAATAAAAACACAAAGAGAATATAATTGCGAATCTTGATCGACGTAGCCTCCCTGAGTTCGACCCAGGATTTCTATTCCGGTATAAATTTTATTTGTTGAACCTGAGTTCTTCGCTATTCAAACTACAATGATAGGCTTTCAAAACCAAATCCGATAGCATAGTCCTCCGACGTTTCAACATTTTGGCATTGTTGCCGGGGAGGTAGCAATTTTCCTATTTTCTTTTCGCATTTTACACACTTTACTGTCTTCTAACTTGCTTTCTGCTGTGTCTATTATTTTGCAGAGACCTCCATCAGGGAATCGTCAACCGGTAGATCGGAGTAAAGTGCAGTTGAAGACATTTGTAAGTGCTCCATATTCTTCCCCCTCCATAGATTTTGTTTGTCACATTAAATTTAAATTCCAATTAACTTAGGTGTTTGCATAAATCCTAAGATTGGTTTGGTTGTTTGGATTTCCACTCACACTTACATTTCACCCTCGCTTATATAAAAAAAATAAAAAGATAATTTTGTGGGGTAATTTTCAATATACACACAACATACACCAGCATTCAAGGCACTTAACCTACTTGATTTTCTTTTACTCAATCGGATTTTGATCTGTGGAACCGGTACACACAAATCAATGCATAAAAGAGTAGAAATCATTCTAGGTTAACCATTTCTGTGTGCCTAAACTAGTGGTACAGTTGTGACCAATTGTTTGAGTTGTTTTGGCCGCACCACTCAACCTAAATCAACTCACCAAGTAGCTTTCTCTTAGGGTTTTCAATCTAGGTTCATACCAGGCACTCCACTTTATTTGTGGTTTTAAAGAAAAGCAATCTTCACCCGTGCTTGAAAAGCTGGTTTACCTCAAACTTGATTGAAATCAACCTAATTTTAAACCCTAAAAGCTACTTAAGCAAGATTTGAACATTAAAATCTACGCATCACAAATAATCTTGCTTGAAAACCTTGGTTGTGCACACACACATACTCAATCAATCATTAAGGGCACAACCCATTTTAAGGGCCCACACATTCCATAAGCACTACAATCCCAGGCCTCAATAAAATTGAGTAGATGTTGGCCTTAAGGACTGATTCGCTCTTCGGGGCCTAGTATGAGATTGTTTACGATTAACCTACTTGTACTCATTAATCTGATGTCTAGTTAGTGGAGTAGCGTCAAACGATCGCGGCTGGGGGGTACACTAGGAACCGGAGGTGCAAGCCGAAGGAAGAACCTTCTCCCCAATCCCTCCTTCTAACTGGTTGGATTGAGCAGATACAAGTGAAGTAAATCACCTATAATCTTAAGGCAGGTTCTGGGAGTCTGTAGATCCTTAGGCTACCCCACTTAAGGATAGGCTTGTTTTGTTGTGCTACAAGATTCTTATCCCCAGTCCTTCCAACCTTTTCCTAGTTTATGCTGGGAAGAAGGTCATTGAATCCCCGATTGGAAGGACCACTAGAGTATTCTAGGAAGCGTAGATTGGATTTTGGCCAAATTGATCCCGTGGCCAATCAACAGCCTCCTCTGCCCTGGGATCCACAGGAGGAATTCCGAAGGCAGCTGGAACAAATGCAGAGAATGCAAGAATGGTTCCAAAGAATGCAGGGTGCTCAGCCCTTGAAGGATTTTTATGATCCTTTAAATTACGAGGAACATCCGGGAGTCTAGATTCCTACCAGAGATGTAGAAATCAAGCCCCAGGTGTTAAGCTTGATCAAACATTAGCATGGGCTTGGCTCTGAAGACCCATTTCAGCACTTGGAGGACTTGACCACTTTGGTCTAGACCACCAAGGCGCGACACATGAATGAGGAGCAAATGATCATGAGGCTCTTCCCCCACTCTCTTAGGGATAAAGCCACTCATTGGTACAGGACCTTAGGAAGACCAATTACAACTTGGAATGAGTTAAAATCATCCTTTCTGAAGAAATTCTTCCCTGTCGGATGTACCAATGCTTTGAGACGGGCAATCACTACCTTTACCCAACGGCCGTGGGAGTAGTTTCATTTGGCCTGGGAGTGATTCCAGGACCTATTGCGGAGGTGTCCACACCATGAGGTGCTGAAATGGCAACTCGTGTAGATCTTCTACCACTGGTTGACTGAGCAACTCAGAAATCACGTGGATGCTTCTTGTGGAGGCAATTTCCTCAGCAAAGACGCAGATAGCGCGCACAATTTGTTTGAGAAAATGAGCGAGAATTCAATCAATCATGCCTCCATGGATGCTTTTAATCGGTCCCAGTAGCCCAGATCGAATGTTAATGAAGTCCACGACTCTCATTCATTCGATATGGAATTGATTTGTAATAAACTTGATAAGGTGGACTTGGTTGCTAAGAGAATGGAAGAGTGGATGGCTGGAAATTCAATGAACAACTCTCGATCCACTCAATCCCAGAATTCAGGATTCCTTTCGTCATGAGCTCCTTCTGGATGGGAGTTCGTGAATCAACTTGATGCAGCTCAACCTGCTAGTCAGCATTATTCAGAACCCCATGAGTTCCAAACTGGGGCCTTTGATCCCAATTTCTTTGATCCTTCCCTTTCTTTCTCTCCATCCTCACCCTATGAGGATGTTTATGCTGTATAGGAGAATGTTAGATCCAACCCCTACTCTAATGCTTATAATCCAGGTTGGAGAAACCACCCTAACTTCTCCTGGAAAAACCTGGGGCAGCAGACCCAATTCTGACCCAACAACTATGCTCCGCAATGACCAATGGGTTAGGGTCATGTTTATACTCAGTTGCCCCCGAAACAGGTCAATCAGTCAGCTTGGAATGCCCGTCAACTCGTAGGGCAGGCTGATTTGAACCGACAAATGGTATAGATGCAAGGATCCATGCTCCAGCTCAAGCAGCAAATGAAAACCTTGCTGGACAACTTGGTAACTGGGCTCACCGCTAACTCTCGTCAACCCGGACCTCTACCATCTCAACCCGTACCCAACCCGTGAAATATCTGAATCCAGGCAGCCAAGCCCATGGGTACGGAAATCAGAGGGACCCACATGCACATGCTCAGGTGGTTGAGCAGGGTCCTTCCTCTTCTTCTTCTTCTGCACATCAACAATTCTTGGCTAATGAAGCCCCTCCAATCTTTCCTAACCCTCCCCAAGACCCAAACTCGTATGCATCTACAAATTCTGTTACCTTGAGGAGTGGTAAACAAACTCAGGATCCACAACCACACCATTCTGATTTACCGAATCCTGAAGAACCTGAAGAGAGAAAAGAGAACTCTGGAGAAGAAATCAAGGCTTAGGAACCTGATTCCAAAGATCCGACTCATGTTCCTTTTCCTGAAGCCTTGATCAGATCAAGGAAGAAGAAGTCTGTTGATAGTAATTAGGAGCATCTAAATATTTTCAAGAATGTCGAGATCAATATCCCGCTCCTCAACGCTATCAAGCATATATCAGCTTACACGAGATTTTTAAAGGATTTATGTACACAGAAGCGTAAGTCGAGAGAATCTGTTCCGAGGAAAGTAGTACTCTCTAAGCAGGCTAGTTCTATTATCCTGCACCACCTCCCTCAGAAAAAGAGAGATCTAGGTGCTTCGTTGATTTCAAGTGTCATCGGAGATTACACTTTTGATAGAGCACTGCTGGATCTGGGTGCATCCATCAACCTAATTCCGACTTCTCTTTACGAGAAGTTTAGATTAAGTGAACTTCGGCCGACTTCAGTAATGCTGCAGTTAGCAGACCGTTCGGTCATAAATCTGTGAGGTGTTATTGAAGATGTTATCGTTAAGGTTAACGATTTCTATTTTCTTGTAGATTTCCTTGTCCTTGACATGGATGTACCTGAAAATCTGAGGAACACGCCCATCATTCTGGGGCATCCATTCCTGGCTACCGCCTTTGGGGATCAACGAATGAAATTGGATATTTTTAAGGTGATTAATAAATTTGAGGATTGTGGATTTATCGAGGAACTTGAGGACGATAATGTGAATATTGAAACTTGTATGATGGTTTCTACAATTGAAAGTTCCTCCTTTGATGATGAATTGGACTCGCAACCCTCTATGGTAGACTCGCCATCTTCTGAAGAGGTTATTGATTTTGTTCACTCTCAACCTCTTTCTCTTGATGAGTCATCAGCATCTTCCTTACCTTCAATCATCAACCCGCCCTAGCTTGAACTGAAACCATTGCCTGAGAATCTGAAATATTAATCTTTAGGACCACACAAGATGCTCCTTATGATTATCAATGCTAAATTAACAAAGGAGTAGGAGATTAAACTGATTAAGGTCCTGAAGGAACACAAGGAGGCAATTGGTTGGACCATTCATGACCTTATGGGGATCGAGCCATCTTACTGCAATCATGGAATATTTTTGGAAGATGGATCCTGCCCTTCTCACCAGATGCAGAGGAGATTAAATCCAAATATGCGAGAAGTGGTCAAGAAGGAGATTATTAAGTGGCTCAATGTCGGAATCATTTATCCATCCTCTGATAGTCCCTGGGTAAGTCCCATGCAGATTGTTCCTAAGAAAGACAAGATTATCGTTGTGACTAATGAGAGAGAATATGTCACAACTCATTCAGCTTCCTCTTAGAGGGTTTATATTGATTACAGGAAGCTGAACATGGCCACGAAAAGGGATCATTTTCCTCTACCTTTCATTGATCAAATCTTGGAAAGATTAGCGGGGCAGAAGTACTTCTGTTTTCTTGATGTCTACTCGGGATACAACCAAGTTCCTATCCATCCCGAGGATCAGGAAAAAACTACTTTCACCTGTCCCTACAGAACCTTTGATTTCCGTAGGATGCCATTTGATTTATGCAATGCACCTGTAACTTTTCAAAGGTGTATGTTAGCCATATTCTCTAACATGGTGGGAGAGTTTATGGAAGTCTTCATGGATGATTTCTCTATTTTTGGAGAATCGTTTGACTCTTGTCTAGCTAATCTAGAAATGATTCTTAAGCGATGCATCAAAACAAGATTGGTCCTTAGCTGGGAAAAGTCATTTCATGACACAAGAAGGCATCATCTCAGGTCATGTAATCTCAGAATGGGGAATTGAAGTGGATAAAGCTAAGTTTGATGTTATCGCTAAACTTCCTCCTCCCACATCTATTAAACAAATTCGATCATTTCTTGGTCATGTGGGATTCTACAGAAGATTCATCAAAAACTTTTCGAAGGTTACTCGTCCTCTGAGCAATCTTCTCGTCAAATAAATGCCGTTTGATTTTGATGAATCATGCCATAAGGCATTTGATTTTCTTAAAACAGCAATCACTTGTTCTTCGGTGATGCAACCACCAGTTTGGATAGCCCCTTTTTGAGATCACGACTGATGCTTCTGATTATGCGGTTGGGGCTATTTTGGGTCAGAAAGTTGATAAGAAGCCTTCTATCATCTATTACGCTGGTAAAACTCTGGACAAGGCCCAGAGGAATTACATTGTTACTGAGAAGGAATTACTAGCCGTAGTATTTGCTTTGGAGAAATTCAAGGCTTATCTCTTAGGGTATCATGTCATTATTTATACTGACCACTCGGCCTTGAGACATCTCTTGGCCAAAAAGGATGCCAAACCCCAGCTTATTCGTTGGATTCTTCTACTTTAAGAATTTGATCTTGAAATCAAGGATAAATCTGGGGTACAAAATGTGGTGGCAGATCATTTGTCGAGACATCTGAGTGATTCTTCTCGTCTGGACATTCCGATTGCTGATACTTTTCCGGACGAAACCATACTTACAGTTTCAGGTGTCCAAACCCTGTGGTTTACTGACATTATTAATTATTTGGCCGTTGGTCAAACCCCAAGGATTGGACCAAGCAACAACATAATAGACTCAAATCTAAGGCCAAATATTACTTCTGGGAGGACCCTAAACTATACCGCATTGGCTCTGATCATATTATACGCCGATGTGTTCCGGAGAACGAATTCAACAATATACTCGAGTTCTGCCATGCATTTGCGTGTGGTGGACACTTCTCCAGGAAAAAGACGGCTGCAAAAATTTTGCAATTTGGATTCTATTGACCGTCTTTATTCAAGGATGCCCAGGATTTCTCAAGGTCGTGTTCCCGATGCCAGGCACTCGGGAGCATAATTAAGAGAGATATGATGCCCCTAAACCCAATTCTTCCTATCGAAATCTTCGACGTTTGGGGCATCGATTTCATGGGGCCCTTCCTTCCTTCATTTGGACATCAATACACTCTCATTGCTGTTGATTACGTGTCCAAATGGATTGAGGTGATTTCCACTCGAACCAATGACCACAAGGTGTTATCGATTTTGTCAAGAACATCTTCAATAGGTTTGGGATTCCGAGGGCCATCATCAGTGATGGTGGCACTCATTTCACTAATGCCCAGTTCCACAATTTGTTGGCTAAATATGGGGTTAATCACCGAATCTCCACACCTTACCATCCCCAGACGAATGGACAGACCGAGATCTCCAATCGAGAGATCAAGAATATTCTGTAGAAAATGGTTAGGCCTGATCGCAAAGACTGCACTCAAAAGCTCGAGGACGCTCTTTGGGCCTATCGTACGACGTATAAAATGCCCATCGGCATGTCTCTGTTTCATCTAGTGTATGGAAAGGCATGCCATTTACTCGTAGAGATTGAACATAGGGCATTCTGGGCAATCAAGCAGTGCAATCTAGATCTGAGTTTAGCCGGGAAGACTAGGAAACTCCAACTATCTGAGTTGCAAATGATGCATATGAGAATGCCAAGATCTACAAGGCTCGGACCAAACCTCTACATGACCAATTGATTTCCCGTAAGAGCTTTGAGCCAAACTAGAAGGTGTGGTTATTCGATTCTCGACTTAAGCTCTTTCCCGGCAAACTTAGATTGAAATGGAACGGCCCATTCATTATCGACCAGATTTTTCCAAACAAAGCTGTTCAAATCTCTGACCCAAAGATGGGTAATTCATTCAAAGTCAACGGTCAACGTCTAAAGCCTGTTATTGACCGTACTCTTCCAGAACTCGTCTCAGACACGGATGCTCTAGCCATGTTGTGACTTCTTTGGCTGGACTTCGCCTAGCTAATGGCATTAAACTCAACAGTTGTACATATGACTTAGAGCTGACGTGAGCTTCATATTCAGGTGATATCTTCTGTACTCTACCCTTCCTTTCGTGTTTCTTTTTCTCAATGTGGACATTACATCAGCTAGGCATGGGGGGGTGGATTCATTTTTGAATCATTTTGTCAGCTCAGTGAAATTCTTATAAATTCTATTTCTCTTCTTATTTATACATTAAAAAAAAAAAATTGAATTAGGAAGGAATACTTGAACATTAGGACTTTTCAATCTTAGGAAATATTACATTAGGATCTGAACACAAAGACCCTTCAGGTCTTTAGGCTTAATCAGCCCGTGTATCCACTAAAATGTAGATTTTTTTTCGAGTCCTCACCATCTTAATTTTATTGTAATTTGATTAAATAAGTTTGGGTGATAAGTACATGACTTATCAACCTACCCTCTGATTTGAGGGCACTTTAAGTCTAAAGCATCTACACACTATCATTTCACTGACTTGTTTTTGTTTTAAAGGACTTTTCACTGACTTGTTGATTGGCGGTTTTAACAGAAATTGGGTAGCTAATGAACCTTCTACGGTGATATGGCTGGCAAGTTATCATGGGTAACAACTCATAGGTAGGTTGTCTAAAGCCCAATCATTGGACCATTCTCTTCTTGCTGCCTTTAGGTAAATCTTAGACCAGGGAAACCACCTACTTTGAAAAAAAAAAAAAAGAAAGTCAAAAAGGAAAAGAAAAGGTGAAAAGAAAAAGAAAACAAAAGAAATAAACCACACTTTGCCACATGAGTATGGCTGGCAAGTTGTCGGTGGTAACAGCTCATCGACCGATTGTCCAGAACCCAGCTCAAATAATGCACTGAAAATTCCCAAAACACTTAGGAAGAAGTGAAGAAGTAGAATAAACTGGGGAGATATACACTGGATTCACCCTTGCGCTGACCCCATAAAAATAAAAGTAGGGAGAAAGCTATCGGTCGTAAAGATATACCTTTAGGCAGAACTCACTTTTTAAGGTCACCTAGAGGCGTAGAAACCCGAAGTTCATTTTAATTGTCAATCAACGAGTCTATCACATTCACAATAAGATGCTTAGAACTTAGGGTTTTCATCAAATCTTGGGTGGGTTGAATGGTCGTAGAATGTCACTCTTTAACCCTAAACTCAAAAATCCAAAAAAAAAAAAAATAGAAAAGAAGAAAAAGAGAAAAAGAAAATTTTCATTGTATAAGGCGAGGGCTTGAGGCGGTCTGCATTTTGGCAGATACTCGAGCGCTGTTGTGTCTTTGAAAGTTCAGATCTTGAGTAAAAAAATTCTTAATGTTGAAAATAACTTATGCCCAAGTAATCCAACCTAATTCTTTTATAAATAACAATTAGTTTTTGCTGGGGACTAGCAAAAGATAGGCATGGGGGTGTGATGTGCATACATCTAATTAACCTAAAATGTCTATTAATGCATGTTCTTAGTGTCACATTAGCATCATACATTGTAAATAGTGCATAACATGCATAATCATGCATTTAGATTAATTGTATAAATTGTACAGTAACTGTTTCCTTTCTTTGGTCAGGGATAATATGAATTTTTATCGAAGCCTCGAATTGAAGATCCAACCATACGAATTTGATCAGGGTGACGATTGGAGTTCAACGACTCTAAGATCGCCCTAATCGGACATACGTAGCATCAAATAGAGATCGAGGAACCCTAAAGATCAAGGCCAAAGATGTTGTTAATCTGCACCTTAGATGACAAATTCGACCGCACGGATGGATTCAAATCGACGATCGCAGTTTAACGGAGTGAAAATCGGTTCAATCCAACACCTGTGGCACCATCCATAATACTCAAAAGATGGACGGCCAAGATGGCACCACGTGGTGCCATCTCAGCTGCCCAACTGGCCCCAAGGACCTGCAGCGACCTTTCCTTCTTCAGTCGCCTACTCGATCTCAACCATTGGATGCTCATCTAATGGTCGCAAAGCCGCACGCACAAAACAAGCGCTCGTAGCACGTTGGTCGAGCTCCTTCACGAGAAGAGAAGATGCCCGTTCAAGCCGCAGGCACTTCAAATTGGGGAGCGGGCTAGTGGGCGCTTAGGCGATTAGAGTCGTGCGATGGAGATCGAGCGATGCTGAGCAGTTGATAGTGCCCATGCGAGATCAGATGCGCGGCGCTGACGCAAGATCACATGCGGGCGTGCGGTGCGAGAGAGATCGTTTAAGCCGTTCGATCTCTTGATCGGATGGCCGTAAGCATGCGGACGTGCGCGTCAGTTGAACGACGCGAAGGCGAGAAGGCGTGCGACGCGTGCACACGAAGGCCACATTCTGGTCTGTAGTGACGGATTTATCCGTCACTAAATGTCCTAAATTAATGTTTTTCAAATTGTAATGACCACAATGCCCCCACTCCTTGCAACTATAAAAGGAGACCCCCTCCATATGAATTTCTCATCCCTTCCTTCTCTTTTCTCCCTCTTCAATGCTCAAGAGAAGCTTGTTTCACACCCAGGATGCTCCTCAAGAGATAAAATCAATTTTTCGCCTCCATTCCGGAAGCGGATCCCGCAACGATGATGACGTGCTGCCTCATTCCCGTTCCTCCTGCCTTGACCTCCTTCTTCCCTCTCCGTTCCTCGTCTTCCAGGCGTTGTCTCGTCCAGCTCGTCCTCCAAGCTATCGTCGAGGAGGATAACTTCTCTCTCCTATTCCTTTTTCTAGCTTTCTAGAGTAGAATTTTCCTACTTTCTAGTTGTAATAATTTTCCTACTTTCTAGTGTAATTTCCCACTTTCTTAGTTGTACAAACATTTTGCAACTTTAAGTGTATGTTTTCTCTCTCTCTCTTTCTCTCTTATTGTTTATAATTATTTGATTTCATTGTGATTACTCTGCTTTTTAAACAAACAACACAAAAAGAAAATAATTGCAAATCTTGATCGACGTAGCCTCCCTGAGTTTGACTCAGGATTTCTATTCCGGTATAAATTTTATTTGTTGAACCTGAGTTCTTCGCTATTCAAACTACAACAACAGGTTTTTAAAACCAAATCCGATAGCGTAGTCCTCCAGCATTTCAACATCGGGTCCCACAACGCTTGCATCCATGCACCCTCGCTCACCCACACACCCGGTGAGCCTAGACCCAGTACTGTTCCTGATCCATTTACCCGGCTACCTGGGTCTAGTATGTTCTGAGCTGTGAAGAGAAGAAAGAGAATCAGAGAGGGAGGAGGGGGGTTTTTGCTGCCTTGGGATTCAAGCCCTCTCCCTCTCTCAACACTTAGCCTCTACGAGCTTTGTATGAGGCCCTTGAGCCTTCGTGGTTGCTACTGTGCCTCTTCTGAGGCTTGAAGGAGAGAAGCCCTTGTGCTTCTAGTGTTGTGTTGTGCCTTATGATCTAAGGCTCTTGTGAGAGCCTTGTGTTCTGTTGGTGCTGTGTCTCTTCTGATAAGGCATCTAAAAGTCTTGTTCTGTCGTCTGAGGCATTTTGCTGGTTACTGTGGGAATATTTGATACTTGACTGACGTGGCTTAATAGTTGTGGTTTATTGTTCATTTATTTGAATATTTATGAATTTAAACTTAAAGGGTTAATTTGTTGATTCAAATCACCATTTTAACCCAATCTTTTTGCACTGTTCTTTTAGTTCTTATTGAAATATCATTTTGAGCATCTTATTGATTTCAATTGTATATTCTTTCGATTAATTGTGATTGGTGAATTAAATTTCACAATTGCTCCCTATGAACGACCTCGAACTATTTTTTAAATCTGAGCTTTATAAATTTAAGTGTTTTCCATTTTCGTTGACTATTACTACATGCATTTTCTAAAACATCGATGATTTTGCGCAAACATTTTGGTGCCATTGCCGGGGAGCAACGTGCTGTTTCATTTCACTGATTACAATTGTGATCAGATTCTAACTTATGCTATCTACTTTGTTATGGTTGTGCGAGGTACACGGGAGAAGATCAGTCATATAATAGCCACTCCAGGGGCAGGTAATCTTGTTTCCTTCTTCTTAAGCCCCTATTTCTAGAAGGAATTAAAAAGAAAAATCAATTAGGATCAACTCACATTTTTTCTGAGACTTAATCACTTGAGCTTCCTGATTTGATTTATTTTAGACATCCCCATCCAGAATTCTGCACCTACTAGGGACTTAAGGTGCCTAGGGCTATTCTCCTTCTTGATTGAGCCCTAGGTGCCCAATTTGGAAAGAATTGGACCTAAAAAAGAGCCAAATTAGGGTTTCTACTTTATGGTTTGAGGAAAACACACTTGGCTGAATTACAAGAAAATTTATTTCCTGCATTGTGTGCCACCCAAGCCGTGATTGAAGTGATCTAAGCAAGAAGACCCTAAAAAAATGCTCTAACATTCATTTGAATCCTTAAAACTTGGGACTTAATAACCTACTTGCAAACCACTCTGGGTGATTTTGGGTTCATTACCAACTCATCCTAAACTTTAGGGTAGGTTTGGTGAAGTTGACCCACCTTGTGGGCTAACCAACCTTCAAATTAAGTCATAAATCACAATCAATTCTAAAGTTCAAGTGAAATTCAAAGCACCATAATTCAGGACTAAAATCGGTAGACTTAAGGGGTCAAGTTGCTCATTTTGGTCTACTTGGATTCTAAGTGTAGGGGTCTTTGTGGAGTCTCCCTTCCTAGCTACCCAAGTATTTCTCGGGTGAGTGATTTTCTGATCAGGAGGTGTCATTCTCCTTGAACCTCCTTAGTCATCCAAAGATCTTTGGGCACCTCGATTGGGTCCATTACACATTCTATTCCTCATTTGGCTCATTAGTGAATGTTCGGGAGGAGGTCCTTAAGACCACCCTGGAGACCTCCATTACCAATTCATTCTCATCGAGGCCAAGCCTTGACTCACTTGTTTGTGCTACCTTCCAACCAGATCAATATCTCTTCTAACTCTTCTGCTTCTGAGCCCAGATCTCCTTCATCTTCATCCATGGAGAATTACGAAGAAGACCTTGATTTCTAGAATCAGCTACAGTGCCTCAATGATCTAGTCCATGCACACATCAATCCATCGTCGTATCCTCAGATGCGAGATCACTACAATCTTGCTGTGGTGGATATCAAGCCCAAGGTACAAATCCCAGCTGGAGGACTTGATGTTGAACTCAAGCCAAAGATAATCCATGCTATTCCTAAATTCCATGGCTTGAACTCCAAAGATCCCATCCAACACATAAAGCAGTTGAAACATCTGGCCCAGACCTTCGAGCTTGCTATACAAAATCGAGATATCCTACTCATGAAGATGTTCTCCTTCTCTCTCTTGGATAAAGCTGCCGATTAGTTTCAGACTCTGACCTATCCAATCAACACATGAGGGGAACTCCAAACTAAATTCTTATAGAAATTCTTCCCCGTTGGTCAGACAAATGCTTTAAGGGACCAAATCATGCACTTATCGCAAAATGTGGGAGAACCACTTCATGAGGCATAGGACTGCTTTTTGGATCTCATGCGGAGATGCCCCCATCACAGAGTTCCTAAGTGGGAACAAGTCCAGTCTTTTTACCATGGGCTTCATGAGGATATCAAGCTCTTTGTCAATGCAACCTGTGGTGGAAGCATCATGGGTCAACATGAAGATACAGTTTGGGAGATTCTCGAGAGCATGTGCAAGAACTCCATAAACAATGAATCGTTCAGTGAGTTCGATCGGATGACCACTCGTGCATTAACAAACATGCAGGGGGCACACAAGACTCAAGGTTTATCCGCATCCACTGATCTGGAACTAATGGCCAGTCGCTTGAACAAGATCTCAAGCATTGAGAAAAAGGTGGATGATTTGGTTCGACATCTACAGAGAACCACAGCCGCATAGAACACGTATGCGCAACTGCCCTCCAATAGGGGGCTGTGCATAACATTTACTACCACTCTCATCAGAGGATGGACCCATATCCACCCCCGTATGTTCTTGGTTTCTGAGGAAACTCCAAAACTACCTGCTCTAGTTGGGGGAACTCTGAACCCTCATACTTTGACTTCTCTAGAGTTCCTCAGACCTGCGAGGATCTCCACACCATCTAGAATGATCCATTCTCAACCACCTATAACCCTGGATGGCATAATCATCCCAACTTTACGTTGTCAGGGAATAATCAAAATCCGAGATCTCAATTCCAACCCCAACCACAGCTCCATGCCCATATCAACCTGCTCAACCTAGGCCCAGTCCAAATTATCAATCCGAGCTGACAAGGGAAGATCAAATGTCTCTAATTCTGCAAACCGTGGCTGACAATCAAAAGTCCAATGCGGCTATGCAGAAACATCACAAAGATGAGATCATAGAGGTTCGAAATCAGCTTGCATAGATAGTGAATTCTTGCCAACCTAGTGCACTTTTGTCTCAGCCTCTACCGAATCCTAATAACGTGCCAAATCAGAGGTGCGTTATGAGCCTGAAACAGGGCCAAGCTCACTACGTTTATCAGGTCCCCTCTGCTCCATCACTCAATGGGATGGACGCTTCGACATCATACTCGGGGTATTAGCAGCAATCACCACTTCTGCCAACTCCGAACCAAAACCAGGCGGGACTTAATTATGTTACCACCCGTAGTGGCAAGTCGACTCAAGATCCAACTTATCCGAGCCACTCTTAGCCCGGTACTTCAGAGCCTAACCCTAGGTTGGTTATCCAGGACACCCTATCCCAGATCTAGAACCTGAACCAATCCTATAGGAACCTACAGAGGTTCCATTTTTTGAGGCCTTGATTAAGGGAAAGTGGAAACCTCAACTCGTGGCATTAGAGGAAGATCTGGTCAAGCTCTTTGAGCAAGTCCAGATAAACATCCCCTTGATGGATGATATCCACCACATATCAGCTTATGCAAGATTTCTAAAGGATCTATGTACACCAAAGTGTAAGCCGTGAAGCAAAGATATGAGTCCGATTGTATTATCTGAGCAAGTTAGCTCGATCATCTTAAGCAAACTCCCGCAAAAAGCAAAAGATTGTGGCACCCCTTTGATCTTCTATAAGATCGGTGATTTAGAATTTGATCGAGCATTGTTGGATTTAGGAGCTTCCATAAACCTGATACCTACATCCCTACTAGACCATTTCGAGAAAACTGAGCTCAAACCAACTGAGGTGACCTTGCAGTTAGCAGACCAATCAATCAAGTCACCCAGCGGAATTCTCGAGGATGTTCTAGTTCAGATCTGTGATTTTTATTTTCTAGTGGACCTCATCGTGTTAGACATGGATACTCCTAAAAATTTGAGGAACACACCGATCATTTTAGGGAGACCATTCCTAGCCACAGCTAAGGCGAATATCAACTACGAAGAGGGTTAGATTGTGTTGAAATTCAGGAATCAGACACTAAAGATTGATATTTTTAAGGTCCAAAAAGGAATAAACTATGGGGTAATCGAGGAAGTGTGTGACATCAATTTTATGGTTGAGGATCCACTTGCAGAGGAAGATCCGATTATCTCTAATCCTCAACCCCAAGAAAATTCTGACCCACAGATAGAAGAGCTCAGAGCTAATCTAGATTCACCCTTAGCTCCCACTTTATCTTCTGAGGCCCATTCCGAACCCCCACCAACTGCTGATAACCTGGTTATGGAGTTGAAACCTCTCCCAGATCATCTAAAATATGTGTTTTTGGGTTCCAATCAAACATTTCCTATGATCATCAATTCCCAACTCACATCAAAACCTCGTCACAAATTCAATTTATGTGCCTTCAGTGCCTTTTGAGTTTCCAAGGTAGGGCTATCCCACTAAGCTCCTTCTGGCGTGAGGTAGCAGTAGAGGAGGGTGTCTAATTAGTGATGCTCGAGACCCTAGTAGCTGTAATTGGGTGCCCAGGAAGGCACCTGGGAGTCGTCCTTGTAGCCTAGAAATGGAATCGAGGGAGAATACAGCACGAACTAGGCTCCAAAGGTTGCTTGAAGAAGCTCTGTCAATGGTGTGAACTGCGAACACCTGCAAAGAGAAAAATGGCTTGATGGCCACATCAGAGATGCTCAAGAGCTTCGCTGTGGCACAGCGAGGGTGATGGTGGCAGTGGCGAGCTATGAGAGGGGTCGGGGATGGTTCACGAAGGCGTACTATAAATGTGATGTTGGTGGTGTTCGATAGGCGGTTAGGGCAAGCAAACCCCTTAATTTCTTGAGAGGTTTTGCTCATGTGGATGAGGGGATGCTTATGAGGTAGGTGGCAAGGCTTCTGGTTTTGTGTAGCGGATGAAGAGCCTCATCAGAGTGGTTGCTGAAGCGGAGTAAGATGAAGTCGCAGACGGTGTAGGAGCGGTCAAAATAGCAGCGTAGTGGCATGGTGATGATGTGCAAAAGATAGAGAGTTGAGGAGACTAAGTGGTGGTTGATGAGGGGGAGGAGCGATGTCGAGTCTGGTGTGGTCGACATCGAAGACGAAGAGAGCTCCGATGGGGTAGAAGCAGCGACAACGAAGAGAATTGGGGCGCCCGCTAGTATGGCATGACGTGGAAGAGGGAGAGGAAGAAGAATCTGCCACTGGTATTGTGAGTGGACAATGAGAGTAGTCAGAGAGAGTCTCCAGATGTCGTTGAGCCTTCCGGCCAGAGAGGATGGAGGAAGGAGAGGTATTCCGACCAAAAATAAGCGTCGGGAGGACAGTTTGTCCTCAAGGGTCTTTAAATAGGCCTTAGAGGGAGGTTGGAAGCTTGGAAACCAAGCTTTTATGCTTGGTAAGTTCATCGGAGTAGGACACTCACATCTCTCATGCATTCTCATGAGAGATTGGGAAAGAGTTGGAGCCTACGAATCGGTTCAAATCATAGAGAAATCTCTTAGGAATCTTCCTTCCAAATTTAGAAGAGATTGAGCATAAAATCAGGGTGAAAACTCTGATTGAAGGTCATTGGAGTTGTAGGAATAGCACATGGAGGCATAGGGGACCTTTTTGCAAAGAAGAAAACAAAGATAGGGGCCTATTTGTAATGAATTTCAAAAGTTAGGGGCACTTGTGAAATAAAAGGAATTAGATAGGATGAAAATGCAAACTAGGTCAAGATGATCTCTGATTGGACCCAAATTTTGATACAAACCTGATTTCGAACTAAGGAATCCAATGGTAAAGTTATATTTTTGTTTTTACCTAGTTTGAATGGGTAATTTATGCAAAAACCCAAATTAGAGTAATAGTCTATTTAAGACTCTATTTCAAGTCAAAATGGGATCAGATGGTCAAATCAAGGATGCCAAACCCTAGAGAATATTTTTCTATGATTTTTAGAGGATTTAGATGAATTTTATCATGACTAGAACCTTAGTTAATTAAGCGAGTCAGTTTTTAGGGTTTCAGATGTCCAATAATTCTTGAAATGCATGAAAACCCGTTTTTGCCTGCATAGACCCACTTATTAGACATTAATGACTAAATGACCTTTAATAAACCCCTGGCATACCCCGTGGTTATTATGTATTTGTGATAAGATGGAAGAATTGTAGAAATAACCCTGTTTTCATCTTTTCTTCTCAAAACAACTTAACCTACCTAAAAGACCTTCTGACTAATATGTAGGAGCTTTTATTGACTTTATAAGACCAAATTAAGCTAGTTATGACTTACAATGGTGTTCCCATCACTCTCCCAATCCCTCTACATTTGTCACTGCCAAAGAAGTAAAATACCAAGGTTCCAACTATTCTGCAATCTCCCATGTCGCACCCGCTTGGCCATCAAGATCTGCCGTGAGAGCTTGAGTTTCCAGATTAACACATCACCAGCCTCTGCAATGGCGCCACCACTAGTCCAACACCAGCAACAACCTACGCAAGCATTTGAGCCCTGCCCATTTAGGTACACCACCTATCCAAGCTTAGAGAAATAACCCACAAGCATCCCCTATGGCGAAGATTCACCTTCTCAAGCACAATGCCACCTACCACTAGCTCAACCTCAACTTCGATGGTGGAGAGATTACAATGATGCAAACTGAGTCCACTACAGGACCTCAACCTCACAAAGGGAGCCCACACTGATCATAGCACCTCTATAGTGCATAAACAAAAAGAGATCCTCGATAGGTAGACCTTTACAGCCTACTTAGATGGAAGGCTCTCATCAATGTCCCCATCATGCAACGAAGGTTTCCTCCAACAAATCTACACACCACAAACCAGGACCTCCATAAAATAATGCCTATGATGGTCTGTCGGCTCAAGGCCAAAGAGAAAAGGGCATGTAGATGCAAAGACAATAAGCCTAAACCTCCTTGCCACCAAGGCATCACTTTGTAGAGCTAACCTCAAATCCCTGAACTCCACATTGGAAATTGCCAAGGCCATTATTGCTCCCATTATCGCATTGCTTTTGCTAAAGATCACGTCTAGGGACTTAGATTCTCAGGAATGCACAATAATCGTTTTTGATAAGTAGGACAAACCCATTGGGGGAGAACGTAGAACACGTTAACCTTGATACCAAGGAACTCATGATGTCACATGTATTTAGGAATTCAATGGTAAGAAGTCATTTTTTTAAAAGATGGTTAGAAGTCATTTTCCTTCACTGTTTTAGTTAACAATAAGTTGTATTTACATATTTATACACAACACTGAGTATGATTACATAGTTTTTGTATTAAGAGATGAACATAAGGATTCGTATATATTTCATGTATTTATGTTTGCATTTTATGAAATATGTTTCCTTGGTTACACATAATATGCTCTACACTTTATGAGTATGTATTTCAAAAATATGTTGTTGACTAAATCATGTTAGGGACTAGAAAAAAAACATATGAATGTGTACCTCTTGCATATACATGTAGGTAACTTGTGTTTTCATGATCTCGAGCCTCAATAATGTGATATCTCTTGTGCCTAAGCTATATAGTCCTTTACTATGAAAACATTGTTATAGTTGGTAAACTACACATTTACATGGTCTGTCCTATTCTGAAACCAACTCACAAGTTAGCAAATTAATGCACCTAGTACAAGAGATAAATCATAAGAGAATACAATTTTTACATGTGAGCCATACATGCATGACTACCACTATTCACATTCCATGAGTTAGCCATGTTCCTAGTCAAGGAAGTTTCACACATGGCTTATGCTTAGATTCCAATAAGAGTTTAGGCATGTGTGCAAACCAAGACATGGTGGGAGAAGATTTATAGGGAGGATTACGAGGGGAGGCTAAGGTTTCCCTTCCCCCAACTTTGTACTTGTTTTTGTTACTAAGTTCACACATGGCTTAATGCTTGGATTCCAATGAGAGTTTAGGCTTGTGTGCAATCCAAGACATGGTGGAAGAAGAATTTGAAAGTAGGAGGATATTCTACGGATCGCAATGTATACTAGAGGGGAGGGGTAAATAGTATCGCCTTAAAAATTTACATGCACAAGTACAAATAAATCATAAAAGATTCAAGCACAAAGTACACCTGATTTATAGTGGAAACCCAAACTGGGTGAAAACCACCACCTAAGCCTCCTAGCTTAGGATTTTTTTGACTAGTCCAAGCTAGTCAATCCACTAATCGCACCACTTGAACAAGGGTGGCACAACCTCTTACAACCACTTCTCTTTTAATCCTGAAGAGAAGCAAAAACAACAACCACGGATCTTCCCAACAAACTTGGGATTCGTAAATCAAAGCAACAAAATAAAATAATAGAAATAACTTCTGTGGAACCTCAATAAAAGATCAAATCAAACTTTTTCGCAGAGGTTCGAGGTGTCGTGCATTGAAAAAATTGAAGAATGGGGTGCAAAAGCCTTTGGAATAGGCACAAGAAGCTCTACTTTTTGAATGGTATTTCTATTTGAAAGTTATGCAAAGATGGGTTGTGTATGACCTCTATTTGTACTAAAAGTTTTGCCTGAATAAGAAATTAAATTAGTCGATTAATTAAGGTTAATTGGTCAATCAAAAAGCAATTTGGTCGATCAATTAAAATAGTTGGTCGATCACTGATTGATCGGTCAATTAACTTGGTTGGTCGATCAAAAGGATATTTCTCAACTTCCTAAAATGGGCTGATTTGATCGGTTAATGAAGTTGGTTGGTTGATCAAGGTGATTCAGTCAATCAATTTAATAATTTGGTCGATTAATAACCCTAAAAACTTAGTTTTGAAAAGATACATGAAAAATCCATTTTTGATTTTTATTTGAGGTTCCTTACAATAATATCCTAGACTCAAATAAAGATGAAAAAGCACACATCAGCAACTATCTGCACTTGGCTTAAAAGCTGCTTTATTCCGAGATAGTCCTGAAAATGTTAGTCTAGTAATAAGCATAATTTTGGTGCATCAAAATAGAGGTGCTTACATTCTCCCCCATTTTGCTGACAACAAAATTATAATTTTGAAATTGACAAAGTTGCATAATATCTCCCCCTTTTTGTTTCAGCAAAAAGTAAAATATGCTGCTGGTGATTTAACATTGAAAACTCCCCCTTAAACATGCAATTTTGCAAGATAAATTTAAACATGCATTGACTAAGAGAGTAATCATTTAATTGAGAGAGATAATCATTCATGCAAAAAGATTCTAGATAAGCCATGCATAAAATATAAATGTTCAAAGAAAAATTAAGTTTTACATGCCAAAATGAAGATAAAGATAGAAATATATATAACATCTAATCATCTAATGATGCCGTGACGACATCCAAATATTTTGAAGTAGGAAATTCTAGGTGTTCTTCTATGATAGAGTTCAAAAGGTGTCTTCTTTAAGATTGGTTTGATCAGGGTTCTATTCTAAATATAACAAGCAGTGTTTACAGTCTAAGCCCAAAAATATCGAGGCAACTTTGACTCGCATAGCATTGTGCAAGTACACTCTTGTAAAGTCCTATTTTTCCTTTCAACTACACCATTCTGAGCTGTAGCTCTAGAGAATGCAAATTCATATTTTATTCCATATTGATCACCGAAATTGGTAAATGATTCATTCTCAAATTCTTCATCATGATCACTTCTAATCCTAATTACTTCAGATCCTTTCTCATTTTGTAATATTCTAACTAATTTGTTAAAAGCATCAAAGGTTAAATCTTTACTTTTTAAGAAAGATACCCAAGTAAATCTAGAAAAGTCATTGATTATGACTAGACAATATCTGCCTCGCTTAGGCTTTCAGATTTGGTTCGTCCGAACAAGTATAAGTGAAGTAGCTTCAATGTTTGTGAAGTGCTAACCATCCTTTTCGGTTTAAAGGGATTCTTAGTTTGCTTACCAACTTGACAAGAATCGCAGACTTTGTTTTCTTGAAGTTGATATTTGGCAGACTTTTGACGAGTTCATGTTTCATGAGTCTAATGTTTCCCATGTGAACATGACCTAGTCGTTTATGCCAAAGTGTTGCTTCTTCGTCAAATACGACCAAACATTCAAGATAGTCACATTTGTCAAAGTTTATAGTATAAATGTCTTTATGTCTATTTCCTTTAAGAATGATTTGTTTTGTTTCTTTATCACGAATTTTAAAACCTTTTGATGTGAAAGTAATTTATAACCTTTATCACATATTTGACTTAAACTTAGCAGATTATGTTTTAAGCCACTAACTAAGTGTACATTATTAAAAGAGGTAGAAGAGTTACCCATTTGGCCAATACCAATAATACGGCCCTTGTGGTTGTTCCCAAATGTGACCGCACCACCTTCTTGACAGTTGAGCTGCAAGAATAGGTCTTCTTCACCAGTCATGTGCTTTGGAACAGTCACTGTCCATTATCCATCTTCTTTCTTCTCTTTCCTCATCGTCTAGAGCCATGAGACTGAGAAGAGCTTCTTCTCCCGAGGTTTCTTCTTCCTTTGAACTTAAGTTTGAGCCATCCTAAGTTGTCGTGGAAGCTTTCTTCTTTCCATCTTTTCTGAAGGGCTTCTTCTTTTTGTCTGACTCCTTTCTAAGAAGCGGGCAGTCCTTCTTGATGTATCCCCTTCTCTTGCACTTGTAACAGGTGATTGCATCATTCTTGATTTCTTCTTCTAGTTCTTCTTGCCTTTGAGGAACTTCCTAAATTTTTTGGAGAGGAGGGCTTTGTCCTCTTCTTCTTCTCAACTTGAGGTTTCTTCGGATTCCTGAATAGCTCTAAGATCTATAGTCTTCTTCTTGGATCCTTCTACTTCTTGATCCCTCATGTGTTGGAGTTGAACCTCATACGCCATTAGACTTCCTATAAGATCGTCCAGTTTCAGGGTGGACGATTTTTGACTCTTGAATGGCGGTAGTCTTGGTTTCCCAGTCGCTAGTGAGTGAAGAATTTTTCTGACAAGGGCTTCGTTCTTGATGTCTTGATCAAGATTTCGTAAGGTGCTTATGATGTCCATAAATCTTGTGAACATCTCCTTTATTGACTCCCCTTTCTTCATCCTGAAAAGCTCATAGTTTTGAGTTAGTAGATTTACTCGTGTTTCTTTTACCTTTGAAGTTCCCTCGTGGGTAACTTCTAGAATGCTCCATTTCTCAAATGCGATTTTGCATGCCGAGACTCTATTGAATTCTGCTCTGGAGAGGCTACAGAATATGACGTTCATGGCTTTCGGGTTGTGTGTAGCCATCTTCTTTTGATCTGAAGTGAATGCAACACCGTCTTTGATTTTTGGGCGTGTGTACTTCGAGGAGATGACATCCCATACTTCATAGTCCATTGATTCTAAGAAGATCTGCATCCTGGTCTTCCAATAGCCGAAGTTCATTCCATCAAAAAGAGGAGGTCGAACCGCCGACTGACCCTCAGCATACGTGTCATCATTCAACTTTGACATCTCCTAGACAATGCAGGCTCTGATACTGAGTGAAAGTAGGAGGATATCCTATGGATCGCAATGTATACTAGAGGGGAGGGGTGAATAGTAACACCTTAAAAAATTATATGCAAAAGTACAAATAAATCACAAAAGATTCAAGCACAAAGTACACCTGATTTATAGTGGAAACCCAAATTGGGTGAAAACCACTACCTAAGCCTCCCAGCTTAGGATTTTTCCGACTAGTCCAAGCTAGTCAATCCACTAATTGCACCACTTGAACAAGGGTGGCACAACCTCTTACAACCACTTCTCTTTTTATCCTGAAGAGAAGCAAAAACAACAACCACGGATCTTCCCAACAAACTTGGGATCCGTAAATCAAAGCAATAAAATAGAATAATAGAAATAACTTCTATGAAACCTCAATAAAAGATCAAATCAAATTTATCTGCAAAGGTTTGAGGCATCGTGCTTTGAAAAACATGAAGAATGGGGCATAGAGGCCTTTAGAATAAGCACGAGAAGCTCTAGTTTTTGATTGGTATTTCTATTTGAAAGTTATGAAAAGATGGGCTACGTACGACCTCTATTTATGCTAAAAGTTTTGCCTGAATATGAAATTAAATTGGTCGATAAATTAAGGTTAATCGGTCGATCAAAAGGCAATTTGGTCAATCAATTAAGATGGTTAGTGGATCACTGATTGATCGGTCAATTAATTTGGATGGTCGATCAAAAGGATATTTCTCAACTTCCTAAAATGAGCTGATTTGATTGGTTAATGAAGTTGGTTGGTCGATCAAGGTGATTTGGTTGATCAATTTACTAATTTGGTCGATCAATAACCCTAAAAACTTGGTTTTGAAAAGATGTACGAAAAATCCATTTTTGAGTTTTATTTGAGGTTCCTTAAAATAATATCCTAGACTCAAGTAAAGATGAAAAGACACACATCAGCAACCATCTGCACTTGGCTTGAAAGACGCTTTATTCCAAGATAGTCCTGAAAATGTTAGTCTAGAATTAAGTATAATTTTGGTACATCAAAACAGAGGTGCTTACAAAATTATGGGGAGTTTTACAAGGGGAAGGTAAGGCTTCCCTTCCCCCAACATTGTACTTGTTTCTATTACTAAGTATGGACATATGAAAGGCTGGCTTGAAGTATTTTATTTGTACTCTCATAATAGTAGGTTCTTGCTACATCTGAACATAAGAAGGTTATTGATATAAAACATGAATAAAATGCAATAATAACAATGACCTTGACTTTTGTGCTGCAAACACTTGATTCTCTCACATATTAGGATAGAGATATGGAGGGATATAAAGAAAGATGAAATGCAAATAATGTGATAGAACAACGATGAATTATCGATCAGGATACCATTCTCTAACTAGTAAGGGATCCTTGCAGTCATAATTTGTGGCGAGCATCCTTCAATGTAATTAGTTGGATTATGTCTAAGTAAACCATGGATATTATATACATGACTAGCCTAAGGTACCTTTATATTAGTTGGCAAACCTACACAAAGGAGACAACTTCTTGCCACATTACGCGAACACAGTGCTTTATTTATAATGGTAATAATAAAAAATTTGGCTAGATGGATGAATTCCCTATTCGCAGTAGAGAGCCTCAACACTAGAACCCTCAGGTTATTACATGATGGAACATGAGTGAAATATTTAGGAATATATATATGAATCTCCTAAGGAATGGACAACTCGAGATTGGGAAATTCAAGGGGAAAGAGAAAGTCAAAATAAGAAGAAAGTATGTACATAAAAAGGAGAACTTGTGGCTTAGTCTTAATGAAGTAAATAATAAATCCTTATTGACCACTCACTCATGTCCTAATTTAAAAGCCTATACTGAAGAAATGTTGATCATTAAGCATATTGAAGTCACGTGGATAAGCCACATGGCAATGCATGCATACATGTGTGCGTGAGATTGAGTGGATCTTCCACAAGATCTCACGTGAAATGTTGGTTAGTCAATTGTGGAAAATTTTGTAAGGATTATTTCTTACGTCTGTCAAGTTATGTGATTTAGGAAAGTTTGGTTTAAAGAAGTTGTTAAGAGTCTAATTGGGATTAAGATTGATTAAGTTCCAATTTACTTTATTTATCCACTTTGTTATGGTGATTGGATTTCTATAAAAGAATACACCATGTTTTCTTGAGTTAGTTGGAGAAAACAATAAAGCATATTCAACTCCAAAACCCTACACCTCTTTATGTAGCGAGAGGTGAAATGGTAAATTGCAGCATAAGTCCAGGCAGAAATATAAACAAAGTAATACAAATGATAACATGGAGTGTGTAAATAATAACTATTGTACTATGCTAACAATCCCCCTCAAGATGGAGCGTAGATGTCAATTATATTGTTTACCCGAAATCATTGATGTTTAAGAAAATGAGTGTAGTATAGTCAATGAAAACGCAAAACACTTAAATTTATAAAGCTCAAATTCAAAAAGGAGTCTAAGGTTGTTCGCAGGGAGCAATTATGCAATTTAATTCACCAATCACAATTTATCAAAAGAATAAGCAATTGAAATCAATAAGATGCTCAAAATGATATTTCAATAAGAACTAAAAGAACAATGCAAAAAGATTGGGTTAAAATGTTGATTTGAATCACCAAATTAACCCTTTAAGTTTAAACTCACAAACATTCAAATAAATGAATAGTAAACCACAACCATTAAGCCACGTCAGTTAAGTACTCAGATATTCCCACAGTAACCAGTAGAATGCCTTAGATGACAGAATAAGGCTTTCAGACACCTTGTTAGAAGAGGCACAGCACCAACAGAGCACAAGGCTCTCACAAGAGCCTCAGATCATAAGGCACAACACAGTAGTAGAAGCTCAAGGGATTTTCTCCTTCAAGCCTCAGAAGAGGCACAACAGCAACCACGAAGGCTTAAGGGCCTCACACAAATCCCATAGAGGCTAAGTGTTGAGAGAGGGAGAGGGCTTGAATCCCAAGGTAGCAAAAACCCCCTCCTCCCTCTCAAATTCTCTTTCTTCTCTTTACAGCTCAGAACGAACTAGACCCAGGTAGCTGAGTAAACGGATCAGGAACAGTATTGGGTCCAGGCTCACCGAGTGTGCAAGTGAGAGAGGGTGCTTGGATGCGTGAGTTGAGGGACCCGACCCCTTGTGATCGTAGGTGAATAGCAGAGGGGACTTTTTCCTTACATGCAGAATTGAGGCTCCTTCAGTTCATGATATGGGACTAATGTCCCATGTCTTCTTCACGTGGCAGCAACAGGTGGTGTAGCGTCTAATTGGGGACAAAGGAAGCCCTGACAGTAGCAATTGACAACCTGGGAGAGATCTTGGAGATGGCTCACAGCACTTGGGAGAGGCAGCGACGAAGAACACGGCTGGAGAACTGCAGTGGAGGTCGGAGAAGGTCATAGCAACGGTGCACCGCTGGGTACCTGAAACTACGAATACGACCTTTGGCATTGTGAAAAATAGCTCAGAAGCTTCTCCTGGAAGAGGCAAACGAGATGGTGGGTTTGGCATGCGGTGAGGAGGCACGTGGTGAATTGGCGGAGTTGAGGAGATGGTGCGGAGGTGATCGAGTTTGGTGGAGGTTTTGGGGGTGTAATCCTCTTAATTTCTTGAGGGGTTTTGGTCATGGAGGTGTGGCGAAGGTTTTAAGGGTGTTGCAAGGGTGTTTGGTGGATTGTGGAGTGTGGTGTGCTCATCGAAGTGTGGCCGAAGCTGGGGAGGTGATGGTGGGGCAATCGTGTGGGCATACAAATTTGGAGTGTGTGTGAGTAGAGTAAGGAGAAGGTGAGGAGTCTAAGGAAGGTAGTTGCGGATGACGAGAGGGCAGAGGCGACGTCAACTGTGATTGGCTAGCCCAGAGAGAGGAACGTCGACGTCTGAAGGAGGAGGAAGCCCCTTACAGGTATGGCGAGGTGCGAACGACGGAGAGGAAGAAGGACCTACTACCTATAGTACGTGGTAGCAAGCGAAGAGGCCGGAGGAGGAGGGTCACCGAAGTAAGGTGGAGCAGGCTGAAGGTCTAGGAAATAGTGGAGTTTTTAGGCCTAAAACTTGCTAAGGAGCAAGGCCTTGTGTGGGGGGACCTTTTAAAGGTCTCAGGGCATGCCCCAAGCTTGGAAACAAGCTCAAGGAGCTTGAATTTTTAGGGAATAAGATCCCTGATCTTATGGAGTTTGCACTAGCTCTTAGACATGAATTGAGGTCCAAGACTTGGTTCAGATGATTAGGGATTCTCTCAAGATCATTCCTTCCAATTTTGGAAGGAATTCGTCGAGAAATCAGGGAGAAATCCCAGATTGAAGGTTGGTGTGTTTGGGTTCACACTGTGAATGGTGATGGGGACCATTTTAAAGAAAATGCCAAGAAGTTAGGAGGACAAATGTAAATTTTTCGAAAACTAGGGGCTTAGGTGTGAAAATAGAGTTTAAATGGACTAAAATGCAAACTAGGTCAAGATGGACTCTGATTGTGCCCAAATTCGTCTTAACCTAATTTAGATCCAAAGGATCTGATGGTGAAGTTAGATTTTAGTTTTAACCAAGTTTGACTGGGAAATTTGCACAGAAACCCAAATTAGGGTAGAAATCTGGTTGTGACTATTTAAGGTCAAAATAGGTTCAAATGGTCAAATAAGGACACCAAACCTCAAGGAATATTTTTCTATGAATTTTAGGAGGTTTAGATGAATTTTATCTTGATCAAACCCTCTGTAATTTAAGCGAGTCTGAAATTAGGATTTTGGGTAGTGTTTTGGTTCTTGAAATGCATGAAACCCCGTTTCAATCAGCATGGACCTAGTTATTAATCTTTAATGCTCATTTGACCTTCAGTTTACCCCTAAAAAATCTTGTGGTTATTCTATGCTCATGATATGTCGTTAAAATTATAGAATTAACCTTAGTTTCCTACTCTCTTCTCAAAATAGAATGATGTGGAGTTATAACGCTCAGATGGTTATGTAAGAGCATTTATCTTTCAATCCTGACTAAAAAGCGGCTAGTTAGGGCCTATGATGGTGTTCCCATCATACCCCCATGCCTAGCTTTTTCTTGTCCCTTAGCAAAAATCCTATGGATCAAACCAGGTCTCTAGGTTGGATGTAACCATCAGGATGCCTTACTAAGCTACATCTCTAGAAATCAGATCAAAATACCAACCATAAGCCTAGAGGTACTCAAGTACTAGCCAAGATCCAGACCTGACCAGCTTCAGCCTGAGTCCGTCGCAAATGTTTCTAAGGTCTGCAAAAACTGCCCAGAGGTTCATTGACCCAGCGGTTAAAGCTTCCGTGCATAGATGTAACATGTCTAGGTCCAGTTTTCCAGTGCATTTTTGTAAGAGAGAGATAGAGAAGGATTTTCCATTTGGAGAGTTTTCTCTCTTTTCTTTTTATTTTTCCCTAAATCTAGACTTGAATTAGCCCTAAACACAGTCTGTATCGAATTCCTTGTCCCAACCTTCAATCCTCGAAGGATCCTTGGCTTTCGATGCTTCAGGATAGCACCGCCCATGGCAACCCCCAAAACCATGACTTTCGACACTTTGAGATAGTGGTGCCCATGGTGTTCTGTAGCTAAATTTAGGTCCTACCAATCGACATTTCGGGATCCTGCCCATGGCACTTGAACCAGCATAAGGTACTTACATGCCCCCAGTAGGATATTTAGATATCCTAGGAGACAAGCACCAAGGAGATGATATGCTATTACGCATTTTCAAGGGGAATTTCCCACCTCTCCACGTCGGGAACTCGTCCAATCAACTTGTGTTGTTGAGCCGCTCCTAAGAAAGATCTTTGAGATGGTTTTTTAGAACAGAATACTTTTGGCATGATTTTCTTTAATAAGCACACTAAACTAGACTTAGTGTGTGATTTTGGGTGCTTAGGTTACCAAGTCTCGCAAACCAAGGGGCAGATAATGGGGCCGAATAATCCCTAAGCCTTAGACCTACTACATCAGCCTCGCACTTTCCTCAACCTCCTAAGGACTAATCTGGACCTTAACAAATATGTGAGTGTTTAAACCCTGAAACAGGTCCAAGAGGCCTAAGGTTGGTACTTATCACTAATCTCCTAAGTTTTAGCCTTCTAGGCCTTAATTCATCACCTGATCCAATCTAGAAGTTAGGTAAGTTCCATACGTAATTTTAAAATACTCTCTTTTTTTTTTATTGCTTCTTTTTCTCTTTTTTTCTTTTCTTCTCCTCAATTGATTTTCAGTTCAAATTGACCTCTCCTTTCCTATTTTCTACTCTCTTCTCTTTTTTTGATTGAAACCCTTCCATGCATTGATTTTCACAGTGTTTTACACTTTAATGCCCCCCATGCCTAAGATTTGCAATGTCCTCATTACAAATTAGGTGGGTTTGAGTTCAATTCAGATTGTTCATTAGAATAGGTGGGTGGTGAATGGGTTGGAATGACTGTTGTGGATGATTTCTAGCTCTGATACAAGCATCAAAGGTCGAGTCAACTGTTTTAACAAACAAATCCTAAAGTACAATATGATTTCAGCAAAGAGATATGTCAGAAGGGTTTCAAGTTTTTCAAAGATGACGGGTTGCCTCCCGTTAAGTTCTAAGTTTAACGCCATCAGCTAGGCACAATGAAGCTCAGGGAGAATGGAGATCAAAAGATACTGTAGCCAAATTTGAGTCGGTGAGTTTAAAGAACGGTTTGAGTCTCTGACCGTTCACGACAAAAGGTTCTGATTCATGGCTGAGTTTACTAATTTTCACAGCTCCATTTCCAAACACTCATCTCACATGGAATGGTCCAATCCATGTTGATCTGAGTTTTTCTAGGAAGAGCTTGAGTTTGGCATCAAAGAGTAATACTTTTTGACCAGGATGGAAAGATTTTCGCGAAATGTGTTTGTCATGGAAGGCTTTCACCAGCTCTTTGTAGATTCCCGCGTTCTCATACACGTCATTGCGTAGTTCCTCGATATTGCTCATTTGCAACCGACGGTGGATTCCTGCCTTCATAAGTCTAGATTGCACTTCTGTACTGCCTAGTAGGCTTTATGCTCCATTTCTACAAGAAAGTGACATGCCTTTCCGTACATGAGTCTGAAGGCAGACATACCTAACTGGGTCTTATGGGCGGTCCTATACGCCCACAAGGCTTCTAGAAGGTGGGCAGACCAATCCTTCCTATCAGGCTGAATAGTGACCTAAAGGATCTTCTTGATCTCTCGATTTGATAGTTCAACCAATCCATTAGTCTAGGGGTGATAAATGATCACACGGGTTTCGCGAGTTAGAAATCAGGGTTACAAGTAACTCGTCGTCGTAGTTGCAAAACTCGTGATCAAATAAAATTTATAATTGAAACTCGAAAAGTAAGTCCCAGGTCGAACATTGGGAGGCGAACATTTGTTTTTGGAAATCCGCCCTTTGCTTTTATTTGTTTTTGGTTGTTTTTACCTTTTTTAATTTTTTTGGTATTTTTAGCAAGAGATTGGGTTGATGAAAATTTTATCTACTTGCAAAAGTGTAAGAGAGAGAGAGGGAGAAAGAGAGAGAGAGGGAGAAACAATCATCTATTCATGAACAATTGTTTTTTACAACTATGAAAGCAGAAAAACTACACTACGAAAGCGTAAAAAGATAGAAAGAGGTGAGAGAAATCCCCCTCGACGGTTGCTCAGAGGATGACTCACTCTGATGTCACTTGGAGGAAGGTGGTGAGGAGTGGGATGAAGGAGGATGGAGCTAGAGGACGGAGGATGGGGAAGGACGCCGTCACGGTGAGGATCTTCTTCCTGAAGGACGGTGAGAGGATGGCCACGAGATGCTCCATGATTGGGGGTGAGGGGAGGGAAAACTAGTTGGTTTTCTACTCTAGAGGAGCATCCCAAGCTTGGGACAAGCTCTCTCTAGAGCCTTGGAGGTGGTGAGAGGAAGAAAGGAAGAGATGATTTGGAATGGTGGTGGGTAGGCCCTTTTATAGTGGAGGAAGAAAAAATTCGCCTTTAGGTCATTACTGACGTCCATAAACGTCGCTACAGCTGTCGCTGAAGATTCACCTTTCAATTCTTCTTTCTGGCACGTGCAGACCATAGTGATAGCTACAAGCGTCACTAATGGCCCGCATCACTGAAGATCCATGCTCGCACCGTTGGCGCCTGCTCCATTGGCGCGCACATCGCGCACTGCGTGCTTCACGTGCCCGTGCTCCCCACGCTGTGCACGCGCGCGCACTGGCATGCGCTATGCTGCTGTTGGCCGATGTTGGGTAGCCTGGATGGCACCACGTGGTGCCACTTGGGCTGTCCATTCTTCTTTCTTTTGTAGAGGGTGCCACAGTGCTCAGATCGAGATGATCTCGCATTGTTAGACTACGATTGTTGCTCCGGATCCATCTGTACAATCGGATTTTCCATCCAAAACCCATTTGGGTGTCTCATTGGCCCTTGGTCATTGATCTTCCTCGAACTTCGTACGATGCTACGATTATCCGATCTAGACGATTTCAGAGGCATTATACTCTGATCGTCGTCTTAATGAGATCCGTACGATCCGATCATCCATCCGAGGCCCTGAAATAAGTCTTCTACTCTCTTGACCATAAAAAGGACCTAATTAACCTAAAATATATACATCTACTCTAAATGCAAAATGATGCATGTTATGCAATATTTATAACATGAAATGCAAATCTAGGACTAGAAACATGCATGAATAAGCATTTTAACCTAAATAGATGTCTATATCAATAAGGAGTCGAGATATGATGCGACACCCCATACTTTTTCATCAAGGACTAGAAGTGCACATTCGCAAAGTGGGTCCCTACATCAGAGATGATAGGTCGTGGAATACCGAATCTAGAAAAGATGTGTTGATGAATGAATTTTATGACAACTTTATGATCATTGGTTCAGGTTGGGATGCCTTTGATCCATTTTGACACGTAGTCCATAGCTAGGAGAATGTATTTGAAACCATCGTATTTTGGAAAGGAACCCATGAAGTCAATCCCCCAGATGTCGAAGATTTCACACATGAGAATTTGCTGTAAAGGCATCATGTCACGACGGCCCATGTTGCCTAAGGTCTAGCAACGAGTGCAAGCCTTACAATAGTCGTGCGCATCTTTGAAAATCGTGGGCCAATAGAATCCACACTGGGGGACTTTTTCTACAGTTTTGTGTCCAAAGAAGTGACCACCGCAGGCCTGGTCATGGCAGAAGGACAAAATGCCATTGATCTCAGCTTCTAGAACACATCTTCTGATGATTTGATCAGCACCAATGCAGAATAGGTATAGATCTTCCCAAATAAAGTATTTGGCATCTAAAAGTAATTTGTCTTTCTTGGCCTTTGGCCAATCAGACGAAATATGATGTGATGCCAAATAGTTCACCATATCAGCATACCAAGGAAGTTCTGTCTCGATTGTCAGGAGGTGCTCATCCAGAAAATGCTCTGTGATAGGTCCGGAAGGGTCAATGATTGAAGAAGGAAGATGGGATAAATGGTTAACTACCACATTCTTCTTCTCACCATGTCATGAATTTCAAGATCAAATTCTTGTAATAGCAAGATCTAGTGGGTTAATATAGGCTTCGCATCCTTCTTTGTGAGTAAGTGCCTCATTGCAGTGTGATCTAAGTAAATGATGATGTGGGAACCCAGAAGGTATGACCTGAATTTCTCCAGTCCAAATACTACAGCCAGCATCTCTTTCTCCGTGATAGTGTAATTATGCTGAACCTCGTCCAATGTCTTGCTAGCGTAATATATGACTATCGATTTCACGCTAATTTTCTAACCCAGCATCTCTCCTACTGCGTAGTCAGATGCATTGCACATGATCTCGAAGGGTTGAGACCAGTTAGGAGAATGCAGGATTGGTGCTTGGGTGACTCAGTCATGCAGGGTCTCAAATGCATGAATGCACTCACTAGATATCTCAAATGGCATGTCCTTTGAAAGGAGATTCATCAAGGGGCATGCAATCTTAGAGAAATTAGGTATGAATCGATGATAAAATCCAACATGCCCTAGGAATGATCTGATGTCTTCGACCAAGTTAGGCACAGGTAGCTTGGAAATCAGATTGAACTTAGCCCGATTGACCTGGATACCTCTCTCAGAAATGAGGTGTCCAAGTACGATGCTCTCAGGAACCATGAAATGGCTCTTTTCCTAGGAGAGAACCAGGTTCACTTCAATGCCTCTTTTAAGGATCTAGACCAAATGCAGGAGGCATTCATCAAAAGATTCACCAAATATTAAGAAGTCATCCATGAAGACCTCAAGGTAATTACCTACCATATCGGAGAATATGGCTAGCATGCATGGCTGAAAGGTGGCAGGTAAAGGTGGTTGATGTAAACATGTTTATATCACATAAACCATCTATTTTTGTGCATTCTTAGGCATATAGTTGCATTATACATTATAAATATTGCATAACATGCATTATCTTGCATTTAGGATAGATTGTATAAAATTTAGGTTAATTTCTCCTTTTTATGATCATGTGATAGGGCAACATTTAATCGAGGCCTCAGCTTGAAGATCCAACCGTACGGATCTGATCAGGGCAACGATCAGAGTTCAACAACTCCAAGATCACCCTGATTAGACTTTCGTAGCATTAGATATAAATCGAGGAAGATTAAAGATCAAGGGCCAAGATGGTGTAAATCTGCACTTTAGATGACAAACCCGACCATACGGATGGGTTCGGATCGACAATCGCAGCCCAACAACGAAAAAATCGATCCAATCCGACATCCATGGCACCATCTATAAGACAAAGAAGTTGGACGACTAAGATGGCACCACATGGCGCCATCTCAACTGCCCAATCATGGCTGCATCATAATGGCGGTATGACTAGGTTTTGTTGTTTTGTTATAGAAATGGCGTTGTAGTACAGATAGTCATTACCACTATTACAATTTTTACTCAGAAATAAAAGATCTCCCGAGGTCGAACTCAGGGAGCAAACTGTATTCTAGAGATACAAAGTTTCTATTACAAAAATAAAGAGAGAGAGAGAGAAAAATTTATCTTGTTGGCTTCTCTTCTCTTTGGTTCTTCAGTTTTCTTATTTCTTCTTGTTCTTCCTCTATTCTTCTTTTTCTTGCTTTCTTCTTTCTTTTTCTTCAAAGCTTCTCCTTTTTCTTTTCTCTTCTCTTGTTCTGCTTCTCTTTTGTTTTTCTTCCTCTGTTCTTCTTTTTCTTGCTTTCTTGCGGTCCTGTTATTCTTTTCTTCTCCTTGCGGTCCTGTTCTTCTTTTCTTCTCCTTCTTCGTCCTCGGAGCGTCGTCTGATTTTTCAATCAGACGACTTAAGTAACCCGCTGCTACAGTGCGTCCTCCTTCCTTCTTTCTTCCTCTGCAGTCTGCCTTCTCTTCTTCTTCTTTTCTCTTGTGCCTGCACACTTGCAGTTTGGTCAGAGCAAAAACCTACTCTACCCTCCCCCGCGTCTCTCTCTCTCAGAATTCACTCTTAGGATAGCTCTCCCAGAGCTGCCGGGTAGTCGGGTACAGGTCACTCCTGGGTCCAGGCCCACCGGTGTGCGGTGGTGGGCGAGGAGTGCAAGTCGGGTAAACGGGTCGGGCCAGGTCCGCGTGGGGTTGTTGCGTACGAGGCCGAGTCGAGTGGGTGAGAGGGACCTCACCCCGTGGTCAGGAGGCAAACAGGCTAAGGCACTTTTTGCCTTTATGCGGGTGCGCGGCTTCGAAATCCCACGATGTGGGACTAACTTCTGCTGCCTTCGCGCGCGCCCGCAGGACGACTCCACCTCGCCCTCTGATCAGCTACAGTCGATGTCTGGGCCAACTGTAAAATGAACCACATTCAGCATGAATATAACTAGCAGTAACAAAATACAGCAGTAAGAAAAGGAAATACTACAGTATACACCACCACAACAGTAGAGCAGCAAATATGTACATAACATGAAGCATACAATAAAGAAGTACAGGGGTAAACAAGAAAACTACTCACTACAGTGGAAGAAAAGTACAGAAGGTACTACAAGTAACACTACTGGACCCTACTAGGCCCAGCGTCCTCTGCAGCTGCTGACCCTAGTTGCTCAACACCTGGTCCTGAAAAGTAACGAGGGTAACACGTTAGCGAAACGCTGAGTAGAGTAGCAACTAAAAGCTAAGGAAGCAGTAGAGTGTACAGTAGCTGTTATATTTTTACTTTCTTTATTTACGTCTTTCTATTATTTCACGATTGATTTATTTCTTAGATCCTTCACTTGATCTCGAATGTTCCTCGTGGGAATGATCTTGATTGCAGTCTTTTCCGAAAAGTAGAAGTAACACGTGGTACTCTCCTGGCCGAGAGAGTTCCCCGTGGTGGTCCTACCCTCAGTCAACCACCCCAAGGTCGCTGACAGACATAACGGTGACTACGGCACGCGCGATAAGCGCACAGGTAGCTACCTCGCACTGGAACGCGGTCAGTCGTTTCCGTTAACAAGTGCGCTCAAAACACAGCACAGAACCAGTATAGGGTAGAGCCCTCTCAATAACAGGGGTCCAACCCCTCCACAGTCCGCGCACCCTCACCTGACTACCCTGGTTTGCCCAGTGGGCCTAACAAGTCGGTGTAGGAGGCTAGCAGAACCCTGGGGCTCGTGGGGTAGCTAGTGCTCTCCCTACACTAGTAGCTCTCCTCTGTACTGCATACGCGAGGGCCAGCAAGTCGGTGTACAGTGGCCAAACCCACCCCAGTCTCAACCCGAGGGCGGCAAGCTCCCCTCTACACTAAGAGGTAAGGTGTGCTCTCTTTGGCACCACGTACCTAAGAGATAGCACACTTCCCTGTTTCACTTTCTCAGTTCCATTCTATTCTCTTTCCAGGAGTTCTACTCCTAATTCCCCGTAGGGTTCATGTTCTTTTCTTTTGGCCATTTAGGTTTTACCGTTCCAGTTTTACGTTCATACAACCCATGTTCTCAATCATATTTATTCATTCATAACAGGCAGTTGTTGATCAATTTACAGGCAGCTATTATTTCCTTTCTACTTTCCAAGACTGCAATATTTATATATTTCACTAGTTTTCTAGTCCTAGGATTCATGCCGTACCCTAGGATCTATCATTCAATCTAGTTTTTCCAATCCTAGGATTCATGCAATACCCTAGGATCTATCATTCAATCTAGTTTCTCAGTACTAGGGTTCATGCAATGCCCTAGACTCTATTAATTGTTCCACGATTGTAACAAATTTTGTTAAATAAATTAAAAGCCACTCTACCAGCGAAACTGGGAGTACTGGGGGCGTGGTCAGCAATCCCGCGTGCCTCCGCAACCCCCAAGACTGCAACGGAATGGGGTCCTAACAGAAGAATCAATCAGAAGGGGTTTCTCAGAACTGTATATAATAACAGTAAACAGGTAGAGGAATTTATTCTGGAAAGAACGCAACTCGAAATGCGGAAAACGGGCTCCGAACGGCCCTTAACAGGTCAAAAACGACGAAGCTATCCAAAATCAGATGTCTGGAACCTCTTCCAGACGTCTTAAAAGGTTGATCATGTTGTACCTCAATTCTGCGCAATCCTTCAGACATCCAGGAGCCCGCTGGAACGCCTGGCCTTGGTTTCCAGACGTCCGATTGTCACTCCGGAGGTTCTCTCCGTCGTCTGGCACTACGACCAGACATCTGATTCACGTGGGATGGCGACCCTCGTGCCTTCTCGAGTAGGACCTGCGCACACAAACACCGGCTCTCAACATGACAAATGCAGAAGAAGTTGCGGCGGATGGCTGCATGGCCGTACACGTGCAGAAAGGAGAAGATATGAAATATCTTACTTGTCAGACGTCTGGACAGTCCTCCAGACGTCTTCAACGTCGTCTGGACGTAAGTCCAGATGTCTGATTCTGGAAAATTTCCAGAACCAGAGCCCGATTCGCTCTTCGCCCGCGACGCACGGCCTCACCGCGCCCCGTCTACCTGTTGTCCGAGCTGCAGCAGCCTCTCCACGACACCCCACGCCTGCCGCTCCCCCGCCGGCCAACTCTAGATGCCCCGGCAAGCTCTCACCTCCGCGGTCGAGCTTTTTCTTCCTCTTGCAACACTCCCTCCCACACGCCCGCTGCAGCCGCTGCTGCGCCCTCGCTCGCTCGCTTGCTCGCAGGGAGAAGGAGAAGGGAAGATGGTGGAGTGGGGGTGAGGGAGAGGGGGAGCATTCTTATAGGTCAGCCGTGGGAAGAGAAAGAAGGAAAGCGGCGCCTGCAGGGAGAGAAAACGAAGGCTACGGGTTCAGTCTGCACGCGCAGGCGCGCAGACGCGAACCCATACACCGAAAAAATTTATTATCAGACGTCTGGGACACTTCCCAGACGTCTTAAACTGCTTTTGATGCCCATGATCATAACACTTTATGATAAAATCAAAGTTTCAAAAAGCAAAAGGATTACTTAATCTAATTGATTAAAAAGTTATAATTCAATTCCAAAACTTAAGTTTAAAATCTTAACACACTTAGTTTCTTAATTCAACTAAGAATAGAAAAATAAATCTTAAAAGATTTAAAAGATTCCTAATTCAAGTAAAATCTTGTTTTAAAAATTTTAAACACAAAAGTGTGTTTTTACAAAATGTTTAAGTAAAAATCTAATTAAGAATTGAATGCTCTTAAATACTTATATATACACTATATTTAAACTTCTGACCTAAAAGAAAATTAAAGCTCTTAATTATAATATATATACATTCTTCTTCTTTTCTTCTTTATTAATAATGATGAATATTCCCCTCTTATTATTTTTATGAATTTTCTTTTCAAATTTTTGTATTTATATATTTTTATTTTTATGTATATAAGATTTTTTCTAATTTTTTTATGATTTTTTTCAAAATTTTTTCAAACTTTTATGAAATTTTTGAATTTTTAAAATTTTTATCATTTTTTTCTATTTTTTTTAAATTTCGTGGATATTTGATTTTTATGTGTTTTTTTTTTAAAAACTTAAAGTGAAAATTTCACTTCAACAACCCCCCAAGCTAAAATTTTACAAATGTCCTCATTGTAAGAAAAGTGAAAAATATGAAGTGAAATTTTTAAAGTAAGTGTATAAGAAAATAAAAAAGGATGAAAACAGGAAACAGATATGTACAAGTGTGGTGGATAGAAAACCCTAGTGGAGCCGGTAACATTCTCCAACAAAATCTAAAGGATGTGATTCCAAGAAAGGTTTAAGACGTTGACCATTGACTTTGAAGGGTTGATCCTTGTTGGGTTCGGTGATTTCGACAGCTCCATTGTCGAGGACTCTAACTACAATAAATGGCCCTTGCCATTTAGACCTAAGTTTACCCGAGAAGAGCTTCAAACGGGCATCAAATAACAACACCTTCTGACCAGGTGCAAAGGATTTGCAGGAAATGAATTTGTCGTGGAAGGCTTTAAGTTTCTCCTTATACAGCTTTGAACTTTCATAGGAATCATGACGTAATTCCTCTAGTTCACTAAGCTGCAACCTATGATTTTCACCAGCCTTCAAGAGGTCTAAATTACAGGCTTTAATTGCCTAATAGGCCTTGTGTTCAATTTCTACGGGAAGATGACAGGGTTTCCCGTAAACAAGTTTGTATGGTGACATGCCTATTGGTGTTTTGTGGGCAGTCCTATAAGCCCACAAAGCCTCATCTAAACGGGAAGACCAATCCTTCCTATCGGGTCGGATTGTCATTTGAAGGATCTTTTTGATCTCCCGATTAGAGACCTCGGTTTGGCCATTAGTCTAGGGATGGTAAGGTGTAGAAATACGATGTGTAACCCCATATTTTCTAAGTAAATGTTTGCACTGGGCGTTAATAAAATGGGAACCGCCATCAGAAATAATAGCACGAGGTACCCCAAAACGAGCGAAAATGTGACTCTGTATAAAAGGAATGACAACTCGATGGTCATTTTTGCGTGTGGGTATGGCTTCAATCCAACGAGAAACATAGTCGACAGCAAGTAAAATATAATGGAAGCCAAAAGAGGATGGAAACGGACCCATAAAATCTATGCCCCAAATGTCAAAGATTTCACAGACTAGAATCAGGTTCAAAGGCATCATGTCTTTCCGAGACATGCCACCAAGTGTTTGGTAGCGACTACATGCCTTACAATAAGTCTGAGAATCAGCAAATAATGTGGGCCAATAAAACCCACATTGCAAAACTTTCGCAACGGTCTTTCTACCAGAAAAGTGACCACCACAGGCCTGGTCGTGACAAAAAGATAGGATAGAATCAATCTCAGAAGAGGTGACACAACGCCTGATGATTTGATCTTCCCAAAAATAGCATTTGGCTTCTGCTTTGAGTCGTGATTTGCGATTCCCATCCCAATCTGGCGGGAATTGATGTGTAACCAAATAATTAACAATATCAGCATACCAAGGAAGATCTGTGGATACAGTCAAAAGATGTTCATCAGGGAAGTGTTCTGAAATTGGTGGAGATGATTCGATTGTATCAGTCGGAAGACAAGATAGATGATCTACAACAACATTTTGCCTACCCACCTTATCACAAATTTCTAGGTCAAATTCTTGCAAAAGCAAGATCCATCTGATTAACCTAGGTTTCGTGTCCTTCTTAGATAGAAGGTGTCGAATAGCTGAGTGATCAGAGTACACTATGATTTGAGATCTGAGTATGTAAGATCTAAATTTTTCTAATCCAAATACTATTGCTAGTAACTCCTCTGTAACTGTGTAATTCCTTTGTGTCTCATTCAATGTTTTACTAGCATAGTAAATTACCACCGGATTCTTCTTAATTTTCTGTCCTAAAATAGCTCCTATTGCATAATCTGATGCATCACACATGATTTCAAATGGTAAATCCCAATTAGGTGGTTGCAAAAATGGAGCCTGTGTAACTCTATCTCTCAAAGTTTTAAATGCCAGAATACACTCTTCATTCATCTCAAAAATCGCATCCTTTGTGAGGAGGTTTGTGAGTGGTCGGGCAATTTTTGAAAAATCAAGGATGAATCTTCTATAAAATCCCACATGCCCGAGAAATCATCTAATGCCTTTGATCGAGTCAGGGATTGGAAGATTTGCAATTTGATTGATCTTGGCTCGATCTACTTGGATACCCCGCTCAGATACGAGATGACCAAGTACTATGCCCTCAGGAGTCATAAAACGGCTCTTCCCCTAACTAACGACAAGGTTAACCTCAATACATCTTTTTAGAACCTTCGACAAATTATCCAAGCAAATATCAAATGTCTCCCCGAAGACTGAAAAATCATCCATAAAAACCTCCATATATCCATTTCGGTAAAAATGGATAACATGCAACGCTGAAAAGTCGTGGGTGCGTTGCAAAGCCCAAATGGCATTCTTCGGAAAGCAAAGGTTCCGAAGGGGCAAGTGAAAGTCATTTTCTCTTGATCTTCGAGATAAATTGCAACTTGATTATATCCAGAGTAACCATCTAAAAAGCAGAAGAACCTATTACCAGCTAATCTCTCAAGGATTTGATCAATGAATGGTAAAGGAAAATGGTCCTTCTTTGTAACATAATTCAGTTTTCGATAATCGATACAAACCCACCACGAATTCACAATTCGTGTGGGAATGGTTTCTCCATATTCAGTTTTGATTATGGTGAGTCCTGCTTTTTTGGGTAACACTTGAATTGGACTCACCCAAGGGCTATCAGATATAGGATAAATAATATCAGCATCAAGCCACTTAATTATTTCTTTCTTAACAACCTCCTTTAGATTAGGATTTAAGCGTCTTTGAGCTTCTCTTGAAGGTCGTGCCCCATCTTCAATATAGATGCACTGAGTACAAAAATTGGGGCTAATCCCAGTGAGATCATGTAAAGTCCACCCAATTGCCTTCTTGTGATCTCGAAGTACTTTGATCAATTTGGATTCTTGTGATTCAAAGAGATGAGAATTTATTATTACAGGATATGTTTGATCAGATTCGAGATATACATATTTAAGATTATCAGGCAATGGTTTCAATTCAAGCATATGAGTTGAATCAACAGCAGGATTTGGGGCGGGATTCTCAATTGTGATGAGTGATTCAGATTCAGAGTCAAATTCAGGATTGAGTAGAGATTCCAATAATGTTTCATTGCTTTGAGGGAATAGGATATCAAAAAATGTGTCTTCTAAATCTAGAGAACTAATGTCATCCTCAAAAACTTCTATTGATTTTATTTCCTCAATCCATTCACAATCAAATCCACTAGAAGCTCTAAATATATCTAACTTAATTGTCTTCTCCCCAAATTTCAATTCAATCTTTCCTGATTCACAATCAATGTTGGCTTTTGCAGTAGCCAAAAAGGGTCTCCCTAAGATAATTGGGGTGTCTTTAATGTGTTCGGGTATTTCCATATCAAGAACAATAAAATCTACAGGGAAATAAAAATCCCGAACTCTTACAATAACATCCTCCAACATTCCTTTTGGTGACTTAATGGATCTATCAGCTAATTGTAAAGTCACATTGGTAGACTTAAGGTTTTCTATTTGAAAATGTTTTACCAAAGAGAAAGGAATGAGGTTAATAGAAGCTCCTAAGTCTAGGAGGACTCTATTAAAACACTGACCCCCAATTATACAGGAAATAAATGGAGATCCTGGGTCTTTCTTTTTTAAAGGAAGCGTACTTGAAATAATAGAGCTCACATGCTCTGAAAGTACAACAGTGCTTCCTTTCTTCGGCTTATGCTTAGGAGTACATAATTCCTTAAGAAATCTGACGAAAGTCGGAATGTGTTTGATAGCATCTAGGAGTGGGATATTAATATGTACCTATTCAAAAATCTTAATCAAATCTTCATCTAATGTAACAGGTTGTTTTTGTTTCCTAGTCTTCTTCAAAGCTTCTGGGAATGGGACGTGGGTTTCCTATTCTGCTGAGGTATTTTCCTGATCTTGCAAATTAGCGGGAATTGCGGGATCGGGTTCTGCACCTCTTCCAGATGTAGAAACAGGGGTTAATCTAGATGTACTAGGGTCTTGGGATAGGTTCCTTGGAAAAATTGGATCCCTAGTGGAAGTTCCACGGTGGGTTGTAACAGAGTTAATACCTGCATGAGAAGAAGAAACAGCTGAAGAAGAAGATGCTTGTGAATTTTGGAAAGATAGATCATTAATTATTGGTTGATTTGCAACTGATTGCTGTTGATTTAGATATTCAAAATCAAGATTAGAAATAGGTGGATTCAGATTTTTATTTGGATTCAGGGGTAATTGATTAAGGAGATGGACATGTCCCTGATTCGGATTTTGAACTCCCAGCTGTTGTCTTTGCTGGATATTCCAAGGGTTTGGAATTGGCTGGGACGGAAGGGTCCCTAGCTGACGAGATTCAGCTAACTGCGTGATTTGACCCCTAAGATCAGCCAATTCTGCCGAACATTGTCGTTGGACTTCAGCAAGAGCCTCAGCATTTTGTCGCTGGCTCTCTGTCACAGCTCTTAAAATCTGGTCTAGTTGTGAATCTCTATTTGGCCCTACGGGGTTTTGCGAACCCACGTAAAATGGCCTCGCATTGTGTTGCTAAAATGACAATGTAGGCGGGTTTTGTCTGGTCTGAGTCGGATATGATGGTCTTTGTGTACGGTCAGACCAAGAAAAATTAGGGTGATTATGCCATCCAGGATTATAGGAATTTGAATATGGGTTTGATCTTGCTGTGTATCCCTGAATGACGTTTAAATCAAGAGGATATGGCATGTTTTCTGCAACAGTTAAGGGTGGGGAAAAGGGTGGGTAAGATTGTGGGACAAAGGTCCCTCCTTGGGTTGGTGAAGGAGTAGATAGAAAACCCAAGGAAGATGGATCTCTAGAATCCAGATTATTCACAAATTCCCTCCCCGCAAGAATTTGTGAAACAAGTAAATACGCTGGATTCGTAGCAAGTAGAGGCTTAAGATTCTTCATTGTGTTTCTAACCTCGTGGAGATGCTTTGCTACGATGTCGACTTTGTCCAGTTTTTCGGCAATAATCCCTAAATCCTTTGAATTGGACGGATTAATGATCTCATGAATGCCCTTATGCGGATTTTGGTGATTCATATTCGCGCCCCGCAAAAATTGCGACATTGATGCATTATTGATCGAGTTTTCCGCCATTCCTTCAAATAATTCTGAAGCAGATTCTGCATTGCGATTTAGAAAATTCCCTCCACAAGAGGCATCGACTAGATTGAGAATGCCCTCTTGTAAACCATAATAAAAGATATGCATAAGTTGCCAACGAGGGATGTCATGACGTGGGCACTTCCTTTGCAATTCATGAAAACATTCCCACGCTTCATGAATTGGTTCTCCTTGATTTTGATTGAAAGTACTAATAGCTCGCCTTAAAGCATTGGTTCGACCAATTGGAAAGAATTTCTTCAAAAATGCAGATTTGAGTTCAGCCCAAGTTGAGATTGGTCTTGCTATAGTTCTATACCAATAAGTTGCTTTATCTTTAAGGCTAACTGATGAGAACCTCATTATGAGCCATAACAAGCTCATTTTGACCTAATACAAAGGATAAAAGCTCCTACATATCTCAAGGAAAGGCTTAACTCAGAGAATTCTGAGTTTAAGAAGAAAATAAGTCATAAGGGGTAAAAATGCAATTTTACCAGTATAATCTGCATACAGGGTAATTCAGGGCCCAAACATAGGTCAAAGCAACTTAATAAGAATAAAAGTGGGATGAGATGATCTAGCAAGGGCTACAGCAATTCCAAGGAACTAAATGATAATCTGTAACCCTAAAACAACCCACTTCAATTCACGAGGTTCGAGGCAAAGTAAAAATAGAATAAACCCTCTAAAATTCATAGAAAAATAATCTCTAGGGTTTAGAACCTTCAATTTGGCCTTCAGAACCCATTTTGACCTACATTGAGAACCATGCCCAATTAATAACTTAATTTGGGTTTTTGCATAAATTGACCGGTCAAACAAGGTTTAATATAGAAATTAAATTCACCATCAGATTCCTTAGGTCCTAATTAATCATGTATAAAAACTTGAGCCTAAGAAGAAACCTCCTTAACCGACTTTACACTTTGGTCCTCATATATTTACTTTTTGGCCCTCAACTTTTGAACCATCGCATTTTGGCCCCTAACTCTCCTTCGTTCTTTGCGTTCAGGTCCCCCCTGCAAAACCTGCCAGCACCATGCTCCAGCGACCTTGCGCGAAGCATGGCGCCGCGCAGGGTGAGGGGGAGAGCCTGGCAAGTAAACCGGGGGTGCCCTGCGTCGTCAGCTGTCGCAGGGACACCCCCCTGGTCGCTGTAACCCACCATACCGGCCGTGCGAATGCACGGACGGTATGGGCTTCCATCTCCGGCGTCCTCCGGCGAGGGAGACACGTCGTCTCCCTCCGCCTTCCTCCCTGTTTTGATCCCTATAAATACCCCCGTCGCTCCACCGACCTCGGCAGCTCGGATCTGACGGAGAAAACCCCCAACTTTCCTCTCTTCTCACTCCGGCAGACGCCCACCAGCTCCGGCGGTTCTTCCTCCTCCTCCTCTTCGCTCTGCCGCAATACCAGCAGTAGAGACTTCCTCCCCTGCTCTTCCCGCGCCACGCCGTACCCAGCTGGAGCATCTCCGGCTCTCTGCTCGCCGCCGCCCCTTCCCTGGGCATCTTCTTCTCCGGCGGCAGCTCGGATCTGACGGAGAAAACCCCCAACTTTCCTCTCTTCTCACTCCGGCAGACGCCCACCAGCTCCGGCGGTTCTTCCTCCTCCTCCTCTTCGCTCTGCCGCAATACCAGCAGCAGAGACTTCCTCCCCTGCTCTTCCCGCGCCACGCCGTACCCAGCTGGAGCATCTCCGGCTCTCTGCTCGCCGCCGCCCCTTCCCTGGGCATCTTCTTCTCCGGCGACAGTCAATACGACTGTCGCCCTGCCCCGGCCCCTTTCGTCTCCATAGCTAGGTCAGAACTCCCCCCATCTCCCCCTCTTTCTTTTCCTCACTGTCTTTTATTTGATTAAACCCTCGACCGCTCCTGTCCACCGTCACCCCCTTCGTCTCCGGCCATCCTCCGGCGAGCCGCTCCCATCACCCCAGCATCCCACAAGACTCGCCGACCACCGCAGAACCTCCGCCTCCTCACCCTGATCAACCTCCGCCCTTCCACTTCCCCCACATCACCCTCTGCAACCCCACCGGACAAACCCATCCTCCGACCCACAGTCCGACCTAGGGCAGCCCTTGCACGCCGCCCCACGCCTCACCACCACCCACACGAGCTTCGCCGCACTCTGGCGAAGCTCCCGGCACCTTCTGATTAGGCCGAGAGGCCGTTTTGCTGTGAACAGGCCACCCGACCTCCGCCGCCATTGCCGTGCAGAAGGAGCTACTTCCGCCTGCAGCTGCAGGCACGCCACGCCCCGCGCCACGCCCAGATTCGACTCCCAGGCCTTGCGAAGCATTTCGACAAAACATCAGGCTCGCAGCTGGGGCGAAGGCTTCGCGTGAAACCGCGATCGCCTGCTGCTTTCTCCGCTGCGGGCGCTCAATTGAGGTGGGACATTTAGTCCCACCTCGGAAAAGTCTGAAGAGGCGCAGCGGTTTAAAGCGAAAAAGTGCTGGAGGCTTACTGCCTCAGCACACGGGGTGAGGTCCCCTTCACCCGCCCGGTTACCCGGTCTCGTCCGCACTCACGCCCCGCGGATCTGACCCGACCTGAATTAGACTGACCTGCACTCCTCGCCCACCACGCACGCCGGTGGGCCTGGACCCGGGCGCGACCCGTACCCGACTACCCGGCAGCTCTGGGAGAGCTTTCCCAAGAGTGGTTTCAGAGAGAGAGAGACGCGGGGGGGGGAGGGTAGAGTAGGTTTTGTCCTCTGATGTAAACTCTGAAGTGTGCAGGCACAGGTGAAGAAGAAGGACCGCAGAAGAAGAAGGAAGCTGAGGGAGACACTGTAGCAACAAGCAGTTTAAGTCGTCTGATTGGAAAATCAGACGACGTCCTGAAGGGAAAAGAAGAAAGAAGGAGGGACGACGTCCTGACTGGAAAAAGAAAAGAAGAAAGAAGGAGATCTGAAGAACAACAGAAGAAGGCGAGGCAGAGGAGAACACAAAAAAACAAGGGAAGAACTGAAAGAAGAAAAACAAAGAAGAAGATCTGAAGAAAGGAAAAGAAGAAGAGCAGGACCGCTCTGCAGAAGAAAAAGGAAGAGCAAGAACATCACCACTGCAGAAGAAGAACATCACCACTGCAGATAAAGAAGAAGAAAACAGAAGATCTGAGACGAGGAGAAGCAAAGAGAAAAGAAGAAAAGACAACAAATTCTTTCTCTCTCTTTCTTTATTTTTGTAAAAGAAACATGTATATCTCTAGAATACAACTTGCTCCCTGAGTTCGACCTCGGGAACTCTTTTATTTTCCGAGTAAAAAAATTTATATATTTGAAATGATGGCAATAACTGGCTATACTACAACGCTATAACAATAAAACCCGGCTGTCACAGACGACCATCATTTTTGGCGCCGTTGCCGGGGAGCAACGGCTATTCTAGAGGTAAACATTCCTGTTTCTTTTTAATTTCTGATAATCTCCTCTCTTTTGTGCAGAAAACTACAGGAAATCAAGAAGACAAGCAACCGCGCGACAACCACTCCGAGGACAGGTAAATTTTTCCTCTCGCTATTAACCCCTAAAACTCTAAAGAGGAAGAAAAGAAAAGAACAAGTAATATAGGGCTAACCTGTCTTCCATACTTAGTAACCATAAAAGTTGCATGTTTTCAACTCATTAGTCCTGCACACTATTAAGAGTATTTAAGGGCTAACACATTCTTGCTTGAGCCCTAATTACCCAACAAAGAACTAACTGGACCAAGTAGAGCCAACATAAGATTCAACATTAGGGTTTTAGAGACACACTACTTAAATCAAGAATGGAGAAAATCCAAAAGAAGTGTGCCTAAACCATTGATTGAAAATATCTATTCAAAAGAAAACCTAAAACAATTGGCTCTCTAAACATTTGAACCCTAAAAGACAAGACCTAAAAGCTCTCAAAGAAAACAAGAGGTAAAGTTGACCCCTTGGGTCAACCAACCTTAAATTAGGTCACTCTTTGCACTTAAAAGACTAAAGTTCAAGTGAAACCTTAAGCACCCTGATCTTAAAATTGGTAGACTTAAGAGGTCAAGATCCCCATTCTGGTCTACCTGGAACCGCAGTGACAAGAGAGGTCGGGTGGGGGAAACCCTGTAACCCGTGGGGACGCTCTACCATGTAGGGGTCTTCGCGGGACTCTCCCTCTCTGGCTGCCCAGGTAATTCTCAGGTGGACGATCTTTCTGATCAAGGGGTCCATCTGCCCCGCACCTCTATAGTCACCCAACAAATTTTTGGGTGTCTTGATTGGGTCCAGCACCTGCTTATCTCATCCAGTCCTTCAGTATTTTTCAGGAGGTCCTTGAAACCTCCTATAGAAATTCACTCTCCCCGAGGCTAAGCCTCGGCTCCTTTGTTTTTGCAAAAATCATTCACACAGCCCTTCTTTCCTCTGATTCTGAACAAAATCCCCTTCTTCCATCTTGATTCAAACTTTGATTCTATATCTTGATTCCACCACCTGATCCAATTATGCAGCCTAATTACCTAGCAAGACTACCATTCAAAAAACCTGAATATATGAGATCCATGAAAGATAAGATGATTGAGGATGCCCTTGAAATCTATGAAATCAAACCCTCAACACCAATAGAAAACATTCAGGTTCATGTCCCAACAACCACAGCTTTCATCATGAACTGTGCCCAAATCCTATTGACTGAAATTTCAAAAGGATCAACCCGAGATATGCTCATGACAGGATACATTGAGATAGACAAATTACACAAATCTGAATACCTTCAATGCTTGACAAATCCGGTACTTTGGGAACAAAACCAAGATGCTCTTGAAAAACGGGTAGAGATGATGAGACTTTTAAAAAAAACTATCAACCAAAAATACCCGTATACACCAGAAATAGAGGATGAGTCATCTTGGAACAGTACTAAAAATCAATCCAGTTTCCCAGACCTCGGGACTGAGGCACAAGGTGGTTGTCGAATCCCAACCCAGATAGAAGACAATGTTGAATTAGGTTGGAATATTGCAGGAGAACACAATGATAAGCCAAACTTAGACCATGAATTGCCAAGCCTAGAATTCCAAAACTCCTGCAATAATGAGATCACTACTGAACCTTTTGAGGGTATAAATTCCGCCCCTTATTTTGATAAGGTAGCCCTCGAAGGTTATTTGGACTTAGGTTCTAATAATTCTACCCACATCCTAAGCCTAGAACCTAGATCCAAAACTTATTGGGAAGATTATGAGGCCCCTTTTGAGAAAGATCAAATTTTTGCAAAATATGATTCTGGGCCTCTATTCGATGAATATCCCTCTCCAACATCTTCAGAAAATCTGATCGATTTTTCAGAAAACATGCCAATTTATGATACTGAGGAGTTGGACGAGTTGGATTTTAATTGGGTCTATCCTACCAGCTTGGAGCTTGAGCCTAGACAGAATACCTTTTCGAGCTCAGAATTGACATATAGGCTAGACCCCAATCAGGATGCTGATTCCACATCTGATGATTTTTGCTGTGGTGGAATTCATGATCATGAATTTCATTTTCGCCAACTCTCCGACAATTTCAAATCTGACTATAATTGCGGAGAGATTCCCCTTCCTGAACACGCCAGGCCTATCTACGACCTCAGTTCTCATGACTCTGACTCCGACTCTGAGGTCCTGATTCCCGAGATCACTGATAACACAGAATCATTCCTTTTCGATCCTCAGGAACCAAAAACAGAAAATGCCAAGAGTGATTGTAACCCAGAATCCAAATTTTTTCTCGAATCCGATTCCTTTCATCCTACAGACACTCTTCCGGCATTTGATAGTTACCCAGAGGACTCTCTACAGAAAACCACCTATCATCTGTTTCTAGAAGAGCCCTCGTACACAATGGCCACCTCGTCCGCACACACAGAACAGATCAAAACCTCTCCCAAACCCCGACCCGCAACCGGACTCAATTTCTATTCAGATTCACCTCTCACCGAGTCGATTGCATTTCCACATCGGGTTTCGAACATTGATCAGACTACATACCATACTCTATCATTCTCTGATCACCCCCGTAGGGTTTCCGCGTCATTCATTGATTATTCTACGGGTCCCTACTCTGACCAGGCTAATTCGACTCAGCCAAACCCTGCGTTTACACTTCCACATCCATCTGAGCTTCATAGTTTATGGTGGGTTCCACACCTTTTTATCCACATCTATCAACCCACCAGATTGATTGGGTTTGGGCTGCATCAGCAGCCTGTTGATCTGAACAAGCACCTGGTTGGACCAACCAGGCTCTTAATCAAGGTGCTTGTCTTACAAAACTCTGCTGATTTGACCATCCCCTCACCATCGCATTTCCCTCTTGGCTGAAGGCATCAAATTTAGCGCTCAACGGGAGGCAGCCCGTCATTCTCTTTGAAAACCTGAAACTTGTTCTGACACCTTTTTGCACTTAAAGCTCACACTTTAGGACAGCCGACTCCACCTCAGGTGCTTGCATCTGAGATTAGAAATCGTCCGCAACAGTCACCCCGACCCATTCACTCATCAAAACAGCTATCCTAATGTATGAACTTAGTTGAATAAAAACCCCTAGGTTACAATGAGGACATTGCAAATCTTAGGCATGGGGGGGTATGAAAGTGCAAAACTTGTAAGAAAAGGTTTCAAACAAAAAATTCACATATGCCAAAAACACCATAAAAATTAAAAAATTTTTCGAAAAAGAATAAAAGGAGAAGGAAATTTTGTGAAGGAGAAGGAGAAAAGAAACAAAATGAAAAAGGAGTACAAAATTATAAGAAAAGGTGATAGTCATTAGTAAGGAACTAAGGAATTAACCTAAGTTCTAGACCTCATTCAAGAAAATAACTGAAAAGTGCATAATGAGATTAGTAAGAATGCAAACCTTAGGCATTCTTGAATAGACTCTTAGTACCCATTAAGATCTGGACACTCCTCAAGAGGTTGAGGAAAATGAAAAGCTGAAGTATTAGGTCTAAGGCTTAGGGAGTATTTGGCCTCGTTAACTAATTTTTGGTTTACGGGACTCAGTAACCTAAGCACCCTAACCTCACACACAGCCTGGTTCAGCAAGCGTAAAAATCAGAATCACGCAGAAGCGTCGCAAAATTCTGAAAAGAACACCTAGAATAGGAGCGGCCGATCAACACAAGCTGATTTGGACGAGTTCCCAGCGCGGAGAGGCGGGAAATCCCCTCGAAGATGCGTAACAAAATATCATCTCCTCGGTGCTTGTCTCTTAGGATATTTACATATCCTACTGGGGGCATGTAAGCACTCTGCTGGTTCAGATTCCATGGATGGCATTATCTCGAAGTGTCAATTGCCAGGGTCTGGATTCGGACACAGAACACCATGGATGGGATTATCTCGAAATCTCAATAGCCAGGGTTCCGGGGGTTGCCATGGGCGGTGCTATCTCGAAGCATCGATCGCCAGGAACCCTTGAGGATTGATGATGGGAGCAAGGAATCTGATACAGACCGTGTTGAAAAGCCAATCCTAGGCTAGAACTAAAAAGAAAGAGAGAGAAAACTCTCCAAACAGAAAAACTTTCTATCTCTCTCTTACAAAACGCACTGCGAACGGAGCCAAGGCTAAAATCATTTCAAGCACGGGTGCTTTAACCACAAAGTCCAATAAACCTTAGGTTAGTTCTTGTGGACCTTAAAAACCTTTGCTAAAGACTGAGGCTAAGGCTAGACAGATTTGGATCTTGATTGGTACTAGAGTACCTTTTAGGCCTATGGTCAGCATTCTAACCTAATCTATGCTCAAATAAAAGGCACCTATCTAAAACTATTAAAAACTTCATGGTCTAGAACAAGGGTTGAAACCTTAAGTTTTTGCTAAGGGACTAGCAAAAGCTAGGCATGGGGGTATGATGAGAACCTCATCATGAGCCATAACTAGCTCATTTTGACCTAATACAAAGGATAAAAGCTCCTACATATCTCAAGGAAAGGCTTAACTCAGAGAATTCTGAGTTTAAGAAGAAAACAAGTCATAAGGGGTAAAAATGCAATTTTACCAGTATAATCTGCATACAGGGTAATTCAGGGCCCAAACATAGGTCAAAGCAACTTAATAAGAATAAAAGTGGGATGAGATGATCTAGCAAGGGCTACAGCAATTCCAAGGAACTAAATGATAATCTGTAACCCTAAAACAACCCACTTCAATTCACGAGGTTCGAGGCAAAGTAAAAATAGAATAAACCCTCTAAAATTCATAGAAAAATAATCTCTAGGGTTTAGAACCTTCAATTTGGCCTTCAGAACCCATTTTGACCTACATTGAGAACCATACCCAATTAATAACTTAATTTGGGTTTTTGCATAAATTGACCGGTCAAACAAGGTTTAATATAGAAATGAAATTCACCATCAGATTCCTTAGGTCCTAATTAATCATGTATAAAAACTTGAGCCTAAGAAGAAACCTCCTTAACCGACTTTACACTTTGGTCCTCATATATTTACTTTTTGGCCCTCAACTTTTGAACCGTCGCATTTTGGCCCCTAACTCTCCTTCGTTCTTTGCGTTCAGGTCCCCCCTGCAAAACCTGCCAGCACCATGCTCCGGCGACCTTGCGCGGAGCATGGCGCCGCGCAGGGTGAGGGGGAGAGCCTGGCAAGTAAACCGGGGGTGCCCTGCGTCGTCAGCCGTCGCAAGGACACCCCCCTGGTCGCTGTAACCCACCATACCGGCCGTGCGAACGCACGGACGGTATGGGCTTCCATCTCCGGCATCCTCCGGCGAGGGAGACACGTCGTCTCCCTCCGCCTTCCTCCCTGTTTTGATCCCCATAAATACCCCCGTTGCTCCACCGACCTCGGCAGCTCGGATCTGACGGAGAAAACCCCCAACTTTCCTCTCTTCTCACTCCGGCAGACGCCCACCAGCTCCGGCGGTTCTTCCTCCTCCTCCTCTTCTCTCTGCCGCAATACCAGCAGCAGAGACTTCCTCCCCTGCTCTTCCCGTGCCACGCCGTACCCAGCTGGCGCATCTCCGGCTCTCTACTCGCCGCCGCCCCTTCCCTGGGCATCTTCTTCTCCGGCGACAGTCGATACGACTGTCGCCCTGCCCCGGCCCCTTTCGTCTCCATAGCTAGGTCAGAACTCCCCCCATCTCCCCCTCTTTCTTTTCCTCACTGTCTTTTATTTGATTAAACCCTCGACCGCTCCTGTCCACCGTCACCCCCTTCGTCTCCAGCCATCCTCCGGCGAGCCGCTCCCATCACCCCAGCATCCCACACGACTCGCCGACCACCGCGGAACCTCCGCCTCCTCACCCTGATCAACCTCCGCCCTTCCACTTCCCCCACATCACCCTCTGCAACCCCACCGAACAAACCCATCCTCCGACCCACAGTCCGACCTAGGGCAGCCCTTGCACGCCGCCCCACGCCTCGCCACCACCCACACGAGCTTCACCGCACTCTGGCGAAGCTCCCGGCACCTTCTGATTAGGCCGAGAGGCCGTTTTGCTGTGAACAGGCCACCCGACCTCCGCCGCCATTGCCGTGCAGAAGGAGCTGCTTCCGCCTGCAGCTGCAGGCGCGCCACGCCCCGCGCCACGCCCAGATTCGACTCCCAGGCCTTGCGAAGCATTTCGACAAAACATCAGGCTCGCAGCTGGGGCGAAGGCTTCGCGTGAAACCGCGATCGCCTGCTGCTTTCTCCGCTGCGGGCGCTCAATTGAGGTGGGACATTTAGTCCCACCTCGGAAAAGTCTGAAGAGGCGCAGCGGTTTAAAGCGAAAAAATGCTGGAGGCTTACTACCTCAGCACACGGGGTGAGGTCCCCTTCACCCGCCCGGTTACCCGGTCTCGTCCGCGCTCACGCCCCGCGGATCTGACCCGACCCGAATTAGACTGACCTGCACTCCTCGCCCACCACGCACGCCGGTGGGCCTGGACCCGGGCGCGACCCGTACCCGACTACCCGGCAGCTCTGGGAGAGCTTTCCCAAGAGTGGTTTCAGAGAGAGAGAGACGCGGGGGGGGGGAGGGTAGAGTAGGTTTTGTCCTCTGATGTAAACTCTGAAGTGTGCAGGCACAGGTGAAGAAGAAGGACCGCGGAAGAAGAAGGAAGCTGAGGGAGACACTGTAGCAACAAGCAGTTTAAGTCGTCTGATTGGAAAATCAGACGACGTCCTGAAGGGAAAAGAAGAAAGAAGGAGGGACGACGTCCTGACTGGAAAAAGAAAAGAAGAAAGAAGGAGATCTGAAGAACAACAGAAGAAGGCAAGGCAGAGGAGAACACAAAAAAACAAGGGAAGAACTGAAAGAAGAAAAACAAAGAAGAAGATCTGAAGAAAGGAAAAGAAGAAGAGCAGGACCGCTCTGCAGAAGAAAAAGGAAGAGTAAGAACATCACCACTGCAGAAGAAGAACATCACCACTGCAGATAAACAAGAAGAAAACAGAAGATCTGAGACGAGGAGAAGCAAAGAGAAAAGAAGAAAAGACAACAAATTCTTTCTCTCTCTTTCTTTATTTTTGTAAAAGAAACATGTATATCTCTAGAATACAACTTGCTCCCTGAGTTCGACCTCGGGAACTCTTTTATTTTCCGAGTAAAAAAATTTATATATTTGAAATGATGGCAATAACTGGCTATACTACAATGCTATAACAATAAAAAAATCGGAGGCCCCTAAGACCATCACTAACAGAGAACATTTTCATTATTAGGATTTCCCTATTTTGATTTCAAGAACCAAGAGTTTGAGATAAATTTTTAAGATCTTCAATGTGTTGAAATGGATCCTCGAATGCAAATCCGTGAAAGTGGGGGATTAAACCTGTAATGTTTGGCTTTAATTCTGGACCCTTTTCCCCAATAGGAATCCTAACATTAGGCTCTACTTGTGCATTAGATGGGTTATAATAATCTCTAAGTAGAGGCCTTGGATGATTGATCGGTAAATCATGATTTTCAAAACCTGCCTCAAGTCGAGGTGAAGAATGGGTTTGCAAAGTTTGTAAATTATTTAAGGTTGCTGTTAATAAATTGATTTGTCTTGTTTGCTCTAGCATCCTAAGGTTCTGGTTCAAGAGCGCCTCATGAACATCAAAAGGCGGCATCTCCCCTTGACCAGAAGAAGAAGGGATCTCGGGATTAAGATTCTGCATTGGATCCATAGAAGTTGATGGATCAGACGGGAAAACCATTGGTTGCTTATCTGCAACCGGCCTAGGATCACCTGTCAACGGTGGTGCGAGAGGCGGATGCAAGGATCGCCTCCCGTCCATAAATGGAAAATAAATGTACAAAGGCACACGCACACCACCGATACAAAAAACAGCGGCACAAAAAACCCGCAAAACAGCGTAAAAGATGTGGGTTTTGCTCTTCTTTCAAAGGAAACAGATTTAAGTCACCAATTTTACTTCCTCTTTTTAGTTAATCTTTTTTCAAAAATATATCAAGTAAACTACAATGGCAGCTTTTTATATCTTTTCAAACAAAAATATGTGGTCTTTTTAATTCTCAAAGACAGGGATCTACACGGGTTTTCTCGTGTTTTCCCGTTGATGTGAGAAAAACAGTTTAAAAATTTCCCGAGTCAGATCACAAAAGTACTAGCAGGAAATGCACTCCTAAGAGTGTATGCCTATGTTATGCTGCTGCTAGTCAGATAGAGATGTATTTTTGTATTTTTTTTATTTTTTAAATGCAACAAACAAAAGATTAAGAAATACTCACAAAGAATGAAAACAGCAAAACTAAATCCCACCTTCTCCTGAGATTACCCACAAAGGTAAACTTGAAAAGAAGATAGAAAATAAAAACAAAACAAAACAAAACACACTAATTAAAACAAAAGTTAGTAAAATCAAAACTATTTACAAAATACCTCCTAATTAAACAATTAATTTTTTTTTAAATTTTAGTGAATCAAAATATTTCCTCCCCAGCAATGGCGCCACTAAAATGGCATGTGTTTTTCACTCAACTCAGTAATTAAGTTAATTTCACTTAATTAAGAGTAGAAGAAATCACTTAGGTTAACTCGAAGTTGTGTCGATTGTGTAGTATAGGGTCAAATTAACCTAACATTTTAGAAATTTTTACTGGATGAGTCCAGATCGTTCACTGGGAGGCATAATAATTTTTTTCCAAATTCACCAATTTCCTTTTATCTCTTTAAGTTTAGGAGGTAAAACTAGTTTTACTTTTCAAAACATGAATTTTGTCAAATATTTAAACTATGAAAAACAGACAAAATTCCATATGAAACATATTTACTCAAAATGTTGTACTTTATTAACAAGTAAACATGCTATTTTTTTAATTTTATTCTAAGAAATTAAGGCAATTAGAAAATTATCCAATTAAACATGCCTTTTACAATTAAGAACAAAAAGATACTCATGCAAGAGAAAATTCATTTATCTCTTCATCTCTCTACAGCCTCTAATCTTCCTCTCTCTTTCTTTTCTTCTCTCTTTTATTTTCTTCTCTGTCGAGCTCTCTTTCTTCTTTTTGTTCTTGTGTTGTTCCTTCCTTCTTATCTTCCTTCTCTTCTTTTTTTCCTTAAATCTTCTCCTGCCTTCTCTTCTTCCCTTAGTTTTTCTCCTTTGTTCCTTAGTTTTTTTCCTTAACACTTCTTAGCATCCGTGCTCCTTTCTTCCTTAGCCTTTGCATCCTTCAGCACTTAGCTTTCTTCAGCGGCTTCTCTTTCCTTAAGCTTTCAGCTGAACTGGGTTTTTTACTTTTTAAACCAAAAGTTTTTGTATTTGCGACGAGGTCCTTTCGAGGACACACAACACCCTGAGACCAAGGTGGGGCCAGACCCTACTCAGTCCTCGCCTAATCTCGGTTAGGTTTGTTTTAGTTTATTTCTTAATCGGTTCACAATATCGAGCTACATCGGCTAAACCTGGCCTCCCAGGCCAAACTCGCCCTCCCAGGGCACATTCACATCTGCATGCCCCCAAGGGTGCACACACCCGCAGGCTAATGCCCACACACACACAAATACAATGCTCAGATCAGAATCGGAACTGGTGAGCCGAGTGCTGACGACTGCATAGCCAAAGGAACAAAATAGTTTTATACCCAGGCGCACGCAAGTGGATATCCGAGGTGAGACAAACATTCCCCTTCCAGACCCGAATTCAATCGATCATAACTTTCTACCTAGAGCTCCAAATTGGATGATTTAAAGTTCGTTGGAAAGCTCTAAGGGTAATCTACACAATTTTAGGGTCAATTTAATGTTTTAATGATGTTTGGCTCTTCAATTTAAGGGATGAAATCATGGGTTTCTACGGGTTTTATAAAAGCCTGGAAATGTTTTTAACTCAGGGAAGTCCTCAGATGGACTTCTCTCATCTATTAGAAGGTCTGTATATATTATATAAGCAATTCCACTTCTATTAGAATGGATTTTAAGTTCTCAAGACCTACAGAACCTGCAGAGAAGCTATTCTCTTCTCTGAAATCTTCAGAGATTGATTTACAGATTTCAACAAGTGCAACAGACACTTTAAAGTGTTCTTAATCTATTTAGATTAATTCTAAGGGTTATAACTAATCAATCTGGGCAGGTTTTAGATTTGAATTTCATCAAAATAGTGCTTCTATTGGTTTGGGTTTGAGAGTAACCCAAATTGGTAGAAATAAAATCTTCACACATACATCATCTGAGCTTACTTTAATCGATTTCAGATCATCAAATAAGATTCCAGAAACAACTTGCACATCTTAATTCCTCAATTTAAGCTCAGAACACCATTATCAGACTCAGGTTTGACTATGGAAGCTCAAAAATTGACTTTTTGTTTAGAGCTTCCACCTAAGAAATTAATGCATCAATTAGAGTCTTCATCATCTGGTACTCACTCAGATCTTCAAATTTGAGTTCTGTCCTTAATTTCTAGGGTTTCAGGCTCGCTACCTGAACTAAAATAGGTATGTGTTCGATAGAGTTGTTCAGTGTTTGTTACAATGTTTTAAAGACTTAAATAGCTTCAGTGCATCGCACTGAAGCTTCTGAGCTCATTAAATGTTTCTCAAATCCTTCACAACAGTCTTCTCCAACTCACCAGAGTTGGGGAAGATGAAGTTACATCTAAAGCTCCAGTGATTGAAACATCAAACAAATATCTTTAAAATGATCAGTAATCCTTATAATAACATTATGGAACCACTTAGCAATTTTAAGAGGCTGCTACACAACTTTGGCTCGCCAGAGCTCCAGTGAGTCTAGAAAATATAAATTGCATGTACAGATTGACAAAATTAACCATTTTTTATCCAAAAATGATCCTGAGGTTACAAGGAACCTCAGTATCACTTTAAATTCTTCATTTGTTCATTGAAATATAAGATTTGACAGTAAGTTCGTTTCTTAAAAATTTGATTGGTTTAAGCTCAGGACTTGATTTAACTACTCGAATGAGAAGCTAAATCAAGTCAACAGATGTTATTAATCATAAATATATATTTAATTTATAGTTTGAAATGTTCCTGAGCTGCCATGGACAGCGAGCTCAGGGACTTGATTAAGATTGGGCATTTAATTATAGATGAAAATAATAGGTAATATAATGTCGATTAAGGTTCATTAGTGGTGATAGGTGATGAAAGAACACAGTGAAGGTGGAATTAGGCCGATTACTGTCACCATGGATAGTAAGTAGTTGGTGAAGGTGAGATTTCAATTAGGCATTTAGGTGATTTAATTAATCGATTAAGTGGATTAGAAGTGATCATGGAAGTTAAAAGAAGGTGTACAGTGAGTTAAAAGACAAAATTAAGGTCTCTGGTGAGCTCAAGGAACTCGCTGGAGTCGGAGGAGATGAAGCTAAATTCTGACATTACTCTAACCTAACTAACTAAACTAACTAAGCTAGCCTACTCCTACTCCTACTCCTAGTCTACTGTTACCTGGATGAAGGGGTCAATAGGGTTCCGCCGAAGTTTCATAGCGGATGACGAAATCAGAGGGTTGAAGAAAGATCTCCAGCAGGCGAATTTGAGGTGGAGCGGAGGAATCCTAGGGTCGGCACCTTTGTCAGAGGTGCGGAAGACCACGGCGAATCTCCTCAGCTACTTAAGATGGACGGAGGAAGTCGGAAGATGGAATGGGGAATCGCCGGAGGTTTGGAAGAATAGCCTATCGAAGTTGGCTACAGTGTTAGAAGAGAGAAGGGAACCAACTTGCCTAAAATAAGAGGTGTGAGGGGGTATTTATAGTAGTTTGCGGCGAAGAGAGGGGCGAGGTCTGGCCGAAGAAGAAGCTCGAGGAGCTTAACCTCCGTCGTCGTCTCCGACGACGGTGAGGTTAACTCCCACTAAAAAATAGGATTCTTGGTTAATCCAGACCGATGGATTAAATGTAGGTGGTGAACGCAAGCTGCAAGAGCTTGGGCAAAGAGGAATGATGTCGGCAGGGCGGTGATCGCACGGTGGGATGACTCTCTGCCGCCAGCAGTTCGTTTGGCTGGAGAAGAAGAAGAAGAAGACGAAGAGGGACTTAGAAGTAATAAAACTTAAGGACCTATATGATAAATAAGGACTCGACTGTAATGAATATTAAGGACTAAAATGTAAACCCAGGTTTTGAAGGTTTATTTTAATTTAGATCTTTTTCAACTTTTTATATATATTGGTAAATAAGGTAAATATTATGTTTACACCTTGAATTTACATTTTTGACCTTTTTAGATTAATTTATTAGATTAAGTAAAATCACTTCAGTTATTACATACTTAGGTATACATTATACTTAAGTTACTTATCTTATTAATTAAGGAAATGATTAGTAGGATTTCGAGTCCAATTATTATCTAATTTATTAATAATGTTATTTGAATGATAAAATGTCATTTTTAACTTATTTTAATGTCCTTAACTAAATATCCCTTATTCTATAATTAACCCTTATATATTCATAACCCTAGCTAATTAACTAGGAAGACTAGTTAATTAGGGGTAATTAGAGATCATGATGAGTGTCTCATTAGCATGCACCACTGAAGACCAAAAGGGAGATTGTTTATGGGGGTTTAAACGTTTTTTCTCATCATTGGCAGACCCATAACTGTCCTGAATTATTTCTGTCCATAATTTTTTTCCCCCTCCAGCAACCGAACAGCCCACTTCAACAACAAAGCATCATTAAATTCCTTAAGGGATTGAACACCTGATGTAAACACATTATTGAGGGTAAAATGCCTATTCATGCATATTCCTAGGCTTAGATTTGCATTTCATGTTATAAATATTGCATAATGCATCATTGTGCATTTAGAGTAGTATATATTTTGGGTTAATTAGGTTCTTTTTATGGTCAGGAGAGGAGAGGATTTATTTCAGGGCCTCAGATGGACAATCGAACCGTACGGATCTGATTAATACGACGATCGGAGTCTAACGCCTCTGAAATCATCCAAATCGGAGTCCCGTAACATCACATGAAGCCTGAGGAATATCAACAGCCAGGGGACAATGCGACATCCATATGAGTTTCAGATGGAAAATCCGACCGTACGAATGGATTCGGAGTGACGATCGCAATTCGACATCGCGGGAATCATCCCGCTCTGAGCACCATGGCACCCTCTACAAAAGAAAGAAGAATGGACGGCCCAAGTGCTGCCATGTGGCACCATCCAAGCCACCCAACGCCAGCCAGCAGTAGCAGCACACGTGCACAGCCGCAGCCGCGCGCAGCGCACACGCACAGCCACGGCCGTGCCCAGCACACCGCGCATGGTAGCAGTGTAGTGCATGCCGCTCGCGCGCGCAAGGCAGGGGGAGCAAGGGCGCATGAAGCGCGCAGTGTTAGCAGAGCGCGCCAGCAGGGCGAGTGCGAGCGGGGCAGGCGCGGATCTTCAGCGACGCACCTTTAGTGACACTTGCAGCTGTCACTAATGGTCTGCTCATGCCAGAAAGAGGATTTGAAAGGCGGATCTTCAGCGACAGCTGCAGCGACGATTATGGACGTCACTAAAGGCTCGTGTGTGCCAGCGAGAGGAATTGAAGGGCGAATCTTTAGTGATAACTGCAACAACGTTTGTGGATGTCAGTAAAGACCCAGATACAATTTTTGCCTCTCCTCCACTATAAAAGGACCTACACCCCCTCCCTTCCAAGCCATCTCTACCTACTCTACTCCCACCTACTCCCAAGCTCTAGCAAGCCTACCAATGCTCCATTAGAGTTGTTCTCAAGCTCCCAAGGTGCCTATTAGTGTAGCGAAACTCTGCCACACCAAATACTCCTCCAACTTCCCATCTCCCTTTATAGGTCACCTTGGAGCCGTCCTCTCACCTCCATTCCGGTAGCAGATCAACTCCATCTTCTCACCTCCATTCCAGAGCTATGCCGAAGCTTTCCTCAACCCGACATCCTCCAGCATCTCACCTCTGTCGTCCCACTCCTCACCTCCTTCATCCGAGCTTCTGCCAAGCACCGTCGTCTCACCGAACAGCCGATTTGAGAGATTTCCTCTCACCTCCCTCTCTTTTTATGCTTTTGTAGTTCATTGTAATTGCCATTATAAGTAATATATATCAAATTTGTTCCAGATCGCTATCTTGTGATACGTTTGCTTGATTTCTTTTATTCCAAAAATACAAAAAAATATCAAAACCCTAAAATACCAAAAAGAAACGAAACGAAGCACGATTTTCACGTAAAGAAAACATCGCCTCCCTACGTTCGACTAGGGACTCCTTTGGAGTTTCCGTATAAATTTTATCTGATCGACGTGTTTTACAACTACGATGATAGGTTACTTGTAACCTCGATTTCTAAACACGCAAAACACATGAGACCAACACCCATGCCACCAATCTTTTTTGGCTTGCAAATTGAATCCCACTTCAAAGGTTGAAGAAAAGCCCCTTGGTGAGAGGCCCCTTTCCAGAAGAATCTTTTACGCATCACATCAAGTTTTTTTCAGATTGACTTCGGGGTTTTGAGAATAGAGAAAAAGAAAACTGGAATTGAAGTGATGACAGAAATCAGTAATATATACCTCCCCGTTTTTGATAGGTATCTACTGCTCCAGACCTCCAATTTCGTAGCCACCTTTTCATATAGGAAAGACCAATCTGCTTTCCTTATTTTAGAGCATTTCAAAGGCAAACCTAGATATTTGATAGGTAGTGAGACCACGAGTGTACCTAGAATGGTAGAGATGTCATTCTGTATCATTCCATTCATCCGAAAATAGACCAGGGAAGATTTATTTCCATTAAGTCTGAGACCAGAAATCTCCCCAAAAATCTTTACCATATGTAAAAGTGCTTGCGCTTCCCTCTTCCCCCCTTCCATAAAAAAAATAGTGTCATCTGCATATTGGAGTATGGGAGCTAAAGCCCTATTATTAGACATTGAGTACCCCCTTATGAATCCATCCACTGCCAATTTGCAGGCGTATCTTGCCAAAGTATCCACTGCAAGATTGAAAATCAAAGGGCAAGTGGGCATCCTTGCCTAACTCCACACTGGGGCTGAATCCAAGAACGACATGGTTTCCCATTTATCAATGGGGAAAAAGAGGCTGTTGTGATGCATCTCTTCACCCACTGTATCAACAAAGGTGGAAATTTCCTCCTTTTAAGGATTTCCCATAGATACGACCAGGAGATTGAATCATAAACCTTGGAAAAATCTACTTTCCATAAAAAGGCCTTGGTCTTTCTCCTGTGCCAACCCATTACCATCTCATGCACTATAATGAAAGACTCCTGTAGTGATCTCCCAAGAAGAAAAGCAGACTGGACTGGCATTATCAAGTCCTTCAAAACCTCCTACGGTCTGTTGGTTATAATCTTACTAACAATAAGGTAAATGGAATTAGACAGTGCATGGGTCTGTAGTTAGAAAACCTCTCTGCACCTGATTTTTTAGGAAGTAGAAATAGATAGGATTTATTCAACCTCTCAAAACCAGAGTTGCCCAGCTCAAATTCATGGATAACCTTCAATACATCCACCTTGACAACACTCCACAGTTCTCTGTAGAAGAAAACCTGAAACCCATCTGGACTAGGGGCCCCTTCATTGTTTAAATCTTTAATTGCTTTTAGTACTTCTTGTTCAGATATAGGTGTAACTAACATGTCTCTCTGATCACAACTGACACATGGGAAATCCACCGATGCCATCCTCCAAGAGCCTCTTGGAGCAGCCTTGGATAGTTCTTTAAAATATTTACCTGCTTTAGTTCTGATTTCACTAAAAGAAGTAACATTTCTCTCTTCTACTTTAACTGATGAGATAAGACTGAATCTCCTCCTAGCACTGGCCGCAAGATGAAAAAACTTCGTGTTCGTATCACCCTCTTTGAGCCATAGTTGTCTAGATCTTTCACACTAGTCCATTTCTATTTTCAGGTCCTCCTCCCCCACTACAGACTGCATCAGCTGCCTTTGCTGCTGCTGCTGGAGGTTCAAAGACTGCCTGCATTCCTTCAGATCCAAATCTCTGATCACTGCCAGAGCCTCCCTCCTCTTCTGTTCTCTGATCAAAGCCATTTCCAGTCCATATTCTTTTAGCATGTCACGTAGGCTTGACAGTTTTGCAGCCAGCTGCTGTGTAGTAGACCCTTGCACAACCTTGTTCTGCCACCACTGAGACACCATTTGCACAAAACCTTCCTCCCAAAACCAAGATCTCTTGAGTTTGAAATAGGATCCAATGTCTAAATTCATCCCACTGTCCCATACAAGCGGAGTATGATCAAAGAAAGGCCTATCACGGCTCATAACTACTGATAACTGATGCCTCTCCAACAAGCTAGGACTGCCAAGAAACCTGTTCAATTTAGAAATTTGTCCACTGCCATTTCTCCAAGTAAACTCCACTCCACTAATAGGGTATTCTGTCAGTTCCATATTTTGCACAACCATTTGGAAGCCTGCCATGGAGCTGTCCAACCTCCCATCAGGGCTGTCATCACTTGAGAGATGACAATTAAAGTCACCCCCTAGAAGCCAAGGGACCTCCTGCACTCTTTGGTGCATTGCAGAGGGATTCTCCCACAGACCAGCCCTGTCTACAGCCACACAAGGGCCATAAATGCATGACACAAACCATTCCATATCTCCTTGGGGGGATTGGCATCTGCAAGTAAGCATGTACCTGTCACGAATGACTTCAGTTACCAAAAGGCAAGACTTTCTCCACCAAAAGGCCATTCCACCTGACCTTCCAGATGCACCCTTTACCACAACATCACTGCGTCCAGATTGCTTAAAGCAATCCCATTCCTGACCATTCTCCATCTCCAAATGTGTCTCTTGAATGAGAGCACAACCAATCTCCCACTCAGAGAGATATCTACACAAAGAAGTCCTTCTCATCTTATTGCGCAACCCACGCACATTCCAAGTCATCACTCTCATTCCTTGCCAGATTAATCCCCTTGAGCCACACAGCCCACAAACTCAACCATAATTGAGTTTGCAATAGTCTGCTCCTCAATAGGGGGCAAGTTCTCCTTCCTTCTCCTTCTAAGCATATAAGGAGATCTACCCACACCTCTTTTTTGATTGGATCCACTACCATATTTCAGATCAGTAGGAATTGAGAGCTGCACCTGGTTTACCTCTTTGAGAGCTCTACTGCCATTTCTGAGTACCAGCTCCCTTCCTGTCCTGCCCTCCTCTTTACTGCTGAGAGCCTTTGATTTTATCATAGAATTCTCAGCAACCTCCATATAACCATCCTCTTTGACTACCAGGGCTCGGCTGCAACCTCCTACTACATCAACCTCTTCCATCAGGTCCTCCTTAGCATAGTCTTGGTGGCAATCCTTCCTCCTTTTGGACTCAGGAGCTTCATCAGGTGAAGTGCGGCCGACCCTTTCATCCTGTTTCCTCACTTCAGTGCTGGCTCCAGACGTCTTAACCTGCCCTTGTTCAAACTGCCCAGGCACCTATCCAATCACTATTAGTCGAATAAGCCATGAGGAGCCCCCACATCTGATCGTAACCATGTTAAGAATCGAGCCAGCATTAAAGACATCAGCCTCAATTCTAAGAGATCGAATGTCCCCTTCTCCAATCAAGACTTCAGACCCTTCACTAATGGATGCAAAGCCTGCTACCATCTTAGTAAGAACCCCCTTAGATCTCAGATGCAGTGGCAGTCCATTAATCTCAAGAAGAATCCTCCTAGAACCCACTCTTTGAGGAGGCCGATCAGGGAGAGCCCCATCAAAGGGAGACACCATTCTCCAAATCACAATAAACTCTTCAAATGAGCTCGACCGAAATCTCAGTCGCTCAACATCCATCATACCTAAACCATATACCAGAAAGCGAGATTGGGAAAGCATAGATACCTTCTAGCCCGCAGAGAAGAGATTTAGGGAACATACCAGGTCTTGAAGCCTTTCTATCAATGGTTTGCCTACCATAATCTCGCCAATCAGAGCACCCCTCAGCATGATCTCTGTAGACGAGATCTCTTCAGAAATCGGGATCTCCACTTCAATTGAATGCCTGCCAAATGCCTGCGGCAATGGCAGTCGGGCCTCTTTCTTCACCATCTAGACAGGGCGTGAGAATGCCATCTTTGTCTGCAGTGGCTTCCTCCTAGGGCAGGAATCGCAATTGTGCCCTTCGCCCCTACACGCCAAGCAGATCAAAGGGTTTCTGTATATTGCTGCCAAATGCCCCCTTTGTCGACATCTGAAACAAAGAACGTCGCCGTTCAACCTCCTCCAGGGCCTTCTTGGAAAGTTTTTAGATGTCCTACCAACCCTCTCCTGCCAGACCTGCTCCCTTCTCCTCCAATTCCTCGACCTCCACGTCCTCCACTCACCTCCTTCTCCAGCCCTAGATGCCTATGCAACACCACCGCCCGCCGCTCGACGCCGATCGCTCTCTTCCTCTCTCTCTCATTTTTTCCTATTAGTTTTTATGATTCTCTATTTTCGCACTATTGACCTAGAATGATTTCTACTCTTTTATGTGTTGATTTGTGTACCAGTTCCACAGATCAGAATTTAGTTGAGTAGAAAATCAATTAGGTTAAGTGCCTTGAATGTAGGTGTATGTTGTGTGTATGTTGAATTACCCCACAAAAATATCTTTTTATTTTTTTTTTATATATGCGAGGGTGAAATGAATGTGAGTGGAAATCCAAACAACTAAACTAATCCTAGGATTTATGAAAACACCTAGGTTAATTGGAATTTGAATTTAATGTGATGAAATGAAAGCTATGAAGGGGGAAAGAATGGGGAGCACTTACAGTCGCCTTCAACTGCACTTTACTCCAATATACCGCTTGATGATTCCCTGATAGAGGTATCTACAAAACAATGGACACGAGATAAAGCAAGTTAGAAGATAGTAAAGTGCGTGAAATGCGAAAAGAAGATCGGAAAATCGTTGCCTCCCCGACAACTGCACCAAAATGTTGAACTTCAGATGACTACGCTATTGGAGTTGGTTTTGAAAACCTGTCATTGTAGTTTGAGTAGCGAAGAAATTCGTTCAACAAATAAAATTTATACCGAAAAATCTATAAAGAAATCCCAGGTCGAACTCAGGGAGGCTACGTCGATCAAAGTTTCCAATTATATTTTTTTTTGTGTTTTTGTTTAAAGGGTGGAATAATCACAATGAAATGGAATCAATATAGACAATAAGAGAGAGAGAGGGAAAACATTAACTTGATATTGCAAAAAGTTTTTACAACTAAGAAAGAAAGAAAAGATTACACTAGAAAGCGAGAAATTATTACAATTAGAAAGTTGGAAAATTCTACTCTAGAAAGCAAGAAAAAGAATGGGAGAGAGAAGTTATCCTCCCCGATGACCACTTGGAGGACGAGCCGGACGAGACAATGCCTGGAAGACGAGGAACGGAGTGGGAAGAAGGAGGATGAAGTAAGAGGAATGGGAACGAGGCAGCATGTTGACATCGTCGTGGGACCCGCTTCCGGAACGGGGGTAAAAACTTGGTTTTAGCTCTTGAGGAGCATCCCGGGTGTGGAACAAGCTTCTCTTGAGCTTTGGAGAGGGAGAGAAGAGAAGGAAGGGATGAGAAATCTGTATCGAAGGGGTCACCTTTTATAGTTGCAAGGAGTGGGGGAATTTTGGACATTACAACTTGAAAAACATTAATTCAGGACCTTTAGTGACGGATTTATCCGTCACTAAAGGCCTAAACATGGCCATTGTGCCCGTTGCTTGCGTACCCCCTCGCCTCTGAGCCCTTCAACGCACACGCACATTCGCGCACTCTCAGCCGTCCAATCAAGAGATCGAACGGCTTAAGTTGCTTACACCTACGTCGCGTGCCCGTGTGCGATCACGTGTAAGCGCCGTGGGTCTAATCGCACGTGGGCGCTATCGCTCAATCTCTGCCACTGGATCTACATCGCGTGGCTCTAATCACGCACCCATGCGCTGATGTTGCGGGCTCGATCACACGTTGCGCACTCACGTGGCACACTCAACTGCTACACTGCAGTAATGAGTTTGTCACGTGGAGGTTTTAAGGCGCGAGCGTCCGTGGCCGTTGGATGGTGATCCAATGGTCTAGATCCATCATGCAGGTGAGGAGAGAGAGAGGATGTGGTGGTCTTGCATATTTGGCTGGGCCAGTTTGGGCGGCTGAGATGGCACCACGTGGCACCATCTAGGTCATCCATCTTCTGAGTGATGTAGATGGTGCCACGGGTGTCGGATTGGACCGATTTTCATGCCGTTAGGCTGTGATCATCGATCTGAATCCATCCGTGCGGTCAGATTTGTCATCTGAGGTGCAGATTAACACCATCTTGGCCCTTGCTCTTTAAGGTTCCTCGGTCTCTATCTGGTGCTACGGATGTCCGGTTAAGGCGATCTTAGAGTCGTTGAACTCCAATCGTCATCCTGATCAGATCCGTATGGTTGGATCTTCAATCCGAGGCCCTGATAAAAAGTCACCCTATCCCTGACCATAAAAAGGAGACAATTACTATATAATTTATACAACTTGATCTAAATGCATGATTATGCATGTTATGCACTATTTACAATGTATGATACTAATGTGACACTAAGAACATACATTAATAGACATTTTAGGTTAATCAGATGTATGCACATCAGTACACCACAAGGATCACCCTCAAGATCAAATCATTGGTGATATTGAAAAAAGTGTAAAAACCTGGTCTTAATTAAGGGCTAACTTTGTCCTTAATGCCTTTGTATCTCAACTTGAACCTAAAAAAGTTGGAGGCATTAAAGGATTAGTCTTGGGTTGTAGCTATGCAGGAGGAGCTACTCCAATTTATGAGAAACAATGTATGAGACTTGCTATCCACAACTGAGGAAAATTCCATTATTGGAACCAAGTGGGTGTTCTGAAATAAATTGGATGAATTTGGTGTAGTGATTAGGAACAAGGCTAGACTCCTAGCAAGGCTACAATCAACAGGAGGGAATTGATTTTGATGAGACATTTGCTCCTATTGCTGCTTGGAGTCCATTCAGATGCTACTTGCTTTCTCAAGTGCAAAGGGCTTCAAGTTATATCAAATGGATATCAAGAGCGCATTTCTTAATGGTTATATTAAGGAAGAATTTTATGTCCATCAGCCTCTGAGGTTCGAGGACCCAGCACACCTGAAGCATGTATTCAAGCTCAATAAGGCGTAAAGCTCACAGGGCCTGGTATGATCAACTCAGGTCCATCCTTCTCCAGCATGGATATTGGATTAGAGTTGTTGACTCCACTCTATTTGTAAAGGAAGAAGGAAATGACATCTTGTTGGTCTAGAAATACGTCGATGATATCATATTTGGATCAACAAAGGAGTCCCTATGTAAGAGTTTTGGTGAGACTGCGAATACTAAGTTCGAAATGAGAATGATGGGTGAACTCAAGTTCTTCTTAGGCCTATAGATCCAATAATTGGACACAGGAATCTACATTAGTCAAACTAAGTATGTTCTTGAAATACTCAAGAAGTTTGACTTTGAAAATGTAAAAGGAAAAGAGAGTCCAATTGCTCCATCTACTTCTCTTAGTGAAGAATTATCTAAAAATAAAATAGTTGAAAAAAATAATGAGGTATGATAGGCTCACTATTATACCTTACAGCCTCTAGACCTGATATTCTTTTTGCCATATGTTTATATGCGAGATTCCAGTCTGAACCCAAGGAATCTCATTTAAACGCAGTAAAAGGAATATTTAGATACCTAAATAGCATAAGAGATCTTGGTCTTTTCTATCCTAAAGCACAAACTTTAGATGTATTGTCCTATAGTAATGTAGATTATGCAGGGAGTTAGATAGATTGAAAGAGCACAGCACTTGTTATTTCATTGGAAAATCTTTGGTATCTTGGTTCTCTAAGAGACATACATGTGTTTCACGTTCCACGATCCAAGCATAATATATTGTTTCCTCACTTGCCAACTCTCAGGTCATTTGGATGAAACAGACTCTGTCGGATTTTGGATTGATTTTTGTGCAATCTAAAATTTTATGTGACAACACTAGCACAATTAATTTATCCAAGAGTCTGGTACATCATTCACATATCAAGCACATAGATGTTCAACATCATTTTCTTAGAGATAATGTGCTTCAAGGTGCCATTCACTTAGAATTTATAGATACCCAAAACCAATTGGTAGACATTTTTACAAAACTTCTTGTAGCAGAGAGGTTTTGCATCATAAGAAAATTGAGACTTTGTACAATAAGCGAAATTTAAAATTAATTGATTAATCATTTTCCAACTTGCCTGTAATTAACAAAAACCTTGAGGGTTTAACTGTAATTTACCCAATTTTACCCATTAGGGGTATACTGTAATTGTTTCATACTTTTGAAAATTTCAAAGTGTTATTTGCAATGTGGTTGCATAACTTAGGTGATTGATTACATTATTTCATCAATACCTAAGTTTTACATTTACATTTTTCTCAACCACCCAAGTGGCCATGTGCCTTACACATGACCCATCCCATATAAAAGAGAGCAAGTGCAAAACACTTGCCTCATTTCACTCCAAAATGCTGGCCCTCTTTCTAACACACCAAAGACATCTCCAAGGAGCTCTCATCTCCCAATCTCTCTTCAAGGTAATCTCTTCTCTTTTAGGGTTATTTTTCTTTGGGTCGTGCTCTCTTAATCACTCTCTTTCATTCACGTCTTGCTACTACTGCTGCAATATTTTTTTATCAGGTACCAACTGGTACCGATACACATCATCAATACTAATACTCATTGGCTGTAGTAGAGCCTACTAATGGTAGCAAGTACTAGTACTGATGGTGAGTACCGGTACCCGCCCATTTTGTGGTTGGATGTGAAAACCAACCAGTACTAGTGCACATGCCTAGTACCGATACCTACAGACTAGTGTGTATTATATATTATGCACATAGTACCAGTACATGGTGGATCGATACTAGTGATGAGTATCGGTACACACGTTGATTCAATAGTTTCTATTGCTAATAATGTTGTTTATGTCTCTTATTTTTGTTTGAATGTGATCAGATGGCACCTAAGTCCAAATCTAAGAGTAAGGCACCTCAAGATGCATTTCATAAATTTTGCATCAATGAGGATGCCAAATCCAAATTTGATTTCTATAAAGGCCTAAAGCTTCATCATTGTAAGCTTGTTGAGTGGAAGGACTTTAGTTTACACTTTCATGGCTTCACTACCCATCTTTTTGAACAACAGTTGATGCATTTTTTTGATGATGTCTTTTTTTGCTGATATTCCTGGAGTATATCCCGATGTTAACTGTCTCTGTTTTGCCAACCTCCAAGCATAAGAAACTAGGGATCATCTTGTCTTGACATCTACTATCTTTGGAAAAAGGGTAACTATTACTCCTAAGATTCTTTCAACTATTACCCAATGTCCTAATGAATGTCATGCATTTAGTTCTCTTAAGGAGAAATTCACCACCACTCAAATGCATGAAACTCTTCTACAACCTAGTTGTTCGTCACTTTTTGCGTAAAAAAGATTTTTACATTATCGTTGTAGCTACGAATTGCACCGAAACAAAATAAATTTATAAATCAAAAATGGTAAGTCCTAAGTCATTAGCAGGGAGGCAAAACGAGATTCTTAAAGCCTTTCGTACTAACTAATCTAACCTAATGAAAGAATATAAAGAGACACAAGATATTCATTGAATCAACTTTTTATTGCTACTTGCAGAATGTTCTAAACTATGAATCAAAGAAAATATACTAAAGAGTAGAGAGAGAGATAGAGATAGATGAAGAGTGGAGCCGCTTAAAGGATGCTTGTAGGAAACTCGGCAAAGCTTTAGATCCAAGGCACCAGAAAGAAAGCCAGAGAGAGATGTTGTAGAGAGAGAGGAGTCAGAGACGTGTGCAGGAGGAATTACCTCTCAAATGGGGAATTTGGGGTTCATTTTATAGCAAAAATGAGGGGCAAAGTAGGTATTTTAGGCCCCAAAATTATGCAACACCTTTGGATTGATCAAATTCGTCGATCGAGTGATCAATGGCTCAAATCGTGCCTTAAAAGACCTTCCATTGCACCTTCATCGTGTGGCTTACACTAGAACTCACCACGTGGTGCCTCCACAACCACTCGATCTGTTGCCTTGCTGCTCCTCTCATGCACGCTTTTGATTTCATCCCTTTCGATCTCATGATCGAATGGCTTAAAATGCGTGATGCACCCCCTAATCTATCCACGTATATTAGTGCATCCAACCGCACGTCCATCCATGCATCCACTACACCGCCTTATATGATGCTCCATCGTGTGCCACACGACTCATCGCGTAGCCTTTAATCGCCATCACACGGCCCAATTGCATCTGTGCACACCGCTTCATCGAATTTGCATTAACTGTACCTTGAACTCACACGCTTCTCTTTTGCGTGAAGGTGGTGATCGTTGCACTGCAGTCGTGTTTGTGTCACGATTATGGTTTTGAGCATGGCTACTCACAGTCGTTCGATCGTCATCTCAAGCCTGAGGTTGGTTCCTGTAACGACCCGGTTCCCGAGTCCCTACGAGACACGAGAACCGGACCGACTCGACTAATCCCAAGACCTAGTCGTCCAACGAGAAAGTAACCAAAAGAGTAGTAAAATAAACCACATTCAACATGAATATAACTAACAGTAAGGAAGTACAGCAGTAAGGAAAGAAACTACTACAGTAGATACCACCACAACAGTAGAACAACATTTATCATATAACAAGAACTGCAGGTAAAGAAAGTACAGCGGAAACAAGAACTACTCACTATAACAGAAACAAAAGAGGTACAAAAGACTGTGGTAAACTCTACTGGACCCTACTCGGCCCAGCGTCCTCTACAGCCACTGACCCTGGCTGCTCAACACCTGGTCCTGAAAAAGGTAACGAGTGTAACACGTCAGCAAAACGATGAGTAGAGTGGCAAACTAACTAAAGACAACAGTAGAGTGTACAGTAGCTGTTATGTTCTATTACTTCCTTTATTCACATCTTTCAATTTTCTCACTATTTCATTTTATTTCTCAGATCCTTTACTTGATCTCGAATGTCCTCGTGGGAACGATCTTGATTGCAGTCTTTTCCAAAAGTAGAAGTAGCACGTGGTGCTCTCCTGGCCGGGAGAGTCCCCCGTGGTGATCCTACCCTCAGTCAACCACCCCAAGGTCACTGACAGACGTAACGGTGACTACGGCACGCGCGATAAACGCACAGGTAGCTAGCCCGCACTGGCACGCGGTCAGTTGTTTCCGTTAACGGGTGCGCCCAAAGCACAGCACGGAACCAGGGTAGAGCCCTCTCAGTAACAGGGGTCCAACCCCTCCACAGTAACCAAACCAGGGCCTTGCCCCTCCACAGTCCGCGCACCCTCGCCTGACTACCCTGGTTTGCCCTAGTGGGCCTAACAAGTCGGTGAAGGAGGCTAGCAGAACCCCGGGGCCCGTGGGGTAGCTAGTACTCTCCTAACACTACTAGCTCTCCTCGGTACTACGTACACGAGGGCCAACAAGTCGGTACAGAGTGGCCAGTCCTAACCCCGGGTCCCTGGGGCGGCTAGCTCCGCTCTGCACTAAACAGGGGGACAGTCGCTCTTCTTGGTACTCCGTACTCAAGGGCCAGCTCACTTCCCCAAAACTATTCCATTCACCTTCCAGGAGTTCTACTCCTACTTCCCCATAGGGTTCCATCCTTTTTACTCAAACATCCAGGTTTCACTTTCCAGTTTCACATTCTTACAATCCATGTTCTCAACCACGTTATCTATTCACAACAGGCAGCTTTATGTTCCTTTCCATTTTTCCAAGACTACAGTATTATACATTCCACTAGTTTTTCCATCCTAGGATTCATGCCACATCCTAGGATCTAGCATACAACTAGTTTTCCAGCCCTAGGATTCATGCATCACCTAGGAGCTATCATTCCATGCATTTCTCATTCCTAGGATTCATGCAATGTCCTAGATTCTAGTTATGGTTCCATACTTTAACAGATTTTAATAATAAACTTAACCCACTCTACCAGGTACAACGGGAGTAATGGGGGCGTGATCGGGAATCCCACGTGCCTCCGCGACTCCCAAGACTGCAACTGAACGAGGTCCTATCACAAGGATCAAACACAAGGAGTGTCTCAAAACAGTGTATAGCTACTGTAGACGGGTAGAGGAATTAATTCTGAAAAGAACGCAACTCGAATCACGAAAAACGGAGCCCGAACGGGCCCTAAACGGGTCGAAAAAGACGATACTGTGCAAAATCAGACGTCTGGAACTTCTTCCAGATGTCTTAAAAAGTGGATCAGAGAATTACCTGTTCAGCGTGGTTTCCCAGATGTCCAGAAGTCTGCGGGAACGTCTGGCCTATCTCCCAGACGTCCGATGGTCACCCCAGACATCTGGAGGTCACTCAAGCCGTCTGGTAAAACTTCCAGACGTCTGATTCGCAAAGGATGGCGAATCAGCGAGCCTGCACATAGCCAACTCCCTCCCTCAGTACGGTCAGTCGACAGGAAGGAAGAAGAAAATGGAAAACTCACCTTTCAGACGTCTGTATGAGCTACCAGACGTCATCCTCGCCGTCTGCCTATCAACCCAGACATCTGATTCTGGAAATTTTTCCAGAATCAGGGCGCGACCCAGACTCTGCTCGCGACGCCGCCAGCGTCGTACCTCGCGTGTCTGCTGCTCAGACTACAACAGGTCCCTCTCCGCGTCGTTCCGCGCCCCCTGCGCCCTCCGCCGGCCGGCCAAGCCGCTCCGGCGAGCTCGCCCTCACGGTAGAGCTCCGCCCTCGCACGCCGCACCTCCTCCGCGCTCACTGCGGCCGCCGCTGCAGCCCTCGCGCTCGCTCGCTCTCGCGCACAGGAAGGAGAAGAGGAAGGAGACGGTGGAGACGGGAGGGGAGGCGTGCCCTTTTTAAGGCCGCTGGGAGAGGAGAGAGAAGGGGAATCTGCAACCGCGAAGGGAGGAAAGGCGAATATGCGGTCTGCGCGCGCAGACGACTCGCGCGTGTGGAAGATAACAGTTTTTCAGACGTCTGTAAACCATCCCAGACGTCTGGCAGGACGTCTGGATGTAATCCCAGACGTCTGGTCAGACGTCTGGGCCACCTCCCAGACGTCTTAAAATACGTCTGGGGCACGCGTTCGTAACAGTTCCCTTGATGAAGCGCGAAGAGGTGGGCAACATGGCTCATCGGTGGTCATTGGATGACGATCCAATGACCCTGCTTCACTCTTCAGTGGCTGAGGGCACAATAGGGGATCGTTGGGATGGTAACATGTGGCACCATCCTGACCAGTCATCTTCCCACCTTTGTAGTTAGTGTTACAAGGCTCCGATTGAATTGATTTTTGCACCATTGGAGTGTGATCATTGATCTGGATCCATCCGTACTATAGGATTTGGCTTTTGAGGTTTTGATTTTAGTTATCTTGGCCCTTGGCCTTTGATCTTCTTGGAATGTGATGCTACAAAAGCCCAATCAAGATGATTCTGGTAGCGTCAGACACCAATCATCGTCCTGATCAGATCCGTATGATCGAATTTATCATCTATGACCTCGAATCATCTACAATTGATATAACCTCTCACTTAGAGCATAAAATAGCATTATTATTTACAGGGCTAACAAATCAACTATGATGCAAAATATGCTACTCGTGCATGCATTATTCCTAAGTTAAGCTAGGATATAACTTAATTCAGGTAGATTAGGTCCTATGATTGCTGTGCAATCACACCCCCATGCCTAAATCTTACTAGTCCTTAGCAAATGCAAGACTAAATGCAAAGTCATCCTAAATGACTAATTTCTATCAAGAGTTTGTCTAGAGATCTAATTCTTTTGTTTTCATCAAAAAATTTAGAAATCCAGATAATCGTAAAAGCGTAGTGTTATCCTATGTAATAGATCCAAGTGAAAAGTCAATCCACATCTAAGGCTTGTACTTGACCCTTAGTAAAACTCTACTGAGTTAGGCAAACTTCTTCCCTTGGGGTTATAAAATAATCTATAATTTCAGCCCTAGCTTTTGGCTTAGGTAGAAGATGTCTGAGTCAAGAGGGTTTGTATTTGATGGCTCACACTCTTTTGGTGCTACATATAGACTAGTACTACAAAACCTAGATTTCTAGACTATCAAATAAATCAACTCAGAGGGAGGCAAGGAAACTGTGCACTCCATAGTTCCTTTGTACTCACTCTCTCTCTTTTCTCGAGCTCACAATCTTACTAGATTTGTAAATATATTTGGTAGTCTCCCATGGTGTTAACACTTTAATTAAGTTCTGATAACCCTATAACTAAGTCAGAAATCTTCAGCCAGTGTTAGGGCGAACAAAAATACAAAAAAGGAGGTCAAGGCTATATTTGGTGGATCATAATGGTAGTAGGTATTGTTGCCTCAATGTGCTTGACATAAAATGAAATAAACACAACTCAACACAATTTTTTTTCTTTTTTTCTTCTTTTCTTCTCTTCTCTTCTTTTTTTATATATTACTATCTACCAACACAGCGTAATGTAGCATACATGCACATTTTTATTCACAAGGCATTATTTGAGATTAGTGATGCTTAAGAGGATATTAAGTGGCTTATTTGGTGGAAGTGCCTATTCTTGGCACCAGGAAAGAATGGATGGGAAAGCATATTTCTGACATTGATATTAATCCCCTCCTTCAACCGAGGATTCCTATAAAGGACGGTTGTAACCATCCATCTTAGTCCTAGTTTTATTAGAACTCGCTCTTTGCATATTTGCCTTATTTGGTGACTCTTAATTCACGCAAAGAATTTATACACAGGAACCAAGAGTGAAAATTATGCCTAACTCTGAGTATTATTATCCAATTATCTATAAATTAAGATTCCTTGTACTAGATTTAGAGCACCAGGAGACTTTCTACTCTCACCTCACAATTATTTGGTGGATCTACTAGAAGATGATTTGCCTGATTCCCTAATTACTATCCAAGGGTTTAGGAAAAGAAGCAGTGCTTCTTTTCGACAAACTAAACCTATCTATTGGTCATCATAGTGGATCCATTACAAATTCTACGTGCAAGTATGAAATTGTACTGGATTCTGAATTCAAAAATCAACTCAAGAATAAATCCCTAATAAAACTTTCTTGATAAAAATACTTTATGCATGAATGCAATATGTATAATTTTTTTTTCTTTAGTTCTGACATAAAATAAGACATGCAATGTCTACCCCCCTATGCCTATTCATTACAATGTCCTCATTGAAAAGTATGTAGGAAAATCAAAATATAATAAGTAAGAGGAGGGGATATCATCGGACTGAGCTTGTTAACCCAAGTTAGGTTGGACAGAAAAAATACCTGTACAAAGTACTGCATTGCCTTCCAGCTAGCGCTAAGTTTAATGTCATTTGCCAGACTCAATTCAGCTCTAAGTTAATTCTAGAAGGTTAATGTGATTATCAGGAATAGGATCAGGATTCTGAGTAATATATGGTTTCAGCCTTTGACCCTTGACTTTAGTTTCTTGGCCAATATTGGGATCCAAAATTAGAACAGCTCCAAGAGGGAAAATTTTTCTTATAATAAAAGGACCTGTCCATTTTGATCTTAATTTTCCTGAAAAGAGCTTCAAGCGCACATCAAATAACCAAACCTTTTGATTAGGGACAAAGCTTTTTCGAGAAATATACTTGTCATGTAAAGCTTTTGTCCTATTCTTATAAATTCTCGCACTATCATAAGCATCATTCTGGATTTCCTCCAATTCAGTCAATTGGAGTTTTCTTTGTCATCCATATTGATCAAGATTTAGATTAAAACTCCTGATTTATGTTCAAGTTCAACTAGTAAATGACATGATTTTCTATAGACTAAACAGAATGGAGACATTCCAATTGGGGTCTTGTACGCAGTCTGGTAGGCCTAGAGAGCATCATCCAATTTAGTAGACCAATCCTTCCAATTCGAGCAGACCATTTTTTAAAGAATTTTCTTAATTTCTTGATTGGAAATTTCAGCTTGTCGGTTTGTCTACGGATGGTATGGAGTAGAGATTTTATGAGTGACTCCATACTTAGTCAGTAAGGTCCTAAATTGATTGTGAGTGAAATGGGACCTGCCATCACTAATCAGAGCCTTTGGTACACCAAACAAGCTAAAGATGTTTTCCTTTACAAAGTCCATGACCACCTTATGGCCAATGGTTTAGGTTGGGATGGCCTCAATCCATTTGGATACGTAGTTGATTGCAACTAGTATATACAGGTACCCAAAGGAATTGGTAATGGTCCCATAAAATCAATGCCCCAGAAATCAAAGATCTCAACTTCAAGGATTGGATTTAAGGGCATCATATCCTTCCTTGTCATGTTTCCTAAAGTTTGACAATTAATACTTGACCTATAGAAATTGTAAGAGTCGCAAAATAAAGAAGACCAATATAATCCACTTTGCAACACTTTGGCTTTTTTCCTGAGAAGTGACCTCCACAAGAAAAAGTATGGCAAAATTCTAAAACACTTGTAATCTCCTCATCTAGAACACAATGGCAGATAACCTGATCCGTGCATATTCTAAACAATTCTGGGTCTTCCCAAAAGTAGTATTTGGCAGAAAAAATTAACTTATCATGCCTATGCTTAGGCCAATCCATGGGTAATTTTTCGATTGCCAAATAGTTAACAATGTTTGCAAACCAAGGTAGTTTACAAACGGTCAAAAGGGTTTCATCAGGGAATGAATCAGAAAATTGAGAAGTTGCAGGTTTTACAAGGATTCTAGAAAGATGATCTACTACTACATTTTAGGCACTAGATTTGTCTTTGATTTCTAAATCAAATTCTTGTAGTAGAAGGATCCATCTAATTAATCTGGGTTTTACATCCTTCTTAGACATTAAGTGCCTTAATGCAATATGATCTATGAAAAGTGTGACATGAGATCCAAGTAGATAGGGTCTAAACTTCTCTAGAGCAAATACTACTGCTAGTAGCTCTTTTTCTACAGTGGTATAATTCTTTTGAGCCTCATCAAGAGTTTTACTAGCATAGTAAATTCATAGAGGGTTTCTTATCAATTTTTGTCCCAAGACCATGCCAATAGCAAAATCAAAAGCGTCAGTCATGATTTCGAATAGGTGATCCCAATTAGGAGGTTGTAGGATGGGTGATTGCATAATGGCCTCCGTCAATAGATTAAAAGCCCTTAAAAAACTTGAATCAAAATCAAAGGTTTGATCCTTCACCAATAGATTACTTAAGGCCTCGCCACCCTAGAAAAATCCTTAATGAATCGATGGTAAAATCCCACATGTCCAAGAAATGATCTCAATTGTTTAACTTTCGAAGGTGGCGAGAGTTTTATAATAGTGTCCACCTTGGCTTTATCTACTTCAATTCTTCTTTTAGACACAACATAGCTAAGGACTATGCCTTCCCTAACCATGAAGTGGCTCTTTTCCCAAGATAGGACAAGATTTACCTCTATGCACTTTTGTAAAGTTTTCTCCAAATTGATCAGACAAGATTCAAAAGAGTTCTCGAACACAGAAAAATCATCCATAAAGATTTCAATAAAATCACCCACCATCTCTGAAAATGTTGCATGCATTCACGTTTGAAAAGTCACTGGTGCATTGCATAATCCAAAACACTTCCTATGGAATGCAAATGTTCTATAGGGACATGTGAAGGTGGTTTTGTTTGATCGTCGAGGTGGATAGCTACTTGATTGTAGCTGAAGTAGCCATCCAAGAAATAGAAAAACTTTTGACCAACTAGTCTTTTAGGAATCTGATCAATGAAATGAAGTGAAAAGTGGTCTTTCTTAGTTGCGTTGTTCTGCTTCCTGTAATCGATACAGACACTCCAAGAGGAAACTGTGCGGGTTGGAATCAACTCCCATTATCATTGGTAATCACAGTCAGCCTAGCTTTCTTGGGAACCACTTGTACAAGACTGATCCACAGGCTGTTAAGGATTGGGTAGATTATTCCCACATCTAACCACTTAATCATCCCCTTTTTCACAACCTCCAACATATTGAGATTCAATTGTCTCTGCATTTCTCGAGAGGGTTTAGATCCGTCCTCAACATATCTTTCATGGGTGCAGTAAGTAGGACTAATTCCCTTCAAATCATCCAATGTCCAACCAATTGCCCTACTGTTTCTTCCCAAAACCTGAATTAGTTTATTTTCCTAAGTTTGTGTTAGACAAGAGCTAATAATCACTTGATAAGTCTGATCAGATCCCAAGAAAACAAACTTTAGATAATCAAGAAGAGGTTTTAGTTCAAGTTTGGGTCCTTGGGATGAAGGGTCCAAAGGTGGATCATAGTTATCCTCAAGAGGTCTTCAAATCAAGTCAGCGATTGGGTGACTGAAGTCTTGATTGGTTTAGGGATCAAGGCCTGTAGGGTCGGCTTGGGAAACTCTTAAGTTCATACAGTATTCAACATTATGGTCCACATCCTCAGAATCTTCTATCATTCCACAATCGTCAAATTGTTTGATGGCATTAAAAATATTAATCCTTGTCTTCTTGTCCCCAAATTTAATTTCCATACTGCCAAATTCACAATCAATATTTGTCTTGGCAGTAGCTAAGAATGGTCTTCCCAAAATTATTGGGGTGTTCTTCAAATTTTCTAGTACCTCCATGTCAAGGACCAAGAAATCCACAGGGGAATAAAAATCGTGAACCTTGACAATTATATCCTCAATAATTCCCCGTGGTGTGGTCATAGATCGATCAGCCAGCTGTAGTGTGACCTCAATAGGTTTTAATTCTCCAAAGTTAAATTTTTCATATAACATCATGGGGATGAAAAGAGCTTTATTAAATCTCCAAATCTCCCCACAATTTTCATATAAGAAAAATTTAGGTTTCATAGAACATCATGGGGAGGGCTAAGGATCTTGGATTTGTCTCCCACTTTTCAAAGTTACAGCACTAGCAAAGACATTACAGTTAGAAGGTTGAGGTGGGTTTTGCAAGATAGGTTTAGCATGGTTAGGATTGGGGTTAGCAAAGCCAGGTGGGTGTTGGGGAGCAGGTTGAACTATATGTGCTTGTTGCTCCTGTGTGTTATTTTTGTTAACCCTATTAAAGTTTCTAGGGTTGGGGACAGGTTGGGATGGCAACATCCCATGTTGTCTTACATCAACTAATTAATCCAATCATCCTGTCAATTCTGTTCTCAACTGATTCATTTCTTCTTTATGTCTCAAATTCATTTCCCTCATTTCCTTGAGGACTAAACTTAGATTAGATGGGTGGGTTTCCTAGGTAGGTTGAGGTTGGTAAGTTCGTGGTTGTGTGTACCTACTAGGTTGCCCATAATTATTCTGCCTAGTCAAGTTAGGACCGTAGGCAAGTTTCTAACTTGACCAGGAAAAATTAGGATGGTTACGCCATCCAGGGTTGTAAGTGTTCGAATAAGGATCATTTCTAGTGTATCACCAGAGTGCATTAACATCCTCAGGATAATTAGGCATCGGGATGCCTAATTCTAAATTTGAGGGCATCAAGGTCACACCTTGGTACCTAGAAAGAGATGGTGTTGGCTAGGCAAAATCGTGTTTTAAAAGATGTTACGTTGTAGTATAGATGAAATCACCGCGAAAACAAATAAGAATTTATTACTCAAAAACCTAAGTATCTGAGGTCGAAGATAGGGAGCAAATGAAATTTATTCACTAATCTCAATAATTTAATTGAAAACTTAGAGTTACTCAAAACCTAATGTAGAATATAAATGCAAGAATTTAAGAGTCAATTGTAGCAAGAATAGAAAAATTGGACGTCTGATTCTATAATCAGACGTCTTAAAAAGATATTTCTTTTTAATCTCTTATTTCCTTCTCCTTCTTGAATCTTCTCTTTTCTGCTTTCTTTCTTTCTCTTTAGTTCTGCTCTTTCTTATGTTCCTCTGTCTTCTGCCTTTCTTCTTTCTCCTTTGGATCTTCTGCCTTTGCCTTTCTCCTTCTTCTTCCTCTGCGGTCTTTTTCTTCTACCTTATTCTTTGACCTTCTTTTACTTCTCTTCTTTCTTTCTTCTTTATTCTTCAGCCGCACCTCTACTATAGTGCTGCTCCTTCCCTTGGCTTCTACCTTTCTTCTTCTTCCTTTGCCTTCCTTGGCTTCTGCCTTGATTTCCTTCAGCCTTAGCTCTCCTCTAACTTTCTCTTCTTCTCTTTGGCCTTCCTTCCCTGCTTCTTCCTTTCTGTGGCTAAGTGTTCTTCATTCCCTGCTTAGCTTCACCTCAGCTACGCCTTCCCCTTCCTTCTTCTCTTCTTCTTCCCTGCGCATGCACACAGAAGCAAAACCTATCCCCTACCCTCCCCCGTGTCTCTCTCTCTATTTCTCTCTTCGGTATGCTCTCCCAAAGCTGGGTAATCAGGTCGGGTGCATGCCCGGGTCCAGGCGAACCAGTGTGGGTGTGATGCGTGAGGAGTGCTAGGTTTAGGTAATCAGGTCGGGTGCCAGGTCCATGGGGGCAGGGGTCATGGACGAGGCGTGGGTGAGTGAGGGCGAGGGACCTCACCCCTGTGTACTGGAGGCGATGAGCTAAGAGCACAAATTCAATTTAAGGCACTCTTCGCGCTTCTAAGTTCACGAGGTGGGACTAAATGTCCCACCCACTTTTGCACTGGCGTCCGCAGGAGACCTTCTTCAATTGCCACAGCCTCGATCACCTGCTAAGCCAATTGCTTGGCTGTGTGAGTTCGAGACACCAATCTGCTTCACCTGGGACTCTGATGCCTGGAGCACGCGACCTGGAGTGCTGTTGCAAGCTTCTTACTTCAGCGTCAATGGCGGAAGGGGGTGACGATCTGAAGTTCATGAATACAGCCTTGAGGCTCCATTAAAACACACGAGGAGCTTCACCATGTCTTGGCGAAGGTGAGATGGTGGGTGGTAGGCCGCGGAGCAGCCTAGGCGTGTATGCCTAGGTCACCCTGTGGCCGTGCTTATGGGTTTGGTCAGGGGACGTTTAGGGAGGTGTTGGCGGTCAATTGATGTGCGGAAGGTGATCAGTGGATGATGGCGGAGGTGGTGAGGTGTCTGGAGAGGCGTGTGGAGGTGCAGAGCGGTGGAAGCGCCTCGCCGATGGGTGGCCGGAGATGGAGAAGATGGCGGTGGACAGTGGCTGCTAGGGGTCGAAAGGGGAAATAGAAGAGGGGAATTGAAAAGGGGATAGAGAGGAGTAATTCAAACCTAAATAAGTGGACGAAGGGGGAGAGGAGGCGGCTGGCTGTACCTGCTATCGCCGGATAAGACGGTGTCCAGTGGAGGGAGAGCGACGATGACGAAGGGGCTAGAGGCGCATGCGCGGGTGTTGCACGACGTGGAGGAAGATGGTGAAGGTAGCTCTGCCACTAATAATGTGGTAGAGTGACGAGAAAGAGGAGGGAGGCTCGCCAGAGCTCGTTGGACTCCTGACCGGAGGAGAAGATGAAATTGGGGTGGATCTCCATCCAAGTCGAGCTGAAGAGATGTGGCCAGAGGTGGTTATGCTTTTATAGTTGCTGGCAGGGGTTCTTATTCTTGGAAGACAAGCTTCCAAGCACAAGAGACCTCACTGGAGATGGAAACAGCTAGAGGCCCAAATCTCTCGTGCATTCGCACAAGAGATTGGGTGCGAATCAAAGATTGCAATCAAGCTCAGATGAAAGGGAATTCCTTAGAGAATCTCCCTTCCAAATCTAGGAGATCTCTAAGAGATCGGGGAGTAATCCCCCTCCATTCCTTGCCAGAGTAGGATTTCTCCCGATTAATGGTGTAGGGACCTGATTGTAAGGGTGGTGAGGAAGTTAGGGGGTTTGTGCAAGGATTTTCAAAAGATAGGGGCCAGAATGTAATTGGGTGGACTATTTTGCAAAGTAGGTCAAGATGACCTCCCATTAGATCCAAATTTTGGTACAAAACTAATTTGGACCTAAGGAATCCAATGGTGAAGTTGAATTTTAGGTTTGACCATGTTTTATTAGACATTTTACACAAAAACCCAAATTAGGTCAAATAATGAGGTAGGACCCCAATCTAGGTCAAAATAGATTCTAAAAGCCAAATTGAAGGTTCTAAACCCTATGGGATATTTTTCCATGAATTTTATAGGATTTAGTTGATTTTTATCCTAACCAGAACCTTGTTGAATTAAGCAGGTCTGTTTTAGGGTTATGGAATGTCATTTAATTCTTGGATTACACAATAACCCATTTTTGACTGAACCAACCCACTCTTTACCTTATTCAGACCATTTGACCTATGTTTTGCCTCTGAGAAATTCCGTTTATGTACTACAATGGTAAAATTGCAGTTTTAACCTTTATTTCATGTTTTGTTCTCAGAACATTAATTCCTTGAATTAGGCCTTTTTCTAAGTTATGTAGGAGCTCTTATTCTCTTTCTTAGGTCAAAATGAGCTAGTTAAGGCTCATGATGAGGCTCTCATCAGATGGGTCCAAGTAAAGTTGGCTCATGGATGGAGCCATGGTTAGGTCATTAATATTGTGCACTAATTCTTGACCTAGAGGATTGGGGAGTTCGCATAGAAGTTCCATGGGTAGGCATAGGGCTTACTTTTGAATGTGTACCTAAGGAATTTTCACCCTTTAGAAGGTTATCCAATTTCTTATCCAAATTCTCTGCATTTTTTCCAACAAGTTCCACCTTATCCAATTGTTGTGCAATTAATTCTAAATCAACCAACTTTGAATCATCCTTAATTTCATAGACTTCGCTCCTTGGTTGATTTGACCTATTGAAGGTGGACATCGAGGCATTGTTGAGGAAATTTTTACTCATATTCTCAAATAATTCAAAGGCTCCCTCAACATCTTTGCTTAAGAAATTTCCCCCACATGCTGCATCAACAAAATTCTTCAAGTTGTCACTTTACTCGTAATAGAAAATATGGGCCAAGTGCCACTTGGCAATCCCATAATGAGGGCATTTCCTATCTAAGTCATTAAATCACTCCCAAGCCTCATGCAATTGTCCCCTAGGGTTCTTCTTGAAGGTTGTAATGGCACATCTAAGGGCATTTGTTTTTCCTATGGGAAAGAATTTCTTTAGAAAAGTGCTTCTCAAATCTTTCGAAGTTAGGATTGGTCTACCAATATTCGACAACCATTGAGTAGCTTTATCTTTTAAGGAAAATAGGAACATTTTCATCATTGAGGTATCCTCATTCATGTTCCTAGGACCAAAGGTCCTTCCTTTGTGTAGAAGTTCTTCAAGGTGGTGGAAGGGGTCATTGGAGTTGTGGCCATGGAAGTGGGGAATCAGATTGATGATTTGAGGTTTAAGCTTAAAATCATCCCCATCTTAAGGTACCCTAACAAAAGGTTCAGGTTGGGTATCAGGAGGATTGTATAAGTCTCTGAGAGGGCGGTCTGCTCCCTCATTTTGGAGCCGGGTAATGGCCTATATTATGACCTGCATCTGTCTGTCATGATGCCGGCCTTGCCTATCAATCTGCCTCTGTAAAAGAGCCATTGGATCTAGATTTTCTACCTCCTCAACATCATCTTCCTCATGGTGACTAGCCATTGAAGAAGATTTAGATTCAGATCTTGGAAAATTAGGTCTTCTCCTAGGATTTCTCTTTAAAGGTGGTAGCAAATTAAGGTTTAGAGATCTTCTACCTTGCATGCAGTAGAAGAATGTCTATAGCTAAGAGAGAGAAGACAGATGTGAGAATACCCACCCTCACAATACAAGCAGTCAAGCTAATCCTTAGAGTGTAAACTCTAATTAGACTTAATCCTGGCTCCCTAAAATATGACTAGGTTAGATCAACCATTAAATTACTTGGCTAGCTAGAAGGGTGGGACTCCCTAGGACACCCCGTATGATGGACACCACTAAGGGTTAACACGATTACCGCATCGACCTTTCTTGTCATTAGTGAGTCCAAGTAGATAAGGTCTTGACCTTAACCTAATCTAACATCAAGTTACCAAGCATATTAATCCTACCTAGGGCACGTCTACTCAATTTTAGGCTTAGGCTTGAAGTGCTTTTGGAATATGATGGGCGTTAGGGGGGTGAACCTAAAAATTGATTTCAAAAAGTGAAGTGCACAATCAAGGGGTTCACAACACAAGCTTAGTTGATGTGGTTGCTTTTAAGGTTCAAATGCTTATATTAGTGAATTTTAGTGTTCACTTGGGTAAATATCTTCAAACAATGGTTCTGATGAGGCTCACAAAAGGTTTTGCAAATCCCAATTATTTGATAGATTTCCTTTAACTATGGAGATGCAAGTGTGCTCTACCTTAATGTGAAATCCTAAGAGCAGATAATGCTAAATGATGGAATTTACGTCCAAAACAAGTAAGGTAGTGCAACCCAATCAATGAAATCAATTGATCCTATTGCACCACCAACTAAGCACCGAGAAAATATTTTTTCAAGAATTTTAATGCACGTTTTCTATTTTTTCCAAATTTAAAGTGTACTGGGGGGCTCTATAGTCTATTTTGACCCCCAGTTAGTGATCGAGTATTTCATGTAATCAACTGTGCACCAAATATTTTTTTTAGATTTTTCTATGATTCTATATTATCGCAAGAATCCAACAGAATAAATTTCAGATAAATTAGAGTATAACAATTCCTATGATTTTTTGAAGTCCAAAAAATCAGGAACAACAATAGACTTGATAGCAATTTAGTTCGCAAATTTTTAAACTTTGTGTAAATCAGAATTGCACGAAATTTGGATATGTTGTTCCTAACTTCAATACCCACGTCCAGTAGAAATTTCAAAATTTTTGAATGTGTAAAATTTAGGGAATTGAATTTTGAAAATAAAAGTTTGTTGCATCTCGAAATGTAGAAGATGGTTTTGTTGATTTTCGAAAGATAATACCCACAACAAGAGATTTTCTTTTTTTCGAAATGCAAGCAAATACTAACCTAAGGATCAAGCAAAGCGCCTAATTTTTTTTCTTCGAAAGGAAATCTAACATAATCTAAGATACAAGTACTTACATGAGATTAAAGACCTGTAATTTTTTCGTTGTTGCATTTCTTCTTGCACACACGAAATCAATAGAAATAAAGAAGGTTAGAAATCTCAAATAAGTACTAACAAGAAAAGCTTCAAGAATAACTCCATTGCCTCCCTGACAACGACACCAATTTATTCGTCTCTTTTCGCATAAAAAAGATTTCTACGTTATCATTATAGCTACGAATCGCGTTGAAGCAAAAGAAATTTATAAATCATAAATGGTAAGTCCTGAGTCATTCACAAGGAGGCAAAACAAAATTCTTAAAGCCTTTCGTACTAACTAATCTAATCTAATGAAAGCATATAAAGAGAGACAAGATATTCATTGAATCAACTTTTTATTGCTACTTGCAAAAAGTTCTAAACAATAAATCAAAGCAAATATACTAAAGGGTAGAGAGAGAGAGAGATAGAGATAGATGAAGAGCGGAGCTGCTTAAGGGATGCTTGTAGGAAACTCGACAGAGCTTCAGGTCTAGGGTGTTGGGAAGAAGGCTAGAGGAGATGCTACATAGTGAGGAGCTGAAGATGTGTGCAAGAGGAATTGCCTCTCAAATGGGGGCTCTGGGGTTCTTTTTATAGCAAAAATGAGACGTAAAGTAGGTATTTTGGGCCCTAAAATCATGCAACACCTTTGGATTGATGAGATCTATTGATTGGGAGATCAATGGCTTAGATCGCACCTCAAAAGACCTTCCATCACGCCTTCTCGTGAGGCTCTCACCATAATGCGCCACGCTGTAACTCCACAACTGCTCAATCTACTGCCTCCATGCTTCTCGCGCGTGCGTGCGCTTTTGATTTCAGCCATTCAATCTTACAGTCGGACAGCTTAAAACACATGCCATACCATCTGATCTAACCACGTATATCAGTGCGTCCAACCGTGGATCCATCTATCCATCCACTGCACCACCTCATCGAATTTGCACTGATCTCACCTCGAATTCATGTGCTCTTTTTCATGAAGGGGGTGACTGCTGCATTGTGGTTGCATTTGTGTCGCGATTATGGTTTTAAGCATGGCCGCTCCTAGCTGCTTGATCGCCATCGCATGACTGAGGTTGGTTCCCTTGATGAAGCGTGGAGAGGCAGGCGACGTGGCTCATTGGTGGCCACTAAATGATGATCCAACGGCCCTACTTCACTCTTCAGTGGTTGAGGGCACGGTAAGGGACCGTTGGGATGGAGCCACGTGGCACCATCCTGACCGTCCATCTTCCCGCCTTTGTAGTTGGTGCTATAAGGCTCCGATTGAATTGATTTTTGCACCGTTGAACTGCGATCATTAATCTGGATCTTTCCGTGCGATCGGATTTGGCATTATCTTACCCCTTGGCATTTGATCTTCCGTGGACTGAATGTGATGCTACGAAAGTCTGATCAAGATGATTCTAGAAGCGTCAGACTCCAATCATCATCCTGATCAGATCCGTACGGTAGGATTTATCATCCGCAGCCCCGAAACATCTCCAATTGATATCACCTCTCACTTAGAGCATAAAATAGAATTATTATTTATAGAGCTAACAAATCAATTATGATGCAAAATATGTTGCTCATGCAGGCATTATTCCTAAGTTAAGCTAGGATCTAACTTAATCAGGTAGATTAGGTCCTATGATTGCTACACAATCACTAGTTGTCAAGGAAAATCACTTGTTACGCCAAACATGACTTTATTTTCTTGAGCATTATTTTAAATTTTAGCATGAAACCATAGAGCAAAATATTCAGGTTTTCACAAAATTCCCATTGACATTTTACCACTCATCTATGCTACCATCACAAGCTTTCCTATAAATTGGAACACAGTATTAATACATTTCCTTCGTCCTCACTACCGTGCTTCCACTCTACCCCTTGACATTTTAGTTTCACACATTCTTATCAAGAGTGGGGTTGATCTCTCTAATTTTACCTCTCCTAGAAAGGTGATCTACTTCAAATGGTCCACTCCCAAGAAAATGGGGGTTAAACCTATTGGAGAAGAGTCTTCTAGTGATGAAGAAGAAGATGAGAAAGTTGATCCAAATTCTCAATCCTCTTCTCGTCAAGTTCTAGGGTTGACTTTCGAATTTGTTCCCATGACATACCCTTATCCAAAAGCCAAACTTCCTTAGGCTAATCTAGCTCATTTACTTGGAACATATCCTACAATGATCAACACTTTCAACTATATCAACCAAAACCTCACCAACCTAAACTTTGGCATGCATTAAATGGAACACAAGTTCCATGATCTATCACTCTCCATTGAGTCCTCCTGTCTTGCTCAATCCACTCAACAACCCAAACAACAGAAGCAAACTCAACCAAAGGCTTTTATGGAATTTGGAGAACGCCGATAAAAACATTTTCAAGACCCATATCAAGCTTCTAAACAAGTGAAGGAAGAAGAGCCAATTCTTCCTTGTGAAGGTGGCGAGGAAGAAGAGATGCTTGATGAAGACATTCTTTATTATGATGATGATGAAGTTGAAGATGACGATGATGAAGATGAAGAAGATGGCAATGAAGATAAAGATGAAGATGATGGTGACAATGATGATGATGGCGGAGACGATACAACCATCATCTCCACTCTTCAACAACAATATGTTCGCAAGAAGCGTCATACTTAGAATGATTAGAATTAGTTTTCTTTACACTTGTTATGTAGTTTGACTATGTTGCACTTTAGTTTGATTATGTTGATCTTGTTTGCTTTATGGTTGGATGTTTGAAATGTACGTTATGGTTGAGATGCTATGGATGTTTGTTTCAATGGTTTTATGCTTAAGCTTTGTTGCAAAATTATTCCTTCATGTACAATTCAAATTTTTTTTGTTGGTTGACAAAAATGGGGAGAATAGAGTTAATATACATACTTAAAAGAGGGAGCTTAGTTTAAGGGGGAGGTTGCACTCCTATTGTGGCTTTTTTATTCCTTCTCTTATTTAGCTTCTATCTTTATAATATGTGCATTGCTATTGTTTTGTCAACACCAAAAAGGGGGAGATTGTTGGAACCTAGCTCCACTTTCTTCTAAGTTTGGTGTTAACAAAATCATTTAAAATCTAATGAGTTTTTATGAGTGTAATTCACAAGCTCTTGGAATGGTATGGCTGGGAGGTTGATGAAGATGTTGATGGCCACTTTAATGGAGATTTGATGATGAAGACTTCTTTAAAGATTTTCTTATTGGCATCTTAGAATTTGTATGTCTCCGAACAACAAAAATGAATATAGGAGTTAAAATCAATTAGAGATAATTAGGTCTCAAACTTGCAACAAATGTTCTTTTTCAAAAACCTAAAATCGTTTCACTATGGAATTAGAAACGATTAGCTTTGAAAGTCACTAAAACTTGGATTAACAAATCATCAACAAGGTACTTGTTGCAAGCACTGGTACCATTCATAAGTATTGGTACATGCAAGGCACAGATTTGTGTAGATAACTCAAATTATGAACAACAAGTACCAGTACTCATTTTGAATACCGGTATGTGGTGCTCACAGTTTCTAGAAAGTTTTCTAGCTTGAAACTTACAAGTCCCGGTACCCATAATGAGTATCAATACATGTAGGTCACAGTGACTACTTTACTTCATCACGAGTACCGGTACCTGTTGACTAGTTGGTACTAAACTGAGAGCACTGAGTACCGATACTTATGATGATTACCAGTACCCAGTCTCTTTTGTATTGGCTGCTGGTACCCAAACTTCAATACCAATACCAACTACCCATTGAGCCAAATCAGAATGGCTAATTTGCTTTAAATTTATTTTAGCTCACCCTTAATTAGCACCCAACGACTATGGATTGTGGGTGGGTGCATTCTAACCTATAAATAGACCCCTTTGGGTCCCTTTTTCAACTCACAACAACACTCTACTCTCCCTTGCTTCAAAAATTCTCATATTCACTGTTCTTTTAGCAAGGTGTTAGACTTGTTGCCTAGTGACTTCAAGAAGATTTTCTGAGTTTTTAGGAAGTCTTTGGGCATGCAGTTTTTCATTCTTACAAATTATTTTGCACATTGATTTTTCCTTAGCTTCCATTGGTAATATTTTTATAATTATATACCATTGGGAGACTTAGGATTCAAGTTGTAAGCCATTTACTTTTGCTTGCACCTGTACTCTTTATTTTGTTACCTATTCTCTTGTAATTGGGTTGAGATAACCTATTAATTACCTCTTATTATAGTGAATTGATTCCCTCCGAGTTGAGGGAATCAAATTAAAAATCCTAAGTTGGGAGAATTAGGTAGTAGAGTACCCAAGTGAGGGGAACCATTATATATTAGGTGTGTATTTGTGGTTTGAATTGTCTTATATACATTTTTTATCACACTATTCAACCCCCCTTCTATTGTGCCTGTGTCCTCAGATCCTACACATAGAACTACTAATTACATAAGTTAAATTAGGTTAATTATAAGTATAACACATATTTACAATAGGCATTAAATATGTACATGATAAGGTTATGTAATCTTATATACAACATATTTACTATGTATACTTAATAATTAGGGTATAATTCAAATAGTCTACATACTTAAGTATTTAATTAGATTTATTGATATATATACACGTTATATACATATATAGAGTTTATATACATAGTATACATATATATATAAGTTACATGTTTTAAGCTTAATATTGTACAATATAAATATAGGTGTAAATATGCTTAAAATAAGTTAAAGTATAAGTTATAAGATTACTTTATAACTTAGCTTATTAATTAGTTAACTTACTAATATAAGTTATTTTAATGTATATTTAAGAACTTATTTTACTATACATGTTTTAAATAGATTATACATACTTTACATAATAAACACTTAACTTAGGATTTTTAGTTAGTTATATATATTAGTGTACAATCATAGTCTACATATATATGTTAGCACCTCAGTTTTGATGCACCAAAATTATATTATCTGTCAGACTAATATTTCAAGACTCCATTATTGACTCATGGAAAGGAATAAAGTTCTCTAATGTCTTCTGTTGAGTCTTTTCATTTATTGAGTCTAGAATACTTGTGCAGAACCTTAATTTAATTCTCACAAAATGTAATTTTCCTAAAATCAAAGTTTTTAGGTTAATTGATCGACCAATAATTAAAATGATAGACAAAAGGCTTAGTTAATTAATCAAATCTAGTCAAATGAAGAAGTTCATAAAAACCCTTTTTAATTGATCAAAAGCTTAATTAATTGATCAATCAGTGATCGATTAAATAACTAGTTTGATCGACCAAAATCTATTTTGATTGACCAAACTATCTTAATTGATCGACCAAAAACATTTGAAAAACTTCCTTTCTAAGTCTAGCCTTTTTCTACACAACAATTAGAACAAAATATCTCTAGAAAAAGAGCTTTTGCACCTTCATCTCTGTAGTGCTTCTACGCCTCTGCTTCCACTCTTTCCAAAGCACTTTGATCAAAAAGGCCTCTGCGAGAAACATCGGTTTGATTTTTCCTTTGAGGTTCCATAGGATTATATTGTATTTCATTTACTCCACTATTTTGATTTAGGTCCCAAGTTGTTTTGGGAAGACTCATTGTTGTTGTGTTTCTTTTCAAGTTGTTAAGAGAAGGGTATTTGTAAGAGGTTGCGTCACCTTCGTTCAAGTGGTGTGTTAGTGGATTGACTAGCTTGACTAGTTAGGAAAATCCTACGCTGGGGGGCTTAGGTAGTGGTTTTTACCTGAGAGGGCTTCCACTATAAATTCAAGTGCACTCAATGAACTTTTGTGGCATGTGTTCATTTTGCCTTACAATTATCTTTTAAAGTTATCGTATGTACTATTAACCCCTCCCCTTTATTATAACACTTTAGATCCATAGGACGTTCATTTGGTATCAAAGCCTCATCAATCCAGAAGATGTCAAAATCCTCTGTCGACATGTATGCTAAGGGGCAATCTGTGGTTCGACCTCTACTGTTCAATGGTACAAATTATGGCTACTGGAAGACTAGGATGTAAATTTTCCTGGAATCTATGGACTTTGAGGTATGGGATGTAATCGCTTCAAAGTACACTCACTCTGACATAAAAGGAGTTGCTATAACTCCAGACCAAAAGAAGATGGCCACTCATAATGCTAAGGCGTTGAATGCCATCTTCTGTGAACTTTCAAAAGAAGAGTTCAACCGAGTGTCAGTATGCAAAATAGCTCATGAAATCTAGAGTATCTTGGAAGTCACTCATGAAGGTACCTCTAAGGTGAAAGAAACGTGAGTTAATTTGCTAACCCAGAAATATGAGTTGTTCAGGATGAAAATGGGGGACTCAATCAAGGAGATGTTCACAAGGTTTGCAAACATTGTAAACACCCAAAGAAACTTAGATCAAGACATCAAGAATGAAGCCTTGATGAGGAAGATTCTTCGATCTCTCACCAATGACTGGGAAATGAAGACTATTGCCATCTAGGAGTCAAAGTATTTGAAGACACTACAACTGGATGACTGATGATATTGACACATCTATTTAGGGTAAATGCCTAATCATGCATGTTCCTAGGCTTAGATTTTCATTTCATGTTATAAATATTGCATAGCATACATCATTCTGCATTTAGAGTAGTTGTATATATTTTAAGTAAATTAGGTCCCTTTTATGGTCAGGAGAGAAGAAGACTTATTTCAGAGCCTCGGATGGACGATCAGATCATACAGATTTGATCAAGACAACGATCGGAGTCTAACGCCTTCGAAATCATCTAAATCAGAATCCCGTATCATCATATGAAGTCCGAGGAAGATCAATGGTTAGGGGGTAATGCGACATCCATACGGGTTTTGAATGAACAATCCAACCATACAGATGGATCCAGAGCGACGATCACAGTCCAGCAACACAGGAATCATCTTGATCTGAGCACCATGGCACCCTCTACAACAGAATGAAGATGGATGGCCTAGATGGCACCACGTGGTGCCATCTGAACCACCCCTGGGCGTCATCAGAACTTCCTTCATCTGAGTGAGCTATCTCCATCGTTGGATTTGCATCCAATGGTTGAAGCGGTTGAGCCTCAAAGCATAGCCGCGACCATCTGACTCTTGTAGCGCATTGGTGAAGCACTCACCGCACACCAGCTGCTGCAGAGTCGAGTCCCACTGAAGCTTCCAATCAAGCCCAGTGGTGAGGCATGCTCAATTTCAACCACCCGATCACACACGAATGGTTGAGATGCGGATCCGCGAGCGCGATGTTAAGACGTCTGCGAGAGACGTCAGACGTCCGATTCTGATCCAGTGGCACCCACGTATCTCCTCAACGCCAACGGGCATGCCTTCAAAAGGTGCGATCAGCAAGTGCGCCTAAGCCATTGATCAAGCATCGGACAACCATGCCTCATCCAGTAGATGCCAGTGGGGGTATGCACGGGTATTCAACAATAGTTGTGCGAGCCTTTAGTGGCGTTTACAGCTATCACTAACGGCCCATGTGCGCCAGCAAAGGAATTGAAGGCGTGAATCTTCAGTGACAAAAAGGGCGGATCTGTAGTGACGTTTACGAATGTCAGTAATGACCCAGATGCAAATTTGTTCTTCCTCCACTATAAAAGGACCTACCCACCACCATTCCAAAGCATCTCTTCCTTTCTTCCTCTCACCATCTCCAAGGCTCTAGAGAGAGCTTGTCCTAATCACGGGATGCTCCTCTAGAGTAGAAAAGAAAATATTTTTCCCACCTCTCATCCCCATTTGTGGAGCATCCTGTGGTCATCCTCTCACCGCCCTTCGGGAAGAAGATCCTCGTCGCGACGCCATCTTGCCCCATCCTTCGTCCTCCAACTCCATCCTTGTTAGTCCCGCTCCTCACCACCTTCCTCCAGGAGACGTTAGAGCGAGTCATCCTCCGAGCAACCATCAAGGGGGATTTCTCTCACCTCTTTCTATCCTTTTCGCTTTTGTTGTGTGGTTTTTCTGCTGTTGTAGTTGTAAGAAATAATTGTTCATGAATAGATGATTGTTTCTCTCTCTCTCTTTCTCCATCTCTCTCTTATATTTTTGCAAGTAGATAAAGTTTCATCAACCTAATCTCTTACTCGATAAAAATACAAAAAAAAATTAGAAAAGATAAAAATGACAAAAATAAATAAAAGTGAAACGCGAATTTTCAAAACCAAACGTTCACCTCCCCATGTTCGACCTGCGACTCACTTTTCGAGTTTCGGTTATAAATTTTATCTGATAGATGCGTTTTGTGTGCTACGATGACTGGTCCTCCGAACCCCAATTTTTAATTCGTGAAACACTCAATCATTTTGGCACTGTTGCCGGGGAGGCAATGCTCTTTGGTTCTTTTTCTTGTGTTTTTCCGCCTTACCTAACTTCTATTTCTCTCTTTCTCTAACCTTACTATGATTGCAGATACTCATCCGAGGTAGGCCAGTGTGGTTAGATCAAAGAAAAGTGTGGATGAAGGTTTTGTAAGTGTACCCCCACCACTCCCACCCTAGTTTTCATTCCATAACCTAATAACTCAAACACAAATCAACTTAGGTGCTTGCATAAACCCTAGGGCAGATTTTGGTTGTTTGATTGTCATTCCACTCACCTCACCCACCTGCACATATAAAAAAAATAAAAAATATATTCTTCTCTTGTGGGATTTAATTGAAAGCTACACACTTAACACCTACAACTTCTTATCCTAAGGCGCACAATCACTTTGATTCTACCACTTAACTAGGATTTGACCTGTGGACCTAGTACACTTCAACTCAATACACATAGGTGAGTAGAAATCTAAATAGGTTAAACATTTGTGTGCCTTATTCAATTGGTGTAATAGGCCAATTGATTGAACTATTTGGGCCACACCACTCAATTTAAAATTGATCCATCAAGTAGCCTAACTCTAAGGGTTGATTTTAAGGGTTGAACTAGGCACTTCACATTTTTTCTAATTTCTAAAGGAATACATCATCACTAGTGCTTGTAAAACTTGGAGTGTTCTACTGAACCCTGATTGAACCAACCTAAGGATTAAACCCTAAAAGATACTAAAGAAGGTTAAACCCTAAAAGACACATCATCAAATAACCTTGTTTGTAAACCCTGGTTCTGCATGCACACACATTTGAATCAATCATTATGTGCACAACCCATCTAAAGGGCCCATCACATTCCAAGAGCACAATCATCCCAAGCCTAATTAAAACTAAGTAGACGTTGGCCTTAAGGATTGATTCGTTCTTAGGGGCTCAGATTGAGATTTTTTTTGACTAATCTGCTTCTGCTAGTCCATCGGATGTCGAGCTAGGGGAGAAGCGTCAAACAATCGTGGCTGGGGGGTGATAAACGCTAGTTTATCATCATTTTTATGCATTAAAACAAACCTACTTCTTAGGATTTTACTCCGCAGACAGGTTTTTGGGCTGCATTTAGGAAAAATTAGGTTAGGCATGCATAACATTTTTTATTGACTTTTTGATATGTTTTTGTGAATGTTAGAGATGAACAGATTTATAGATCCCTAAAACCCTAGAACTCAAGAAGGTAAATGGTGAAGGAGAAGCTCAAATTAGCTGGAACTCAGCTTGATCCAGATCACCACAGCTGGAACCTAGCTAACTTGAACTAGGGTTAGCTCATCCCAGCTCCATTCAGCTAATCGCAGCTGAATGGCAGCTCAAGAGAGTTCATCTTAGCTCACCCTAGCTTAAGTCAGCTCAGATCCAGCTCAACCTAGTTGAGTCTAGCTCATTTTAGCCCCAACAAGTCCACAAGGAGCTCTAACTAGCTCAGCTGAGTTGACTGGAGTTCACCCCAGCTCAGATCCAGCTACATCTAGCTCCACTCAACTCCAGCCAACTGAAGATAACTTCATTCCAACTCAAGAAGCTCAAGTCCAGTTCCCGAGGACTCAGCTTAGCTCAAATTAGTTGAGCTAAGCTACCATAGCTGCCTCAACCAGCTTGATCCTCCCCGGGAGCACCAGACCCAGCTCACCTCAGCTCATTATGGTAGAAGCCAGCTCACTTTAGCTTGGCTTAGCAGCTAGCAAAGAAATAGCAAGCTAAGCTAGCTAAAGTAGCTCCATGACAGCCTCTTCAGCAACTACCAGCTCCAGTTCCAGCTCCAGACTTCTCCTCAGCCACTCTTTTCAAACCCTAGCTCCAATACCTCCTCCTCTACTCCTCCATTAGCTAAGCTAGCTTAGCTTAGCTATGCTCCAACTTCCTTGGCTTGTACCACCCCAAAAGCCTACCTAACAACTCCACCCAACTAGCTCCACCAAAGCTCCACATAAGCTAACCTACTTGGCACCAACATAGCCTACCCACCACCTCCAAAAGACACCTGAAAGTGACGCCAAAACCACCCTAACTACCCCCATGTTGGCGCCACTTTTCCCTCCAAAAATCCCCTTCATCTCCACCACACATCTCCCCTTAAACCCATCTCCACCCTCCACATAACCCCTCCTTCTAGAACCTTTCTTGGCGCCACCTAAGACCCCCTTCTAGAAGCTATTTTGGCACCAACTTCAAGGGGTGCCACCACCCATAACCACCCCCTAGGAGTCCCTTGGGATTGCGCCAATTACCATTAACCATAGGATCCCCAACCACCTCCATCTTCCCATCTTAGCCCTCCATTTCAAGAGTCACCTTAGCTCCCTTCCTACTCTATATAAACCCACCACCTATCACCATTTGAGAGCATCCTCCATTAGTGCATTTTTCTACCTATACCCACCTACACCTACAGCCAAGAAGGAGTAGAGAAGAAGATTAAAGGGGCACATCACCAGCCCCTTTGGTGCCTTCTTCTCCCCACTCTCTTCAACTTGGGCCACGCCAAGGAGGAGGGATTTTCTACTTGAAGGAGGACGGCCAGGAAAAGAAGAAGGACCTAGGGTGGACGTCCACCCTTGGAGAGAAGCCGGGCATGCACCCTTAGGGCTTGCTTTGGAGGACATCACCTTGGCAGAGCATAGCAAGGAAGGAGTTGGAGGACTCTTTTCATGCTCGGGAGCTGCCAAGCTTAGAGCAAGAAGCCCTCTTCTTCACCATCTATCTAGAGGATTTGTGTTTTCTTTTATTTATTGCAATTTTCTAGTAGTAGAAGCATTCATCTACTAGGCTTTTCTGTAAAACACTTTCTCATTAATCTAGTTGCCTTCTTTGCAATTTCTTTAGTTGCATTTTTAATTGCTTTGTTTTTAGCATTCTTCACTCCCTCTCCCTAATTATTCTAGGCCTCCACTTGCCTAGAGTGAGCTTAGGGAGAGTCTCTACTTGCCACTTTAGAAGTAGTATATTGAGTTGAGTGTAAGTCACTTTCCCGCTAACAATTTCGCACGTTGCCTTAATTTCAAAAACATAAAAATGATATATTGAAAAAGACCAAAAAGAAAGTTGAGATCTATTTTGTAAGCAAGAGAATTAATTTTGCAAACATATTGCCTCCTTGGATGACCCTAGATACCCCACTATCTAGGAATACAAATTTAAAAGCGAAAGCGGATTTACGCATTGCAACGACACTAAATTGCCTAATTAACAAACCACATATTTTCGCGATCACCTTTTGGTGCTGTTGCCGGAGAGGCACGGCTTTTCTTAATTTTTTTTTCTCTTGCTTGAAGTAGATCTCATGCCCTTCTCTTTCTTTTCTCTAGTGTGTGCAGGAACTACAACGGGAAAGTAGGAATTGAGAAGCAAAAGCTCAAAGTTCCTTTTCTTCCCATGGATTTCAGGTTGGTTCCCCATTTCCTGTCACATTTAGCCTAAAAAAACTACCAAAATACACTAAACTTGGCTTTCAGGACACTAAACAACTTAATTAAGTGGAGTGGTGCATTTTAAAACTCATTGATTGCTTGTTTGCTCCATTTAACACCACTTCATTTCAAGTATTGGTGTTCTATTTGTCAGGTCTAGATTTTTGTCTGGAATTAGAAAATAAATTCCTAACATCACAGGCCTCCTAAAATCATAAAATTTCATACAATGATTCCAAACTAAGTTAGGAACATTTGTTCCAAATTTCAGATCAATTGGTTTTTTATTTAATTTTTAAAAATTCATGGACTGCAGAGGGGTCACACCCTCTAATCTTCCTATTTTGCTACTGTCTATGAATTTTTAGAATTTTTATACTCATCTAATTTTTGTGAAACTTATCTTTCTGGAATCGTTGTAAAATTTTATACATCATATAAAATCATCAAAATTTTTTGAGGTCGGTGGTAATACTGAAAAGTCCAAAATACCCACAGGTGTCATTTCCAGACTTTGACTCCAGTACAATAAAAAATTTAAAATAATTATCAAACAAATTACTAAAATCTTATAAAAATCTTTTCTAGAATCCTTGTTTGATTTTCTTCAAAGTAGTGGTGTTGTTTGACTTGTTTGAACCACTATTTAATACAGAAAGCCTAAAATTAACTCATTGGTAATTTTTTGTCTTAGGGACAATTGGCTTAGGGTTTCTTTCTTTTTAGATACTCACATTAAAGGAAATTAACCATTACCAATACAACTTGGTTTTCCTTTGATTGTGGAGTTTCAAACTTGTTTGAAAATTTAAAAAGAAAAACCCTAAAACACATTTAACTAAATCAAATCCTAAAAGACAAAAATACAAGAAATTGTGTGACAACTTGCTTTTTGATTGGAACCACTTTCCAATTCTTGCACATACACAAAAAAATTGAAATAATAAGGCAACAACCCAATAAACGTCCTCCACATTCCGTGTGCACTATAGTATCCTAGACCTAACTAAAATCCGTAGCAACTTGACCCTTAAGGCTTCATCCACTTAGACTTGCTATATAGGTCTTAAGTTTTCTTTAGTTAATACCAATTCTGTCATCTATATCCGGTGTTCAGGCTGAGGGCCATGTCAAATGACCAGGCTCGGGTTTGTACAAGCACCTGGGGTTCTCCATGGGAAACGTTTGGGCCCAAACCTCCCCTTAAGCAACTTGGCTAGATTTGTTAAAATAACGGGTATTCACTATTGATTACTTATTTTACGTAGACCAAGTCTTAGGTTTATTTTTAGGGAGTCACACTTAAGTTAGCTCTAGCTTTGGTTGTTTGATTTGCACACTTTCTCTCATCTCTTTCTTTTCTCCTCCCCTCCCGTTCTTCCATTTTATGCACGGGCGACGATCTCAAAATCCGCACTTGGAAGGACCATTTGATTTCGCCCCCCGTGCAAAAAGACCACTTTTTCTGTCTTCTTCTCCTAAAAAAATGGAAAATCAACAAAATGGGTCCACTAACCATTCCACTTCCACCTTTAACCTTACCTCTAACCCCACTACTAACCCTAATTCTAACCCTACAACCCAAAACCCACCCACATTTAACTTCCCACACTTGTAGCTCCCTAATCTTGAATTACCCCAAGCACAACATCAAGACCCCCTGCCTGATCTATTAAAATTGATTGCTGAGCAGATTGATAAATTAAATTCCAATCAACAAACATTGACTAGGAACATCCAAATCCTAGCCAATCAAAGGCCAAACCCCCTACCCCATCAGTAGCCTATTATTCCTCTAAACGATTTTTATGATCCATCTTATTATGAGGAACGACCAGGGGTGGTCATACCAGAGGGGGACTTCGAGATCAAGCCTGCAGTCCTGAACCTAATTAAACACTTTCATGGCCTTCCTAGGGAAGACCCTTTCAGCCACCTTGAAGAGCTGACTCTTCTTGCACAAACAACCCGTTCCCGAAATGTGCATGAAGACATATGGCTGATGCGGTTTTTTCCATTATCTCTTAAAGATAAGGCCACTTATTGGTTCAGGACCATTGGCCGACCCATCACAACTTGGCCTCAGCTCAAGAGCGCCTTCCTCAAGAAATTCTTTCCCATAGGTAGTACCAATTCCTTGCGAAGATCTATTCTGACCTTTCACCAAAAATCTGGTGAGACTTTCCATGATTCTTGGGAAAGATTTCAAGATCTCTTAAGAAGTTGCTCGCACCACGAGATTCCTATATGGCAGCTCGTGCAAATCTTCTATCATGGATTAGAAGATCAAATCTGACATTTTGTCGATGCCTCGTGCGGCGGCAACTTCTTAAATAAAGATGCTGAAAGTGTCTATGACCTTTTTGAAGAAATGAGTGAAAACTCATTCAATCAAGCTTCTATGAACACATTTTGCAGAACTTAAAACCCGCAGTTTGGTGTTCATGAAGTAGGCACTCAATCTATCCCTGTCACCCAAGACGATCTTCAAATGATCACTCAAAAACTCGACCAGATGCATATCAAACGATCTTCAAATGATCAAAAGAAAATTGAGGAAAGACTAGCCACATCAACCCAAGCTCCACATAGTCCACATCTAACCCAACCTAACTTTCCACGAAGAGAAAATTTGCACAATCTCCACACTACTCCTGCTGATTATTACCAATATTCTGAGGTTGCCCATGATTCACTGGGGAATTACAAATATCCAGATCTTAACCCCACTTACAATATTTCTGCCATCCAAGAGCCCTTTAAAAATTCTTCCAATTGGAAAGATTACCCAAACTACTCCTGGAATAATCAGGTTCCTTCCCAACCAGATCATTTTAAGGGGTATGGGTCAAATCCAACCTTTCACCCTGGGCCATCCCAACAAGACATGAATGCCCAGATGATGCGAACCCTGCAGGAAATGCAAACAAAAATGACGGAAGTAACCTGCACCACCACAAATCTGAACAACCAGAATGGGGTACTCCCACGCAAAGACCTACAGGACATCTTCCGCCCCTACCCATGCCAACCTTAATCACCAAGGGAACCAATATTCGGGAAGAACTCCACACTACCCGAATCAGCCTCCTCCTAATCCACCACCTCAGCAGCCTCCCAGGTTTCCGCAATCACAGGCCCCCCCACCTCCTCCAAATAATAATCCGACTACACATGCAGTTACTTTGAGGAGTGGGAAAACCACCACTGATCCCGGGCCTTCACACAAACCTGGTAAAATTCCTGTGCAAATTGACTCCCCACCTCGCCATCAGGAAGAAAAAGAAACACGACAATCTCAAGACACGATTCCTATCCCTTTCCCACAAGCACTCCAACCCACCACCACCAAAAAAAAGAAATCTGAGCCCACTACAGAAGAACTCATGGATCTATTTGGGCAAGTTCAAATCAATATTCCTCTCCTAGATGCCATCAAATATATACCTGCCTATGCCAAATTTTTGAAGGAGATTTGTTGTTACGAACGTGGCCTCAAGATGGGTTTTTAAGACGTCTGGGAAGTGGCCCAGACGTCTGACCAGACGACTGGAACCCTTTCCAGATGTCTGGTATTAAATTTTTGCGGCGTATGGGGTTGTGTCTGCGGGCATGCGCGCGCAGACTGCACCTGCCGCTCTCTTCTCTCTTTTTTCCCTCTCTCTTGTAGGGCGCAGCTCCTTTCTCTCTCTCTCCCCACGTGGCCTTATAAGGCCCCTCGCCCTCTCCCTCACCCTCATCTCCTCAGCTTTCCTCTTCTCCTTCTCCCTATCGGTGTGAGAGCGCGAGCAAGCAAGTGAGCGGCGGCAGCAGCGGCCATGGCGAGTGTACGGGAGGGGGTGTTGCGAGAAGAAGAAGACGCTCGACCGTGAGGGCTCGAGCTTGCCGGGGCAGCTAGAGCCGCCCGGCGGGGGAGCAGCTGGCGTGGAGTATCGCGGAGGAGCTGCTGCAGCTAGGGCAGCAGGCGGACGGGGCGCGGTGCGGCCGTGCGTCGCGGGCGAAGAGCGAGTCGGGGTCTGATTCTGGAAAATTTTCCAGAATCAGACATCTGGTCGTCTGGAGGACTGTCCAAACGTCTGGCCGGTAAGATATTTCTATCTTCTTCCTTTTTCGTGTGTACGGCAATGCGGCCGTCCGCCGTGCCTTCATATGCAAACCGTCGTGCTGAGAGCAGGGTGGGTGCATGCAAGTTCTACTCGGGAGGGCGCGAGGACTCGCCATCCCACGTGAATCGGACGTCTGGCCGCAGTGCCAGACGACGGGAAGGACTTCCAGACGTCTGGGGTGACCATCGGACGTCTGGGAACTAAGCCAGACGCCCTCGCAGGCTTCTGGATGTCTGAAGGACTACACAGAGCGAAGGTACACGCTGACCCACATTTTAAGACGTCTGGAAGAGGTTCCAAACGTCTGATTTTGGGCAGTTTCGTCGTTTTCAACCCGTTTAGGGCCCGTTCGAAGTCCGTTTTTCGCGTTTCGAGTTGCGTTCTTTCCAAAATAAAATCCTCTACCCGTTTACAGTAATTATATACCATTCTAAGAAACTCCTTGTGTTTGATCCTTGTGTTAGGACCCCGTTCCATTGCAATCTTGGGGGTTGCGGAGGCGTGCGGGATTTCCAACCACGCCCCCAGTACTCTCGTTGTAGCTGGTAGAGTGGCTTTTAATTTATTTAGCATAATTTGTTACAATTGTAGAACAATTAATAGAGTCTAGGGTATTGCATGAACCCTAGGACTGAGAAACTAGATTGAATGATAGATCCTAGGGTATTGCATGAATCCTAGGACTGGAAAACTAGTGGAATATATATATATTGCAGTCTTGGAAAAGTGGAAAGGAATTAATAGCTGCCTGTAAATTAATAGCTGCCCGTTATGAATGAATGAATATGATTAAGAATATGGGTTGTATGAACGTAAGACTGGAACAGTGAAACCTACAATGGCCAAACAAAAAGGAATACGAACCCTACGGGGAATTAGGAGTAGAACTCCTGGAAAGAGAATAGAATGGAACTGAGAAAGTGAAACGTGGAAGTGTGCAGTCTCTTGGGTACGGGGTACCAAAGAAAGCACACATTACCTCTTAGTGTAGAGGGGAGCTTGCCACCCTCAGGTTGAGACCGGGGTGGGTTTGGCCACCGTACACCGACTTGCTAGCCCTCGCGTACGTAGTACCGAGGAGAGCTACTAGTGTAGGGAGAGCACTAGCTACGCACGGGCCCCGGGGTTCTGCTAGCCTCCTACACCGACTTGTTAGGCCCACTAGGCAAACCAGGGTAGTCAGGCGAGGGTGCGCGGACTGTGGAGGGGTTGGACCCCTGTTACTAAGAGGGCTCTACCCTATACTGGTTCCGTACTGTGCTTTGAGCGCACCAGTTAACGGAAACAGCTGACCGCGTGCCAGTGCGGGGTAGCTACCCGTGCGCTTATCGCGCGTGACGTAGTCACCGTTACGTTTGTCAGCGACCTTGGGGTGGTTGACTGAGGGTAGGACCACCACGGGGGACTCTCCCGGCCAGGAGAGCACCACGTGTTACTTCTACTTTTCGAAAAAGACTGCAATCAAGATCGTTCCCATGAGGAATATTAGAGATCAAGTGAAGGATCTGAGAAATAGATAAATTGTGAAATAATAGAAAGACGTAAATAAAGGAAGAAAGAAAAAATAGCAGCTACTGTACACTCTACTGCTTCTTTAGTTTTTAGCTGCCACTCTACTCAACGTTTCGCTGATGTGTTCAATCGTTACTTTTCAGGACCAGGTGTTGAGCAGCCAGGGTCAGCGGCTGCAGAGGATGCTCAGCGTTACCCGCAATTCTTTTTGTACTTTCTGCCAATGTAGTGAGTAGTTTCCTTGTTACTCCTTGTACTTCTTTATTGTAAACTTCACGTTATGTACATATTTGTTGTTCTACTGTTGTGGTGGTGTATACTGTAGTAGTTCCTTTTCTTATTGCTGTATTTTGTTACTGCTAGTTATATTCATGCTGAATGTGGTTTATTTTATTGCTCTTTTGGTTACTTCCTTGTTGGACGACTAGCTCTTGGGATTAGTCGAGTCGGTTCGATTCTCGTGTCTTGTAGGGACTCGGGAATCGGGTCATTACATTTGTACTCCTAAAAGGTAGGCCAAAAGTCTAGGATAGGTGCATCTTTTGGAGATAGTAAGCTCCGTCATACAGAGTAAGCTGCCTCCTAAGATGAAAGATCCGGGGGTGCCTTTAATTTCAGTAATTATTGATGATACTATTTTTAATCGCTCCCTCCTTGATCTTGGTGCCTCAGTTAATATTATTCCCACGATTTTATTTGAAGAATTTCAAATCAGTGAATTAAAATCCGTCGAGGTTACCCTGCAATTAGCCGACTGATCTACGATCAAACCTCGTGGGATTGTTGAGGATGGTTTGGTCAAGGTCCAGAATTGTGTCTTCCCTACAGACTTTCTAGTTCTTGACATTGAGGTACCTAAATCATTACTGGACTCCCCAATAATCCTTGGATGCCCTTTTTTGGCCACTGCAAAGGCAAATATCAATTGCCACATAGGAAAAATGGATATCACTTGCGCAGGCCAAACTATCACTTTAGATATTTTCAAATCCTCCAAGAGATTCCATGATGATAAGTTTTTTTAGGACTCAGATATGGAAATTTCCAATATGGTGGAGGAGACAATGTTAATAGATACCCTTACCGACCATAATTTTTTTGAGGACTCTGATTCAGAATCAGTGGTCGGTGAAATCTGTGATCTGGAGACTTGTCTTGACCCCAAATCCATTCCTAATGCACCCCCTAATCACCCTAACCCACCCACTATTCACGCACCTAACTTTTCCACACTAACTTCACCCAATCCTCACCATCCCTTCCCCGACTCCTTTCTTATGGACTTGCCACCAACCCCGCCCAAGTTTGGCATCCAACCTGATTTAAAATCATGGCCAGACTTGGGCTACACTTATCATTTTCCATCCAACTTTGATCCCAATATTCCTTCTAATCAATTTTCTAGGGATCCAGAAGAAGACACCTTTTTTGCAGGCATCGAAGTGTCCAACTATTTACATGATTTTCTATCTTCCGTGCATACCTTCACACCCGGCTGAGTGGCGTAAAAGATAGCATTGGATGGGAGGTAACGCATCATTTTTTTTCCTGCTTTCCTTCTTTTTCTTCTTTTTCTAGGTTTTGATCCTCCTAAACCCGACCGTTCTTCACTAAGGTGATCCCTTTTCCCTCCTAATGCATGAGGACATTGCATATCTTAAGCATGGGGGGGTGTTTTTAAAATTTGACGATCGATTTAGGATTTTTAAAAACCTAAAAGCATGCATTTTTCTTTAGTTAGTTTATTTTCCTGCTTGCATACCCAGAAAAAAAAATGTTGAGAACTTTTTGAGCAAAAATTTTTAAATCGGGACTAAGGTCAAAAAATTCACTTTTGGGTACAATGGGATTTAATCTTTAACAAACTAGGGATGAGGTTGTGGATCTGATCATTAGAATTTCAGGGTTTATTTTAGACTAGATCAGATATCCTTCTCTAAAAATTCCACCTTGATCCTATTTTGTAATATGGAAAGTATTTAGCTTAGTCTCTGATTCAAAAACTTGCATTTCTTGAGAAACTTCTTGTGTCAATTTTCACATACAAGCCAACACTTAAAAACAACTAAAAATTTAAAGAAACTCCCTTGTTTGGACTTAGTAAAAGTTTGAAGCAAATCATTGGTTTGAGTTCCCACCGCTGAGAAGGAGGAAAATGCCTCCTTTGAGGACGCGATGTCAACATGTTACCGCCTCGGCGTTGCTCTATATATATATTTCATATCTTTAGACAGAGCATTAAAGCTCATTTTAGTAGCTCAAGTGCCTTGGACGGTGCTCTACCTATAGTGTTGGAGCAAGAGCTTGAGTTTGCTTAGAGCGCCCCTTTACACCGTATTGTGTTTTGGGGTTGTGAGCTCCTGGGTGGTGTCATGGACAGTGCTATCCTGAAGTACTGGCGCTAGAGCCCCCTCGAGGATTGGTAATAGGAATGATGATCCCGACACATCTGTTGTAAGACTAAGCTAAAAATAAGCATGGGGGAGAAAAAAAAAGTAATAATAAATAAATTAACACGCCCTTATAAAGGTTGGCTTCTCACAAGCACAGACACAAGGTTTTAAAGGATCTTGTAAGTTGCGAATCAGATTCATGAGCCAGAAAAATCCTAAAAACAAAAATTTCAAGCCATCTGAATTAACATGGGGTTAATTTGTGAATTTTCTGGAGGATATACTGATCCCGTTTTGTCTAATGGTTGGATCCAAAAATAAATCTTGATGTTTATCTTTAACAAATACTGTACCTCCTGCATTTAGATCAACCAAGGTCCCTTAATCTTTTTCTCCTCAAAAGTCGAAAAAATTAGACTTCCTAAAAATTCCATTTTCCAAAAAATTTGAAGTTTTTCTAAGAGACTAGCAAAAGATAAGCATGGGGATGTGATAAACGCTAGTTTATCATCATTTTTATGCATTAAAACAAACCTAGCTCCTAGGATTTTACTCCGCAAATGGGTTTTTGGGCTACATTTAGGCATAAATTAGGTTAGGCATGCATTGCATTTTTTATTGTCTTTTTGATATGTTTTTGTGAGTGTTAGGGATGAACAGATTTACAGATCCCTAAAACGCTAGCACTCAAGAAGGCAAATGGTGAAGGAGAAGCTCAAACTAGCTAGAACTCAGCTTGATCCGGCTCACCACAGCTGGAACCTAGTGATGAGAGCCTCATCATGAGCCATAACTAGCTCATTTTGACCTAATAAAGAAGATAAAAGCTCCTACATAACCTAGAAGAAGGCTTAACTAAAGGAACAAGTGCTCTGAGAAGAAAACATGAAATAAAGGTTAAAACTGCAATTTTACCATTGCAGTACATAAACGGGATTTCTCAGAAGCAAAACATAGGTCAAATAGTCCAAAGTGGGTTGAATTAATCAGAAATGGGTTTATGTGCAATCTAAGAATTAAATGACACTTGGTAACCCTAAAACAGACCCGCTTAAATTAACAAGGTTCCAGTCAGAATAAAAATCAATCAAACCCTCTAAAAATCATAGAAAAACATCCTCTGGGGTTTAGAACACTTAATTTGGCCTTTGGAACCTAGTTTGACCTAGATTAGGGTCTTAGCTCTTCAATTAACCTAATTTGGGTTTTTACGCAAAATGTCCAGTCAAAAGAGGTCAAACCTAAAATCCAACTTCACCATTGGATTCTTTAGGGCCAAATTAGGTTTGTACCAAAATTTGGACCTAAGGGGAGGTCATCTTGACCTACTTTGCAAGTTAGTACACCCAAATCACAAAGAGGTCCCTATCTTTTGAATATCCTTGCAGAGAGCCCCCTAGGTTCCTCGCCTTCTTTGCAAACCGGTCCTGCCGCCATTGCTAGGGCAGAACCGAGCTCCGACGAAGTTTCGAGAGAGATGGCTCTCTAATTCCTCAGAGATTCTCTCCCAGAAATGGAAGGGAGATTCTCTGAGGAATTCCCTTCCTTCTAAAGCCAATCAAATTCGCTGGTGTGAACCCAATCTCTCGTGCGAACGCACGAGAGATGTGGGTATCTTTCTTCCTTCCAACTCCGGCGAACCGGCTGACCTAATTGCGCGTCTTTCACGCTCTGATAGGAGCGGCCAGCACCTATAAAACACCCCTCGGACCCGGCCACTCATCTTAAGCTTGATTTTGACGGAGATCCCCTCCAAATTTCTTCTCTCCCATCTCCGGCCAAACGACCCACAAGCTCCGGCGACCGCTTTCCCTCCTTCTCGTCACTCTGCTGCCATACCAGCAGCAGAGTCCTCTCCGCCTCTTCCTCCCGCGGCGCGCTGTACCCTGCGCGCAAGCTCCTGACCTCATCTTCGTCGCCGCTTCCTCCCCCAGGGTCTTTCTTCCCCGACGACGGCAGTCACGAGCCATCCTCTCCACTGCCTCCCTTCACTCCAGACAACCCCAGATACGTTCTCCATCCTCTCCTCTCTCTTTTCCCCCTGTTATCTCCCTTGATCGACCCTCGACAGACGCTAACCACCTCCATCGTCTTCGCCTCCGACCGCACTCCGGCGAGCCGCCCACACCACTCCAGCCCTCCACACGGCTCGCCAACCACCTCGAAAGCTCCGCCTCACCTCCAGGAACACACTCCACCCTCCCACTGCCACTCCAGCCCTCCACAACCACCCCCCGACCAACCCACCATCTCCGGCCACAGGTTGACCTAGGCACGCATGCCTAGGCCGAGCTGCGGCCTGCTGCACTGCCCACCGCCTTCGCCGTGCCACGGCGAAGGTCTCTATCTATTCTGATTTGGCCGAGAGGCGCGTTTTGTGCACGACAGGATTCGAGCTGCTGCCGCCATGGACGACCTCTGATGAAGCTCCCGCGAAGCTCCAGGCACCCGGTCTTCCAGACTACAGGGGCTGCATACTAACGCAAGTGTCGCGAGGTGAACGAATCCAGCCGAGGAGCGCTAGCAGAGCCAGCAGCTGCGGGGCAATCGCACGACGAGGTTTCTGCAGGCGCGCGTGAAGGCGAGACCAGATAGTCCCACATCGTGGGATTGCAACCGGCAGGTACCGTATAAGTTGTTTTTACGCTTTATTCTTATCGCCTCAGTAAGCACAGGGGTGAGGTCCCTCACTGACCCCACCCGCCTCGTCCGCGGCCTGACCACGCGGACCTGGCGGATCCGACCCGACCTAGACCTACGCACTCCTCGCGCATCACACACCTGCAGGTGCGCCTGGTCCCGGGTACGATCCGACCCGATTGAGACTGTGGCTCTGGTAGAGCGGTTAGAGTGAATTGCTTGAGAGAGAGACACGCGCGGGTAGAGGGAGAAGGGTTAGGTTTTGTTCCCTGTGCAGGCAGGCTGATTGTAGGAGAAGGACTTGGCCGCTGCAGAAGAAGGAGAAGCAAGACAAAGAAGAAGAAGAAGGCAACGAAGAAAGGAGAAGCAAGACAGAAGAAGAAGAAAGAAAGAAGTCTTCGCAGGAGAAGAAGAAGGACAAGGGAAGATTGCAACGAGATCCGAAAGGCAAAGCAGAAGAAAAAGAGAAAGAAAGATCACATTTAAGACGTCTGATACATAAATCAGACGTCTAATTCTATTTTTTTACATCTTTCTTAAAAACTCTTTGAATCAATTATATTTGCATTTAACAGTTGTATTCTTGGGTTTTACAAAGTACTGAGTTTGCTCCCTGTGTTCGACCTCGGATACTCTAGTTGTTCGAGTAATAAAATTATTTGTTTAAACGTTTTGTCGGTTCTACTGCAACGTAATACGCCTTTAAATCCGCACAGAAACGTTGACAACACCTAGCTCACTTGAACTAGGGTTAGCTCATCCCAGCTCCATTCAGTTAATCGCAGCTGAATGGCAGCTCAAGAGAGTTCATCTTAGCTCACCCTAGCTCAAGTCAGCTCAGATCCAGCTCAACCTAGTTGAGTCGAGCTCATTTTAGCTCCCGCAAGTCCACAAGGAGCTCTAGCTAGTTCAGCCGAGTTGACTGGAGTTCACTCAACTCAGATCCAGCTACATCCAGCTCCACTCAACTCCAGCCAGCTGAAGATAACTTCATTCCAGCTCAGGAAGCTCAAGTCCGGCTCCCGGGGACTCAGCTTAGCTCAAATTAGTTGAGCTAAGCTACCTTAGATGCCTCAACCAGCTTGATCCTCCCCGGGAGCACCAGACCCAGCTCACCTCAGCTCATTATGGTAGAAGCAGCTCACTTTATCTTGGCTTAGCAGCTAGCAAAGAACTAGCAAGCTAAGCCATCTAGAGTAGCTCCATGCCAGCCTCTTCAGCAGCTGCCAGCTCCAGTTCCAGCTCCAGACTTCTCCTCAGCCCCTCTCTTCAAACCCTAGCTCCAATACCTCATCCTCTACTCCTCCATTAGGTAAGCTATCTTAGCTTAGCTTAGCTTAGCTATGCTCCAACTTCCTTGGCTTGTACCACCCCAAAAACCCACCTAACAACTCCACCCAACTAGCTCCACCTAAGCTCCACATAAGCTAACCTACTTGGCACCAACATAGCCTACCCACCACCTCCAAAAGACACCTAAAAGTGGCACCAAAACCACCCAAACTTCCCCCTTGTTGGTGCCACTTTTCCCTCCAAAAATCCCCTTCATCTCCACCACACATCTCCCCTTAAACCCGTCTCTACCCTCCACATAACCCCTCCTTCTAGAACCTTTCATGGTGCCACCTAAGACCCCCTTCTAGAAACTATTTTGGTGCCAACTTCAAGGGGTGCCACCACCCATAACCACCCCCTAGGAGTCCCTTGGGTTGGCGCCAATTGCCCTAAGCCATAGGATCCCCAACCACCTCCATCTTCCCATCTTAGCCCTCCATTTCAAGAGTCACCTTAGCCCCCTTCCTACTCTATATAAACCCACCACCTACCACTATTTGAGAGCATCCTCCATTAGTGCATTTTTCTACCTATACCCACCTACACCTACGGCTAAGAAGAAGGAGTAGAGAAGAAGATTAAAGGGGCACATCACCAGCCCCTTTGGTGCCTTCTTCTCCCCACTCTCTTCAACTTGGGCCACGCCAAGGAGGAGGACTTTTATACTTCAAGGAGGATGGCCAGGAAAAGGAGAAGGACCTAGGGTGGACGTCCACCCTTGAATAGAAGCTTTGGGCACGCCCCCTTAGGGCTTGCTTTGTAGGACATCACCTTAGCGTAGCATAGCAAGGAAGGAGTTGGAGGACTCTTTTCAAGCTCGGGTGCTTCCAAGCTTGGAGCAAGAAGCCCTCTTCTTCACCATCTATCTAGAGGATTTGTGTTTTATTTTATTTATTGCAATTTTCTAGTAGTAGAAGCATTCATCTACTAGGCTTTTCTGTAAAACACTTTCTCATTAATCTAGTTGCCTTCTTTGCAATTTCTTTAGTTGCATTTTTAATTGCTTTGTTTTTAGCATTCTTCACTCCCTCTCCCTAATTATTCTAGACCTCCACTTGCCTAGAGTGAGCTTAGGGAGAGGCTCTACTTGCCACTTTAGAAGTAGTATATTGAGTTGAGTGTAAGTCATTTTCTCATCAACAATTTCACATGTTGCCTTAATTTCAAAAACATAAAAATGATATATTGAAAAAGACCAAAACGAAAGTTGAGATCTATTTTGTAAGCAAGAGAATTAATTTTGCAAACATATTGCCTTCTTGGACGACCCTAGATACCCCACTATCTAGGAATACAAATTTAAAAGTGAAAGTGGATTTACGCATTGCAAAGACACTCAATTTTCTAATTAACAAATCGTGTATTTTCGCGATCAGGGGGTACACTAGGAACTAGAGGCGTAAGACAAAGGAAGAACCTTCTCCCCAATCCCTCCTTTTAACTGGTTAGATTGACCGGATAAAAGTAGACAAAATCATTTATAATCTCAAGATGGGTCCTGGGTGTCTGTAGGTCGTTAGGCCACCCACATAAGGACAAGCTTGGTTGATTGTATTGTAGGGCTCCTTTCTTTCTTCTGATTTCCCTCCTACTCCATAATGTATCCTTCTACATCTTTCACACATTTCCAATCCTACCTTCTTACCAACACGTATCCTCAAGATTGTTACTATCCCAACTCGACTTATGATTACCCATCCTCTAGCCAGGATAACTTCAATTAGGGATATGAATCCGAACCTTAGTGTCCAGGGTCTAACCCTAGAGAACAAGACTATGATTACCATCCTTCGCAGAGCTACAATGATTATAGATCTCCACCCTTTGATGATCAACCTAACCAAATCTACAACCATGAAGGATATGCTAATTATAACACTTACCCTCCCCAGAATTATGCTGAATATAGGTCACCACCATTCTATGAACAACCCGAGATGACCTACTATCAGGAAGGAACCCGAGAACCTCGATATCTTGACTCCCCTAGATTTAACCCAAAACCACCCAAACCTGAACCGAACCAGTCGGTTTTGGTGAACCAGATCCAGGATAGAGTGTTGGCTAATTTGAGGAACACTATATAATTTTTAGAAGCTCAGCCAACACCATGCACTGAAGCAATAGAGCCTATGATCAAAATGATTGATGAACTTAATAGTTCTCTATTGGATTTGCTCCAAAGTGTTAGGGATAGGGACCTGGGTGAGTTTTTTCTTGGGAAACTGTCAAGGTTGAGGATGAAATTTGTGATTACCCTAGTCAAATCTTGGGATGATTCTCAAGATGAACCCCCTTCAAGAGAGCCAATGTCTGAACCCGCTCAAGCACCTGTCGGGGAGGATACATACTTTGAGATTGGAGATGACTAGAATGGTCTAGAGAAACCCTTTGAGGATGAACCGATTGATTCACCTGAGATCCCCAAGCAAGGAAACAAAGAAAAATATATCTCCTTGGATCATGAAATGATATATGATTTTAAGACATATATAAATGAGGATCATCAATTCTTTGACTCTGAGGGTGAAGAATCTTTAAGTGAAGTCTCACTTGAGCATGAGGAAAATGATTTTAGTGAGACAAACGGGCCTGAGGAATCTGATGAACCATTTGACAGCCCGATAATAGAGGAATTTGATTCAGTTGGGTTTAACTTGGAGGATTCGAATTTGGATGATTCAATCAGTGATCCCATTCCTCATCCGCACCCCGAAGAGTTGACTTATGAGATCATTATACCCAAGTCAATTTTGATTCAGCCACAATTGTTGGACTTGGGTACTTTAGATGGGGTGTACAACAATTTGGAGGTCCTGGAAACATTGATTTCGAAGGATAAGAAGTAGGGAATAAAAATCTGGAAAGCTACTTAGGAGGGAACTATGAGTTTGGATTTAAGGGTTCCTGTTGACCTAAAACCACCTACTTTTTACCAGGACATTTTTTCTAAGCTAAACGTTAAGTGGACATTTGAACCTAGTGAAACAAATCTACCCATTGTTCGCCACTTTAGTCTTTGGTTGCACACCACCAAACCACAGGCCCGGCTCCGCAAACACAACAATCTTAGGTTCTGGGTGATTTTCATCCAGAACCTTAGAACCACTCGACCCTGGGGCATGGGTCTACATCATAATCTAGTCCATGTCTGTGGACATCTTCTGCTGGAGGGTCTGAGGATCAATATTTTGATTCTGACCCACACTCATGAATTCTCAATTTCTTCCTTGTGTGCATGTTATGCATAGCTGAAGGCATTAAATTTAGCATGTGTTTATATTCCATGTTCTTTGTGGAGCTGACCGGATTTCTCATGATGTTTAGGTAATATTCTGTTTACTCTACCTTTCTCATGTCTTTGTTTTTACAATGAGGACATTACATCATTTAGGCATGGGGGGTGGATACTATTGAATGATGAATGACTACGCTATCGAAATTGGATTTGAAAACCTGTTGTTGTAGTTCGAGTTGTGAAGAAATCCATTCAACAAATAAAATTTATACAGAAGGCTACGTCGATTAAAATTCGTAATTATATATCTTTTTTGTATTTTTGTTTAAAGGATGAAATAATCACAATGTAAGCAATATAGACAATAAGAAAGAGTGAGAAAGAACAATCACTTGATATTGAATAATGTTTTTACAACTAAGAAAGCGAGAAATGATTACACTAGAAAGTGGGAAATTATCACAACTAGAAAGCAGGAAAAAGAATGGGAGAGAGAAGTTATCATCCTCGACGATCGCTTGGAGGATGAGCCGAACGGGACAATGCCTGGAAGACGAGGAACGGAGCGGGAAGGAGGATGAAGCAGGAGGAACGGGATCGAAGCAGCACATCATCGTCGTCGCGGGATCCGCTTCCAGCAAGGGGGTGAAAGCTTCATTTTAGCTCTTGAGGAGCATCTCAGGTGTGGGACAAGCTTCTCTTAAGATTTAGAGAGGGAGAGAGGAGAAGGAAGGGATGAGAAATTCATATAGTAGGGGTCTCCTTTTATACTTGCAAGGAGTGGGGGCATTTTGGACATTACAACATTAAAAACATTAATTAAGGACCTTTAGTGATGAATTTATCCGTCACTAAAGACCTAAACGTGGTTGACGTGCCTGTGCTGTGTGCGCGCCCCCTCGCCTTCATGCTCTAAATGCATACGCACGACCATGCACGCTCAGCCATCTGATCAAGAGATCGAACGACCTAAACAGCCCTCGCCAGTGCCGCGTGCCCGCGTACGATTGGGCATTTGCGCTACGCGCCTGATCTCACGTGGGTGCTATCGGTTGATCCGCGTCACTGGATGCCCATCGCATGGCTCCAATTGCGCGCCCGTGCGCAGCAGATGTAGGATCAAACACGCATCGTGCACTCGCACAACGCACTCGACCGCTACGCTGAGCATGGGCTTGTACTGCGCAGATGAATTTGCGTACACGTCCTTGCAATCGTTGGATCTTGATCCAATGGCCTAGATCGCTTGTTGGAGACTCTTTGGTGAGACAACGGTGGTCCTGAGGGTCGGGGGCAGCTGGGATGGCGCCACATGATGCCATCTTAGTCGTCCATCTTTTGAGTGTTGTAAACAGTGCCACAGGTGTTGGATTGGACCAATTTTCACACCATTAGGCTGCGATCGTCGATCCGAACCCATCCGTGCGATCGGATTTGTTGTATGAGGTGTGGATTAACACCATCTTGGCCCTTGATCTTTAGGGTTCCTCAGTCTCTATCTAGTGCTATGGATGTACGATCAAGGCGATCTTGAAGTCATTGAACTCCAATGTCACCCTAATCAGATCCGCATGGTTGGATCTTCAATCCGAGGCCTCGATTAATAAGTTGCCTTGTCCCTAGCCATAAAAACGAGACAATTACTATATAATTTATACAACTTGACCTAAATGCATGATTATGCATGTTATGCACTATTTACAATGCATAATGCTAATGTGACACTAAGAACATGCATTAATAGACATTTTAGGTTAATCAGATGTATGCACATCACACCCCCATGCCTATGTTTTGCCAGTCCCTATCAAAAACTACATGCTATTTATAGAAGAATTAGGTTGAATTACTAAGGCATAAGTCATTTTCAACATTAAGAAATTTTTACTTAGGATCTGAACTTTCAAAGACACAACAGCACCTGGGTATCTGCCAAAATGCGGACCGCCTCAGGCCCTCACCCTATTCAAAGAAAGATCTCTTTTTCTATTATTCTTCTTTTCTAATTTTTTTGGATTTTTGAGTTTAGGGTTACAGAGTGGCTTTCTACGGCCACTCAACCCACCCAAGATTTGATGAGAATCCTAAGTTCTAAGCATCTTTTCGTGAATGTGATAGACTTGTTGATTGGCAATCAGAATGGACTTTGGGTTTCTACGCCCCTAGGTGACCTTAAAAAGAGAGTTCTGCCTAAAGGTGTATCTTTACGACCAGTAGCTTTCTCCTTACTTTTATTTTTATGGGGTCAACACAAGGGTGAATCTAGTGTATATCTCCCCGACTTATTCTACTTCTCCATTTCTTCCTAAGTGTTTGGGGAATTCTTAGTGCATTTCTAGAGTTGGGTTCTGGACAACCGGTCCATGAGCTGTTATCATCGACAACTTGCCAGCCATACTCGAACGGCAAAGTGTAGCTTATTTCTTTTTGTTTCTTTTTCTTTCTTTTCTCCTTTTACTTTTTTTTTTTTCTTTTTGACTTTTTTTTTCATTTTAAGTAGATGGCTTTCCTGGTCTAAGATTTACCTAAAGGCAGCAAGAAGAGAGTGGTCCAGTGACTGGGCTCTGGACAACCTACCTATGGGCTGTTACCCATGATAACTTGCCAGCCATATTACTCTAGAAGGTTCATTAGCTATCCAATTTCCATTAAAATCATCGAACAACAAGTCAGTGATGAATAGTGTGTAGATGCTTGGATTTAAGTTCCCTCAAATCAGAGGGCAAGTTGATAAGTCATGTACTTATCACTCAAACTTATTTAATCAAATTAAAATAGAATTCAGGATGGTGAGGACTCGAAAACCAAATCCACATTTTAGTGGATACCCAGGCTGATTAAACCCAAAGACCTGAAGGGTCTTAATGTTTAGATCCTGCTGTAATATTTCCTAAGATTGAAAGGTCCTAATGTCCAAGTATTACTTCCTAATTCAATTTTTTTTTATGTATATATAAGAAGACAAATAGAATTTACAAGAATTTCCAGAGCTGACCAAATGATTCAGAAATGAATCCACCCCCACATGCCTAACTGATGCAATGTCCACATTGAAAATAAAAGACATAAAAGGAAGGGTAGAATGCAGAAGATATCACCTGAATATGAAGCTTGAGTTAGCTCTAAGTCAAACTACACAACTACTGAGTTTAATGTCATCAGCTAGGCGAAGTCCAGCCAAAGAAGTCACAACATGGCTAGAGCAACCATGTCTGAGATGGGTGCGGAATAGTACGGTCAATAATAGGTTTCGGACGTTGACCGTTGACTTTGAATGAATTACCCATCTTCAGGTTAGATATCTGAATAGCTCCATTTAGAAATATCTGATCAATAATGAATGGGCCATTCCATTTCAACCTAAGTTTGCCAGGAAAGAGCTTAAGTCAAGAATCGAATAGCCAGACCTTCTGGTTCAACTCAAAGCTCTTGCGAGAAATCAATTGGTTATGAAGAGCTTTGGTCTAAGCCTTATAGATCTTGGCATTCTCATACACATCATTTCTAAGCTCCTCCAACTCAGATAGTTGAGTTTCCTGGTCTTCCCGACTAACTCAAATCTAAATTGCACTACTTGATTGCCTAAAATGCCCTATGTTCAATTTCTATGGGTAAATGGCATGTATTTCCATATACAAAATGAAACGAAGACATGCTGATGGGCATTTTATACACTGTATGGTAGGCCTAAAGAGCGTCCTCAAGCTTTTGAGTCCAATCTTTGCGATCAGGCCTAACTATTTTCTGCAAAATATTCTTGATCTCCTGATTGGAGATCTCAGCCTGTCCATTCGTCTGGGGATGGTAAGGTGCGGAGATTCTGTAATTAACCTGTATTTTTCCAGCAAATTACAGAACTGGGCATTAGTGAAATGAGTGCCACCATCGTTGATGATGGCCTTTGGAATCCCGAACCTACTGAATATGTTCTTCTTGACAAAATCGATGACCACCTTGTGGCCATTGGTTCGGGTGGGAATCACCTCGATCCATTTGGACATGTAATCAACAGCGACGAGAATGTACTGATGTCCAAATGAAGGGAGGAAGGGTCCCATGAAATCGATTCCTTAAACGTCCAAGATTTTGATGGGAAGAATTGGGTTTACAGGCATCATATCTCTCTTGGTTATGCTCCCAAGTGTCTGGCATCGGGAACACGACCTCGAGAAATCCCAGTGATGTAAACAAGTTTATATTACATAAAATGTCTATTTATGCATGTTCTTAAGCATAAAATTGCATTACATACTATAAATATTACAAAGCATGCATCATCTTTCATTTAGATTAGTCTAAATAAAATGGAGGTTAATTGTCCCCTTTTATGGTTAGGGATAGGGAGATTGTTTATCGGGGCCTTAGATCAAAGATCCAACTGTATGGATCTGATCAGGGCGACGATTAGAGTTCAATGACTCCAAGATCACCCTAATCGGATATCCGTAGCATCAGATAGAGATCGAGGAACCCTAGAAGATCAAGGGCCAAGATGGTGTTAATCTGCACTTTAGATGATAAATCCAATCGCACGGATGGATTCAGATCGATGATTGCAGCCTAACGACGTGACAATCGACTCAATCCGATACCCGTGGCACCATCTACATCACCTAGAAGATGGATGGCCAAGATGGTGCCACATGGCGGCATCTCAGCCGCCCAACCGACCGCACGCAACTGCTGAAGCCTTAGCGCTAGCACCTCTCCGCCATTAGATCAAGATCCAACGGCTGTGAATCGCCCGCGATTAAGTTAAGCGCTCGATGCAAATGCACTAACAACGCGTTGGTCGAGCACCTTAACTCAGCATTTAGGCTCGGGTTCGAGCCGTAGGGCGCATCTCCTAGAGTGGGCGAGTGGGTGCATTCAACCGCACGATAGAGATCGGATGGCTGTGCGCACCCAATCAGATCCACGCGCCATCTGACACAGCGAGGTGATGCAGCATCGCACGTGATGAGGTGTGTGGATGAGGCAGGCGAGGATGTGCTCTCAGCCGTTTGATCTCACGATTGAACGGTCGAGATTGGAAGATCGTGGACGCGTGTTGAGGCACGAAGAGGTGAGCGGGCGTGCGCAAGCCGCCCACTATGGCCACGTTCAGGCCTTTAGTGATGGATTTATCCATCACTAAAGGTCCTGAATTAATGATTTTCAACATGTAGTGACGAAATTGCCCTCACCCTTGCAACTATAAAAGGAGACCCCCTCCATACGAAATTCTCATCCTTTCCTTCCCTTCTCTCCCTCTCTAAAGCTCAAGAGAAGCTTGTCCCACATCTGGGATGCTCCTTAAGAGATAAAGTCAAATTTTCGCCCCCATTTCGGAAGCGGATCCCACGACGACGACGACGTGCTGCCTCATTCTCGTTCTTCCTGCCTTGACCTCCTTCTTCCCGCTTCGTTCTTTGTCTTCTAGGCGTCATCTCATTCGACTCGTCCTCCAAGCGATCGTCGAGGAGGGTAACTTCTCTCTCCCATTCCTTTTTCCTGCTTTCTAGAATAGAATTTCCCTGCTTTCTAGTGTAATAGTTTTCTTGCTTTCTTCTGTAATTTCTCACTTACTTAATTGTATAAACATTTTGAAGTATTAAGTGAATGTTTTTTCTTTCTCTCTCTTATTCTGATTGCTTATATTGCTTCATTGTAATTACTCTGCTTTTCAACAAAAATACAAAAAAAATAAAATTGTGAATTTAGATCGTTGTAGCCTTCCTGAGTTCAACCCGGGATTTCTATTCTAGTATAAATTTTATTTGTTGAACCCGAGTTCTTCGCTTTTCAAACTACAATGATAGGTTTTCAAAACCAAATTCGAAAGCGTAGTAACCCGTAGCTTAAACATTTTGGCTCCGTTGCCAGGGAGGTGACACTTTTTGATTTTTTTCACATTTTCCAATTTACAAATCATTTACCTCACTTCTCTCCTTTCTTATTGTGATTGCAGGTACTCTTTTGAGATGAGCAAAAGCGGTAGATTGGAGCAAAGTGCTATTGAAGGTTCTGTAAGTTTTCCCCCACCTCCCACCCATTTGTTTTCATTCCACCACGTAATAGCACAAACATAAATCAACCTAGGTGTTATAAACTCTAAGTTTAGTTTTGTTTGTTTGTTTGACACCTACACCCGCCTCAACCTCCACATTTAAATAGAAAAATTTTAAAAAATCTCACAAGAGGTGCGCAACCTCATCTGATTTTCAAACTCAACCGGTAAACCGATCTTTGGAACTGGTACACACATCCAAACACATAATTGAGTAGAAATCAGATTAGGTAATCACCTGTGTACCTAATTAAGTGATGCAACAGGCCAATTGTTTGAGTTGATTGGACCGCACCACTTCAATTAAAATCAACTCATCAAGTAGCTGCCATATAGGTTCAACTCTTAGGGATTTACCAGGCACTCCACATTCTTTTATGTTTTAAAGGAAAACATCTTCACCTGTGCTTTCAAAACCTGGTGTGCCAACAAAACTTATTTGAAAATACCTAAAGTTGAATCCTAAAGCTACTAAGCAAGATTTGAACCCTAAATTCACCACATCAAAAATAATCTTGCTTGAAAACCACTGGTTGTGCATGCACACACACATCAATCAATCATTAAGGGCAGAACCTAGATAAAGGGCCCATCACATTCCAAAGCATATTCAAACCTAGCCCTAAATAAAACAGAGTAGACATTGGCCTTAAGGATTCAACTCGCTATTCGAAGCCCAGAACGAGATTATTTTCGATTAGTCTGTTTCTACTATTCAATCTGATGTTTAGCTAAGGGAGCAGAATCAAACGATCATGGCTGGGCGGTACACTAGGGACCGGAGGCGCAAGCCGAAGGAAGAACCTTCTCTCCAGTCCCTCCTAACTGGTTGGATTGAACAGACAGAAGAAGATCAAATCATTTCTTTATCTCAAGATGGGTTTTAGGAGTCTGTAGGTCTTTAGGCTAGCCCACTTAAGGACAGGTTTGATTGCTTGTATTGCAGGGCACCTTTCTTCCTCCCGTCTATCATGAATCCTTCCACATTTTATATGCATTCCCGCTCTTTCCCTCCTGTTATGAGTTATCCTCAACATGACGATTATCCTGACTCGTACTGTAATCAACCATTAGTTAGTTGGGATAACTCGGATTGGGGATATAGTTCCGGACCTCCATGTTTAGGGTCTAACCCTGAATACCATAATTGTGATTTCTATCCTTCTCAGAACCACATCGATTATAGATTGCCACCCTTTCATGGACAACCTAATATGATCTACAATCAAGGAGGATACACTGATCCTTACCCATCCTTTGATTACACTGCCTTTAGGTCATCACCACCTTTTGAACAATCCAAAATGACCTATTATTAGAAGGGGTATCACGAATCTCAATTTTTTAACTCCTCTATACCGATCCCAAACCTGCCCAACCCTGAAACAAGTCATTTAGTTCAAGGTAACCAAGTTCAAGATAAGGTTTTGGCTAACTTGAGAAACATCATATAATCTTTAGAAGTTCAGCCAATACCTTGCATTGGAAAATTAGAGCCCCTGATTGAAATGATTGATGATTTGAATAAGTATTTGTTGGATTGGCTCCAGGATGTTAAGGATAAGAACCTGGGTGAATTTCTACTTGGGAAGTTAGCAAAATTGAGAATGAGATTTATGGTTGCTTTAGTTCAATCATGGGATGATTCCCAGGATGAACCCCCGTCAGGAGAGCCTATGTCAGAACATGCTCAGGCACTTGTTGGAGGGGACACATGTTACGAGGCTAACCAAAGGATGATCTGATTTCTTCACCTGAGATCCTTAAACCGGGGTACGAGGAAACGTATGTCTCCATGGATCAGAAAGTGATGGATAATTTTGAGATATACATTAATACGGATTTTGATTTCTTTGATTCTGATTGTGAAGATTCAGTTTGCGAAGTCTCACGTGAGTTTACAGAACACGATTTCTATGAGAAGATTGGGCTTGAGGAATCTGATAGATCATTTGATAGTCCAATAATAGAGGAACCTAATCTTATTGGGGCTCACATGACGAATCTAGAACCGCATTTTCTGGAGGATTTAATCCAATGCCCTGATTGTCAGTTACACCCCATTGAATTTACTGATGATTCTATTTTTGAGCTAATTAGACCCAAGTCAATTCTAATTCAGCCACATCTTTTAGACTTGAAAATTTCAGACGGGGTGATTAATATGCAAGAGATCCTGAAATTTGACATTTTGAAGGAGGATAGGAGCTGGAAAATTTTGATTTGGGAAGCAAACTCTGGAGGAAGTAGAAGACCAAGTCTAAGGGTTCCAATTAAGCTGAAACCATCAAACCAGGACCCTTATGACATATGTTCAGAGGATGTCCAACCCAAACACACATTCATTGATTATCCTTTGGAGCTTGATTTTTCTGTAACCCGACTCCTTGGTCTTGGGTTGCATCCTCACAAATCGCAGGCCCGACCCCGCTTACATACTGATTTTAGGTTTTGGGTAATTGTTATCCAGAACCTTAGATATTCTCCATCATGGGGTATGGGTCTGCACCACAATCTGGTCCACATTTGTGGACATCTGCTGGCAGGTCAGAGGTTTCATCTTTTTATTCTGATCCTGACCTGTACATATGAATTCTTTACTTCTCTTCTTTGTATAGTGTGCCTAGCTAAAGGCACTAAATTCAGCACCTATACAATTTTTCCTTATCTCGGAGCGGACCCGTCATTCAAGCAATTTAGGTGCTTTCTACTCTATTCAACTCTGTTTTATGTCTTTTTAATACAATGAGGACATTGCATTAGATAGGCATGGGGGGGTGGATATTCATCCCTGAATTAATTCATCAGCTCCGTAGATTCATTTTATTTTTCTTTTATTTATGTATAATAAAAAAAAATTATGGAATTAGGAAGGAATACTTGGACATTAGGACTTTTCAATCTTAGTAAATATTACATTAGGAATTGAACACAAAGACCCTTCAGGTCTTCTGACTTAATTGGCCCATGTATCCACTAAAATGTGGATTTGTTTTTCGAGTCCTCACCATCGTAATTCTATTGTAATTTGATTAAATAAGTTTGGGTGATAAGTACACGACTTATCAACCCACCTTCTAATTTGACAGAACTTTAAGTCTAAAGAATCTACGCACTTTCTTTTCACTGACTTATTGATCGGCAGTTTCAATGGAAATTGGGTAGCTAATGAACCTTCTAGGGTGATATGGTTGGCAAGTTATCGTCGGTAACAGCCCATAGGTAGGTTGTCCAGAGCTCAGTCATTGGACCATTCTCTTCTTGATGCCTTTAGGTAAATCTTAGACCAGGGAAGCCACCTACTTAAAAAAACAAAAGTCAAAAAGAAAAGAAAAAAGAAAAGGAGAAAAGAAAAAAGAAAACAAAAGAAATAAGCTACACTTCGCCACACGAGTATGGCTGGCAAGTTGTCGTTGGTAACAGCTCATTGACCGGTTGTCCAGAACCCAGCTCAAGAAATGCATTAAAAATTCCCAAAACACTTAGGAAGAAGCAGAGAAGTAGAATAAATCGGGGAGATATACACTGGATTTACCTTTGTGTTAACCGCATAAAAGTAAAAGTAGGGAGAAAGCTACTAGTCGTAAAGATACACCTTTAGATAGAATCTCTTTTTAAGGTCACCTAGAGGTGTAGAAACCCGAAGTCCATTCTAATTTTCGATCAACGAGTCTATCACATTTACAATAAGATGCTTAGAACTTAGGGTTTTCATCAAGTCTTGGGTGAGTTGGATGGCCGTAGAAAGCCACTCGTTAACCCTAAACTCAAAAAAATCCAAAAAAAATAGAAAAGAAGAAAAAGAGAAAAAGAAATTTTTCTTTGAATAAGGCGAGCCGATCTGCATTTTGGTAGATACTCGGGCACTGTTGTGTCTTTGAAAGTTCATATCCTAAGTAAAAATTTTCTTAATGTTGAAAATAGCTTATGCTCAAATAATCCAACCTAATTCTTTTATAAATAGCATGTAGTTTTTGCTAGGGACTAGCAAAAGACAGGCATAGGGGTGTGATGTAAACATGTTTGTATTACATAAAATGTCTATTTCTGCATGTTCTTAAGCATAGAATTGCATTACATACTATAAATATTGCATAGCAAGCATCATCTTGCATTTAGATTAGTCTGAATAAAATGGAGGTTAATTGTCTCCTTTTATGGTCATGGATAGGGCGACTGTTTATCGGGGCCTCAGATCAAAGATCCAACCGTACGGATCTGATCAGTGTGATGATTTGAGTTCAACGACTCCAAGATCGCCCTAATCGGATATCCATAGCATCAGATAGAGACCAAGGAACCCTAGAAGATCAAGGGCCAAGATGGTGTTAATCTGCACTTTAGGTGACAAATCCGACCGTATGGATGGATTCAGATCGACGATCGCAGCCTAATGGGATGAAAATTGACTCAATCTGATACCTGTGGCACCATCTACATCACCCAGAAGATGGACAGCCAAGATGGCACCACATGGCACCATCTCGACCACCCAACCAGCCACACGCAATCGCTGAAGCCTTAGCGCCAATGCCTCTCCACCATTGGATCAAGATCCAACGACTATGAATCTCCCATGCTTAAGTTAAGCGCTTGACGCAAACGCATCCACAACGCATTGGTCGAGCACCGTAACTTAGCATTAAGGCATGGGTTCAAGCCGCAGGCCGCATCTCCTGGAGCAGGTGAGTGGGCGTATTCGACCGCGCGATGGAGATCAAGCGGCTATGTGCACCCAATCGAATCCATGCGCCATCTGACGTAGCGAGGCGATGCAGCATCGCACTCGATGAGGCGCGCGGATGAGGCGGGCGAGGATGCACTCTCAGCCGTTTGATCTCACGATCGAACGGCCGAGATTGGAAGACGTGGATGCGTGTTGAGGCACGGGGAGGTGAGCGGGCACACGTGAGTCACCCACTAAGGCCAAGTTCAGGCCTTTAGTGACAGATTTATCCGTCACTAAAGGTCCTGAATTAATGATTTTCAACATGTAATGACCAAATTGCCCTCAATCCTTGCAACTATAAAAGGAGACCCCTCCATACGAATTTCTCATCCCTTCCTTCTCTTCTCTCCCTCTCCAAAGCACAAGAGAAGCTTGTCCCACACCTGGGATGCTCCTCAAGAGATAAAGTCAAATTTTCACCCCCATTTCGAAAGCAGATCCCGCGACGACGATAACGTGTTGCCCTGTTCTCATTCTTCCTACCTCGACCTCCTTCTTCCCACTTTGTTCTTCATCTTCTAGGCATCATCCCGTCCGGCTTGTCCTCCAAGCGATTGTTGAGGAGGATAACTTCTCTCTCCCATTCCTTTTTCCTGCATTCTAGAATAGAATTTCCCTGCTTTCTAGTGTAATAGTTTTCCTGCTTTCTAGTGTAATTTCTCGCTTGCTTAATTGTATAAACATTTTGAAGTACTAAGTGAATGTTTTCTCTCTCTCTTTTATTTTGATTGTTTATATTGCTTCATTGTAATTACTCTACTTTTCAACAAAAATATGAAAAAAATATAATTGCGAATTTAGATTGATGTAGCCTCCCTGAGTTTGAGCCGGGATTTCTATTCCGGTATAAATTTTATTTGTTGAACCTGAGTTCTTCGCTTTTCAAACTACAACGATAGGTTTTCAAAACCAAATTCGAAAGCGTAGTAAGATGTAGCTTCAACACCTAGGCATCCTTGAATAAAGACAACCAATAGAATCTAGATTGCAAAATTTTTGCAACCGTCTTTTTCCCAGAGAAGTGTCCACCATATGCAAATGCATGGCAGAACTCAAGTATACTCTTGAATTCATTCTCCGGAATGCATCAGCGAATAATTTGATCAGAGCCAATGTGGTACAGTTTAGGGTCCTCCCATAAGTAATATTTGGCCTCAGATTTGGGTATATCCCATTGCTTCTTGGTCCAATCTGGGGGGATTTGAACAACGGCCAAATAATTAATGATGTCAACAAACCACGGGGTTTGTACACCTGAAACTATAAGGATGGCTTCGTCCAAAAAAGTATTAGCAATCGGAATGTCCGGACGAGAAGAATCACTCAAAAGTCTCGACAGATGACTCGCCACCACATTCTGTACCCCAGATTTATCCTTGATTTCAAGATCGAATTCTTGAAGCAGAAGAATCCAACGAATAAGCCGAGGTTTGGCATCCTTTTTGGCCAAGAAATGTCTCAAGGCTGAGTGGTCGATATATATGATGACGTGAGACCCTAAGAGATAAGCCCTGAATTTCGCCAAAGCAAATACTACGGCTAGTAATTCCTTCTCAGTAACAATGTAATTCCTCTGGGCCTCGTCTAGAGTTTTACTAGCGTAGTAGATGACAGAGGGCTTCCTATCAACTTTTTGACCCAAAGTAGCCCCGACCACATAATCAGAAGCGTCGGCCATGATCTCAAAAGGGGCTGTCCAAACCGGTGGTTGCAACACCGGAGCACAAGTGACTGCCATTTTAAGAAAATCAAATGCCTTACGGCATGATTCGTCTAAATCAAACGACGTTTCTTTGGCGAAAAGATTACTCAGAGGATGAGCAACCTTCAAAAAGTCCTTGATGAATCTCCTATAGAATCCCACATGACCAAGAAATGATCGAATTTGTTTAACAGATGTGGGAGGAGGAAGTTTAGTGATAGCATCAACCTTAGCTTTATCTACTTCAATTCCCCGTTCAGAGATTACATGACCCAAGAGGGTTGCGAGTCCAATTCATCATCAGAGGAGGAACTTTTAAATGCAAAAACTATCATACAAGTCTCAATATTCACATTATCATCCTCAAGTTCCTCAATAAATCCACAATCCTTGAATTTATTAATCACCTTAAAAATATCCAATTTCGTTCTTTGATCACTAAAGGTGACTTCCATGCTACCGCTTTCACAGTTATGTTGGCCTTGGCAGTAGCTAGGAATGGATGCCCCAAAATGATGGGATGTTCCTCAGATTTTCAGGTACATCCATGTCAAGGACAAGGAAATCTACAGGAAAATAGAAATCCTTAACCTTAATAATAACATCTTCAATAACGCCTCGCGGATTTGTGACTGAACGGTCCTCTAACTGCAGCATTATTGAAGTCAGTCGAAGTTCACCTAATCTAAACTTCTCGTAAAGAGAAGTTGGAATTAGGTTGATGGATGCACCCAGATCCAGCAGTGCTCTATAAAAAGTGTAATCTCCGGTGACACAAGAAATCAAAGGAGCACCTGGATCTCTCTTTTTCTGAGGGAGGTGGTGCAGAATAACAGAACTAGCCTACTCGGAGAGTACCACCTTCCTCGGAATAGATTCTCTCGACTTACGCTTCTATGTACATAAATCCTTTAAAAATTTCACGTAACCCGGTATATGTTTGATAGCATCGAGGAGCGAGATATTGATCTCGACATTTTTGAAAATATTCAAAAGCTCTTCATTACTATCAACAGACTTCTTCCTTGATCTAATCAAGGCTCAAGAAAAGGAACATGAGTAGGATCTTCAAAATTAGGTTCCTAAGCCTTGATTTCTTCTCCAGAGTTCTCCTTTCTCTCCTCAGGTTCTTCAGGATTCAGTAAATCATAACAGTGTGGTTGAGGATCCTGGGTTTGTTTACCACTCCTTAAGGTAATAGAATTAGCATATGCATATGGGTTTGGGTCTTGGGGAGGGTTAGGAAAGATTGGAGGGGCTTCATTAGCCAAGAACCGTTGATTTGCAGAAGAAAAAGAGGAAGGACCCTACTCAACCACCAGAGCATGTGTGTGTGGGTCCCTCTGATTCCCGTATCCATGGGCTTGATTGCCCGGATTCAGGATATTACGCGGGTTGGGTACGGGTTGAGATGGTAGAGATCCGGGTTGATGAGAATTAGCTATGAGCCCGGTTTGCAAATTGTCCGGTGAGGTTTTTATTTGCTACATGAGCTGGAGCACATATCCTAAGCATAGCATATTTTTCTCTGTAATAACACAATTGTAGGTTTCATGGAGTTTTCCAAGTCGGAGGATTAAAAGCATGAAGACTAGTTTAGCATAAGTGTTGTCATAGGTTATAGGGTTTTTATGTAAACTTTCAAAGGTTGTAATCTTTATTTTATTTGAGTTTAGAAATGTTGTAAAGAGCCCTGAAACATAACTTATAAATAGCTAACTTAGGCTCACTACACTTAGGATAAATTAGAAACAAAAACCTAATACTAAGACATAAATCAAACGTCCATAACAACTGTTAGAGGTCTGATTTTCAACTTTAAGATGTTTGATCATTGTTTCAGACGTGTAATTGCCTATCACATTGCCCTTGCAATCTGACTTTTTAGGCATCAGTCGAAGCAACCTTCTATCAAACGTCCACAACCTTATCCAGACGTCGAATACATTGCCTAGACATCCTTAAACCAACCGTTAGACTGAAGTGCCCATTTTCTCTCTGTTATAATGGGCAAATACACTTTTAGACGTCTATCAATGGACCGTTGCCTATTTATTTTTGTGCAAATCCTATTAGAAACCAAAGTTCAACTCTTAGATTACCGAGGCATGTCCTTATTACTTTTCTAGACGTCTAGGAAATCTGACAAGCATCCAGGCTGACATCTGTTCCCTAAAATCAAGAACTCTATTTTGATTTGGTCAAAAGAGGAATAAATCCACTTATAATTAGATGTCCAACATTTATATCAGACATCCTATACGAATATATCAGATGTCCCTATTTCAACCAATGAAAACAGTAAGCCTGACTAATAGAATCAAACATCCATAATTGTAATCAGACGTCTGATATTACTGTTAGATTCATGATTGCTTTGATTTGTGTCGGATTTCGTCCCAATCTCTTGGAACTTGCCTCCAACAGCTAGGAGACCTCTCTCAAGCATTCTTGAAGGTTCCAAACTTGCCTATAAATAGACTACAACCCCTCTTAGGCAATACACACCTCTTGATATTCAATTTCCATATAAAATCACTTGCTCACTATTTGCTTCTTATTGCCCTTGTGTTGTGCCAACACTCTAATTAAAGGGCAAACCAACACTCCCAGTGCACTTCATTCTGCTGATTCTCAGGGAGTTCTTTTTATGCTTAATAGATAAGGAATTCATTAATATTTTGGGGTATTCTATAGGTGTTGTTTCATTCTTATTCTATTATTATAGTTTGGGTATTCGGCCTGCCGGGTCCCCATCTCTTCATTATGAAGGGAGAAACCTCCATTTAGGGATTGGAGGTGGGATTTGTAATTGAGATATACTACCCTTGTTTAAGTAGTGTGGTTAGTGGATTGATCACTTTGTGATCGAAAATCCTAAGGGATTGGCTTAGGTGGTGGTTTTCACCCATTTTGGATTTCCACCTAAAAATCTTGTGCCTCTTTTTGTGATTGTATTTTTGTCTTACAATATTTTCTAAATTCACTATTCACCCTCCTCTAGTGCAATTTCATTTGGTATCAGAGCAGGTTTTCCACTTTTAGGAGTAACATCCATGGGAAGATCACATGGAGGGGAGAGTAATTCCACTGCCAGATCTGAGAGGCAATCCACCACCCGACCACTACTCTTCGAAGGGACAAACTACACCTATTGGAAGCTAAGAATGAAGGTGTGGCTTCAAGCCAATGATTTCTCCATTTGGGAGAAATGCGAATCCGCATATGTCATTCTCGAGAAACTAGAAATGGGATACACGGTAGAGCAGATTCATCACCTTGAATCGAATGCTAAGGCAATGAACTCACTCTATTGTGCACTAAGCTCAGAGGAGTTCAACCGCATTAGCCAATGCACAACCGCCCACGAGATATGGAGAACCTTAGAGGTAACTCATGAAGGTACGTCTAGAGTTAAATCCTCTAATATTAACGTGTTATCACAGGAATTCGAAGCCTTTTCTATGAAGGAAAATGAGATACTTGGGGACATGTACACCCGATTTACGTTAATCGTGAATAACCTCAAGTCTCTAGGAAAGACATTTACAAAAGGGGAGCTTCAAGGCAAGCTCCTTCGCTCCCTTGGACTCGAGTGGGAGCAAAAAGTCACGACAATAGAAGAAACCAATTAGAAGATCTACACATGGAAAATCTACTTGGGAATCTTATGGCTTATGAATCAAAAATGGAGCAAAAAAAGAAATCTATCACACCGAAGCCAAAGAAGAAGACTTTAGCCTTCAAAGCTATGTCGAACGATGAGGTAAGTACCGATACGAAGAATTCATTTTATTAGCTAAAAAGTTTAAAAAGTTTCTCAGAAATAGAAAAGAGATCAAGGGAAAGAAAAGGGAGGAAGAACCTCTAGTATGCTATAATTGCAAGAAGAGAGGTCACATAAGGAAGGTTGTCCCTTACTCAAAAGGGATGATGAGAAGAAATAGAAGAAGCCTTCCGACTACAAGAAGTTCTCCAAGCCCAAGGGACTCAAAAAGAAGGCATTCCAAGCAACTTGGGATGACTCCACCTTCAAAGAAGAAGAGGAGGGGGAAACAAATGAAGAAACGACATGCTTAGGACTAATGGCAATGAAAGATGCTTCCGAATCTGAATCTAATGAGCCTGAGGTAAACTCCTATTCTCTAGATGAATTACAAGATGCTTTTGATTCACTATATCTAGATCTTAAGGAAACAAAGACTAAATGCAAAGCTCTAAAAGAAGAAAACATAGAGAGTAAGAAATTAATCAATGATCTTGAAGAGAAGAATCTAATTCTTACTAGAGAAACCACTGCCTTGAATATGTAAATAAGAAACCTAATGATTGAAAAAGAGTCACTAACAAATGATTTGTATATGGCAATGAGTGAACAAAAATTTCTAGATAGAGAAGAATTACTCAACAAAATCCATGTGATTAAAAAATCAAACTCCTTTAATAAGGAAGAGAATAGCTTACTTGGAGTGGAGATTAGAGGACTAGAAGATAAACTAGACATAATGAAAATAGAGATAAATCACCTTAAAGAAAAATCAAATCAACTTCTTGAGGACTTAGCCAAATTTACAAAGGGGAAAGATAACTTGGATAGGCTGATTGCCTATCAAAAACCTTCCTTGAGAAAATTTAGACTAGGCTTTTATGAACCTAGTCAAAGTGAGCCGAAAAAGGATCCTCCTCCAAAGGGAACCACTAACAAATACGGATCCACATTACAATGGATATCGAAAAGACAAATTTTACTTTGTTTTATAGGGTTCAAAGGACATTATAATGCCAAAAATTGGATATACAAAATGAAGGATGGACGACTCAAATTAGAAAGACCTAAAGAAGCACCAAGTCACCAATGGAGATCTTTTGTAGGAGCAAAGGTGTCTACAAGAAAGAAGACAAGGAGACCACCGCCATCAAGGATGCCGATGGGTGATGGACTTTAGGTGTTCCAAACACATGATGGGAGACAAGCACCTATTTTTGGACCTCCAACCTACGGATGGAGGAACGGTTACATTTGGCAACAACCACAAGGGCCATATTATTGGCCTTGGTAAAATAGGCAACCCTCTCTCTCCCATCTCAAATGTCTCTCTAGTTAAAGGACTAAAACATAATCTTTTAATTGTTAGTCAAATTTGTGATAAGGGATTTAAGGTAGTATTTACTTCAAAAATATTTGAAATTATGCAAGCATCAACCAATGAAACCCTTCTTAAGGGAACTAGATTTAAAGACATTTATATTATAGAATTTGATAAAGATAGAACTTATGAATATCTTGTAAAAAATAATGAGTTAAGTATATGGCATAGAAGACTATAGCATGTAAATATGAAGCTAGTTCAAAAACTATCCAAACATGAACTACTTCGTACTTCGAGATCTTCCTAAAGGAAAATTTTTAAATGAGCTTATCTGTGATTCATGTAAATTAGGTAAAATTATGAAATCAAGTTTTAAAAACAAAGAAGTTATATCGACATCGAGACTATTAGAATTACTTCACCTGGATCTGTTTGGACTAACAAAATATGAGAGCCTTAGTGGATGCGAATATTACCTTGTGATTGTAGACGATTTTTCAAGGTTTTCATGGGTCTCCTTCTTGAGATCCAAAGGAGTATTTTCTGCCTTTTCTATTTTTTGTAGGAAGGTTCAAACTGAAAAAGGCTACCAAATCACTCATATTTGTAGTGATCATGGGGGCGAGTTTGAAAATTCCTTGTTTGATGATTTTTGTCAAGAGCATGGTATTGCTGATGAGTTTTCTTTCCCCCGAACACCTCAACAAAATGGGGTAGTTGAGAGAAAGAACTGTACTCTTCAAGAGTGTGCTCGAACATTACTCATAGACTCTGGGTTACCAAAGTACTTTTGGGCCGAGGCGGTTAACACGACTTGTTATGTGTTAAATCGCACCTTAATTCGATCCGAGTTACAAAAAACTTGTTTTGAATTTTATTATGGGAAAATATCCAAAATCAGTTATTTTAAAGTTTTTGGATGTTGATGCTTTGTTTTGAATACCCACTCTAATTTAGATAAATTTGATGCCAAAGGTGAAGAAGCCATCTTTATTAGTTATTCTTCACGTAGTAGGGCATACCGGATCATTAACAAGACCACATTAATAGCGGAGGAAACCCTCCATGTTTCCTTCGATGAATCTCCTCACTCTTCCTCTATTAACCAAGTCAATATGGAAGATGAAGATAATTCTTCTATTGATGTGTCTAACATCCCAAACTCCAATATCCATAATCTTCCAAAAGATTGGATATATCAAAGGGATCATCCCGAAAGTCAAGTCATTGGAAGTATTTCCTATGGCGTTAAAACCCGATCTCATTTTAGTTGCTCTTTCGGTCTCTTTGCCTTTGTATCCCAAGTTGAATCGAAGAGTGTCGAAGAAGCATGCTCCGAAGAACCTTGGATGATGGCCATGCAGGAGGAACTCAACCAATTCCAAAGGAATAAAGTTTGGGATCTAGTACCTAAGCCTAAAGGGAGAAAGGTAATAGGGACCAAATGGGTATTCTGAAACAAGTTGAACGAATCTGGTATAGTCATTCAGAACAAGGCTCATTTGGTAGCACAAGGGTACAACCAAGAAGAAGGAATTGATTTTGATGAGACCTACGCTCCCGCAGCTCGACTCAAATCAATTCGCATGCTTCTTGCTTATGCCACCTTCCTTGGCTTTAAACTCTCTCAAATGGACGTTAAGAGTGCGTTTCTTAACGATTTCATTAAGGAGGAAGTTTTTGTAAAACAACCTCCTGGTTTTGAATCTCATGATAAGCCTCATTTCATCTATAAATTAAACAAGGCACTATATGGTCTAAAGCAAGCTCCTAGAGCTTAGTATGAGAGGCTAAAAGACTATTTGTTAAATGCAAAATTTTCTATAGGAGAAGCTGATTCCACATTATTCATTAAAAGAAAAGGAAAAGATATTTTATTAGTTGAAATATATGTAGATGATATTATCTTTGGTGCTACTAATGAATCTATGTGTAGAAAGTTCTCAAAGATTATGCAGGAAGAATTCAAAATGAGTTTGATGGGTGAACTCAAGTTCTTCTTAGGTTTACAAATCACTCAACTCGAATTTGGGACCTTTGTATGTCAATCAAAACACAAAGGAGATGCTGAAAAGATTTGAAATGGCGAAAAGTAAAGGGAAGAACACTCCTATGAGTGTCACAACTTCCCTAGACTTGGATGAATTAGGTATGCCCAAAGATTAAAAGCTCTATCGTAGCATGATTGGATCTTTACTGTATTTACCTTCCAGTAGACCTGACATTTTATTTAGTACCTACTTATGTGCTAGGTTTCAATCAAACCCTAAACAATCACACTTAAATGCTGTAAAATGAATATTTAGATATCTAGTTGACACATTTGATTATGGCTTATTCTACCCTAGGAGTCCACAATTCAACTTAGTCACATATAGCAATGCGGACTACGCAAGTAGCCGCACTAATAGGAAGATTACTAGTGGGATGTGCCAATTCTTGGGCGAATCACTAGTCTCTTGGTTCTCAAAGAAATAATCTAGCGTAGCCCTATCAACCATGGAGGCTAAATACATAACTGCCGCTCTAGCATGTTCTCAAGTACTATGGATGAAAAATACTTTGAAGGACTTCAATTTGATATTTAATATGATAAAAATATTATGTGATAATACTAGTGCTATCACCTCTCGAAAAATCCCATACATCACTCCCGTACAAAGCATATTGATGCTCGACATCATTATTTGAGGGATAATATACTTAAGGGAGAAATCGAGGTTGAATTTATTTATACTGAATTGCAATTGGCTAACATTTTAACTAAACCTTTGAATTATGATCATTTTAATTACATACGTAGGAAACTAGGCATATGTAAGCTAAGTGATATTTGAAGAATTTATTGACTTAGTAGAATTTTGTTTGTCATGAACAGAGAAGGATCCTTTACTTTATCAAGTTAAGAAACTTCAAACACAGTTCAAACATCAAAATGCAAATTCTGTGCAATATCAGACGTTTGATTAATACCACAGATGTCTTATACCTAAAAATTAGTCGTCTGGAGATGTGGAAAAGAGCTACTCTAGCTGTCAATTTTATATCTGAGAAGAGTTGAGAGTGCTATTCCAGACGTTTTTTATCATCCACAAATGTCTGGATAGCCATCTAGGTGTGTTGACAGATGTCTATTTAGCATCAAGGTTTGGATTAGGAAGCCTGGATTCTGACATCTGATGATTTAGTCAGACGTCTTCTAAGTCATTTGATGAAAAAATCTGACAACAACCTGTAGCTTTGGGGTGAGATCCAGGAAGGACTAATTTCAAAGATCAAACGTCTAATTTTCACTTTAGACATCAGTTAGGTCGTCTGATACAAAAATCAGACGACAACCTAGAGAATAAACCATTTTCCAGGAAGCTATGTCTGTAGAAATTAGACATCTAAATTATTAATTAGACATCAGATTAGTCATCCGATATTAAAAGCAGACGACGCCATCAAAAGCATTAAAATCTCAAATGGCCAATCCCGATGTCTGATGACATCAGCAAATGTCTAATCTGGCCAAAATCTGCCATTTTGCATCTGTTCTCTGAATGGTTTTGCAACGAAATTATCCCCAACTTTATGGGGAGACTTGCCCAACCCCTTGGCATACAAAAACCTACTCGTTGAGGTCCCACTTCTTCCACACTCAAAATCCCTAAAACTTCAAATCCCTCTCCCGCCTGATGACTACCGACTGCAAGTTGGTGCTGCCCATCTCGTCGTCAAACGACCGCTCCGCCTCCTCGATGACTAGCGGTGCAACTGCTCTCCTGCACATGTGCCCCACTCTTCCTCCATGCATCTGGAGGCCCTCCTCCATGGGTATAACCTCTTAAACCCTTAGGGTATCTCCTTCCACAGCTTTGATCGAGTCCTTTTAAAGCCCTCAACTTGTTTTTTTTTCTCTCTTTGATTTACAACTCGTTTAAGGTTTCCTCTTCTATTATGCTTCATTTTCCCTAAGAGCTAAAACCCTAGAACAAAACTTAGAGCTTGGAACTTGTTTTTTTTAGCTTGAATGAATGTCCTTTTGGATGTTAATGGCAAGGGTACTACCTCAAGTGATTCAAGTCGACATCATAGTAGCTTGAGTTCAAAGGTATATTGCCTCAAGGCATACTACCACACAAATTTTTTCCATTGTTTTCTATTGTGGGCATGTATGGCACTATATTGCCTTTTTGGTTGAATGATCTGTGTGGGATTGTTTTTGCAGGTGCCCTATCCTAAAACACCAAACCCCACCCTCCAAAACCAACCCACCCAACCTACCCAAAATGACTCCCCGTCGGAAGCAAGTCGAGGGCTCTTCCACCTCCTCTTCCACCAATTTGGCTGACCAACTGCATGGCGACATCGCTAGATAATGATTTCATCGCTTCCCAAATGCCAAAGTCAAGTGTCCTCGATTCATTGTATGGAATGACTTTGTCCATCTAAACCTTCGGGAACATTTTGAAACCCTTCATCTCTTCCACTATGTCGACTGATAGTTCCACTCTGGAATTGGAACTATTGGCGTGTTTCCTATTCTCGTCCGACTTTTCTACGCCAACATCGTTGAAGACTACAGCAACAATGAACTTGAGTTACATACTCGTTTATTTGGGCATGAAATTCATATCGCCTTTGATTCTATTTCCACCCTTCTTGCCATCCCTAATGAGGGAAATGATTTCAACGACACTATGAGGCGATATGACTCAGAAGTCATCAATCAAGAATTAGTCCTACCTGAAAGATATGTAGAAAATCTTGGTACCCTACCATGCAAGAACCTCAAACCTCTTCCCCGATTACTCTCGCATTTTTGGGTGGGACCTTCTAAATAAATCGGGAGGTTTTGACTATATCTCGCGCCAACACAAGGCACTCCTTTTTGCCACCATAGGTCACATTCCATTCAACTACTGCCACCTCATTGTTCGTGTTATAAATAAGGACCATGGGGGCATCTCTACCATTTGGGTCCATTTTATCGAAGATTTTTGCAAGTCATCGAATTTCCATTAATGACTAGGTGGTTGACAAAAAGAGCCCTACAACCAGGCCACAGCCACCAAGATGCACATTCTTAGAGAGCATCTTGAGCAGCCGAAGATCCCACTAAAGAAGAACCCCTTCCACCCTTTCCGAATCTCCATGAAGAGCGTCCTCTTTAAATAGAAGCTCCTCGATTGTGATTTGATGAGACATGGGATCCTGCCACGGATTCCATCTCCTCGGGCATCTCTCTCTTGTTGCAACGAACCAACGAGATGTACACTTATATGGGAAGCATGCGCCGCGACATTGACGAACTTCATACCGACGTTCGCAATTTAGAGATGGGTCAAGGACCCATTCGCCACCACCTCCGCCACGATCAGGGAGACTAGTTTAGTTCTTTTGTTTTCCTTCTTTTGGTCTCCTTCTTTTGGTCTTTCCATGTTGGCTTGTATTAAGGGGCTTTGACCCCATACTTATATAATTTTTTTGGGAACAATAGCTAGTCTGTGCTTAGGGCACATAAATTCTTTTCCTAGTTAATTTACTTTAATGCTCTGCCATTTTTATTATACTTCAGCAAGTAGATTTCATTAATGATCTCCACTTTATCAATGTCATTATATAACACTTGTAGTTTAAGATTCAACCCCTTTCAAAACCCTTCATGATGATATTCAAAAAGTGGGAGAAGAACTTAGGGAAGAACTTAGGAAATGACATGAAAAGCTAAAAAAAATCATTTCAAATTTGGTATAGATTACTAAGTACAACTTTCCAGGGGAGAAAATAAGAACCTACAGATATATTTTGAAAATCATCAAAAAGGGGGAGATTGTTAGTTCAATCCCTCATAAATAATATTTTGATGATTTTACAAAACAAAGAAAAAGAGATAAAACATAAGCATAGCATATTTTTCTCTATAATAACACAATTGCAAGTTTCATAGAGTTTTTCAAGTCGGAGAATTAAAAGCATGAAGTCTAGTTTAGCATAAGTGTTGTCATAGGTCATAGGCTTTTTATGTAAACTTTCAAAGGTTGTAATCTTTATTTTATTTGAGTCTACAGATATTGTAAAGAGCCCCTAAACATAACTTATAAATAGCTAACTTAGGCTCTCTATACTTAGGATAAATTAGAAACAAAAACCTAACACTAAGAAACAAATCAGGCGTCCATAACAACTGTCAGATGTCAGATTTCAACTTTAAGACATTTGATCATTGTTTCAAATGTGTAATTGCCTATGGCATTGCCTTTGCATTCTGACTTCTTCGGCATCAGTTGAAGAGACCTTCTATCATACGTCCATAGCCTTATCCAGACGTCGAATACATTGCCTGGACGTCCTTAAACTAATTGTTAGACTGAAGTGCCCATTTTCTCTCTATTATAACAGGCAAATACTCTTTTTGATGTCTAGACATATCTCCAAACGTCTATCAACGGATCGTTGCCCATTTATTTCTGTGCAAATCTTATTAGAAATCAAAGTTCAACTATTAGATTACCGAGGCATGTCATTATTTTTTCAGATGTCTAGGAAATTTGGCAGACATCCAAACTAGCATCTGCTCCTTAAAATCTAGAACCCTGTTTCGATCTGGTCAAAACAGGAACAAATCCACTTATAATTAGATGTCTAATATTTTTATCAAATGTCTTATATGAATATATCAGACGTCCCTGTTTCGATCCAATGAAAATAGTAAGCTTGACTAATAGAATTGGACATCCATAATTGTAATCAGATGTCTTACAATACGTCTGAATCGAAAATCAGACGATTGATATTGCAGTCAGATTCATGATTACTTTGATTTGTGTTGGATTTCATCCCAATCTCTTGGGACTTGCCTCCAACAGCTAGGAGACCTCTCCCAAGCATTCTTGAAGGTTCCAAACTTGCCTATAAATAGACTACAACCCCTCTTAGGCAATACACACCTCTTGAGATTCAATTTCCTTAGAAAATCACTTGCCCACTACTCTTTGCTTCCTATTTCCCTTGTGCTGTGCCAATGCTCTGATTAAAGGGCAAACCAACACTCTCGGTACACTTCATTCTATTGATTCTCAGGGAGTTCTTTTTATGCTTAATAGATAAGGAAGTCATTAATATTTTGGGGTGCTCTATAGGTGTTGTTTCATTCTTATTCTATTATTGTAGTTTGGGTATCCAGCCTATCGGGTCCCCGTCTCTTCATTGTGAAGGGAGAAACCTCTGTTTAGGGATCGGAGGTAGGATTTGAAATTGAGGTACACTACACTCATTTAAGTAGTGTGGTTAGTGGATTGATCACTTTGTGACCGAAAATCCTAAGTAAAGGGTTGGCTTAGGTGGTGGTTTTCACCCGTTTTGGGTTTCCACCTAAAAATCTTGTGCCTCTTTTTGTGATTGTATTTTTGTCTTATAATATTTTCTAAATTCACTATTCACCCCCCTCTAGTGCAATTTCAAGAATTACTATTTACATTGCTATGTGATGAGAGCCTCATCATGAGCCATAACTAGCTCATTTTGACCCAATAAAGAGAATAAAAGCTCCTACATAACCTAGTAGAAGGCCTAAATGAAGGAATAAGTGTTCTGAGAAGAAAACATGAAATAAAGGTTAAAACTGCAATTTTACCATTGCAGTACATAAACGGGATTTCTCAGAGGCAAAACATAGGTCAAAAGATCTAAATAAGATAAAAAATGGGTTGAGTCAATCAGAAATGGGTTTATGTGCAATCCAGGAATTAAATGACATTTGATAACCCTAAAATAGACCTGCTTAAATCAAAAAGGTTTCGATCAGAATAAAAATCAAGTAAACCCTCTAAAAATCATGGAAAAATATCTCCTAGGGTTTAGAACACTTAATTTGGCCTTTGGAACCCAGTTTGACCTAGATTAAGGTCTTAGCTCATCAATTAACCTAATTTGGGGTTTTACACAAAATGTCTAGTCAAACATAGTCAAACCTAAAATCCAACTTCACCATTGGATTCCTTAGGTCCAAATTAGGTTTATACCAAAATTTGGACCTAAGGGGAGGTCATCTTGACCTACTTTGCAATTCAGTACACCCAAATCACAATTTGATCCCTATCTTTTGAAAATCATCGCAGAGAGCCCCTAACTTCCTCGCCAACCTTACAATCAGGTCCTTCCACCATTATTGGGGCAGAATCCTTCTCCGGCAAGGATTAGAGAGGGAATACTCTCTGATTCCTCAGAGATCCCCTCCCAGAAATGGAAGGGAGATTCTCTGAGGAATTCCCTTCCATCTAAGGCCAATCTTGATCCCTGGTGTGAACCCAATCTCTCGTGCGAACGCACGAGGGATTTGGGTATCCACCCTCTTTCCTTCTCCGGCGAGTCGGCGGAGGTAATGGCGTGCCCTCCACGCTCTGAAAGCACAGCCCAGTGCCTATAAAAGAACCCCCAAACCCGGCCGCTCATTTTCAGCTTGACTTGGCCGGACTTCCACCTCAAATTCTTCTCTTTCTTCTCCGGCCAAGGGTCCAGCGAGCTCCGGCGAGCCCCCCTCCCCTCCCTCTTCTCTTTGCCACAAAACCAGTGGCAGAGTCATCTTCCTGATTCTCCTCCGCATCGCGCAATACCCGTGCACGCTGCCTCAGCCCCGTCGTCGCCGCCGTCCTCCTCCACTGGGCAGCTTCTTCTCCGGCGACAGCAGGTACAGCCATCCGCCTCTCCATCACCCTTCATCCCTGTAAGTAGGTTAGAATTGTTCCACAACCTCCCCTCTTTCTTTTCCCGATTTTATTTCAATTGATTGCCCCTCGACACTGCCTGACCACCCTCATCTTCCACGTCACCGGCCGACCTCCGACGAGTCGCCCCAACCATTTCGCCCCTCCATACGACTCGCCGACCAACTCAGAGGCTCTGCCTCACCACAAGGAACATCCTCCGCCCACCCACCATCCCTCTACGCCTCCACCACAGCCCCCCGAACACCCCCACACTTCCGGTCACAAGACAACCTAGGCACGCACGCTTAGGCCGTCCCGCGGCCTGCTGCACTGTGCATCATCTTTGTCGTGGCATGGCGAAGGTCCTCTGGTGATCTGATTAAGCTGAGAGGCTTGTTTTGTGTCTGACAGTTTTCAAGCCCCTGCCGCCATTGACGACAGTTGAAGAAGCTCCAAGCTCGCTCCAGGCTTCAGGACGTCCAGGCTTCAGGTGTAGCGGACTCGGGCAAGCAGTGCGAAGTCATCTGATCTAGCAAGGAACGCGGCGAAGCCCGCAGGCTTGGCAATCGAAGAAGGTCTTCTACGAGTGTGCGCGAGAGCAAGGCGGGACTAATAGTCCCACATCGTGAAGTTACAAGCGGCTGAAGAGGTATAAAGTGATTTTATGTTATTAGCTCTTCGCCTCCGAACGCACAGGGGTGAGGTCCCTCACCTAACGCACGCTCGCCTTGTCCGCGGCTTCATCTCGTAGATCTGGCGGGCTCCGACCCGACCCTATCTGAGCACACCTCTCACATCACCCTCACGCCGATGCGCCTGGTCCCGGGTGAGAAATCCGACCCGATTACCCGTGGCTCTGGGAGAGCGTCCTTGAGTGAATTTCAGAGAGAGAGAGAGACATGCGGGTAGAGGGACAGGGTAGGTTTTGCTTCCACCTCCCTGTGCAGGCAGGCTGAGCGTTGAGGAAAAGAGACTAAGCCGCAAGGAAGAAGAAGCGAAGAAGTAGAAGAAGAGGCTGAGCGAGGCAGAGAAGAGAAGGAAGAAAGAAGGATTGCAGATAGAAAGAAGGACTGCCAGAAAAGAAGAAAAGGTAGGAAGAAGATCAAGACAAGAAGAAGAACTGCAGACAAAAAGAGGAAGAAGAGAAGAGACTAAAGAAGAAGCCTTCGTAGAAGAGAGAAGAGAAGGAAGGAAGAGAGACTGCAGAGAAAGAAGAAGAAAGGAAAAGTGAAGACTGCAGAAGAAGAATAATCAAAGAAGGGAAAACACTTTTAAGACGTCTGATCACAAGATCAGACATCCAATTTTACTCTTTTGTCATAGTTACTTTTTAACCACATACATTCATATTTAATTAAAGTTTTGAGTAAATTAGAGTGTTCAATTACATTTGAGATTAGTAGTAAATTCCGATTGCTTCCTGTGTTCGACCTCGGATACTCCGATTTTCGAGTAATAAAAAACTTTTATTTGTTTTGAACGCTTTTTCGGCTATACTACAACGTGTTATCTTTTAAAACCCGATCAAGCGCGATAAACACTATGCCATTGATGGAATTCTTATTTTGAATATTATATTGGATTTATTGGATGAATTTACTACCAAGTCCCCTTAGTGTGCTCTGATTAATTGTCTTATCAAATTGCATGACTATCTTCCCCATCTATTAGACTCACTTTTAATAGTGATATTATAATTTACATTTGATGCCATTGAATATTTGGGTTGACTGATTTTATAGTGAGTATTCTAGTGAAGGATAATTTGCGTGATTGGTGTAGCTCTTTTCAGCAATTAGAGTTAATCGATTATTTGATACATCTATTAGTGTTCTCTCTTTTGCATTAGGATGAATGAATGAATTTTTTTATTAAGTAAACAAGATGGAAACTTATTGTGAGTTTATTTAGCTCAATCCTCCCTGTGGACACGACATTTTTACTATGGTTTAAATTGACATCTATTTTAATCTTTGATTGAGAAATTTTCCACCACGCGACTACAACGACATATCAGTTTATTGCTATCATCTTCATAAATAAGCGAATTTTTCTCTATCAATTGGTATAGATTACGTGTGATTGCTTGTATTTGTTTTGGTATATGTGAGCTCAAATCATCTGTGGAGTACTCTGATTTTTCAAAAAAATCCCAATTTGATAGATCAATATCCCTGATTGATCGACCAAATATCATCTTTTTAGTGGTCCATGCCTATTTTGATCAACCAATAGGCACTTTTTGATCGACCAACCCGCATTTTTTGATCGACCATGGCACCTAAACGGGCACGCGTTTAATCTTCTACCTCACATGATGACACTTTTGATCGTTATTTTATCACTAACGCTGCACGTAAGCATTTTTCTACACTCACCAAGCTCTCTCCCCATGTTGGTCGCCCCATAGACTTCACCTATTTTGAGATGATCTTTCCAGTTCTTTGGGACAAATTTGCTTACCACCAGATTTTACATCATTTGAGCATATTTCTATGCGAGCTCCAAGAATAGCCGCATTCCTGGTGTTGAGCCCATGGCTTGTCACCTATTTTATGCAAACTTGAAAAATATAGGTGAAGGGTTCAACATTGAGCTTACTTCCAATGTTTATGGGATTAAGGTCTTGATGAATGTTGATATTCTCACCGAGATTCTTGGTTGTCCTAATGTTGGTCCTACCTTTCTTGAGCTCCACCAACAAACCCAAAGTGACACCATTAGGGAGACTCTTCTGACTCCCTCTCACTATGACTTGGGTTGCCCTACTAAGTCCCTATATTTCTGTTGTCTTCCTTGATTCCTTACTCGAGTCTTTTTATGGAATTTTATGTCAAAATGGACCTCCTTTGAAAATTGCCTTGAGATCAAGCTTATTACCCTTTATGCCTTCCTAAAGAACAAGCAGTTCAACTGGAACCACTTGATTCTTTATTTTATGGATAAGAAACCCAACAGCTCCTTCCAGTTTAGAACTCCCTTATCTCATATCTTCCTATGTTTTAATGTCCCAATGGATATTAATCATAAACAATTCATCACTAGAGTCTCCATGTTTTAGAAGCTCACATATGTTAAAATGGAGCAAGCACAGGGAGCTCGTGGTGAGATGCAAATCCCCAGTAGTCGCCTCAGGAGCATGACCGACCTTCTACACAGGGAGCCTCTTCTACCGTACCTCCAACCTTCCTACCTTATCAACATCTTACTGCTACTTACCCTCCTCCAGTTCAACCTGCTCCTTTCTACAACTAGGAGTAGGGTCTTCTAGACAAGCATCTCTAAGGAAGGGATTTCCTCAATATTTAGGACATTACTAATGGGATTTCTTCGATGATGCATAGACAGTAGGAGATAGATTCAGTGATGATGCAGCATGGGCATCAAGTATCTAAATACCTAAATGCTTAGGGACTATTCTTGGATAGACTTGGAGACTCTATTCACAGCTTGCAGCAGCAGTACCACAGACCTCCTTGTCCTTGTCACTCTACTATAGTTCCTCCCTCTACAGCACCTCCTCCTGGTAGCTGACACCATCTTCCTCAAGGTAGAGATGCCTCTGTCATGATCAACCATCTTCCTCCTCAAGACCATCTGACTCCAAGGAACTTGAGTTTGATGCAGATTTCCAGAGCACTATGGATGCCTTCTTTGCATTGCTAGACTAGTCTTTATATGTTGTGGACATTTATGACTATTAGTTGATAGCTTATTCTACTTTATATATGGCTTGTAGAACTCTATATTCTAAGGACTTGCTTTATCTTTTTGTTATGCATGATATATTTCAGCTACCTGTTTATCATATCTTTCTTGTAAGCTACTTATATTTCCTACTTCAATTATTTGCTTAAGGGGGAGAAATCTAAATTAATCTTATTTTCTTAGATTACTTTTTGCTGAAACAAAAAGGGGGAGATATTATGCATATCACTTGTTTCTAAATCTTATGAAATTTTTTTGCTTTCTCTCTTTATATACATAATTATAATTTTGTTGTCATCAAAAAGGGGGAGAATGTTAGTACCTCAGTTTTGATGCACAAAAATTATTCTATCTATCAAGCTAATCTTTCAGGACTTTATTAGTGACTCATGGAAAGGAACAAAGCTCTCTGAAGTCTTTTGTTGAGTCTTTTCATTTATTGAGTCCAGAATACTTGTACGAATCCTCAATTTAATTCTTGCAAAATGTAATTTTCCCAAAATCAAAGTTTTTAGGTTAATTGATCGACCAAAAGGCTTTGATCGACCAATCAGCTTAGTTAATCAATCAAATCAAATCAAATTAAGAAGTTTATAAAAACCCTTTTTAATCGATCAAAAGCTTAATTAATCGACCAATCAATGATCGATCAAATAACTAGTTTGATGACCAAAAGCCATTTTGATCGACCAAACTATCTTAATTGATTAACCAAAAGTATTTGAAAAGCTTCCTTTCTAGGTTGATTTTCTAGTATAAATAGAGGACCTTGGTGGCCTTTTTCTACACAACAATCAGAACAAAATATCTCTAGAAAAAGAGCTTTTGCACCTTCATCTATGTAGTGCTTCTACGCTTTTGCTTCCACTCTTTCTAAAGCACTCCGATCAAAAATGCCTCTGTGAAAAACATCAGTTTGATTTTTCCTTTGACGTTCCATAGGATTATATTGTATTTCCTTTACTCTACTGTTTTGACCTGGATCCTGATGAAGGGCAGAAAGCGCCCTCAGATTTAATACTTCATAGAAAGCCCAAAGGATTCGTCTCCCTGGGGGATCAACGAATCCGGCAACCTAAATATCCAACAATTAAGCCGATCTAGGAGAACGCAACCCGCCTATGTCCAAACGGATCCGAGCCTGCCAATATCCAAGTAGATCCAGGTGATCCCAACCCGCTAAAGAATCTGGTTGACCAGAGTTGAAGAGGCAGCAACAATATCCACATCAATGCTAACAATGGTGCTATAAATACTATTTATAGATAAGTAACGGATGAGCCAGGGAATCCACAAAGTTTTTTAAAGGATTAAATGTTGTTGGATATTTTTTATACTATAAATAGAGAAAAGCGGCCCTCAGGGGTTCTCTTCATGCAACTAGACAGAGAGAACAAGAGTGATTGTACAACCCTCAAATATAGTTGAACTTTGGGAGCATCGCCCTCCCCCCAAGCATACACCCCGTCGGATGGAATTGGTTCACCAACCTCTTGTGCATCTTTCTATGTGATTGATTGTGATTACTATTGATTCGGGTCCCCTATCGCTTAGGGCCTCGATCAGGTCCCAAGTTATTTTGGGAAGACCCATTGTTATTGTGTTTCTCTTTAAGTTGTTAAGAGAAGGGTATTTGTAAGTGGTTGTGCTACCCTCATTCAAGTGGTGCATTAGTGGATTGACTAGCTTGATTAGTTAGGAAAATCCTAAGCTAGGAGGCTTAGGTAGTGATTTTTACCTGAGAGGGTTTCCACTATAAATTCAGGTGCACTCGTGCATGAATTTTTGTGGCTTGTGTTCATTTCACCTTACAGTTATTTTTAAAATTACCATCTATACTATTCACCCCTTCCCTCTGGTATAACACTTTAGATCTGCAGGACTCTCAATATATAAGTTATGTACAATATATACATGTATATAATTAAGCTTACATAATATATATAATACTATACATTATAACTTAATAGATAAGATAAGTTAGAATTAAGATTATAAGTATACACTATAACTTATTTACATACAAATATTATAGATATACATAATTTATATACATATGACTTAATATATATTATTAACTTATGAATAAATACATATATACATACTATATACAATGGGAATTTTTAGAATTTTTGAAGCTTCTCTAATTTTGTCTTTTGTGTTTGTTTTTAAGTGAAGAAAGAAGGGTGAGAAAACTAAAGAAAGGTAGAGGAAAACTCTTTTTGATGTTTTGGTTTTTGAAGTTTTTATTTCTGAACTAAGGAAATATCCCAACTTCTACTGGCATTTTCTATAACGAGAGGCAAAATGTTCTTATATACTTTGTATACTCAAATCATTTCAATCTCTCCCAAGTCTTGAGAACATATTCTAGAGGATGTAAAATCAAGTTTAAGATTGAACTGAGCTTAGAAGCTAAAAACTCCCAGATAACATTCAAATCAATAAAACATCATTCTGATATGTCGCAAATGCTCCTTAAAGGTTTTAGGATCGAACACAAATCAGATCTAAGGTCGAAGAGCTCTCAAAAACCCTAATTTATTTCCCTCCTTACACTATAGACAGCATGAAGGAGAGAATCAACTCAGGCATTGAAATAATTGCAAAACCATCTAAAAAGCTTGGTTCCATCATTCTAAACTTCATACAACTCCAAACTAATGGATTAAAATAATGTACATCAAAATCAGAATGTCGCCCACCTAGGTTATCCATATGAGTCCGCCGAGATGAATTGATCATCTAAGTATCCTACACACTATGGATTAGTGTTAAGGAATCCCAAGCGATCCTTTAGAAGTGATTTGGCCATTGTGATGACATCAAATCTATGCATCGGATTTTCCTTGGTCGTCACTACCTCAGCGAAGAGCAAAACAGTACCCATAGTCAAATTTGGGTGCGGTTTCAAAGTGCGATAAAAATCAAATCCAATTAGTTCAAACCAATCACAATAAACTCAATTAAACCTCTACAAACCCAATTCACATAACTAGATCAAATTAAAACCCAATTGAATCTCAATTCCATCGATCAATCATTAAAACCAATTCATGACCAATTAATCAAATTAAACTCAATTCATTTCAAGGAAAGGGCTCTTGTGTTCAGATGATATGTATGAGAGAACCCTCAAATGGATTTAGCACTCTAAGAGATCTGAGAGCTACTGAGCTTCAGATTTAATAGATGCTCAGCTGGATAGGTGAATTGAGATCAATTGAGCAAGGAAAATAGAAGAAGGCAATCATGAAATGTAGAGGAAGGATTATGGCTTGGAATGGAGTGGATCTTCCTCTCTGATCAGAATTGATCGGAGAGGGTGAATTAGATGTGCACCACAACTACACTACTCTAGACTAATATACACATAATTAAATGACTAAGTCTAATCTAAACTATCTAACTAAACTGATCTAACTAGGAAAATAGTAAATCCTAGACTAAATGGATGAATGGAACCTGGAAGAAGAACCACAGTTGGTGGAAGTGGCGACAAAGGAGGGAGAAGTTTCCAATGATTGAAAGCTCATAAAGAGAAGCTCAGAGTTTACCTCAGGTGTTATGCAATCCTTAGCGACAAGTACAAATGGTGGAAGAGTATGCTACCTCTGTCACTAGTAGAGGAAGAAGGAAAGGAACTGGAAGGGGACGAGTGCATCAACTAAAGAGGAGAGAGTCGATGAGCTGTGCAAGCCACTAGGATGGTGTTTATATAGGCATAGGAGGGCTTGGGTGACCTGGATCAGTAGGTAGGGGCTATTGAGGATGAAGGGCCAAGATGGGTTCTGGGGAGCACGTGCATGATTAGGATGAACTAGAGACATAGGTGATTGTGCAACAATCATAGGTTTTAAAATGCCTAGATTAAGGAGATTTCTAACACAATTATAAATATTGCATTTAGTTCATGCATAGTTTGCATTTGCATCATGTTTACTTGCTTATTTATAAATAATGTGTTTTATGGACCTATTTATACTATAATGTCTTATGTTATGATTACAGGTCCATGCGTGAATAATAAACTAAGAAGAAGACCAAGAAATAAGGTAGGAGAAAAAGAGAAAAAAAGATCCAAGAAACCAAACACAACAAAGGATGTAAAGGGAGAAGATAAGAGGAGGAATAAACCTATTACCCCTATCCACCACCAAATAGGCTTATCCTAACCCAATCCAACCTAGGCCTAATCCCTTTACACCAATGGCCAAAACCTATTTAGTTCACCCAAACACTTAAGGGCCAAAACCTATTTAGTTCACCCAGTCCTCTTCTGAACGTCTAAATATTAGGCTAGATGTCTAATTTCTACAGAAAACCAATCTAGGAGGCTAAAGCCTGCACTACTCCAATATTGGATGTCTAACCTATTCTTTATAAATTTGATTTTGAAGTTTAAGTCATCTAATAGACTCCCTAGACGACCGATACTGCTCTCTAGTTCCTGTTTTGGAGCTAAAGGCCCTATCATGCCTCCTTTGACTTAGGAAACCTACCATACACTCTACGAAGCCTATCTAGAGAGCTCCTAAGCCTAGCCCACATACCCTCATGTAACCCAACCTAGGTTGAACCAACCCAATCCCACCTTATTCCTATGCACTACACAACAAAATCTCACAAAATACCTAACCTATGTAAGCCTTAATTCATCCCCATGCAATGTCACTTGCAGGCAACACCTTCCCGTGTAAAACAAAAACCCAATCCAAATTCCCAACAAATTCTATCCCCATGCATAAATCCTACGTAATTATCCAATCCCACTGACCTTTCCATGCAACAACTCCTCAACAACCACCTAAACCTCCATACACACCCAACACCCAAACACACACCCATGCACACACAATCACATACACACATACTTACACATTAAGAAAACCCATTCTAGAAAGTCCTATTTTTTTTTAGAAGTCCTATTTTCTAAGAAAATCCACCGAACTCTATCCTATCTCTCCCACCACCAAACTCCCTATATCTAATCTCTCCACAAAAATCAAATCCCACGCCCCCTTAGACTCCCCCCTCCACCATACTCTCCATCCAATTTTCCCCAGCCAACATCCCAAAAAAATCCCACATCCCTCCATCCCTCCTCCTTCCTCTTCTCCTTCCTTCCCTCCACCACCTCCTTCCTCTCCAACTTCCTCCTCCATGTTGTCCACCAAGTCCACCCTTGGTGCACCATTGCTACTCCTCAACACCCTCCAAAGGCCACCACAGACTACTCCTTGGTGTCCCCTTTCTATTAGCAATAGATAGTTTTTTTATTATTTCTTCTAATTGAGTTCTGGTAAATTTAGTTCTAGTACTTGTTTTATTTTGAAATATTCAACTAGTTGTCAAACAATTCCATGATCTCTATTTCGAATAAAAGTTGATTTGCATTGATATCTCATGGTTTATTTCTAGTAGTAGAACTTTGCTTTCAAAATAAAAAATACAAAAAAATTTGAAAAAAAAGAAAATTAAAAAAAAAATTATTCATTTGTGTAACGACCCGATTCCCGAGTCCCTACGAGACACGAGAACCGGACCGACTCGACTAATCCCAAGACCCAGTCGTCCAACGAGGAAGTAACCAAAAGACAGTAAAATAAACCACATTCAGCATGAATATAACTAACAGTAAGAAAGTACAGCAGTAAGGGAAGAAACTACTACAGTAGGCACCACCACAACAGTAAAACAACATTTATCATATAACAAAAACTGCAGGTAAAGAAGGTACAGCGGAAACAGAAACTACTCACTAGAACAGAAACAAAAAGGGGTACAAAGCTGTGGTAACTCTACTGGACCCTACTCGGCCCAGCGTCCTCTGCAGCCGCCGACCCTGGCTGCTCAACACCTGGTCCTGAAAAAGGTAACGAGTGTAACACGTCAGCAAAACGCTGAGTAGAGTGGCAAACTAACTAAAGGCAACAGTAGAGTGTACAGTAGCTGTTATGTTCTATTACTTCCTTTATTTACATCTTTCAATTTTTCTCACTATTTCATTTACTTCTCAGATCCTTTACTTGATCTCGAATGTCCTCGTGGGACGATCTTGATTGCAGTCTTTTCCAAAAGTAGAAGTAGCACGTGGTGCTCTCCTGGCCGGGAGAGTCCCCCGTGGTGATCCTACCCTCAGTCAACCACCCCAAGGTCACTGACAGACGTAACGGTGACTACGGCACGCGCGATAAACGCACAGGTAGCTAGCCCGCACTGGCACGCGGTCAGTCGTTTCCGTTAACGGGTGCGCCCAAAGCACAGCACGGAACCAGGGCAGAGCCCTCTCAGTAACAGGGGTCCAACCCCTCCACAGTAACCAAACCGGGGCCTTGCCCCTCCACAGTCCGCGCACCCTCGCCTGACTACCCTGGTTTGCCCTAGTGGGCCAAACAAGTCGGTGAAGGAGGCTAGCAGAACCCCGGGGCCCGTGGGGTAGCTAGTACTCTCCTAACACTACTAGCTCTCCTCGGTACTACGTACACGAGGGCCAACAAGTCGGTACAGAGCGGCCAATCCTAACCCCGGGTCCCTGGGGCGGCTGGCCCCACTCTGCACTAAACAGGTACAGGTACTTCCCTTGGTACTGCGTACCCAAGAGACAGTACAAACTACATCTCAGTTCCATTCCTTTTTCTTTCCAGGAGTTCCACTCCTAATTTCCCGTAGGGTTCCAGCTCTTTATTTCAGAACATCATATGTTTCACTTTCCAGATTCACGTTCTCAATTTCCATGATCTCAAACATGTTTCTTTGTTCATAACAGGCAGCTGTTAATTAAATTCACAGGCAGCTTATATATTCCTTTCCATTTTTCCAAGACTGCAGTAATATACATTCCACTAGTTTTTCCATCTTAGGATTCATGCCATATCCTAGGATCTATCATACAATCTAGTTTTCCGGCCCTAGGATTCATGCAACACCTAGGAGCTATCATTCCATATATTTCTCATTCCTAGGATTCATGTAATGCCCTAGGTTCTAGTTATGGTTCCATACTTTAACAGATTTTATTAATACTTAAAACCACTCTACCAGGTACAACGGGAGTAATGGGGGTGTGATCGGGAATCCCGCGCGCCTCCGCGACTCTCAAGACTGCAACCGAATGAGGTCCTATCACAAGGATCAAACACAAGGAGTGTCTCAAAACAGTGTATAGCTACTGTAGGCGGGTAGAGGAATTAATTCTGAAACGAACGCAACTAGAATCATGGAAAACGGAGCCCAAACGGGACCTAAACGGGTCGAGAAAGACGATACTGTGCAAAATCAGACGTCTGGAACTCCCTCCAGACGTCTTAAATGGTGGATCAGAGAATTACCTGCACAGCGTGGTTTCCCAGACGTCCAGAAGTCTGCAGGGACGTCTTTCCTAGATCCCAGACGTCCGATGGTCACTTTGGACGTCTGGAGGTCACTCCCGCCGTCTGGTACAACTTCCAGACGTCTGATTCGCAAAGGATGACGAATCAGAACACCTGCGCACAGCCAACCCCCCTCCCTCAGTACGGTCAGTCGACAAAAAGGGAGAAGAAAGCGGAAACTCACCTTTCAGACGTCTGTATGATCTCACAGACGTCGACCTTGCCGTCTGGATATCACTCCAGACGTCTGATTCTGGAAATTTTTCCAGAATCAGAGCCCTGCTCGGCCTCCGCTCGCGACGCCGCCCGCGTCGCACCTCGCGCGTACGCTGCTCCGCCCGCAGCAGGTCCCTCTCCGCGACGCTCTGCGCCCCCTGCGCCCTCCACCGGCCGGCCAAGCCGCTCCTGGCGAGCTCGCCCTCACGGCAGAGCCCCGCCCTCGCACGCCGCAGCTCCTCCGCGCTCACTGCGGCTGCCGCTGCCGCTGCGCCCTCGCGTCCGCTTGCTCTCGCGCACAGGCAGGAGAAGAAGGAGGAAGATGGTGGAGACGGGAGGGGAGGCGCGCCCCCCCTTTTAACGCCGCGCGGAGAGGAGAGAGAAGGCGGTCGCAGCCGCCTACAGCCGCAGAGAAAGAGGGCAGAACGCAGGTCTGCGCGCACAGGCGCGCAGACGAATATCCCGTGCGAGCATAACTGTTCGCCAGACGTCTGTAAACTATCCCGGACGTCTTGTCAGACGTCTGGGCCACCTCCCAGACGTCTTAAAAGGCGTCTGGGGCACGCGCTCGTTACAGTTTGGCTACACCGATCCACGTTAACAACTCACACAACTTTTTGAACTCACTCAATAGTATTAACATAATGGAAATCGTGGAAACTAAGACTCACATATTTACATTTTATATCTCATTAACAAGTACGCTCATTATCCATGAAAATAAGAGAACGGGTGAGATTTATATTTGTGAGTTGGAAATCGGATTACATAATTAGGTTAGAGTCTAGGGAATTAGGTTAGCAAAAATCATAACGATTGAAAAGTTAGAAAACAAGTTGAGTCACATTTCTGCCTCCCTGAGTTCGACTGGGACTTACTAAATCTCATTACATTTTTATGTGTCAATGTATTTTCACACAATACTATGATGAAAATATTTAAATATGTGATTTTCCACCAAACAAATTGGTGTCATTGTTGGGGAGGCATGGCGATTTTGATTTCTGATTTTTGATATATGTATTTTTGCTTGCCTTTTGGTGTGTAGGAAATCAAGAGTGGATTCGTGCACACATTGAGTGCGGGTGAAGAAAATTAGCTACACACATTTTATCTTAGTTAGGATTTTAGGTTAGGATTTGATTTAACATTAGGATAAAAGTTATTTGGGAAAAAAAACAAAGAAAAAAATAGTTAGGATCTTATCTTTTAGGTAGTTAGAGTTTGCTTTGAAGTTTTTTTTTTGAAAAATAAATAAATAAATATCAAGAATATAAAAATAAACTTAAATTTTAGAATTTAGGTTTATTTGATCATATTTTTGATATTCTTATCAAAGGTGGTTATTAATGGCATTTTATCCCTTCAACACCCTTGATCCTATTTCTAGTAAATTCGACCAGCACTTTAGTCCTATTTCGAAAATTCGATTACCGAAAATTTGAACCATCAAAAGTTCTGATATTCGCACTATAACTGAACAACCAAATTATCTTTCAAATGCCACTATAGTTATAAGAAAATTTTATCTATAGAATTATTGAAAATTTGTACACTACACAAGGGTCAAGACCAATTTCTTTAGAGTCTAAAATTTGAAGAATTATTCCAACCTCTACACATATCAGATTGAGTTAGAATTTGTAGAATTTGAAAGCCACTCAAATATACTTCGTTCAGTAAAATTTTAAGAATTTTTGGAATAGTTTTGATACTTATTTGATCCACACTAATCCACAGGGGTTAGACCAAACTATCTGACCCCCTTACAGTATAAAATTTATAACTATTTGTCGAAACGTAATAAATTTTTTAAAAAATATTCTTTTCAAGGATAATTTAGAAAGGAAGTGTCCTGTGAAATTTCATATTGTTTGGACTTCTACATTAATCTAGAGAGTCATTTTATCCAAGAACAAGGTCTGCAAGCTGAAATAACATAAAAGCATAAACCCTAGGTCCTTACTTTAGGGTTTAAACTCCAACTTAGTGTCTCCATTCAAACCCTAATAACTAGGTTAGAAACCAATTAAGAAGGGTTTAGTGTTTACTTAACTCCTTCCTTCACCTCACTTAAAAGTATTCTAACCTAGGTCACTTAACTAGTCCTTATGCTGGTTTATGCACAGTAGAAGGTCTCCAAGACCTATCCTAGTTGGTCCTTAAGAGCCTCCCCCAAGGCAGCTGTCTACCGTACGTACACGACACCTCTCGCCTACTTCTCCTCTTGCTACCTCCTCTTCTCTTCCTTCTTCCCTAGCTACAATGGCTAAGCAAGACCCTCCTCTTCCTCCCTGATTGCACATCAATCATATGACCTAATCTACCCAAATTAAGCTAGATTCTAGCATAACTTAAGAACAATGCATGCATAAGCATCATAATTTGCATAATAGCTAGTTTAGTAGCCATAGACATAATATTTCCATCTTATGCTCTAAAAGAGAGACAAAATTGATTGCAGATGATCCGAGGTCGCAAATGATAGATCAAATCGTATGGATCTGATCAGGATGATGACGGAAATCCAACACTTCTAGAATCATCCTGATCAGACATCCATAACATCTCGTGTAGCCCATAGAAGATCAGAAGCCAAGGAGCAACTAGATAGAAATCCGAACCTTAGATGCTAAATCCGACTGCACGGATGCATTTGAATTAGTGATCACAAGCCAACGATGCAAAAATTATCTCAATCGGAGGCCTACAGCACTATCTACAAAGCAAGGAAGATGGATGGCCACGATGGCACCACATGGTGCCATCACAACTACCTGTTGCCATGCCTCCAATCTTTGAAGATCTCTTCTCACTCATTGTGGGCCATTGAATCGTCATCCAATGGCCACAACGAGCCCATGTCGACCGCTCTCTTGCACCTCATCTAAGGAGGATCATCCTCAACCGTTGGATCTCCATCCAACGGCTGAGGGCAACCACGCATGGATTTGGAAACACAACAAAGTGTGCCCTTAGCACATTGGCTCATGTGCTCAACCGCAAAGCAAGGATGTCGGTTCAAAATGCTATACACACGAAATCAGTGAAGACGGGCATAGTGATGAATTTAGAACATTCGATCATTGATGATACCATCATCATGAGACATAGCTAGCTTTATTTAATCAAAATCAAGTGACAAATGCTCCTACATAATCACCTGAGAGTCGTAAATCCATTTTGAGAGGAATACATTAAATCAAGGTTAATTATGCAATTTTAACATTACATTACGAATATAGAATAACCAAGGGGTTTGTTAGGGGTGAGATAAAGGTCAAATGAGCACTAAAGACTAATAAGTGGGTCCATACAGATTGAAATAGGGTTTCGCACATTTCAAGAACCAATACAGCACCCAAAACCCTAATTTTAGATCCACTTAAATTACTAAGTTTCTGGTTAGGATAAAATTCACTTAAACCTCCTAAAATTCATATACAAATATTCCATGAGGTTTGGTATCCTTGATTTAACTATCTAAACCTATTTTCACCTTGAACAGAGTCTCAGACGGAATTCTACCATAATTTTAGTTTCTGTGCAAATTTCCAAATCAACCTTGGTCAAAACTCAAATCCAACTTTACCATCATATTTCTTAGGTCCAAATTAGGTTTGTATCAAAATTTAGGCCCAATTAAAGTTCATCTTGACCTAGTTTGCATTGTAGTCCAATCAGACCCTTTCTCTCTCAATTAGCCCCTCAACTTTCAAAATCCTTGCAAATAGCCCCCAGGGTTCTTCATCTTTTTCACAAACCAGTCCTTGCCACCATTGGAGGTCAACCAATTTCCAGGCAAGCTTTAACTAAGCCAAATCCGACTAGAATCTTCATTAAATCCCACCAAATTTGGTGGGATTGATGTTCACACCATGGAGAATTGATTGGGACCAATCTTGGATCCCAAATCACATTTGATTGACATAGAGAACTCACGAGATTAATGGGTGCTTCTTCATTCCTAAGCAAGCCAATTAGGCTTGCTTCCTAATCTAGATCTCGGTTGGAGCTCTATAAAAGCTCCCTCATTGCAAATTCGTGCTCTTTAGCTTGGTTCAGGACACACTTCACAAGTTTCCCTCTCTAGCCGCCTCCAACCATAGCTCCAGTGAGCTCCTTCAACCTCTGTCTTCACCCTCTACAACATACCATAGGCAGAGGGAAACATCTTCCCTCTGCCGTCCGCTTCTCGCAATACCAGTAGGAGCAACCCTACTCCATCCCCGTCGTTCTCCCCTACTGGAGATTTCATCTTCTCCACATCCAGCCATCACACCGACATGAAAATCTTCATCCCTTCCATCCTTTAGCTGGGTCACTTTCTAAATGTGTCTCACAAGTGACGAACACCTCCTCCTTAATCTTCCTCGATCTTTCTCCCTCTATTTCGACCACCAATGCCGTTGTTTGTCCTCTACCTTCTCCACATTGGACCAAGCTCCGACGAGGCCAACCACCCTCCACAAAGCAACCAAATGCCCCGCTATCACCTCCATAAGCTCCACCTCATCTCGCCCATCAAAACCCCTCACCTAATTCCACCAAACATCCACTAAATCGCCCCACCAAACTCAACCTTCCTCGCTCACCTTCTCCGCCACCGTCCAGGCCACACTAGACATCATCCATCAAAGAACCACCACCATCACGTTCCTTGAGTCACGGTGACTCTCTTAAACCATTTAACAGGGGCTTTTAAGCCCATATGTGTGTTTCAGGTGTTGATCGGAGATTGTCATCATCGCCATCGTCTCCGCCCTTGCTAGCAGTGCTTCAATCACTATCATCGCTACCCCTAACTCTAGGTGTTGCGGATTTGCCTTAGGACACCATCTGGAGCTTCAATTAGGCTTCACAGCAATTGGAACACCATCAATCGAAGGAAGCAACCTGCTGCTGTGTAATAAGTCCACTTTAGTGGATCATTATTCAGTCTAAGTGCTCTCTAATTAGTTAGTGTTATTTGTTAATTAATTAGGAGTTATATGGCAATTCATCTTAGCCTGCATATAATTTTATGCATCAATTTTATACTTAATAACAAATGATATGGTAACATAATTGATTTGATGAATGCAAGCTAGTTGGAAGAGTTCAGACGTCCAATTTTGCATCTATAAGACGTCTATAGATAAGGTCGGACATCTGGGAATCGCCATCACAAACTCCTGGCTCTACAGTTTTTAAGACGTCTGGAGTGATAATCAGACATCTAATGAAGAACCGCCCGTGCTTATTTGCCATTCCAACCACTCACGATCTTCGCGAGTGGTTGGAGATGCTTGCGGCTAAAGGAAACCAAGGAGGATTTTTGTTGAAAAAGGAAAGCCACAGCAACCTTAGAGAGATATCATCCTTCCCCCTACGGGGTTCTTCTTCATCGCCACCACCGGCACCGTGGCTAGAGCGAACACCGTGGTCGGAGCATGCACTGTGACTCAAAGCGAGCTTCATCCTCACCAACCCCATCACACTACACCCTCGTGGTGACAACACGAGCACCACCGCCATCTCAACGTCCAGCAAACCTTCCCCCCCTCGCCGCAAAATGCTAACAACACCACGGCCACCAACTCCACAACCCAAACCATCAGGTGCTCATCTTCATCTTCCTCTTCTTTTCCTTCCTCTACGCATCATGCAACCCACACACAGCTAGCCCCCGCTCTTCCTCTCTAGGACCACCATCACCCTTTCCCACAACCAGTCGCCATCTTCTCCTAAATGCCAACTGCACCCACACCAACAATAGTAACTTGCCCTCGCACCTCCTCGCATGCGCGTACAGGCACATACCCATAGTAGCAAACCTCTCCGCGATCATGCTTCACCTTCATCTTCCCCGTCATCTTCAACCTTTGCACGCTAAAGAACCCAAAGATGCAGTCACATAGGCTGCCACAAGAGCCACTCCCGACCACCACCCTCGACACCGACCTCACCAACACCAACCTCCACGCACTGTCGTGTCATCCTCGCCATCGCAAGACTAGCCAGGTGCTCCCTCGTCGACCTACGCAAACCGCCGCTGTCGACCAACCTCTTCACCAGCCGGCCAACTCCGGCCTCCTCGCGATGCCCCTATGCCACCATCATGAAGCACTGGTTGAGGTGCACCATGCCTTCGACTCTCGCAGCCATCCACGCCCAGCCCTTCACGCGAGGAGGAGAGAGGAGAAATCCTCTGTTTCTCCTCCAATTAATATTTACCATTAATGCCATTGTAACTTACTATTTACTTATTTATCTAATTATTATATGAAGATAGATTTGCATGAGAACTCCTTATATTATGTAATTGCATGGAATGCTTAGCTATAGAGAAAATGAAGTGAAAAGAATCAGATCTTGATCTTTTATGATTCCCGATCGGACTATGTACCATTACATAATTCAATAGAGACGAACTAACTATTTTCGTGGTTAGATTTTGAGTATTAAATATTTTGAAAAGGGATTTTCTACCACACACGAACTATAACGACACGACATTTTATGTTAAGATTTTTATCGAAAATGAAGATCGCTATTTCAAATGGCGTCGTTGTCGAGGAGGAAACATGCCTATTAATTTTTTTAGGAAATTTATATTATTTTTATGCTATTTTAAAAGCTTTTCTGAATTACTAACGATTCACTTTGTGTGAATGAAACGAACAATGAACGCGACAGGAGCACACGATAGAGACAATATTTTTGGTGGACCTTGCTGCCACCTGGAGGCCTTCAACAGGTGCCTGTGGGCCTTGATCCCACGCACGTGCAGGAAGGATAGGCGATCAGAGGCATATTTGTCATTCTTTTAGACTGAGATTAGGCTAAATAGACTTTAGATTCTATCTTGTGGACCCTTGTTGGCCATTTTTGGGAACGTATTCCCATTACTTTTTATTTCTTATAGCTCTTGTATGCGGGAGCATCTTTTCGAGATCATGTTCCCATTTTATTTAGATTATAGGTTTATTGGAATTCTTTGAACTACACGTTAGTTAGTTAAATTAGATTAGGTTTGTTTACTTCTTATCATAAAAAAAAAAGAAAGAAAAGAAGAAGAAAAAAAAAAAAAGAAGGAAATCGAACTGCCTACTAGAAGCTACATATCTATAGGGCGACCATCTAGGATTGTTTGAGCAGCATCTAGTTTTTCTTTCTGCATTGCAAACATCTTGCATTGAAGAGAGCTGGAGTAAGGTACGTCTTTTCTTAAGCATCAATTATTTTCACACGCATTGCATTTGGACATAATTAAAGAAGACCACTTAAGTTGATTTGAAAAGATTAATTAAGTGGTCACATTATTTCTTGAAAAGAAAGTAAAATATACAGGAAGTGTTTGAATAACTTGACTACGATTGTCAAAATAAAATCACCCTTCGTGGTGTAATGCACACTTCCTGCATTGAGCACGCATTATAGGCACTGCACTAGGACTTGGACCCTTAAGGCTATAGGCATCGATCTCTTTATCGGTGCAAACCCTCCTATCTTGCTTTGTGATGGTGGTATTAACTTTTGCCCGAGTGATTTGATACTCTAAGGAGGGGGACACCCTATAAAGGAATTCAAGGGTAGTTAAGAGGCATCGCTAATGCATTACCTCAAAGGAAGGGTTCGCCTTACTTGCATCCCTTGGTTCCATCCTTGAAGTACCTTTTTACTTGTGCAGCAAAGTATACGTCTCTAGGGCACTCGAAGGTCTATTTAGGGTGCGTAATTGATTAACAACTTGATTGGTCACCCAAAAGAATTAAAAGTAACCTCAACCTCCTTAACAACCTTTGACCAGGAATCTCAAGTGCCTCACTTCTCTTATACCACTTACGTGGGAATGGAGAAATACTGCCTTGACTCCATTTGGCCAAGCTAGAAAGGTTAGAAGAGGGTTTAAAGCACTTTAATTCAACAAAAGACCTCTTGCCTTGTGTTTGCTTGGTGTGTGCATGATAGAGCTCTCTAGGAAGTTTTTGTTTTTAGTCTATCTAAGTCCTAAGAGAGTTAAACCATTTGATTGAAAGAAATGGACTATCCTTACTCCTATCATTTTAACCAGAATCCCATGCCCTGAGCGTATCCATCCTTTGATGGGTACAATGACAATTCATGGGATTAATCTTATTCCTATCCTGGGAGTACTAGCCCGATAACTCCCACTTTTGAGCAGAGCCTAGGAGTGGAATTTTCCAGTTTGCAAACACCCAACCCTCCCACCCTTCATGATTTTCCTTATCAAGGTTGGACCGATACCCCTAGGCAACCAGAGCCTGAGATTAACTATCCTCCTCAATTTGATAGCAGTAGCCTCTCCTCTTTTATGATAGAAATGTAAAACCAACAAAAAGGAATGATGGAGTCTATGGGAGAGATGTTGAGGAATAGTCAACGACTGAATGAGGAAATTAGTAAACTTAGCTACCTTCCTATTATTGATTATGATCCCTACCTGTACAACATTGATCATCAAAATAATTCTGAGCAAACCAATGACAACAGGGATTCCATTTTGAGTAGTAGCTATCACTTAGACAATCCCCATGAGACATGACCTCTAGAGGAGAACGATCCTAGTGATTATCCACTCGAGCTATATTGGTGTCAAAAGGAAGAGAAGATGGTACCATGTGAGGACCTTGACCTAGTTGACAGTATTTTTCTTACCCCTGAAGACCCAAGTCAAGGTCGTGCTAGTCATATCACTTGCCCGATTGATCATGTGGAGGAAACCCAATCTACCCTTAGTGAGCCTAATCTTGATCCTCCACCTAGGAAGCCAACACCTCCCATGCAACATCTTGAGGATTTACATATACCTAATGTAGGTGACCCTAAGAGAATGGAGGATGAATTGGACCAACTTTGGTCTTAGGGATACAAAGAGTCTATTCTAGAGGAGGATGATAACCCAATGGAGGAACCCAAGCTTAGAGTTTGGAGTGAATCTCAAGGGGATTATATGTTATTCGAGGACTTACCCCCTGAGGATATAAATGATCTGGTGTAATCTGGACTCCTCCCTTCCTTTGATTTTGAAAGTCATCCTCCCCAATATTGGTAAGATAGGGAGTTGATGTTGGAGGAAGACGAACACAAGATTGAGAAGCCTAAGAGAGACTCTCAGGGACAATATGTATCAATTAAGGTTTTATGCCCTGAAGAGAACAAATAATTGAGCGATATAGGCTTACTCCATAACATTAAGATTGATCCTCCTTCAAAAATAACTGCGGATACTCCTCCCTTTACTAGTGAATCACATATACACCCTAACAAAATCTTAAATGAATCAAAAGAATTCGAGGATGAAATTAGTGATAATGATTCTGTTGTGTCGACCCTACCATTAAAGGAATTGGATTTGGAGTCCACCATTGATTCACTGGAAGGTGAAAATATGACTCTGATTCTTGAGGAAATCATTAATGATAGGCAAAGTGGCATGAAGCTTTCTACAACTGTTACGGAGAATAATACAGAATCTGAATTATTGGACTAGACACAAACTAAGCCCTCCTTGAACTTAACCATTATCGCCCAACACCACAACAACCCTTACACTCCCTAACCAATCCTTGGCTCAGGTCTCTGCTCATATACATTCTTTCTGGGGAGAATATCAAGCCAGTACATCCTCGTGTAGAATGGAGAGTGTGGATTGATGCTTATACATTTAGTCTCGCCATTCAAGGGTTTGAAATAATTATGTTTATATCTTTTAAAACCCTTCCTGCTTTGAAGGACCATTATTATCCTCCACTTATTCCATTTTAGGAGGTCCCTTTTTATGTTCCTTTTATTATTCCTAGACCTCCCCAGGCAGCCTACAAGGTTCTCTGATTTCATGTCTATTGGCGAGCATTTGGAATTACGCTGCATCATCAGCTCGCCAACATCCGTGGCTACCTATTTTCTAGACCCACACTATTATGCATACTCTTAGGGCCTAGCTCTTTCTGTCTGCAACCAGACTTACAAGTTCCCTATAAGTCTGGCTACCGACAAAAAATGCAACGCTGGTTGGAAGGCAACCCAACATCCAGAATAATGCCTTCATTAGGTGATTTCCTTCCTTTCTCCCCCTATTTTAATTTTACAACGAGGACATTATAGGATTTAGGCATGGGCGGTGCATTTTGCATTTTTAGGTAGTATTCATGCATTTAGGTTAGGTGCATTATCATAAAGAAAAAAACTCTCTTTTCTTGAGCTGAATTGGTTAACCCCAGCAAAACATCTTTGACAAGGAGGTATCATTGAAGGTTTTCTTCTTAAATTATTTCTTAAGTTTAGAATCCAATACATTTACTTTACTTTCACGTAGACTAAGTAATCGATCTTTGAAGAAAACCAATAAGCATCTTTAGTTTGCTGAACCCTTGGACAATTAATAGGAAGTCAGGCATACTATCTTCTATTAGATCCACCTCATATTTGCGAGAAGAAAGTAGAGAGACTATTGGTGCGTTAAGTCTAGTGCAAGGACTCTTAAGTTCTAGATAATAAGATAATGATACCTCAGAGTTAGGCATAGTTTTCGCTCTCTGTTCCTATGCGCGTACATTGTGTGAATTCCTGAGAGTAACCAAATAAGGCAGATACACAAAAATTGAGTCCTAATAAAACTATGACTATGGTGGATGGTTACGACTTTCCTTCCTAGAATCCTCGGCTGAAGGAGGGTAATAATGACAAAGGTCAGAAATATGCTTGTACTATCCATTCCTTCCTGGTGCCGAGAGTAGGCACTTCCACCAAATAAGTCACACAATATCCTCTTGACCATCATCATCCCTGATAATGCATCATAAATAAAAATTTTTGTTATGTTGTGTTGGAGTTATAAAAAAAAACAGAGAGAGAGAGAGAGAAAGAAAATATATATGTGCATACAAAAAAAAAGAGAAGATATATATATATGCACGAAAAAAAATTCAGGTTATAGCTGTTTTAGGTATCTATTTTATTAGGTGTCCATAACATTGAGGCAACAAAAACACCCATTGAGATCCACCAAATATGACCCATACCTACTTTTCAGTATTTCTGATCGCCCGAATATTGGCTAAGGACTTCTAACTTAGTTTTAAGGTTATTAGGACTCTAATTGAAGTGTGAATGCCATGTGAGGCCACCAAACACTGAGTAGATTTATAAAATCTGGTGAGATTTGTGATCTCAGAAAAAAAAAGGGAAAAGAGTGAGCACAAAAGAATGTCAAGAGAGAACAATTTTGTTTAGCCTCTCTCTGGGTTGGCTCATATCCAAAGATTTAGAGTCTACAGTACTAGACTACATGTTGCACCAAATCAGTATGAGCCACCAAATACGAATCCATTTAACTCAGTATCTCTTACCTAAACCAAAAAGCTAGGGTCAAATTACAAATTATTTTATGCTTTATCCCCGAGAGAAGTAGTTTCCTATCCCGATAGAATTGTATAAAGGGTGAAGTACAAACTTCAATTGTAAGTTGGCTTTTCACTTGGATCCATTACCTAGGCTACTATCACCTCACATTTGTCTGGATCTCTAAATTTTTGGAATAAGAAAAAAAGAAATCTTTTGGTTACTTTCATTGTTTTTCACTTTTTGCTAGGGACTAGCAAAACTTAGGCATGGGGGCATTTAATAAGTCCACTTTAGTGGATCATTATTTAGTCTAAATACTCTCTAATTAGTTATTCTTACTTGTTAATTAATTAGGAGTTATATGGCAATTCAACTTAGCTTGCATATAATTTTATGCATCAATTTTATATTAATAACATATGATATGGTAACATAATTGATTTGATGAATGCAGGCTAGGTGGAAGAGTTCAAACGTCCATTTTTGCATTTATAAGACATCTGGAGGTAAGGTTGGATGTCTAGGAATCGCCATCACAAACTCTTGCCTCTACATATTTTAGGACGTCTGGAGTGATAATCGGACATCTGATGAAGAACCGCCCGTGCTTATCTGCCGTTCCAACCACTCGCAATCTTCGCGAGTGGCTGGACATGCTTGCAACCAAAGGAAAACGAGGAGGATTTTTGTTGAAAAAGGAAAGCCACAGCAACCACAGAGGGATATCATCCTTCCCCCTATGGGGATCATCTTCATCACCACCACCGGCACCGTGGCTGGAGCGAACACCATGGTCGGAGCATGCACCATGACTTGAAGCGTGCTTCATCCTTGCCAACCCCATCACACTACATGCTCATGGTGACAACACGAGCACCACCACTGTCTCAACATCAAGCAGACCTTCCCCCCATTGCCGCAAACCGCTAACAACACCACGGCCACCAACTCCACAACCCACACCATCAGCTACTTATCTTCATCTTCCTCTTCTTTTCTTTCCTCTACACAACCACGCAACCCACGCATAGCCACCCCTTGTGCTTCCTCTCCAGGACCACCATCACCCGTTTCCACAACTGGTCGCCATCTTCTCCTAAATGCCAACTGTAGCCATGCCAACAACAACTCGCCCTGGCACCTCCTCGCATTCATGTACATGCACACACCCATAGCAGCAAACCTCTCTGCGACCATGCTTTACCTTCATCTTCCCTGTCATCTTCAACCTCTGCATGTCGAAGAACCCAAAGTTGCAGCCACATAGGCTGCCACAAGAACCACTCTCGACCACCATCCTCGACACCGACCTCGCCAACACAACCTCCATGCTCTGTCGTGTCGTCCTCGCCATCACAAGACCAGCCAGGTGCTCCCTCATCGACCTACGCAAACTGCCACTACTGACCAACCTCCTCATCGGCCAGCCAACTCCAGCCTCCTCACGACACGTCGCTGCCACCATCATGAAGCACTCGTCAAGGTGCACCATCCCCTCGACTCTCGCAGCCATCTACGCCCGGCCCTTCACACGAGGAGGAGAGAGGAGAAATCCTCTGTTTCTCCTCCAATTAATATTTACCATTAATGCCATTTCAACTTACTATTTACTTATTTATCTAATTATTATATGAAGATAGATTTGCATGAGAACCCCTCCTTATTTTAGGTAATTGCATGGAATGCTTATTTATGGAGAAAATGAAGTGAAAAGAGTCAGATCTTTATCTTTTATGATTCTTGATTGGACTAGGTACCATTACATAATTCAATATGCTTATTCCTCCCTGTGGAGAGGACCTAACTATTTTCGTGGTTAGATTTTGAGTATTAAATGTTTTGAAAAGCGATTTTCTACCACGCACAAACTATAACGACACAACATATATGTTAAGATTTTTATCGGAAACGAAGATCGCTATTTCACTGTGCGTGAAGGAAGAAGCAAGTGGGATAGTCCAACATCATCAGTTGCCAAACACTCAGCAACGCATATAAGGATTTTGTGTTTTCACCTTATCGCCCAAGACACAAGGATCGAATCCCCATACACCCAGTCACCCACATACCTGCCTATGCTCACCCCTCTCTTGCGACCACACGCCTGCAAGCCTGGTCCTTGTTCACACCCAATTACCCGGTTACTATGCATACCCGTATACCCAATAAGGCCTGGATCTTTGAGAGAGGAGAGTGGAGGAATCTCTGAGAGAGGGGAGAGGGTTTCACTGTGTGATCCTCTGCCATGGCCCTCTGTTGAAGAAGAGAACTCTTTTGACACTTAGCCTCTGAAGTGTGCTTTGTGCTTGAAGGCCTTAAGAAGAAGAGAAGGCATTGAAGAAAAGAATAAGAAAAGACTTTGAAGAGCCCTGTGCCTTCTGTGAGGCACTCTGTTAATGTGAAGGATAAGTTGTCTGAGGCTACATTCATGACATCTGATTGTGGATTATTCTAAGCACTATTGAAGTATTTAAGTACTATAGTTAACATTGATGAAATTGATTGAGTATGAGATATATGCTTCATTTAGATAAATAATTGGTGATTCAAATCACCATTATTTTATCTTTCTATTCTTTTTATCTCATCATCATTTGAATTACAATCTGACAAGTTGTATTCATTGAATATCGATTTTAATGCTTAATTTATTGTGCTCATTGATTCTGAATGAAGATTAACGTGTGAGTTCCACATTTGCACCCTACGAACGACCTCGGACTCCTTTTAGATTCTAAGCATATAAATTTAAATGTTTGTTGCAAGATTTTGTTGATTATACTATAATGCATATATTTCTTAACACTCGATAAAACCTAGCAACATTTTGGAACTGTTGCCGAGGAGCAACCGCAATTCACCACTGATCTTATCTTTCTTGATTTTTATCTGAGCACTAACATGCCCTATTTTCTTTGCTTGTGATTTTGCAAGGTATATCACAAAGAGATCTTCTGCGCAAATCAACCACTCCAAGGGTAGGTAAACTTTCTCTTCTTCCCTAATCAATCTCCTAATCTTTTGGAAGAGAGAGAAAGGAAACAAAATTAATTAGGATTCATTTGCCTTACTTTTCTAGTAATCATCATTTAAAAGGCAAGTTTCCTAATTTACGAATTCAAATCAATATCTGATTGAAGATTAAGAGGATTCTATTTAAAGATCCCTACCTAAATTGCCTGTACCTACTAGGGATTTACGCTTAATTTCTGATCATCTTGACTACACACTTCTTGTTTGAAGTCTAAGGTATACATTTTGAGTTCAAATTGGACTTGAAATAGAGCCAATTAGAGTTTCTACTCTACGGTTTTGAAGTGTTAGTCCACACCTACCTGAATTAAAGGAAATTAACCCCTCACAGTTGTGTGCTACCCAAACCTTTGCTTGAAAAGATCTAATCAGAAGAACCCTAAAATCAGGCTCTAAATTCACTTGAACCCTAAAACTGTGGATCTAATAACCTGAGAGTCAATTCAGGGTGATCTTTGGGTCTTGACGTAGATTTCATTCCTCATCTTTTAGGGCAGTTCAAGTGAAGTTGGTTGACTTTGTAGGCCAATCAACTTCCAAATTAGGGCACAAATTGAATTAACTTCTAATCAAGTGAAATCCAAGGCATAAACTAGGCTAAAATTGGTAGACTTAAGGTCTTAATTCATACATTTCGATCTACTTGGAACCGCAATGACAAGGAAGGTCAGGTGGGGGAAACCCTGTAACCCATGGGGACGCTCTACCATGTAGGGGTCTTTGTGGGGCTCTCCATTCCTAGTTGCCCAAGTACTTCTCGAGTGTGTAGATTTTTGATTCAGAGGTATCATCTACCTCGAAACAGCCTTAATCATCCAAAAATCTTTGGGTGCCTTGATTGGGTCCAATTCGCATCCAGTCCTTCATCTATTCTCTAGGGCACATACACAGGAAAGGTCCTTAGGTTGTTTAACCTAGAGGCCTTCATTAGAATTGATCTTCTTAGGGATTTCTAATCTGATCTAATCACTTCAATCTGAACCTAAATTTGATTGTACATCTTGATTCACCCACCTGATTTGAAGATGCAACCTAACAATTTAGGAAGAATTTGTAGGAAACCTGAATCCCAAATGACTATAAAAGAGAAAATGATTGAAGCTGCCCATAAACACTATGAGGATTATAATACAACCTCAAATCTAGTTAGCAAGATTCATGTTAATGTATCAGCAACAACAACCTTCATTACAAATCATGTCCAACTAATATTAACATAAATGACAAATGGTTCAACCTGGGATATTCTCATGACAGGATTCATTGAAATAGAAAGATTGCATAATTTTGAGTATCTTCATTGTCTAACAAATCCATGACTTTGGGAAAAGCACCAAGGTGACCTTGAGAAATGGAAAAACTTGATAACTATGTTGAAATAGGTCATAAATCAAATTTACCCATATCAATAATCAGAAATTGATGATCTCCCAAAACTCGAGATTGAGAATAGAGGTTGTTGTGAACCCCCAACACAATTGGAATCTGATTCAAACTTTGCGCTAATTGACATACCTAATCTTGATATGGGTTGGGAGGATCCAATTGCAAGTGTTCCCAATTCTAAACCAGCCTTAGAAAGTCATGAAGCTGGTCCATCAAGCCTAGATTTCTCAAACACCTGTAATGATAAGCCTGAATCAGAACCTCACGAGAATGTAATTCCCGAACCTTATCCTGTTAAGGTAGTTCTCAAGAATGATTCTGACATCTCACTAAAACCTAGTCCAGATTCTAGTGACCTGATTCCTACCTTTAACCTAGAATCTAGATTCAAGCCTATTTAGGATGATCAAGAGGCCCAATGTGATGAAAACCAGATTTTGGATTTAAACTATGATTTTGGGCTTGTATTTGATGATTACAACTCTCCAACCTCCTCAGAAATACAGATTGATTTTTTGGAAGTCAAACTGATCCATGATATAGAAATCGAGTTGGAAGAGTTGGGATTCGATTGGGTCTATCCTAGGAGCCAAGAACCTAAGCTTATGCCTAATAAGGACACCTTTTTAAACTCGAAATTTGAAATTAGGTTAGATCCAAGTCAGGTTGTTGATTCTACACATAATGATTCATTTTATGGTGGAAATCCTGATCTGGAATCAGGTTCAGAAACTGATCTTCGCAAATTCTCTGATGATTTCGAATCTTACTCTGACTTCGAAGATCTATTATTTCCTGACGAGTACGAGCCAATTTACGACCTCAGCATCCATGATCGGTTCTTTGATTCTGATGCTGAGGCCAATGATGTAGATCTTAAAGAAGCCACACCTTCTGATCCACATACTAAGCCTTCCAAAATCCGAGCCCAACCCCGACCCACCACCAGAATTAACTTATACTCTAATTCACCTCTCTCTGATCCTGTTGCATATGATTCTTCTCCATCTTTTGATCGGGTATCAGACATTGATCAGACTAATAATCACTTCTTATCCTTCTCTGATCTTACCTGTAGGGTTCCTACATCCTCTATAGATACATTTTCTTTTAAGGACCCCTACTCTGATCAGGCTGAACCAACTTAACCAAACCCGCAATCTGCATTTCTATATTTCTTCGAGCCTCAAAGTATCTGGTGGGATCCACATCTACTAATTCACATCCATCAACCCACCAGATTGATTGGGTTTGGGCTACATCATCAGCCTGTCGATCTAAACAAGCACCTAGTTGGACCAACCAGGTTATTAATAAAGGTGCTTGTTCTACAAAACTCTTCTGATTTGACCACCCCTTCTCCTTGATCACCTTCTACTCAGCTGAAGGCATTGAATTTAGCGCTTAACGGGAGGCAACCTGTCATTCCAAAAACCCGAGATCCTTTTGATTAACCTTTTGAGCTACACTCCTACTGCACTATTGAGTTCAACTTTAGAACAACCAACTCCACCTTTAGTACTTGTATCAAAGCTTGAAATCATTCACAACAGTCATCCCAACCCGTTCACCCACCCTTTGATCCTGTTCTAATCCTTGAACCAAACTAAATTTATACCCTCCTGGTTCATAATGAGGACATTGCAAAATTTTAAAAATTCACGCACGAAACTGTTATCAATTCGGTTGTTATTCCTGCTTTTTCAAAGCTTAAAATATCATAAGAATTTTTCTACAACTCCTATTGACTTGAAATTTATGCCACTAAATTTTTGTTGAAATCAAGAATTTAGGAATAATCTGAAAAAAATATTTCTTGCATGGTTAATTGCACGGATTATTCAATCACTAACTGGTGGTCAAAATAAACTGCAAAACCTCTAATACATTTTAAATCTGAAAAAAATAGAAAATGTGCATTAAAATTCTTGAAAAAATATTTTTTGAGTGCCTAGTTAAAGGTGCAATAGGACAAATTGATTGCATTGCTTGGGTTGCACCACTTCCCTAAATTTGGACTTAAAAGGACCATCTAGCACTATCTGTGCTTAGGGTTTCACATTAAGGGTAGAGCACACCTACTTTTCCATTCGTAAAGGAAATCTATCAAACAATTGGGATTTGCAAAACTCTTGTGTGCCTCATCAAAACCCTTGATTGAAGATATTAACTCAAGTGAACCCTAAAACTGACTAATACAAGCATTTGAACCTTAAAATTCATTTCATCATAAAAAATTGCTTGTGAACCCCTTGCTTGTGCACTTCACACTTTGAAAATCAATCTTAAGGGCAACACACCCCCTAATGCCCATCATATTCCAAAAGTACATCAAGCCTAAGCCTAAAACTGAGTAGACGTGCCCTAGGTAGGACTAATATTCTTAGGGCCTTGAAATTAGATTGGGTTAAGGTCAAGGCCTTGTCTACTTGGACCCACTGGTGGCAAGAAAGGTCGCTACGATAACCAAGTTAACCCTTAGTGGTGTCCCACCATGCGGGCTGTCCTAGGGGGTCCCACCCTTCTGGGCAGCCAAGTAATTCAAGGGTTAACCCAACCTAATTGTGTTTTGGGGAACCAGAATTAGGTCTATTTAGGGTTTACACTCTAAGGATTAGTTTGATTGCTTGCATTGAAAGGGTGGGGTATTCTTTCATTTGTCTTCCCCCTCTCATCTACAGACATTCTTTTGGTGCATGAAAGGTAGAAGCTCTCTACATCCTAATTTTCTACCACCTTTAGAAAGAATTCCTAGGAGAAGAACTATTTGTCTAGAATCTGAATCTAAACCTCTGCAATGGCTAGTCACCATGAGGAAGACGAGATCGAAGAGGAAGAACAAAATCTGGATCCAATGACTCTTCTACAAAGGCAGATCACTAAGCAAGGCCAGCATCATGATAGACAAATAGATGTCATAGTGCAAGCCATTACTCGACTCCAAAATGGAAGAGCAGACCAGCCTCTCCATGACTTTTACAATCTTCTTGAGGCCCAACCTGAACCTTTTATTAGAGTACCTCAGGATGGGGAAGATTTTGAACTCAAACCACATATCATCAATCTAATTCCCCACTTCCATGGCTGTGAGTCTGATGACCCCTTCCACCACCTTGAAGAACTTCTACACATAGGAAGGACCTTTGACCCTAGGAACCTGAATGAAGGTACCTTAATGATGAAAATGTTCCCATTCTCCTTAAAAAGATAAAGTTGTTCATTGGTTTAGGACTATTGGTAGACTAATCCTAACATGGGAAGATTTAAGAAGAACATTCCTAAAAAAATTCTTTCCCTGGCAACCAATGCCCTGAGAAGTGCCTGATGGAAGGCGTTCTTGCGCATTTGAAAGTCGTCAGAATCGTAGTATAGTTGCGAAAACGTTCGTCAAAAAATGATTTACAAAGATAACAAGACTTTGAGTCCCGGTCGTTCGTCTCTGGGAGGCATTTGATTTACTTTTGAAACCGATCTTTTCGCCGCTCTACATCATTTAAAATCACACGTCGGTTTATGATTATTACATATTGAAGTACGACATGCTTAGTTGCAAGTATATCAGGAATTAAAAATAGGCAACATTAATCACTCAAAAGATATTGCAATAAGCTCATGGTGATTCTCAACACATAGATATATATAAAAAAATATATCTTCTATTCATTCAAGAGAGTGTTTGCAACATAGAAGGTAGAAGAAAGCTTGTACATGAATGCTTAAAAATGTAAATCTAGCTACCAGAAAACGATCGCATACAAGAATCTACGAGGGGATTTTACATGCATCATTCGGGGAGAAGTAAGACTACGCTATTAAGCAGTAATAAAAGCAATAAAAATTATGAAGAGCATGAATTAAATCTAGAAGAATAAAAGGGCATTCAGGGGTGGTCCCCAATGGCCATGGAGTGGTCGAGAGGAGAATGAGGGGCGGACAATGTAGCTTAGGATGACCCTTGGAGAGAGGTAGGGTTGATCCAGCATCCTGGCATGGTGTCCTCCATGATGGAGGTGAGCTCGTGGAGGTGGAGTAGCAAACCTAAGTGAAGGTGGGCGTTTATGGAGCTAATGAGGTGAATTTGCCAAGGAAATGAATGGGTGCAAATGGCCACCCCTTAGGTCTTTTTATAAACCTAAGGGAAGCTCTCTAGAGAGTTATGGAATTATCTAGAGAGGCCGATGGTGGGAGCTCGTGGGAGAGTGAGAGAGAGAGGGTGGATGGTGGTTTTCAGATCCACCAAATGTGGATCTAAAAATTGAATGGCTCTTGGTTGCTAATTTTGGCAACCAAGGCAACAACACATGGTAGAGAGTTCTAGAGAACTCTAGGCTAGATATTTTCATGTGGATGGAGTGTGTGGGTTGAAACCTAGGTGGCTAAGTTGATTAGGTTAGGTTCTAGTGGGTTTAGGTCAAGGTACGTCTCAAATTAGGGTTGTAAACCCTAATTTACTAAGGTAAAGTGCAATTAAACTTAATACAAGTTTAATTGGGTGCGTGGAAACTTAATTGAGAGTAAAACAACTCAATTAATTTAGGTCGAGGTCAATTGTACTCTCACTGAGTCCAATTGGACAGTGTGTGCTAAGATTAGGGCTCAATTGGACTCAATGAGTCCAATTGAATAGGCTGATGGAATTGACTAAGATCCAAGTCAATTAGGTTTAGTGAGGACCTAATTAGGTCATTAAGGAGGTCTAGAGGTGATTTACTAGGGTTAGGGCACCTTAATTTAGGTTCTTATGGGATTGGAATTGGGTTTAGGGACCTAGAGATCCAAGATCAAGGCTTAAATCTCAAAACTGGAATTGGAGAGCAGTATCGGACGTCTAATAATAGTGTCAGACGTCTTATACTCAAAAATTAGAAGTCCAGACTTGTTGTCTGGTCGTTCAATCAGAGTCAGGGGGATTTTGGGCTCTGTTTTGGGTATTCTGCAGAAATTGGACGTCTGACAAAGTGTCTGGACGTCCAATAACACTGCAGAAGTGGGTTTGAGGTGTATGGGAGATGGCTAAGGGTCCTAGACGTCCTATAACTTATCTGGACGCCAGATAAGGGTTGGAACTAGGGTTTTAAGGCTTCCTAGGGTGTTGTGACCTAATCTAGGGGTGGCTAAGGCTTGGGGAAGTCTTTAGGCTATCCTAAGGCTAGGATGGACCTAAGCTCTTCTCATTTTATTACTTTATTTCTACTTAATAGAATAGAAAACCTTTGACCCCCTTACATTATTGTTCCTATATCTAAACTAAGCCTTCTACTCCAGCTCTGCTACAACTCCCGTTATTCCAGATCCAGCTTCAGATCCTGCTCCAGATCCAGCTCCAGATCTACTTATTGCCTGCAATCGACATAATGTACTTAATTAGCACATTATAACATCATTTTATGCATAGCTAAAGTAAAGCAGTGAAGATGTAGATAATTGATTGCACAGCAAAAATACACCAATAAATATGCCATCTTGTGTTATTTCCTAGCACTGCCATTGCATATTAGGTAGCTATAGTTGCATTTGTAAAAATTGACACATGCATGCATTTATTTGAGAGGGAAGGAAAGTGAATAATTGGCCTTGTAATTAATGTCTTCATCAAGTGCTGCCTCACAATTTCACCATCCTCATTTTTTTATTTTACTTTGAACTTCTTCTCTGCGTGACTCAGGGCATGGCTTGCTCTTCTTCGTGCCATTCTCTGCCAACACATGCCCTATGAGCTGCAAGCCTAGTCATGCACACCCAGGGCATGGCCGTGCATGCCTTCTTCTCCTTTAAAAAGCCCTCCCCGCTTCCTTGTGTGAGAGAGCCTAGTCCAGACACACCCACAAATCCTTCCTCCAGGCCATCTTCCTCCCTCTCTCCCCTCCATACGCAGTACCTCTTCCCACTGAAGAGATACACTACGAGCAGGAGCAGGCTCACAGTGGTCCCACGACCACCACTGTGAGTCCCACCACTGTCCAGCTCATCCAAGAGTAGGTGGGCATGGTGGATTCCACTCTCTATTTCCATCGCTCAGCCCTTCCTGCCATTACCGAAGACTCGAGCTCTGAAGCTCAGCAGCAGCAGCAACACCCGCGCGCACGCCAGCAACCGGCGCAAGCTCCTTCCGCGCGCGCAGGTGCCTTCCAACGCGCCCGCGCACGCAGAACCAGCGGCAATCGGTTGTCCAAGCCGCGCGGGCACTGTAGCTATTGTTCACGCGTTTCTGCGCAACACTGTAGCTACAACGCGGTGACCGGAAAGTTTCTCACTTATCTGGTCACCGTAATTTCTCTCCGTGCCACTACCGCCTCCAGCCCGTAGCACGTGCCTGTGCCCACGTACACACGTGCCCGCCTGCTTCCGCTCCAGCACCTGCACCTGTCTGCCCCACTCCCTCTCCAGCCCGCAGAGCGGTGCGCTGCACTATGCAGTGTGCTGCGTTGCGCCTGCTTCCTCCAGTACGCGCATGCCCTTGCGTGCCTGTGCCTGCGTGCATCCACACCACCAGACGACGCCTACGGCTACCAGACATCTTAACTCACACTCCCACTTCCACACGCTCCAGCAGACACCCTCACTCATACACACGCCACACTCGTACACACAAACGGACTTGTACACTCACACTCACTTGTACACACCTGTATATACTTATATACATCTACATATATATCTTTTATATATATATATACATATATATATATATCTATACAACTATATATAAGTATATATACATACATACATAACTATATATATATATATTTATACATATATACATACATAGATACATACATATATACATATATATCTATAGATATAAATACATATATATATATATATATACACATAGATACTTATACTAATATATCTATATACATATATACATACATACATATATATATATATATTTACATCCCTATATATATATATATATAACTACATATACACCTATATATTTACAGCTCTATCTCTATGCACATATATATATTTATATATATATATATATTTACATACATATCACCTACTTTCATCCATACGCACTAGTCACTCCACCACACATTATATCGTGGGGATATCCGCACCAGTTGCTGCTATTCCCCGATACCCGTGTAGAGAAAGTACCTCTGCACACACTTCACACATCCATCCTACACTCCACGTGGCACTCTGTCCTGTTGGTTGCGTCTTCCTAGACGTCGATCAACTCGACACCGTGCTACACACCATTTCCACCTCCACCCCCACGCCTATATATATATATATATATACTATACTTATTTCTTTACAAGCAACCTCTATTTCTCTTTTGTTTCCTTCTATTAAAAAGATAAAAAAAGAGTAAAAGAGAATAGATAATCCTTGTCTTGCAGGTACTCGGTCTTGCGAATAGCAAGACCAGTTTTCGGAACCCTAAATTGGCTCAAAGCCAAGAACAATTTGGCTCAAAGTCAAGGACCTGATTTTGAGGGTGTACCTCAAGGACAAAATTATCAGCAAAAAAAATCTTAAATAGAAAAGAACCAAAAACATAATAAATGCGCGGAAGAGATTTGTTGTAGGAAAGGCATAGAAACTTATTCACCTCTAATTCCCGCCTCCCTGAGTTCGACCTTGGGCCTAAAAGTGACCAAGATAAAATCAAGTAGGCCAGGTTAAAATTTTGTAAAAAGATGGTTAGGCTCGATTTAGGTTAACCACTATACTCATTTCAACGATTAATTCACTATATTAACACAACCTATCCGAGCTTATCGCACCCTTTTTCTGGTGCCATTGTCGGGGAGGTACGCATTCAGGTAAGTTTCTACTCCATTCCTTTAGTTTTCTCTTCTCACACCCTTCTCTTCATGGGTGTTTTTGTTTGCTGGCGTGCAAGTGAACCAGTTGCAAGGAGGAGGCACGCAGAGGAAGTCAGAGACGTGGGCAGATCCAAGGTGGGAACAAGAGCGAGAAGTCGCCGACACCGCATTGGAGCTTTGCCCACGTTGCTGAATAGGTAAGTCTCTCTCTCTTAGCAACTTAGGTCAACTTGTCACCTTAATAAGAAAAATAAAAAAATAAAAAAAACTTCTTGGGATCTCTTGGGGCAAGTGGATTAAAAATCACTTGCTTGATTGTTTGCAATCACTCCCACCGCCCCGGGATTTCCCGCCAAACTTCGCATAGCGAAGATCCAAGAATCTTGATTCTTGAATCTTTCGCCATGTGAAGTATTCTTTGAGGTAAGAATAAATAGATTGATTGCCATCCCTCTTTGCTTCATTTATCCGCAATTCGGGATCACATTTTTGGTGGGGAGACTTGGAATTGAGTTGATTCCACCCCACCACAGCCTTTCACGTGACTAAGATTTGATCCCGAATACTTCAACCCCAACACTTTGATTTTCTTTATCTTGTGGTTGAGCCTTGTGTGTGGAACATCATTTTGGTGATTGGGAGCACTTGAATTGAAGTGCTTTGTTTCCCTTTCACACTAACTTAAAATTGACTCGTGCATCTACACATAGAAATTTCCACCTAGGGAAGCCCAGTGCATTTTTAGCATGCATTAACTAACTCATATTGAAGAAGGGTTTGTTGGGCATAGAAAAACTTGTATTTTCTCAAAACCCGGAGATTGGTTGAATTAGTAATTCAGCGAAATCTTAAAATCCATACTACTTAAAGGCTAAATTCTAAAAACCATTCACCAATCAAAACTTCAATTCGGGGAGATTTCCCTGTTGCATGCTTGGTTTACACACTTTCTAAAATCAACTCACTTGGGCATTACCCGTAAACAACGCCCTTCACATTCCAGAAGCACTTGATCCTAAACCTTTAATTAAAACTGGTAGCAACCTGACCCTTATTAAGGATTGGAAGTCTAACTACCTACGTGTAGTGCCTACGTGCTAGTGCAGGTTCCCACGTGCTATCGGGTGTCTAAGATTGGGGCAAATGGCCTTTCAATCGGGCCCGATGGTTCTGCGATGCTCGCATTTGGTTCCGTAGGTCGTGATAGTAGGTAACTTAGATCTTTGGGTCTAAGGGCACACTATAGAGGTTAGGGCTTTGATTGTCTTGATTTGTCATCAAGTGTACCTTTGCGGCGTCATTTCTCTCATCTCCTTTTCCCTTCGTATCCCCCCAATTCTTCCTACAGTAGTGCATGTTTGGGAGGAGGTCACAAAACCCTGAATTGTTTGAATAATCTGATAATTTTAGAAGAACAGAAGCCGAATCGTCATCCTCCTCCACAAACATGGCTGCACACCCACCCCCAAATCCCGAGGGAGGAAACCGCCCTCAAAACCCACCAGGTGGTGGAGCCATGGATCCCATAACGCACCTCCAAGCCCAAATGGAAATGTATAACGAGAAAATTGAAGCCATTAGGGAACCTTGGAAGAAATGTAGAACCCTCCCGAATGAGAGGAGCCTAGGTCTCTTAGCTCCTATCAGAATCCCGCTGCTACAGAGACCATAGGACAAATTCGGGTGCCCATGGGCGGGGACGACTTTGAATTGAAACCCAATATAATTGGCCTAATTTATTTCCACTTCCATGGTCTTGCAAGTGAAGATCCATTTCTCCATTTGGAAGACCTAACCTGATTGGCTGAAACTGTTAAACCGAGAAACATCGGGTTATCTATTATCCTCATGAAAATGTTCCCATTTTCATTGCGGGATAAAGCGTCGCAATGGTTACGCACCCTTGGGATAACCATCCATTCTTGGGAAGAGATGCGAACAGCATTTCTCAAGAAATTCTTCCCAATCGGGCAAACCAATGCGCTTCGCCGTGCTATAACTTCCTTTACGCAACAAAACGGTGAACAGTTTCGTGAGGCTTGGGAGAGGTATAATGACCTCCTCCGGAAGTGTCCGCACCATGGTCTGCCTAAGTGGCATATAGCCCAGATTTTCTATTATGGGCTTAATGAGACTTTGAAGCAAATTGCAGACGCTTCCTGTGGAGGGAATTTCATGAATAAATACGAGAATGGAGCGTTCGAATTATTTGAAAACATGAGCGAAAACTCAATGAATAATGCCTCCATTATCGCCTTTAATCATACCAGCCTGCCCCGTAATGTCCATGAAGTTGACACAAGACCCTCCCATTCATCCACTGATCTTAACCTTATTGCACGGAAATTGGATGAAGTCTCCGTCATGCACAAGAAGCTGGATGAGCTTCTGGCCAATCACGCCTGTTCTATGGCAAATACCCCCACCTCACCACTTCATCACAATCCCAATTCTTCCAACACCAGGCTTATCCCTAGAAACCCCGTAAGATCTTCCTTACCAAGCGTCACGCCGAGCGATTCGGTAAGTCATGTGGATATGGCTTCTGCAAGCCAGTATTTTGACACGGAGGACCAAGCCTCCGTGTGCTCGGATGCATATTTACATACAGACTCGTCTTCTGGCTTAGAAGACGCTTGCTCCCTGGGGAACAACCCGTTCTTTGCTACTTATAACCCAGGGTGGCGAAATCATCTGAACTTCGCATGGTCCAGCAACCCGCAGCGCCAAAACCCCACGGGTGGGCCAATGCGACAGTCTGCACCCGTCATCCCAAGGGCCCAGTCTAATCCTGTGGCGAATCTGCCATCGGGTCCTTGCATACCGCAAATAGAGCACGCATCAAGTCCTCTTGATAAATGGATGCGAATGATGACGGAAATTTCGAAGTGCCATGAAGAGAACATGACCTCTCTTCAGCACCTATTGGCGCAGCAGAATGCTGAGATCAGTCAACTAAGCATGGCGACTCGATCTCAGGGCAATCTTTTGGCCCAACCTGTTCCCAACCCGTGAAATTTCGTACCCCATGGTCCTCAACCACATGTACGACCTTCTCAGGGGCAGGTTCATCAGATTCTGCAGGCTCCGAGCATTCCACCGGGATTTCAGGCTAATCCCACTGCAGCACCTCACTCTTATGTCCCTATTATGAACCCTCCTCTACCGTATGATCCCACTAGACCATCAACGTCCAATGCAATTACTACGAGGAGCGGTAAGCAAACCGTCGATCCACCTCGACCTGATCCTAGCCCATCTTCTTCATCGCCCTCTCATTCGGGATGCGCACTGCATTTGCGAGAGGACGATACACCCAAACTGGTGCCAAAATCAATCCCATTCCCTGAGGCTCTATTGAGGGAGCCAAAAGGCAAGAAAAAGGATACGTAGGCCTTTGATAACCTGCGTAATTTATTCAGGGATGTTGAAATCAAGGTACCTCTGCTAGAGGCTATCGACCACATACCTACTATCGCCCAATTTTTCAAAGACTATACAACACTCAAGCGACAGTCAAAGAAAACAAGGAATCTGATGGTTCTCTCACCTCATGCGAGTTGTGCTATACTGTCAAATCTACCACCGAAGTAGAAAGATCCGGGCACACCGCTTATTTCTTGTAGCATCCAAGGCTACAATTTTAACCGTGCTCTGCTTGATCTAGGATCTTCCATCAATCTTATACCAACCATCATGCTCGAGAAATTTGCCTTAGGAAATCTGAAACCCACCCCTGTCACGTTACAGTTGGCAGATCGTTCTGTCAAAATACCAAAGGGTGTGGTGGAAGACGTGGTGGTTAAGGTCAACAGTCTTTGTTTTCCTATTGACTTTCTTGTTTTAGATATGGAAGTTCCTAGCTCACTTTCTGATTGTCCAATCATCCTTGGTCGACCTTTCTTGGCCACAGCCCGCGCCCATATCGACTACGAGTCGGGCTGTATTGAGATTGTCGTTGGATCTAAGAAGCTCAAGCTTAACATCTTCAAGGCAGCCAGGAACTTTGATTGCGATTGCATCGAGGATGACACGTCTGACGAGGACATGGCCGTCAGCGCGTGTATCGGACTAATTGGGACCTATTCTGACTGCTGTAGATTGCCTTTAAACACTGACGATTGCCTGACCGACACGTATTATGACGTTCCCTCATCCCTCCCTTTTCCCATACCTTCTCCTGACCAGACTTCTGATGAGGTTTTCTCTACTTCCCATACCTCGTGGTCTGAGTCATATTCGGGCTACTCATCGCCGGTCCACACTCTTGAAGACCGGATTGCCCTTTCTTTCCCGCCAAATCAGGCCAATTTGCAACTCCACACTGGGGCCTTGAGCCCACATACTACTCATTGGGGCTATTCCTTTTTGGATCCATCTATCCAAGATGCCCCTCTTCTTGGCCAATCTGAGGGCCAACTTCTTCCTCCTGAATTGTTTTCTTCTGATCTACTTGGGACACTCTCGTCCCAAGAAATGCCAGATCTTTCACCATCCACTCCCGAGCTGAAAGAGCTGCTCGATACGCTTAAGTATGTTTTCTTGGGACCGAACGAAATGCTCCCCATAATCATCAGTTCAAAATTGACCAGGGAGCAAGAGTGCAAACTAACAAAGGTCCTTATGGAACACAAGGCAACCATTGGATGGTCTTTATCAAACTTAACTGGCATTAGCCCCTCCTATTGCACTCACCATATATATACGGAGGAAGAGGCTCGACCTTCCCATGAGATGCAGCGACATCTCAACCCCAACATGCGGGAGGTCGTTAAGAAGGAAATTATTAAGTAGTTGGATGAGGGTATAATCTACCCGATTAGCGATAGCCCCTGGGTGAGTTCGATTCACGTAGTACCCAAAAAGGCGGGACTCACCATCCGTGTCAATGACAGGGGCGAATCCATCCCTACACACACTGCTACATCTTGGAGAGTGTGTGTAGATTATAGGAAACTGAATGCTGCAACTAAGAAAGATCACTTTCTGCTACCTTTCACTGACCAAATCCTGGAGTGGTTAGCGGGAAATAAATTTTTCTATTTCCTGGATGGATTCTCAGGATATAACTAGGTGGCAATTGACCCCCAGGACCAAGAGAAAACCACCTTTACCTGCCCCTTCGGCACCTTTACATTTAAAGGGATGCCATTTGGACTTTGTAACGCGCCAGCAACTTTCCAGAGATGTATGCTGGCAATATTCCATGACATGGTGGGCGACTTTCTCGAGGTTTTCATGGATGACTTTTTTGGTCTTTGGACCTTCTTTTGATGACTGTCTTGCCAACCTGACCCGTATCCTTAGGAGATGTATTGATGTGAACCTCATGCTTTCCTGGGAAAAAAGTCATTTTATGGTACACGAGGGAATTGTTCTTAGGCATATCTCCGATAGGGGTATCGAGGTTGATAGAGCTAAGCTTGATGTAATTGCTGATTTACCTGTGCCTGGCTCTGTCAAACAAATCCGCTCCTTCCTAGGACACGTCAGTTTATAAGAGATTCATCAAAGACTTCTCCAAGATTTCTCGACCATTAACTCATCTCCTATCGACCGACGTACCCTTTGATATGGGCCCAGACTGCATACAAGCATTCACGTAGCTGCGTGATGCTGTCACCAAGGCCCCTGTTCTCCAGCCACCCGATTGGTCCCTCGACTTTGAACTCATGTGTGACGCTTTCAACCTTGCAGTCGGAGCCATCCTGGGACAAAGATGTGATAGACACCCCTTCATGGAATACTATGCCAGTAAGACGTTGGACGAGGCCCAACATAATTATACAACCACTGAGAAAGAACTACTGGCAGTTGTCTTTGGGCTGGAGAAATTCCACTCTTACCTTCTGGGCTCACATGTTATTGCTTTCACTGATCACGCGGCCATTCGCCATCTCATGCACAAGAAGGATGCCAAGCCTAGACTGATTCGTTGGATCCTTCTGCTTCAAGAATTTGACATTGAGATCCATGATAAGGCTGGAGCCCAGAATGTTGTGGCTGATCATCTCTCGAGACTAGACCTTGACCACATTGGACTTACCCTGCCGATCAATGAGATTTTTCCCGATAAGCACCTACTGGCAATTAATGTGGCAAGTGGATCTTGGTATGCCGACATTGCCAATTACCTTACTTCTGGTTCCCTTCCACGTGGCTGGCCTAAAAAGCAGCGCGAGCGTCTCATGACAGAAGCAAAGTATTATTTCTAGGATAATCCACTTCTTTTTCGAATAGGTGCTGATCAGATCATTCGTCGCTGTATTCCTGAGAGCAAATTCCCTAGTGTGCTATCCTTCTGCCACGATCAAGCCTGCGAAGGACATTTCTCTAGGAGGAAAACTGTAGCCAAGGTGTTGCAGTGTGGTTTCTTTTGGTCCTCCCTTCACCAGGATGCACACAATTATGCCAAACATTGCACTAGGTGCCAGTCATTAGGGTCAATGTCACGTCATGGCATGATGCCCTTGCAACCCATCCTAGCTACTGAAATTTTCGACATTTGGGGAATTGATTTCATGGGTCCCTTTCCTCCTTCCAATGGCTTCGAATATATCTTCGTGGTTGTTGATTATGTGTCGAAATGGATCGAGGCTATTCCCACTCGCCATGATGACCATGTCATATCCACTCGATTCATCAAAGATCACATTTTTGCGCGCTTTAGGATCTCTTGAGCCATTATCTCGGATGGAGGAAGCCACTTTACCCATGCTTCTTTTCGAGCACTTCTGAGGAAATATGGAGTCCACCATCGTATCGCCTCTCCGTATCATCCTCAGATGAACGGCCAGGCAGAGGTGTGGAACCGATAAATCAAGCAATTCTCTAGAAAACGGTTCGGCATGACCGTAAGGATTGGTCCGACAAGCTGATTGATGTACTTTGGGGGTATCGGACCGCCTTCAAGTCTCCCCTTGGTATGTCTCCTTACAGAATCGTTTACGGGAAGCTTTGTCATTTGCCCGTGGAGCTGGAGCACCGCGCTTATTGGGCAATTCGCCAATGTAACCTCGACCCAAACCTATGTGGTCGAGAAAGGAAACTCCAACTCCAAGAGCTGGAAGAGTTCCATTGTGAAGCGTATGATTCTGCCTTAACTTTCAAGCAACGCACTAAGGCTTTTCACGACAGCCGTATTCGACAGAAGGAATTTGAGCCATCTCAGCAAGTTTGGCTTTACAATGCCCGGCTCAAATTCTTTCCTAGGAAATTGAAGTCCACATGGACTGGTCCCTTCCTGGTCTCGAGACCATTTCCCAACGGGGCCATCGAAATTGAAGATCCCAAATCTGGGCATAAATTTACGGTCAATGGGCAACGTTTAAAACCTCATCTTACTCATGAACCTGCCCCTGTTAGAGAAACTGTTGCCCTGCTGGAAGGTAACTAATGTCGTGCCTCATTCTGAGTCCAGCTGGGGACATTAAATTCAACGCTCGTTGGGAGGCACCCCAGCAACATTCCGCCACTGACACATACACTTCACTTCGCACTTTTTCACTTCACCACCCACCATCCACCCACCCTACCACCCTGCTAAATACCCTGCACCTCAACTCTCGTTACCCGATCTTTGGACCTTCCTCTACCCTACCCTGCATGCATATGAGGACATAGCATCGTTTGGCATGGGGGGGTGGATAAGCATCTATAGAATCTGGGTATTATATGGTATCATGCAACTTCCATCCATCTATAAATATGTACATAAAAAAAAAATGCGTTTAGTAATGATTTGAAGGCTAAAACAAAAATACCATAAGTGTTTATGGATATTCAACCACTGTTTTGAAGAATTTCCAGGACACAGAAGCTTGACTCACTCAGGCTCGGCTTAATTCACTTGAGCATTGACAAGATAGATCGGAATCTCTCCTAACTAAGGATGTATTCTTATACTTGAGACACTAGTACAGGATCCGTTGATTTGCTTCTACTCGAGAGCCTAAGTAATCTTGGTTCACACTACACATATCAAGAAAGACCAAGTGAACATAAGATCCAACCCTAGTGTTCATTAGGGAAGGTGGAGTCCTTACCTGTGTGTGCAGGTAGACTTTTTATCCCAGGCTTTAGTCTTGTGTTTAGGAGAGACTCTTTCCACCAAAAAAGGAACTCTCCCACCAAAAGAAAAGTGTGCTCCTCCAATAAAGTAGTGAGAGATATACTAACACATGTTTCAAAAAAACAAAAAACTATACAAATAAGTCAGTATATCTCGCAAATGTCTGTAAATTCATCTCCCTCAAGAATGTTTCAGAGCAAAGTTACAAATACCCTGTTTCTACCATATATTCTTTGAGCCACAAATGTAATAAAATGGGAGTTGAGTTTTCCATCATCTTTTTAAGGGTCAATCCAAAGACACGAGTTGAAACTGGGATCAACCTGCACTTAGAAATTTGTGAAACCCCGGGCTTGAGTCTTAATGTTTATCTAGTCAGTCTTGATCCTTCACTACGCACAAGCCACAATCTCTTGAGCTCTCAAGTATGGCAAAAACCTCCTGAGTCCTGGAAATCGTTCTTAAGGTTTAAATATCAAGAGTCCAGGTTAGTCGAGAGATGGTCTATGTCATGTAAGACTTAAAGTACTGGTAGTCTTCTCTACAATTAGTTCTCACAATATCCAACAAATAAACACACCTATGTTGCCTCAGAAGAAAATCTTCAGCTTAAGATCATTTCTAAATACAATACAAAATGTTTTGCTAGGGACTAGCAAAAGATAGGCATGGGGGTATGATTGCACAGCAAAAATACACCAATAAATATGCCATCTTGTGTTATTTCCTAGCACTGCCATTGCATATTAGGTAGCCATAGTTGCATTTGTAAAAATTGACACATGCATACATTTATTTGAGAGGGGAGGAAAGTGAATAATTGGCCTTGTAATTAACGTCTTCATCAAGTGCTGCCTCGCAATTTCACCATCCTTACTTTTTTATTTTACTTTGAACTTCTCCGTGAGGCTCAAAGCATGTCTTTCTCTTCTTCGCACCATTCTCTGCCAACACATGCCCTACCAACTACATGCCTAGTCATGCACACCCAGGGCATGGCCATGCATGCCTTCTTCTCCTTTAAAAAGCCCTCCCCGCTTCCTTGTGTGAGAGAGCCTGGTCCAGACACACCCGCAGATCCTTCCTCCAGGCCATCTTCCTCCCTCTCTCCCCTCCATATGCAGTACCTCTTCCCACTGAAGAGATACACTGCGAGTAGGAGCAGGCTCACAGTGGTCCCACGACCACCACTGTGAGTCCCACCACCGCCCAGATCATCCAAGAGCAGGTGAGCGTGGTGGATTCCACTCTCTGTTTCCATCACTCAGCCCTTCCCGCCATTGCGGAAGACCCGAGCTCTGAAGCTCAGCAACAACAGTGGCACGGCACCAGCAGCTGCACGCACGCCAGCAGCCGGCGCAAGCTCCTTCCGCGCGTGCAGGGCCCTTCCAGTGCGCCCACGCACACAGAACCGGCCGCAACCTATTGTCCAAGCCGCGCAGGCACTGTAGCTACTGTTCACGTGTTTCTGCGCGACACTGTAGCTACAGTGCAGTGACCGGAAAGTTTCTCACTTATCCAGTCACCGCGCTCTCTCTCTCTCTCCACGCCACTACCGCCTCCAGCCCGTAGCACGTGCCTGCGCCCGCATACGCTCGCGCCCGAACGCTTCCGCTCCAGTGCCTGCACCCGTCTGCCCCACTCCCGCTCCAACCCGCAACGAGGTGTGCTACACTACACAGTACTCTGCATTGCACCTGCTTCCTCCAGCTCATGCGTGCCCTTTCACGCCTGCGCCTACGTGCATCCACCCCATCAGACGATGCCTGCGGCTGCCAGACGTCTTAACTCACACTCCCACTTCCACATGCTCCAGTAGACGCCCTCACTCATACACACCACACTCGTACACACACATTGACTTGTACACTCACACTCACTTGTACACACCTATATATACTTATATATGTTTACATATATATCTTTTATATATATATACATATATATGTATATACATACATACATACATACATACATATATATATATATACAACTATATATAAGTATACATACATACATGCATAACTATATATATATATATATATTTATACATATATAGATACATATATACATACATATATACATATATATCTATAGATATAAATACATATACATATATCTATATACATAGATACTTATACTAATATATCTATATACATATCTATATATTTCTATATACATATATTACTATATATATATATATATATATAACTACATATACACCTATATATACACACATATATTTATAAATATATATATCTATATATATATTTACATACATATCACCTACTTTCATCGATATGCTCTAGTCACTCCACCACGCGTTATATCGCGGGGATATCCTCACCAGTTGCTGATATTCCCCGATACCCATGTAGAGAAAGCACCTCCGCACACACTTTCACATATCCATCTTACACTCCACGCGGCACTCCGTCCTGTTGGTTGCGTCTTCCTAGTCATCGATAAACTCGACACCGTGCTACACACCATTTCCACCCCCACCCCTATATATATAATATATATATATATATATATCTATATATATATACTATACCTATTTCTTTACAAGCAACCTCTATTTCTCTTTTGTTTCCTACTATTAAAAAGATAAAAAAAGAGTAAAAGAGAAAAGATAATCCTTGTCTTGCAGGTACTCGGTCTTGCGAATAGCAAGGGCAGTTTTTGGAACCCTAAATTGGCTCAAAGACAAGAACAATTTGGCTCAAAGCCAAGGACCTGATTTTGAGGGTGTACCTCAAGGACAAAATTATCAGCAAAAAAAATCTTAAATAGAAAAGAACCAAAAATATAATAAACGCACAGAAGAGATTCGTTGTAGGAAAGGCGTAGAAACTTATTCACCTCTAATTCCCGCCTTCCTGAGTTCGACCCTGGGCATAAAAGTGACCAAGATAAAATTAAGTAGGCCAGGTTAAAAATTTTGTAAAAATATGGTTAGGCTCGATTTAGGTTAACCACTATACTCATTTCAACGATTAATTCACTATATTAACACAACTTATCCGAGCTTATCGCAATAATGCTTATGCATGCATGAATTTCCCTAACTTATTCTAAGTTCTAGCTTTATCTAGGTCAACTAAGACCTATGATTGCTGCACAATCATACCCCCATACCTAAATCTTGCTAGTCCCTAGCAAATGCAAGACTAAATTATTTACAGCAAGGGTCCCTAAGGGACTGATTATTTTATCAAGTGTATGCATAGAGATTTTTCTCCTTTTTATTTTCATCCTATTCTCTAGAAATCCAGACAATCGTGAAAGTGCAGCTATGTAGCTTTTGCAATGGATTCGAGTGAAAACTAATACACCTCCAAAGCCTATACTTGACCCCTAGTAAAAATTCTAGCGGGATAGGTGGACTTCTTCCCTCGGGGTATTCACGATATTCTATGAATTCCACCCTGGCTTTAGGCTTGGGTAGAGAATCTTTGAGGGCTAAGATTATATATTTGGTGGCTCACTCTCACTTGGTGCTACATAGAGAGTAGTACTACAGAATCTAGATTCCCGGATTACTAAGTAACTCAACTCAGAGAAAGACAAGAAAAACTATGCTCCCTTTTGATTCCTTTGTATTCATTCTCTCTTACTCTTTTTTTCTTTCTTTTTCTTTTCTTTCTTAGAGCTCACAACTTTACCAGATTCACATATATGACCTGTATTTATTGGTCTCACTAGGCATTAACACTTTAATTAAGTTCTCATAACCCTAACACTAAGTCAGAATTTCTCAGCCAATATTTGGGTGGTCAAAAACACAAAAAAAATAGGTTAGGGCCATATTTGGTGGATCTCAAATTTATTTGGTGGTACTCCCTCAATGTAACTGAACTAAACATTCATTCTTTTTGCTTTTTCTTCTTTTTCTATTTTTTTCCAATTTTTCTTTCTTTTCATCATTTTCATTTTTTTTTCTCTTTTTATATATATATATATATACTTTTTCTAACTCAACACAATCAAGCAACACATTCATGAATTTTATTGAAGAGGCATTATTAAGGATTGGTGGCACTCAAGAGACATTGGGTGGCCTATTTGGTGGAAGTGCCTACTTACGGCACCAGGAGAGACAGATAGGATGGTGTATTTCTAACCTTGACATCAATACCCTCCTTCAGCTGAGGATTCCGTAGAGAATGGTTGTAACCATCCACCTTAGCCCTAGTTTTATGAAAACTCGCTCTCCGCGTATTTGCCTTATTTGGTGGCTCTCAAAATTTCGCACAAAAATGTATACGCGGGAATCGAGAGCGAAAACTATTTCTAATCTCAAAGTATCATCACCTAATTATCTTGGATTTCAGATTCCTCGCACTAATCTTACAGCACCAGTACACTCTACTCTCATCTCACACTATTTGGTGGATTTTTCGAAGAAAATCTGCCTGACTCCCAAAACACTGTCCAGGGGTTTAGGAAAAGAAGCACAGCTTCTTCACGACAGACTGAAGACATTTATCAGCCCTCACCGTAAATCCATTGCAAATTCTACGTGTGTGTGAAAAGTTGTACTGGATTCCAGATTACAAGAATCAACTAGAGGATAAAATCCCTAATGCATTCTCTTAATAAAATAATCTTATTCATGAATGCAATATGTATATATGCTATAGACATGTAACCTCACATAATTTGTACTTCATGAAATTCCAATATCGGGTTACAATCAGCTTGACCCTAAATTTAGAACAATAGGTGAGCGGGTGAGTCGGAAGTGGCTGTTGCAAACAATTTCTAGCTCCAATGCTAGCATTGGAGGTGGAGTCAGTTGTTCTTTTATTTAAGGTCCTAAAGTACGTTTTGCATGCAGCTCCGAGGTTTTCCTAAGTGTTGGCATGAAAATTTTTTCAGTTTTTGCTGTATCTACCCCCCATGCCTAAGTTCTTGCATGTCCTCATGCATGAATGTAAAAGAAAATAAATACTACAGGGAGAGAATGGGTAGAAATCACCTGTAATTTCTCCTGAAATTATATTCAGCACCAGCCAACCTGTTAGCATGCAATATACAAAAGGGACATATGCTAAAACAAAAATATGCTATGTATAAAAATGGTTATATATAAATGATGGTGGAATGTGGAGTGAATGGTATTTATACGTGCTGAGTTTAACTCCTCCAGCTGGAAGAAAACTCAATCAGATGTGTCATTTCTAGCATAGGAGTTGGCTAAGATTAAGAGAAAGATATGCTTGTACGCTTCTAGAATCAGTGGTCCGGAGATGCGAAATAGCTGATTGTGCACCCCTACTCCAAAAAGTCTACTTATAAGAAAGTGTGGAGTGGTGGTGGAAAATAGAGGATAATCAGAGGGTGGATCATGATGTTGATTCAGCTGATTTATCATGTCCCACAATTCAGTAGGAATTTGCTGAGGGAGTAGATCAAAATGTATCTCGAAACCAGAATCTGAGTCATAGGGATCCTCATAATGATAATTGACATCAAAGATCATGCCCTCTCCAGGCTCTGGGTCATATGGGGGTATCCGTGAAAGTAGAAGATCTATGGGGAGGTCACTGAAATCCTCGTTAGAAATTACTTCGTCCTCATCAGTACCCATCTCTGATTCATCAGAGGCTATCTCCTCAGGCTCAAAGTTGAGCCATCTATTAGATTGACTAGGATGATAGGTGCATCCCCAGCTCCTTCTGCTCAAAGCTTCACCCTCATATGCATTGGATTCCTCAGTAATTCCGGCATCCATAACTATTTCTGGTCTTCGGATGTCATGCTCGGGGGTAGAAAGTGTCATCTCAAAATCTCTAGCATCCGAATTAGGGATGTAGGTGAAAGAAGAAGAGTGCAGATCAAAAGATGTTGGCTCCAGCACAGGTTCACCTACAATGGGAAGTGGCTTAGGCTGATCAGTAGTGTCGCATGTAATGCTTGCCACAAGATCCATATCCTCAATTGGATCTACTTCCCTTGTCTCGATTGGGTTATCTAACCTGAGAGGTGTCTCCCAGGATTCAGGATAATCTGATTGTGGCTCAGTCCTGGAGATATTAGTCCTTTCCTCCTCAATTTCAGATGAACCCATTCAACAGACTTCCTATTCCTGTCTCATATCCATGCTAGATTCTTTTTCCCCTGAGTGATCTTATAGTATCAGCTCCCGAGAATCTTCTATGTGTCCTTCCGGCGTAATCGTTTCGGATTCCTCGAGGTCTTTAAGGCTATTTTCCACTTGATATCTCAAAAGTAGTAGTTTTTGAGTTTCCAGATTTTGTCTCATTAGCCTTGTTATTTCTGCTGTTTCCCAAAGAAGCTCCATCACAGCTTGTTGATGTGGAATTCAACTTTGTCTTTGGTTCAGCTCAATGATAGCCAGGATTTCGTGTAGATAGGATGCGGCCTTTTCTTTAGCGCTCGCTATAGCTCTCTATATTCTGTAATGCAGCCGCATATGCATCGGTATCTCTTCAGGGGTTCCAGGGGGTGAATCAGGTCTACCCATGTTCCACGGGTGAGAAGCAGGAGTACGAAATCCATATCCTAGGTTATAAGAAGCAATCCTTTGAGGGACCGACTGGTATGGGTCATAATATCCAGGGTAAGGATATGGGTTAACCATTTCGGTAACCCTAAGAGAAGGATCAAGCAAAGCGAAAAGTCATCTTCGCGACCTTCGTTTCTGAGCCCAAGGTTGAGCTGATTCAAAGACCCGGGCTCTCAGATAAGCTTGTGGGTCCAGCTCTCCTGGATCCTGATTAGGTCCAGATCCAGGGTTAGCCATCGCGGATCAGCAGATAGAAGAAGTGACTCGCCTCCTTGGGAGCAACTCCCAAGGTCCAATCAGCTGAGGTCTAAGTGACCTCCTTCCTTGCATACACCACCCAACCCCTGGGTTGGTGTAGCCAAGCAGGACAAGGCTAAGGCCTAGTCAATCAAATGGTCCTTATAGATCAGGTGACCAAATTTTTCGTTAGAAATTTGAATTCCTGAAGATAAGTTTGTCGTTCAACCGACTGAAAGTGATTCCTGCCTCTCAAACTAACCCAACCAGTCTGGTTACGGGGGGACTAAGGAGAAGGTTCTTCCTTTGGCTTACGCCTCCAGTTCCGTTGACCCCCAAGCCACGGTCGTTTGACACTACCCCACAGACTTAGTCACCAGGTTTGGCAAGAGAGATTAAAAACACCCAGTAGTATGACAACAAACTCGGGTTGATTTCGTGTTTTAAAATTAATTTTTAACCTGTTTTTCTTTAGTGGGGTTTGTGGTTAGTGGCCCACAAGGTGACCAAGCTCACCGGCTAACTAGACTTGATTAAGTCTAGGATAGCCCAAAGTGTGGTCTCTTGTTGTAACCCTAAAGATTCAACCTAAGTTGCATGCACTTCTAGGTTTTTTTCTGTTTCAGCAGACCAAAAAATAATGTTGGTTCTCTAGTAATAATTGGAATCCAATTAATTTGAAATTTTGAGTGTAGATTTTTTTTTCAATTAGTTTTTCATAGAATATTTTTTTGGAATTTTTACTATTTCAACCAAATTTTTAGGGAATTTTGAATATCAAGAGGTCAGATTTGGAACTTTGACCCCGGGTCGATTTTTTGCTTTGAAACAGTATCAAATGACCTTCAAAAATTCGAAAAAAATATGGAAAATAAAGCCAATGAGATAAGCTTTCAAACCCCATCATTTTTAGTCAAAACAGATTCACAGATTGCTCGAAATCACCTTTTGAAATTTGAAAAATTTTGAATCTGGCTCAGTTTAACCCCCGTGCACTTTGCGAATTTTTAAAAATTTTATGCTTAGAATTTTTTCAAAATAATGGTGGCGTCTGAAAGACGGTTTGAAAATGAAAATTTAGCCCGAATTTCAGAATTTTTCGCTGACTATTTGTTCAGCAATCAAATTTTTGAATTAGACTTGAAATCTGGTCGAAAATCAGAAGATGGTGGAAAAGCTCTTTAAAGAGGTTTGAATTTGAAATCAAAACTTTCCACCAAAAATATTTTTTTTTCTTTTCAAAACTTTTGCACGTTTTTTTTTTCAAAGATAAATTTTCAAAAGATTCAAAGAAAATATCTTTTTTTTCTTTTCTTTTTCAAACTAACCTAGATTCGGAAGGAAACCTAATCTAGATTTTTTTCAAAATTTTTCTTTTTTTGATTTTTTTCTTTTTTCACGTAAATGAGTAAAATCTTTTTTTTTTCAAAGAATTTCTCAAAAGAAAGTGCAGAAAGTAAATCTACTCCTACGATTCAGAAAAAGAAACCTAATCTAAAGAGAGATGATGTGCACCTGATTTTTTTCTTTGCCGCGCTCGTTGTGTACGCAGATCCCGTTCTTTTCTATTTTTCCTGCACATCAAAAAAATAAAGCAGAGAGAGATTTGTCAGTGATAGTTTCAAGATAAAAATCATAGAAAATGTCATTGCCTCCCCGGCAACGGCGCCATTTGACGGAAGGCGTTCTAGCGCATTTGAAAGTCGTCGGAATCATAGTATAGTTGCGTAAAAACGTTCGTCAAAAAATGATTTCTAAAGATAATGAGACTTTGAGTCCCGATCGTTCATCTCTGGGAGGCATTTGATTTACTTTTGAAACCGATCTTTTTGACGCTCTACTTCGTTTAAAATCACACACCGGTTTATGATTATTACGTATTGAAGTACGACATGCTTAGTTGCAAGTATATCAGGAATTAAAAACAGGCAACATTAATCACTCAAAAGATATTGCAATAAGCTCGTGGTGATTCTCAACACATAGAGATATATATAAAAATATATCTTCTATTCATTCAAGAGAGTGTTTGCAACATAGAAGGTAGAAGAAAGCTTGTGCATGAATGCTTAAAAATGTAAATCTAGCTACCAGAAAACGATCGCATACAAGAATCTACGGGGGGATTTTGCATGCATCATTGGGGGAGAAGTAAGACTACGCTATTAAGCAGTAATAAAAGCAATAAAAATTATGAAGAGCATGAATTAAATCTAGAAGAATAAAAAGGGTATTCAGGGGTGGTCCCCGATGGCCTTGGAGTGGTCGAGAGGAGAATGAGGGGCGGCCAATGTAGCTTAGGCCGACCCTTGGAGAGAGGTAGGGTTGATCCAGCATCTCGGCATGGTGTCCTCCATGATGGTGGTGAGCTCGTGGAGGTGGAGTAGTGGTAACGTGGTTTCCACTCAACTCAGCAATTAGGTTAATTTCACTTAATTAAGAGTAGAAGTCACTTGGGTTAACTCGAAGTTGTGTTGGTTGTGTAGTATAGGGTCGAATTAACCTAACATTTTAGAAATTTTTACTGGTTGAGTCCAGGTCATTCACTGGGAGGTATAATAATATTTTTTTCCCAATTCACCAATTTTCTTTTATTTCTCTATAAGTTTAGGAGGTATAACTAGGTTGATTTTAAAACATGAATTTTGCCAAAATATTTAAACTATAAAGAATATACAAAATTCGATATGAAAAACATATTTACTTAAAATGATATTTGTTTTCCAATTTTATTTCAAAAGAAATTAAGGCAATTAAAAGTTATTCTATTAAAACATGCCTTTTTACAGTTAAAACAAATTCAAAAAGTAATTAAAAATGATGCAAGAAAAGATTTTCTTCATTTATTTTCTTCAGCTTCTCATCTTCTTCTCCTTTTCTTTCTCTTCTTTTCCTTTATCTTTATTCTCTCTCGAGTTCTTTCTTACCTTTCTTCTGTTGTTCCTGTCTTCTTCTGGCTTCTTTTCTTCCCTTAGTCTTCTCCTTTTGTTCCTTAATCTCTTTTCCTTCCTTAGTGCCTGTGCTCCTTTGTTTACTTAGCCTTCAGCTTCAAGACTTAGCATTTAACAACCATCGGTTTCTCTTTCAATTCCCTTAGACTTTCGGCTGAACCAAGTTTTTTTTTACTTTTTTTAACCAAAATTTATTTTATTTGCAACGAGGTCCTTTCGAGGATACACAGCACCGTGAGACCAGGGTGAGACCAGACCCTACTCGGTCCTCGCCTAATCTCAATTAGGTTCGTTTTCAGTTTATTTCATATCGGTTCATAGTCTCGAGCCAACTCGGCTCAACCCAGCCTCCCAGGACTCTCGCCCTCCCAGGGCACATTCGCTCACGCCCCCAAGGGCGCACACCCGCAGGCACACAAGCCCGCGCACACACACACATGCATATGCTCAGATAGGATCACATCGGTAACCAGTGCGCCGAGCGCTGACGACTGAAGAGAGCATACAACAAATTGCTTTTATTACCATGCGCGTGCTCAGAAACTAGCGATGTGGAACTAACATAACCCCTTCCAGACCCAACTTCAAATGATCATAACTTTCTACTCAGAGCTCCAAATCGAGTGATTTCAAGTTTGTTAGAAAGCTCTAAGATAGATATACACAATTATAGGGTCAATTTAAGGTTTTGATGACGTTTTCCTCTTCAATTTGAAAGACAAAATCAAGGGTTCCTATGGGTTATTTTTATGCCTGGAAGTGAAATTATATCTACAGAGTCCTCAGATGGACTTCTCCTTTATTTAAAGGTCTATACAGGTTATACAATTAATTCTGCATCTGTTAAAGTAAATTTTAAGCTCTTAAGACCTTCAGGACCAGCAGAGAAGCTCTACACTTCTCTGAAAGCTTCAGAGTTTGAAATTTCAAACTAAAATGGGTAAACAGACATAGAGAAACATCTCTGATCGAATTAAACAAGTTCTAAGGGTTATAACAGATTAATCTGAGCAGGATTCAAGTTCAAATTTCAACAAAATGGCACTGCTGTTAGTTTGGGTTCGAAAGTAACCCAAATTGACAGGATTCAGATTCTCACTAAATAAATCATTTGAGCTCACTTTATTCTCTCTCAGACCATTCAACAAATTCTCAGAAACAGTTTACACTCCACAATACCTGAATTCGAGCTCAAATCTCCATTATCAGATTCAGTTTGACTGTGGAAGCACAAAAAGTTGACTTTCTATTCAAAACTTCTCCACAGGAAATCAAAGCCTCGAATAAAGTCTTTTCAACACCCAGAACTTATTCAGATCTTCAAATAGGTGTTCTGGCCCTGATTCCTAGGGTTACAGGCTTGCCGCATAAACTTGAAAAGGTGTGTGTTCGACGGAGCTAATGGAAGGTTGTTACAGCATTCCAAGAGTTTAAACAGCTTCAGTACATTGCACTGAAGCTTCTGAGTTCCTTAAATGCTTCTTATGTCTCTTTATCAGACTTCTCCAACTCCGGTGGAGTTGGAGAAGATGAAGTCAAATCTACAGCTCCATACATTAAAATCTCAATTAAACATCCTTAAAACAATCAGTGATCCTCATTATACCACTCTGGAGCTTCTCAACAGATTCACAGGCTGAAACACAGTTTTGGCTCACCGAAGCTCACCAGAGCTCCGATGAGTCCAAAAAATGTGAAAAGTATGCACAGATTGTTAAAACTTGCTATTTTTTACTTAGAAAGGATCCTGAGGTTGCAAGGAACCTCAGTATCACATTTAATTCTTCATTTTTCCATTAAAATTAAGATTTGACAGTGAATTTGTTTCTTTAAAAATTTGATTTGAGATAAGCTCAGGACTTGTTTAACCACTCAATTGAGACGTTAAAACAAGTCAACAGATGTTTATATTCATAAATATATATTTAATTTAAGATTTGAACTACTCCTGAGCCGCCATTGATAGCGAGCTCAGGAGCTTAATTATATTTGGGCGTTTAATTTATATGTCATATTTATAGGTATTATAGTGTCGATTAGGGTTCATAAGTGGTGGATAGATGATGAAGAACCCACTGAAGGTGGAATTAGGTCGATTACTATCACCATAGACAGTGCTAGTAGTCGGTGGAGGTCAAATATGAATTAGGCGATTAGGTGATCAATTAGATGATTAAGTGATTTAGAAGTGATTATGGAAGATAAAGGAAGGTGGACAGTAATTTAAAAAGACAAGATTAAGTCTTTGGCGAGCTAAAGGAGCTCGCCAGAGTCGGAGAAGATGAAACTAAAATCTGACATTAACTCTAATCTAACTACCTAAACTAACTAACTAAGCTAGCCTACTCCTACTCCTACTCCTAATCTACTGTTACCTGGACGAAGGGGTCAATAGGGTTCCACCGAAGGTTCATAGTGGACGACGAAATCAGAGGGTGGAACAAAGATCTCTGGTGGGCAGATTTAAGGTGGAGCGGAGGATTCCTTGGGTTGGCGCCTGTGTCAAAGATGCGGAAGACCACGACGGATCTCCTTGGCTAATTAAGATGGACGGAGGAAGTCGGAAAATGGAATGGAAAGTTGCCAGAGTTTTGGACTAATAGCCTATCGAAGTCGGCTATAGTGTTAGAAGAGGGAAGGGAGCCAACTTGAGTAAAATTCGAGGGGTGAGGGGGTAGTTATAGCAGTTGGCGGCGAAGAGAATGGAGGGGTCTGGCCGAAGAAGGAGCTTGAGGAGCTTAACCTCCGTTGTCATCTCCGACGATGGTAAGGTTATCTCCCACTGAAAAATAGGATTCTCGGTTAATCCAGACTGGTGGATGAAGTGGAGGTGGTGAGCACAAGCTGCAAGAGCTTGGACAGAGAATGATGATGTCGGCAGGGCGGTAATTGCGCGGTGGGGTGACTCTCTACTGCCAGCCGTTCATTTGGCTGAAGAAGAAGAAGAAGAAGACGAAGAGGGACTTAAATGAAATAAAACTTAAGGACCTATGTGAGAAATAAGGACCCAATTGTAATGAATTTTAAGGACCAAAATGTAAACTCAGGTTTTGAAGGTTTATTTTAATTTAGATCTTTTTCAACTTTTTATATATGTTAGTAAATAAGGTAAATATTATGTTTACATCTTGAATTTACATTTTTGACCATTTTAGGTTAATTTATTAGATTAAGTAAAATCACTTAAGTTATTACATACTTAGGTTTACATTAAGTTTAAGTTACTTATCTTATTAATTAAGAGAATGATTAAAAGGATTTCGAGTCCAATTATTCACTATATTATTAATAATATTAATTTAATGATAAAATTTCATTTCTAACTTATTTTAAGGTCCTTGACTAAATATCCCTTATTTTATAATTAACCCTTATATATTCATAACCTTAGTTAATTAACTAGGAAGACTAATTAATTAGGGGTAATTAGAGATCATGATGAGTGTCTCACCAAGTAGCTAACCTAAGTGAAGGTGGGCGTGTATGGAGCTAATGAGGTGAATTTGCCAAGGAAGTGAATGGGTGCAAATGGCCACCCCTTAGGTCTTTTTATAGACCTAAGGGAAGCTCTCTAGAGAGTTATGGAATTCTCTAGAGAGGCCTATGGTGGGAGCTCATGGGGGAGTGAGAGAGAGAGGGTGGATGGTGGTTTTTAGATCCACCAAATGTGGATCTAAAAATTAAATGGCTCTTGGTTGCTAATTTTGGCAACCAAGGCAACAACACATGGTAGAGAGTTCTAGAGAACTCTAGGCTAGATATTTTAATGTGGATGGTGTGTGTGGGTGTGTGTGGGTCGAAACCTAGGTGGCTAGGTTGATTAGGTTAGGTTCTAGTGGGTTTAGGTCAAGGTAGGTCTCAAATTAGGGTTGTAAACCCTAATTTACTAAGGTAAAGTGCAATTAAACTTAATACAAGTTTAATTGGGTGTGTGGAAACTTAATTAAGAGTAAAACAACTCAATTAATTTAGGTCTAGGTCAATTGTACTCTCACTGAGTCCAATTGGACAATGTGTGCTGAGATCAAGGCTCAATTAGAATCAATGAGTCCAATTAAATAGGCTGATGGAATTGACTAAGATCCAAGTCAATTAAGTTTAGTGAGGACCTAATTAGGTCCTTAGGGAGGTCTAGAGGTGATGTACTAGGGTTAAGGCACCTTAATTTAGGTTTCTATGGGATTGGAATTGGGTTTAGGAACCTAAAGATCCAAGATCAAGGCTTAAATCTCAAAACAGGAATTGGAGAGCAGTATCGAACGTCTAATAATAGTGTCAGACGTCTTATACTCAAAAATCAGAAGTCCAGACTTGTTGCTTGGACGTCCAATGACACTGCAGAAGTGGGTTTGAGGTGTGCGGGAGATGGCTAAGGGTCCTAGACATCCTATAACTTATCTGGGCATCCAAATAAGGGTTGGAACTAGGGTTTTAGGGCTTCCTAGGGTGTTGTGACCTAATCTAGGGGTGACTAAGGCTTGGGGAAGTCTCTAGGCTATCCTTGGGCTAGGATGGACCTAAGCTCTTCACATTTTACTGCTTTATTTCTACTTAATAGAATAGAAAACCTTTAACCCCCTTACATTATTATTCCTATATCTAAACTAAGCCTTCTACTCCAGCTCTGCTACAACTCCCATTATTCCAGATCCAACTTCAAATCCTGCTCCAAATCCAGCTCCAGATCTACTTATTACCTGCAATCGACATAATGTACTTAACTAGCACATTATAACATCATTTTATGCATAGCTAAAGTAAAGCAGTAAAGGTGCAGATAATGCTTATGCATCCATGAATTTCCCTAACTTATGTTAAGTTCTAGCTTAATCTAGGTTAATTAAGACCTATGATTGCTGTGCAATCAGTGCCATTACAACCTTTAAGCAGAACCCTAGGGAACAACTACATGAGGCTTGGGAGAGATTTAATGATTTGGATAGGAAATGCCCTCATCATGGGATTCCATAGTGGCACTTGGCCCATATTTTCTATTATGGGCTAAGTGACAATTTAAAGAATTTTGTTGATGCAACATGTGAGGGCAATTTCCTAAGCAAAGATGCTGAGGGAGCCTTTCAATTATGTGAGAATATGGGTGAAAATTCCCTCAATAATGCCTCAATGTCTACCTTTAACAGAGCAAATCAACCAAGGAGCGAAGTTTATGAAGTTAAGGATAATTCAAACTTAGTTGATTTAGAGTTAATTGCACAACATTTGGACAAGGTGGAACTCGTGGGAAAGAACACAGAGAGTTTAGATAAGAAACTAGACAACCTTCTGAAGGGCGGGAGTTCCTTAGGTACACATTCCAGAGTAAATCCAATGCCTACCCAAGGGGTTCCTATGCTAACTCGCACCCAACTCTCCAACCCTCTAGGTTAGGAAATGGTGCACAATCTTAATGACCTGACCATGGCTCCACCTATGAGCCAACTCTACTTGGACCCATCCCTTTCTAAGTACCAAGGAGGGACCTTGATGCACTCGAATGCTGAACTAGGCATCCCGATGCCTAGTTATCCAGAGGATGTGAATGCACTCCAGGGTTACACTAGAAATAATCCCTATTCAAACAATTACAACCTAGGATGGCACAACCATCTTAACTTTGCTTGGTCAAGTCATAAACCAGCCCAAGGTCCTAAGTTGACAAGGCCTAACACGTACGGGCAACCCAGTAGGTACACACAACCACACACATATAAGCCACAACCTACTTAGGATAACCAGCCCTATGATCTGAGTCTAGTCCTCAATGAAATGAGAGAAATGAATTTGAGGTATAAAGAAGAAATGAATAAATTGAGGACAGAATTGATGGGACGACTAGACCAGCTAGATGATGCTAGACAACATGGGATGCTGCCATCCCAACCCATCCCCAACCCAAGGAACTTCAATAGGGTTAACCAGCACAACACACAGGCACATATAGTTCAACCTACTTCCCAACACCTACCTAGCTTTATTAACCCTAACCAAGCTCCACCTATTTTGCAGAACCCACCTCAACCTTCTAACCATAACGCCTTTGCTGGTGCTGTAACCTTGAGAAGTGGGAGATAGATCCAAGATCCTTATCCTTCCAAATATAAATCTAAACAAGATCTTGAGAAGCCCTAATTTGAACTAGGAGATCAAGAAGACAAGGATCAGGACCCCCAACACTCATGATTTCTCTCAAGCACCCTTTCCTGAAGCCTTAAACAAACCTAGGAAAAAGAAAACCAATCCATCTAAGGAGTGGCTTCATATTTTTAAACAAGTCTAGGTGAACATACCACTCATTGAGGCAATAGAGAATATCCCATCCTATGCAAAATTTTTAAAGGAAATGTGCACACCTAAATGCCAGGCCAAATCATTCAAAAGGGTAGTGTTATTTGAACAAGCTAGTGCAGTTATCCTTAGAAACCTACCCCAAAAACAAAAAAATCTAGAAGCCCCTCTGATGATAATGCCATCATCAGCCATAACTATCTTTAATTAGTCACAATCAAGAGACAACTGCTCCTATAAAATCGCCAGAGAGTCATAATTCATTGAATATCCTTTCTAAGAAGAGTACATTAAATCATGGTTAAATCGGTAGTTTTAATAGCATATCATAAATGCAGAATAATCATGGCATTTCCCAGGGGTTAACTAAGGTCAAATGTTCATTAATGACAAAAGAGGGTCCGTACAGACAAAAATGGGTTTTCGCACACTTCGAGAGTCAAAACAACACCCGAAACCCTAATTTCAGACCCGCTTAATTAACAGAAGTTTTGGTTAGAATAAATTCCATCTAAACCTTCTAAAAATCATATAAAAATATTACATAAGGTTTGGTATCCTTGATTTGACCATTGGAACCCATTTTAACCTAAAATAGAATATCAAACAGGAAGTTGCCCTAATTTGGGTTTCTACATAAATTACCTAGTCAAACCTGGTCAAACCAAAATCCAACTTTACCAATAGATTCCTTGGGTCCAAATTAGGTTTGTACCAAAATTTGGGTCCAATCAAAGATCATCTTTACCTAGTTTGCATTTTATCCAAGTCTAATTCCTTTTCTCTCAAATAACCCCTCAACTTTCAAAATCTATTGCAAAGGCCCCCCTAACTTTTTAAACACCTTTAAAAAGAGGCCCCTGCCAACATTTCCATGTGAACATACCTACAGCCGACCTTCAATATGGAAGATCTCCCTGATTTCACACCCAAACCATTCCAAAATTGGAAGGGGAACTCCTGAGAAGATTCTCTTCCATCTAAGCTGCATCTTGGGCTCTAAGTCTTACCTAAAACATAATGTGAATGATTTGAAAATGTGGGTTTCCTATTTTGCGAAATCTCTGAGCTTCCAAAATTGGTTTCCAAGCTTGGAATGCCCCCTGAGGCCTATAAAGGATCACCTGATGTAAACCTCACCTCCTTAGCTTACTTTGGATCGAAAATCTCACTTCCTCTCTCTCCAGTCGAACTCTCCACAAGCTCCAGTGAGCTTCTCCATCTGCCCTCTTCGCCGACCGCCATAGACCATAGTCAGCCAATTCTTCTTCCCCAAGTTCTTTCACGCCTTGTGATTGCAAAGCAATCATAGGCCTTAATTCGCCTGAATTAAGCCAGAACTTATCTTAACATGAACATTCTGCATGCATATGCATCGTATTCTGCATCATAGTTTATATATGTGTTTTATGCATAAAACTATGCTATTTGAGAGGTATCACTCATTGTAGGTAATTTGGGGCTACGGATGACTGATCCAACCACATGGATCTATTCAGAACTTCGATGGGAGTCCAATGCTTCCAAGATTGCATCAATCAGACTCCCGTAGCACCCTAGGGAATCCATAGAAGATCAAGAGCCAAGGGGCAAATTAAAGAAGACCTAGACCTCAGATGACAAATCCAACTGCATAGATGGATCTGGATCGATCTTTGCAGCCCAACGGCGCAGAAATCAATTCAATCGGAGGCCTACATCACTAGATACAAGGAAAAGATGATGAACGGCCATGATGGTGCCACGTGACGCCATCACAGCCACTCCCTAACCACCGCCCCATATAGGAAGGATGCACCGCACGCTATGGACCATTGGATCATCCAATGACCACGAGCGTGGCACATCGCCCGCCCAGATCGGATAAGGATAAATAGAAACAAACAAGTATATATAACAAAAGGCTTGCGCAGTGCGTTGGCTCATGCGCGCGCGCGTAAGCGTTGGATGCGGGTTCAAGCTGTGTGCTGCACAAAAATTGATGCGGCATTGGCTGTTCGGGCACGTACAGGTGCAATTGCGCGATCGGAGGGTAGAGGCATGACCACGTGGGGCGATCAAAGCGCACCGCGGGTGGATGTGCGATTGCATGCATTTTGCAAGATTTGGAAGGTGAGGCAAGTGCGCGTAAGCGGTCCGATTGTAACATTGGACGGCTGAGGTTGAAGTGCTCAAAAGAGGCGAGCGGCAAAGGCGAAAACGCGAAGGGTGCACGCAGGCGATCTATTGCCGTGCGATGGAGGATCGACACTCCATAGAGCGCCATGTGGTAGCATCAGAGCGAACTGAGGGAAAAAGAAGGATTTGGAAGGCTTTTGCATGAGATTAAGGGGGCCAAATGTCCTTTTTACCCCACACCAAAGCTATAACAAGGGCCAAAAAGGGCCCCCTTGGAAGGCATTCCCTTCCTTCCCTTCTTCTTCCTCCTTCAACCTTTCTTTCTTCTTCCCGTCTTCTCTACATTTTCCTCTGCATCTTCATTTGAAGCATCTATTGGGCCACCCCGATGGATCGTTGTTGCTCTTCTCAACCTCTCCAAAAGGCCACCACGAACCACCCGTGGTGCCCTTGTTCTGTTACAACAGTAGTTTGTTTATTTTATGTTTTATTCAAATACATGTATCCAGTTTATGTTCAATCTCTTCTTGTGATATAAATATTGTAATTGATTGTTCCTTTTACTTAGCCTTTATATTTGAAATAAACGCTTGAAATCAAAAGTGCTTTCTGCCTCCCTGTGATTGACCGGGACTCACCAGTTCTGTTAATTATTTGTTCAAAATGTATTTCGCGCTATACTACAATGCGTTCATCTTTTACACGATCTATGCAGCAAACAAATTGGCACCATTGCCAGGGACTCACTGTAATAAAAAATGAATTGGGCGAATCCATCCCAACCCGCACCATGACTTCTTGGCGGGTCTGCATTGACTACAAGAAGCTAAACTTGGCTACCAAAAAGGATCATTTTCCTTTGCCCTTTATTGATCAGATTCTAAAACGGCTAGCCGGGCATAGTTTCTTCTGCTTTCTGGATGGATACTCCGGGTACAATCAAGTTGCAATCAACCCGGAAGACCAAGACAAGATGACTTTTATGTGTCCCTTTGGAACATTCGCTTTTAAGCGGATGCCATTTGGCCTCTACAACACACTAGCTACCTTTCAGGGATGCATGATGGCCATCTTTCCAAACATGATCGGGGACTGCGTAGAAGTGTTCATGGACGACTTCTCCATGTTTGGAGATGATTTCTCATCTTGTCTCAATAACCTCACAAAAAATCTGAGGCGATGTATAGAGGTTAACCTAGTACTTTCATGGGAGAAAAGCCATTTTATGGTGAGGGATGGCATTCTGCTAGGTCACAAGATCTCCTCTGATGGACTCGAGGTCGACCGAGCTAAGTTTGAAATCATTTTGCGATTACCTCCGCCTAACTCAGCTAGGCAAATCAAATCATTCTTAAGGCATGTCAGATTTTATCGAAGATTCATTCGAGATTTCTCGAAAATTGCTTGTCCATTAACGAATATTCTGGTGACCGACAAGCCCTTTGAGTTTGACTCCTCGTGTCTCAGTGCCTTCGAACATTACGAAGCGCTGTCTCCAGTGCACCTATTCTCCAACCCCCCGACTGGTCACTCGACTTTGAGATAATGTGTGATGCTTCCAAATTCGCTGTCAGAGCCATTCTTGGCTAGTGTCGGGAGCACCATCCATTTGTAATATACTACGCTAGCAAAACACTGGACGAGGCCCAGTGTAACTATACAGTCACTAAGAAAGAATTGCTAGCCGTAGTATTCGGGTTGGAGAAATTTAGGTCATACTTACTTGGGTCCAAAGTTATCATCTACACTGACCATTCCGCCCTCTGGCATTTGTTGGCAAAGAAGGACGCCAAACCCCGCCTTATCAGATGGATCCTTCTTTTGCAGGAGTTTATTGTCGAAATCCATGACAAAGACGGAGCACATAATGTTGTAGCAAACCACTTCTCTTGGCTTGACCCAGACTACATTCCGTACTCCCCGCCGATATCAGACCAATTTTCATATGAGTCTCTGCTATCTATCAACTTTGTTGAGTTTCCCTGGTATGCTGATATAGCAAACTATCTTGTTGCAAGCAGGCTACTTGTGGGATTATCCAAGGATCAAAAGCTCAAATTTATATCAGAGGCTAAATTCTATTTTTGGGATGACCCATTGCCCTTTCACATTGGGGCTGATCAAATCGACCGTAGATGCGTCCCAAATTCGGAAATCTCTAGTGTGCTATCCTTCTGCCATAGCGATGCTTATGGGGGTCATTTCTCAGGATAAAAAATCACTGCAAAGATTTTGCAGTCGGGATTTTTTTGGCCAACCATTTTTAGAGATACACACGAGTTTGCCAAGTGCTGTAAGTGATGCTAGGCAGTCGGTTCTATGACCTAGAGAGATATGATGCCTCTCCAATCCATTCTGGTCATAGAAGTGTTCAATGTTTGAGGCATCGACTTTATGGGCCCCTTCCTAAACCCGCATGGCTTTGAGTACATACTCCTCGCAATAGACTATGTCTCAAAGTGGGTAGAAGCTATCTCGGCAAGACGAGCTGATCATAAGACTGTTATACCCTTTGTCCGGGAATTTATCTTTGCGAGATTCGGAGTTCCCCGCGCCCTAATAAGTGATGGGGGAAGCTACTTCATCCATGCCCATTTCAAGTCATTATTGAAAAAATACGAGGTGTAGCACCACATTGCCACCTCATATCACCCACAGACCAATGGGCAGGGTGAAGTATCAAACGGTCAAATTAAGCTTATCCTTCAAAAGACGGTGAAGGATCAGTCTAATCGATTGATTGATGCACTATGGTCATATCGAATCATGTACAAGGCCTCGCTCAGAATGTCGCCATACCGCATGGTGTATGGAAAGGCCTGTCACCTTCTTGTGGAGCTGGAGCACGGTGCCTTTTGGGTAGTGCAAAAGTGTAATTTTAACCTCGAGATTGGTGGTTATGAAAGAAAGCTCCAGCTCAGTGAGTTAGAGGAGATTAGGTGGGAAGCTTACAAGAACGCAAAAATATACAAAGACAAGACAAAATCTTTCCATGATCGGCACATTCGGAGGAAGGAGTTCGCACCTAACCAGCAGGTTTGGTTGTTTGACTCCCGACTCAAATTTTTATGGGAAAGCTCAAGTCCAAGTGGACTGGGCCATTCCTAGTGGTCCACCCGTATCCTAACGGGGCGGTCCAAATTAAAGACCCGAAATCTGGGCAAATTTTTACAGTTAATGGCCAGCGCCTCAAACCATTCTTTGCTCAGGAACCTCTTCCTGCTAACGAAACGATACATCTTCTTGAGGACGTATGACTGATGAGTTGCTCAACTGGAGGCATTAAACTCAGCACGTATACATATATACATGCCATATATACATAGCATATTTCATTTTCGCATAATGTTTTGCATATTGTTTTGCATAGTGTATGGTATTGTAGTAATGGCATGAGCTCAATGACAACCCAGAAGCAGTTTCAGGTGATTTCTATCCATATACACCCAGCCTTATTTCTTTTATACATGCATGAGGACATGCAAACAATTAAGCAAGGGGGGGTAGTCCATAAAAATTGAAAATTTTCTGCCAACAATTGGGGGATTAGATCTCCTTATCAAGAGGTTTTACTAGAGAATTATTCCTTAGTAGATTCCTAGACATAGAATCCAGTATAATTTCATACTTGCATGTAGAATTTGCAATGGATCCACTATGAAAATTGATAGACATCTCTAGTTTGTCGAGAAGAAGCATTGCTTCTCCTAAACCCTTGGATAGCAATCAGGGAGTCAGGTGAACCATCTTCGAGTAGATCCACTAAAACATATGTGAGATGAGAGTAGAGAGTCTACTAGTGCTCTAAGGCTAGTGTAAGGAATCTTTAATCTTTAATAATTGAATAATGATACTCAGAGATGGGCATAGTTTTTGCTCTCAACTCTTGTGTACTACATCTATGAGAAATTCCATACGAAAGCCACCAAATGAAGCAAAAACACAGAGAATGGGTTCTGATAAAACTAGGACTGAGGTGGATGGTCACGACCATCGTCTACGGAATCCTTGGCTAGAGGGTATTGATGTCAAGGTTAGAAATACATCGTCTTATCCATTCCCTACCCAGTGCTAAGAGTAGGCACTTCTACCAAATAAGCCACCCGAGATCCTCTTGGTCACCCCCAAAAATCCAAAATAATGCCTCGTGAATAAAAGTATGTATGTCGTGTTGAATTGTTGCGTTATGTTATATTGGTAATGGCATTGTGCCAGTAGATGTATATATACATATAAAAAAAAAGCCATACAAAAGGGATATTTTCTTGTAAGAAAAAAAAATGTAATGTTAAGAAGTTTGAATTATGTAAGTCAAAATGTTTTGAGGCAAAAACACCTACCACCCTCACGAACCACCAAATACAGTCTAAACCTATTTTTCTGTATTTCTGACCACCTAAATACGGGCTAAGTCTGACTTAGTTGTAGGGTTATCAGAACCTAATTAAAGTGTAATGCCATGTAAGACCACCAAATACAGTTGCAAATCTAGTAAGATGTGAGCTCAGGGAAAAAAAAGAAGAAAAAGAGAGAGAGAAAGAGAGAAAAGAAAAAGTACAAAAGATTAAAGAGAGCACAGTTTTCCAACCCTTCTCTAAGTTAAGTTATTCAATAGTATAATAATCTAGATTCTGAAATACGAGTCTCTATGTAGCACCAGAAGTGAGTGAGACACCAAATACAAATCCAGTTAACTTAGACGTCTTCTACCTAAGCCAAAAGCCGGGGAGAAAATCAAAGAATATTTTATATCCCCGAGAGAAGAGGTTTGGCTATCCCAATAAAACTTTACTAGGGGGTAAATACAAACTTTAAATGTGTATCAACCCTTCACTTGGAAACGTTGCAGAAGCTACAACATGATATATTCATAGTTATTTGGATTCTGAATTTTTGGACAAAACAAAAAGAAATAAACCATTAGTTAAACTCTTGATAAAATACATTTAGTCCAACACTTGCTAGGAACTAGCAAGATTCAGGCATGGGGGTATGATTACACAGCAATCACAGGCCTTAACTCGCTTGAATTAAGCCAGAACTTAGATTAACATGAACATTCTGCATGCATATGCATCATATTCTGCATCGTAGTTGATATGTGTTTTATGCATAAAACTGTGCTATTTGAGAGGTATCACTCATTGCAAGTAATTCAGGTCTACAGATGACCAATCCAACCACATGGATTTGTTCAGAACTTCGACAGGAGTCCAACGCTTCCAAGATCGCATCAATCAGACTCCCGTAGCACCCAAGGGAATCCGCAGAAGATCAAGAGCCAAGGGGAAAATTAAAGAAGATCCGAACCTCAGATGACAAATCCAACCACACGGATGGATCCAAATCGATGTTCGCAACCCAACGACACAAAAATCAATTCAATCGAAGCCCTACATCACCAGATACAAGGAAAAGAAGATGAGCAGCCATGATGGTGCCATGTGGCACCATCACAGCAGCTCCCTCACCACCGCACACCCAGGAAGGACGCACCGCATGCTGTGGACCGTTGGATCTTCATCCAATGGCCACGAGCGCGTCACGTCACCCGCCCAAATCGGATAAGGATAAATAGAAACGAAACAAGTATATATAACAAAAGGCTTGCGCAGCGCGTTGGCTCATGCGCACGCGTAAGTGCAGGACGCAGGTTCGAGCAGTGTGCTGCTCAAAAATTGATGTAGCATTGGTTGTGCGGGCGTGTGCAGGCACAATTGCACGATCAGAGGGTAGAGGCGTGACCACGTGGTGAGATCAGAGCGCATCACGGGCAGACACACCATCGCACGCATTCTGCGAGATTTGGAAGGCGAGGCAAGTGCACGTAAGTGGTGCGATTGTAAGATCGAATGAATGGCTGAGGCTGAAGCGCTCAAAAGAGGTGAGCAGCGAAGGCGAAAATGCGAAGGGCACGTGCAGGCTATTTGCGGCCGTGCGATTGAGGATCGACGCTCCACAGAGTGCCATGTGGTAGCTTCAGAGTGAACCGAGGGAAAAAGAAGGATTTGGAAGGCTTTTGCATGAGATTAAGGGGGCAAAATGTCCTTTTTACTCCCCGCCAAAGCTATAAAAAGAGCCGAAAAGGGCCCCCTTGGAAGGCATTCCCTTCCCTTCTTCTTCCTCCTTCTTCAACCTTTCTTTCTTCTTCTTCCCGTCTTCTCTGCATCTGGCTCTGCATCTCTGTTTGAAGCATCCGTTGGGCCACCCTGACGGATCGTTGTTGCTCTTCTCAACCTCTCCAAAAGACCACCACGAACCACCCATGGTGCCTTTGTTCTGTTACAACAGTAGTTTGTTTATTTTATGTTTTATTCAAATACATGTATCCAATTTATGTTCAATCTCTTGTTGTGATATAAATATTGTAAATGATTGTTCCTTGTACTTAGCCTTTATATTTGAAATAAATGCATGAAATCAACAGTACTTTCTGCCTCCCTGTGATCAACCAGGACTCACCAGTTCCGTTAATTATTTTCTCGAGACGTATTTCGCGCTATACTACAACACATTCATCTTTTACACGATCTACGCTGTGAACACCCTACAATACCAGCAGGCGTCACTTTTCTCATCTTCCTTGTCGCTTCTCCCCCACCGGAGGCTTCGTCGTCTCTGAATCCAACGTACCCCCGGCAAGGACATTTCCCCCTTTCATCTGATTAGGATAGGTTAGTTAGACTCTCCTTCTCCCCTACTCTCTTTCCTTCTCCTTTATCACTCAACTCAACCACCGATATGCCGTTCACCCATCATCTTCCTCCTCTCTGACCGTACCTCCAACGAGTCCTCCACACCTCCACAATCCACCAAACAACTAGCCATCAAGTCCATAACCTCCGTTGTGTCCACGCGAGCAAAACCTCTCAAGAAATTAAGGGGATTGCTGCGCCAACCACTCCACCGAGCACCTCCGCCTTCGCTTTCATATTCCACCTTCACCAACCCTCTATGACCACCTTCATGGCACACCACCACCACCAACACCCTCGTCGCATCTGCATGACCCTCCTGAGGTGATTTAATGTGACTGTGAGGCCGTTCTTTTGCGTTTCAGGTGTACGTCATCCTCCTCCACCACAACCATCAACTCCGCCTTGTTCTTCAAGCTCCGGCCACGAGAGCTCCAGGCTCCACTTCTAGGCACTGCGGAATTCCTCCAGGCATCATCCTTAGGCTTCAATTGGAAGCCTTACCCTCAGCAATGACCTCAATCAAAGAAGCCCCTACTAGGTCGTGTGCAAAGTAAAGAACGGCCATGTTAGTCCCACATCATGGGATCTCAGACTCAATGCAACACATAAGTTGATTTTGTACCCTGAGCCATTCGCCCAAGACACTGAGGGGTCAGGTCCCTCCTCACATATGCTCGCACACCTCAGCTACCTTGACACATCCAGTAGCCCTGGTACCTATACTGGACCCGATAACTCTATTGAGATCTGATTATACCCGGGGTTTAAGAGACGAAGTGAAGGAACAATTATGAAAGAGCGGGGGAGGGCTTTGCTCTCTTGGTCATGTGTGTGCGGCCAACACTTAGTCGCTGAGGGAGTCCCTTGTGTGCTGTGAAGGGAAGCTGAAGAGAAGAAAATGCTTAAAAGCCTTGTGTCTGTGCTTATTGATGAACACTTAAGCCGCCTGATAGCTTATCTCTGTCATCTGATCACTATAGCATTGAGAGCACTGTGCATTTATTTGAGTTAATTGATAATTGAGATGCATGCTTCCTAATCAAAATAATTGTTGATTTAAATCACAATTATTTTGTTTTCTTTTTGTCTCATGATCCTATAAACTACAATTACTCCTCATGGAATATATTTCTACAGGTTATTATTCATTTAATATCTATTTGAATGCTTAATTAATTATGCTCATTTATTCTGAATGCAATTATTGTTGTGAATTCCACATTTTCTCCCTGTGTTCATCCTCGGACTCCATTGTAGATTCTGAGTTATAAATTTTATCTATTTACGAGCGATTTTGACTTACTACAACGATTACATCCTTTAAAACATCGATCTCAGCCCTAAACATTTTGGTGCCATTGCTGGGGAGCAATGTGCAATTCACACATTGATCTTATCTTTCTTGATTATTTATCTGAGCACTAACTTGCCCTGTTTGATTTGATTGTGATTTTGCGAGGTATATCACGAGGAGATCTTCCATGCAAATCAGCCACTCCCAGGGCAGGAAATCTCTCTTCTTCCATAAACATTCCCCTAATCTTTGAAAGATAGAAAAAGGAAACAAATAAATTAGGATTCATCTGCCTTATTTTCTTAGTTATATCATTTAAAAGGCAAAGTTTCATGATTTGCAAATTCAAATCAATATTTGATTGAAGTTGAGACAATTCTATTTAGAGACCCTTACCCTAATTTCCTATACCTACTAGGGATTCACGCTTAATTTCTGATCTCCTTGGACTACACACTTCTTGTTTGATGTCCAAGGTGGACATTGTGAAATCAAATTAGACCTAGAATAAAGCCAATTAGGGTTTTCTACTCTAGGGTTATTGGGAGTTTTAGTTCACAATTTCCTGCATTGAAGGAAATTAACCTACCCACATTTGTGTGTTACCCAAACCCTTGCTTGAAAAGATCTAATCAAAAGAACCCTAAAATCAAGCTCTAAATCTCACTTGAATTCTAAAATTATGGACCTAATAACCTGAGAGTCAATTCAGGGTGATCTTTAGGTCATGACTCAGATTTCATTTTGCATCTTTTAGGGCAGGTCAGCTGAAGTTGCTCTACTTTGTAGGCCAACCAACATCCAAATTAGGTCACAAATCAAATCAACTTCTAATCAAGTGAAATCCAAGGCACAAATTAGGAATAAAATTGGTAGACTTAACATCCCATGGGTAGGGGAAACCCTGTAACCCATGGGGATGCTCTACAATGTAAGGGTCTTTGCGGGGCTCTCCCTTCCTGGCGGCCCAGGTAATTCTTGGGTGTATGGATTTCTGATTCAGAGGTATCATCCGCCTCGAAACAACCTTAGTCATCCAAAAATCTTTAGGTGCCTTGATTGGGTCCAATTCATATCCAGTCCCTCATCCCTTCTATAGCGCACATACACAGGAAGGTCATTAAGCTTTTAACCTAAGAGACCTCAATAGATCTTCTATAGGGATTTCTGATCTAATCTAATTACTTCAAGCTGAACTTGAACTTGATTCTGAATCCTAATCCACCACCTGATTTGAAAATGCAACCTGGAAATTTAGGAAGACCAATTAGGAAACCTGGACCCCAAGTGATCATAAAAGACAAAGTGATTGAGGCTACCCTTAAATATTTTGAAGAGTATCCAGCCAGCATGATTCAGGTTAATGTCCCAGAAACAACAAAATTTATTTTGAACTATGTTAATCTACTATTTACTCAATTAAAAAATGGTTCAACTCAGGAGACCCTCATACAAGAATTCAATGAAGTTTGGGAATTGTATAGCAAGGAGGGTTTACATTTCTTTGCAAATCCATCACTCTATGAGAAACACCAAAATATCATTGAGCAACGTGCAGATATTCTAAATCTATTACTACAAGTCATTAATAAGACATCTTGGAGTGATTCTAGAGCTTTTCCAGAGCCTGGGTTAGATGCTCAAAATTGTTGTGGACCCCCAACCCAAATGGAATTAGATTCAAACTATATACAGAATGACATGCTTGATCTTAAGATGGGTTGGAAGGAGCCAATTGCAGGTGTTCTCAATTTTGAACCAACCTTAGAAAATCATGAAGCTGGGCCATCAAGCCTAGATTTCCCTGACAGCTGTGATGATGAGATTGAGTCAGAACCTCTCGAGAATGTAAATTCAACTCCTTATTCTGATAAGGTGATTCTCAAGAATGATTCTGACATCCCAATAGAGCCCAACCTGGATTCTAGTGATCCAATCCTTACCCTTAACCTAGAATCTGGATTCGAGCTTATTTGGGATAATCATAAGGCCCAAGGTAATCAGAATCAGATTTTGAATCTAGACTACGATTTTGGGCCTATATTTAATGACTACACCTCTCCAAACTCCTTCGAGATACAAATTGATTTCTTGGAACTCATGCCAATCTACGACACAGAAATTGAGGAGTTGGATGAGTGGGGAATCGATTGGGTCTACCCTAGGAGCCAAGAGCCCGAGCTTGTACCAAATAAGGACACTTCTTTGACTTTGGAATATGAGATCAGGTTAGATCCAAGTTAGGTTGCTAATTCTACACATCTTGATTCATTCTATGGTGGAAATCCCGATCTGGAATGAGGTTTAGAACATGATCTTCACAAATTCTCCGACGATTTTGAATCTTACTCTGATCTCATAGAACCATTGTTTCCTGATGATTACAAACCAGTTTACGACCTCAGCATCCTTGATCCATTCTTTGATTCTGATGCTGAGGTTAATGATTTGGACCTTAAAGAAACCACACCTTCTAATCCACACACAGAGCCTTCCAAAACCTGTTCACAAACCCAACCCTCCACCAGAATCAACTTCTACTCTGATTCACCTCTCTCTAATCCGATTGCATATAATTCTCCTCCATCTGTTGATCAAGTTTCAAATATGAATCAGATCGATAATCGCTTCCCATCCTTTTCTGATCCTACCAGTAGGGTTCCCATATCCTTTTCATATTCATTTTCTTTTGAGGATCCCTACTCTGACCAGGCTGAATCGACTCAGCCAAACCCCAGATTCTCACTTCCATATCTGTTTGAGCTTCAAAGTATCAGGTGGGCTTCACATCTATTGATTCCCATCCATCAACCCACCAGACTGATTGGGTTTGGGCTGCATCATCAACCTGTTGATTTGAGCAAGCAACTGGTTGGACCAACCAGGCTATTGATCAAGGTGCTTGTTCTACAACACTCCTCTGATTTAACCACCCCTTCTCCTTGATCACCATCTGCTCGGCTGAAGGCATTAAATTTAGCTCTTAACGGGAGGCAACCCATCATTCCAAAATCCCAAGACCCTTTTGATCATCTTTTGAGCTACACTCCTATTGCACTTTTGAGTTCAGTTTTAGAACAGCCAACTCCACCTTTGGTACTTGTACCAAAGCTTGAAATAGTCCGCAATAGTCATCCCGACCCGTTCACCCACCCTTTGACCCTGTTCTAACCCATGAACTAAGCTAATTTCATACCCTCCGGTTTACATTGAGGATATTGCAAAACTTAGGCATGGGGGGATTTTAAAGTGAAAACACATGGAAATTAAAGTTTCTTAGGGGTTCTCACAAAAAAAATACATATTCATAAAAGCAAAAAAAATAAAAAAAATTTTGAAAAAGAATAAAAAATTGGAAAGGGGAGGAAAATTTTGAGAATTGATTGCATATCATTCATGAGGAGGAAGAAAGGAGAATTCAAATGTCAAAAAGGAGCAACATTAAAGAACAAAATTGATAGTCATTAGCACTTATGAAAATTACTTAAGTTCTAGACCTAATCAAAAGAAAAAATATTAAGTCCTGAAATAACAGAGAGATAAAGAGATTAGTATGAGTGCCGATCTTAGGCCTCTTGGCCTTGTTTTAGGGCTTAAACATTCACGTATCTGTTAAGATCTAGATTAATCCTCAAGAGGTTGAGAAAAGTGCGAAGCTGATGTATCAGGTCTAATGCTTAGGGATTATTCAGCCCCGTTGCCTGCTCTTTGGTCTGCGGGACTTGGTAACTAAGCCAAAATCACACACTTAGTCTGGTTCAGTGTGCTTAACAAAGAAACATCTGCCAAAAGTGTTCTATTATGAAAAGTCATCTCGAAGATCTAGCTTAGGAGCAGCTCGACAACACAAGTTGATTGGATGGGTTCCCGATGCGGAGAGGTGGGAAATCCCCCTCAAAGATGCATAATAGCATATCGTCTCCTCAGTGCTAGTCTCATAGGATATCTAAATATCCTACACGAGGCATGTAAGCACGTTGTGCTAATTCAGATGCCATGGGTGGGATTATCCCGAAATGTCGATTGTCAAGGCCTGAATTTAGCTATAGAATGCCATAGGCGGCACTATCCCGAAGTGTCGAATGCCAGGGTTCTGGGGTTGCCATGAGAGGTGCTATCCCAAAGTATCGAAAGCCAGGGACCCTTCGAGGATTAATGGTGGGGACAAAGAATCCGATATAGACTATGTTTAGGGCCAATTTGAGGCTGGATCTAGGGAAATCTAAAAAGAAAAGAGAGATAAAATTCTCCAAATGAAAAATCTCCTTCTATCTCTCTCTCTTACAAAAAATGCACTAGCAAACTGAACCTGGACATGTTATGTTTATGCACGGGTGCTTTAACTGCTAGGTTCAACGAACCTCTGGGTAGTTTTTGTGGGACTTAGAAACCTTCGTGGTGGACTGAGACTGAACTGGTCAAGTCTGGATCTTGATTGATACTTGAGTACCTCTAGGCCTACTATTAGCATTCTGACCTAATTTCTAAAAAATAATAAGAATCAGGCATCTGAACTTCAATGCATGGTCTAGAACCCTAGTTCATTTCATAAGATTTTGCTAAGGGACTAACAAAAGTTAGGCATGGGGGTATGATTATAACGTCATCATCAGCCATAACTAGTTTTAATTAGTCATAATCAGGAGACAACCGCCCCTACATAACGGCCAAAGAGTCATAATTCACTGAATATCCTTTCTAAGAAGAGTGCGTTAAACCATTGTTAAATATGCATTTTTTACAACATATCATAAATGCACAATGATCACATGGTTTCTCATGGGTTAACTAAGGTCCAATGTTCATTAATGACTAATAAGAGGGTCCGTACAGACAGAAACGAGTTTTGCACACTTTGAGAGTCAAAACAGCACCTAAAACCCAAATTTTAGACCCGCTTTATTAACAAAGGTTTTTGTCAGAATAAATTCCATCTAAACCTTCTAAAAATCATATAAAAATATTCCATAAGGTTTGGTATCCTTGATTTGACCATTGAAACCCATTTTGACATAAAACAAAGTCTCAGACAGGAAGTTGTCCTAATTTGGGTTTCTACGTAAATTGCCTAGTCAAACTTGATCAAAACCAAAATCCAACTTCACCACTAGATTCCTTGGGTTCAAATTAGATTTGTACCAAAATTTGGGCCTAATCAGAGATCATCTTTACCTAATTTGCATTTTAGTCCAGTGTGATTCTTTTTCTCTCACATAACCCCTCAACTTTCAAAATCTATTGCAAATACCCCCCTAACATTGTCATCACCTTCAAAAAGAAGCCACTGCCACCATTTCCATATGAACACACCTACAGCCAACCTTCAATCAGGAAGATCTCCTTGATTTCACGCCCAAACCATTCCAAAATTGGAAAGGGAACTCCTGAGATGATCCTCTTCCATCTGAACTGCATATTGGGCTCTAAGTCTTCTAAAACCTAATATGAACAATTTGAAAACGTGGGTTTCCTATTTTGTGAAATCTCTGAGCTTCCAAGCTTGGTTTCCAAGCTTAGAATGCCCCCTGAGGCCTATAAAAGATCACCTGATGCAAACCTCACCTCCTTAGCTTGCTTTGGACAGGAAATCTCACTACTTCCTCTCTCTCATGTCGAACTCTTTGCAAGCTCCAGAGAGCTTCTTCATTAGCCAGTTCTTCTTCCCAAGTTCTTTCGCACCTTGCAATACCAACAAGCATCAGTTTCCTCATCTTCCTTGCCGCTTCTCCCCCATCGGAGGCTTCGTCTTCTCCGAGTCTGGAGTACCCCCGCAAGGACATTTCCCCTCTTCATCCGATTAGACTAGGTTAGTTAGACTCCCCTACTCTTTTTCCCTCTCCTTTATCACTAAACTCGACCACTGATACGTCGTTCAACCGTTATCCTCCTCTCCGACCGCACCTCCAGCAAGTCCTCCACACCTCCACAATCAACCAAGCAACTCGCCATCAAGTCCATAACCTCCGCCGTGTCCATGCGAGCAAAACCCCTCAAGAAATTGAGGGGTTACTGCACCAACTACTCCACCAAACACCTCTTCCTTTGCTTCCATACTCCGCCTTCGCCAACCCTCTACGACCACCTTCACGACATGCCACCAACACCCTCACCGCATCCACGCGATCCTCTTGAGGTGATTTAATGTGGCCATGAGGTCATTCTTTTGCATTTTAAGTGTACGTCATCCTCCGCCACCGCTGCCATCAACTCCGCCTTGTTCTTCAAGCTCCGACCACGAGAGCTCCAGGCTCCACTTCCAGGCACTGCGGAATTTCTCCAGGCATCATCCTAAGGCTTCAATTGGATGCCTTACCCTCAGCAATGACCTCAATCAAAGAAGCCCCTACTACAGTTGTGCACAAAGTAAAGAGCGGGCACGTTAGTCGCACATCGTGGGATCTGAGACTCAACACAGCACATAAGTTGATTTTGTGCCCTGAGCCATTCACCCAAGACATTGAGGTGTCGGGTCCCTCCTCACATATGCCCGCACACCTCGGCAGCCCTAGTCCCTCTACTTGACCTGCTAACCCGATTGAGATTCGATTATACTTGGGGTTTGAGAGACGAAGAGGAGGAACAATTGTGAGAGAGCGGGGGAGGGTTTTATTCTCTTGGTCTTGTGTGTGCGGCCAACACTTAGTCACTGAGGGTGTCCCTTGTGTGCTATGAAGGGAAGCTGAAGAAAAGAAGAAAATGCTAAAAAGCCTTGTGCTTGTGCTTGTGCTTACTGATGAACACTTAAGCCATCTTATAGCTTATCTCTATCATCTAATCACTGTAGTATTGAGAGCACTATGCATTTATTTGAGTTAATTGATGATTGAGATGTATGCTTTCTAATCAAAATAATTGGTGATTTAAATCACCATTATTTTGCTTTCTTTTTGTCTCATGATCCTCTAAACTACAATTACTCCTCACTGAATATATTTATATAGGTTATTATTCATTGAATATCTATTTGAATGCTCAATTAATTGTGCTCATTTATTCTGAATGTAATTAATGTTGTGAATTCCACAATTGCTTCCTGTGTTCGACCTCAGACTCCATTGTAGATTTTGAGTTATAAATTTTATCTATTTAAGAGAGATTTTGACTTGCTATGATGATTACATCCTTTAAAAGATCAATCATGCCCGTAAACACCCTCTGATATCATGTGTTATTGGAGATACTACCTTTGATAGTGCTCTATTAGATTTAGGTGCCTCCATAAATTTGATCCCCACAATGTTATACAAAATATTTAACTTTGGAGAGCTAAAACCTACTAAGGTCACATTACAGCTGGCTGATCGATCTGTGACCACACCACGGGGGATTATTGAGGATATAATCGTCAAGGTTCATGATTTTTATTTTCCTGTGGATTTCTTGGTCCTTGACATGGAGGTACCAGAGAATTTGAAGAACACCCCATTAATTCTGGGAAGACCATTTTTAGCTACTGCCAATGCTAATATTGACTGTGAATCTGGCAATATGGAAATCAAATTCAGGGACAAGAAGATGAAGATTAACATCTTTAAGGCCATTGAACAATTTGAGGATTGTGGAATGATAGAAGATACTAAGGATCATACTATTGAATATTGTATGGAGTTAGGAGTATCCCACTCCGATCCTACAGGCCTTGACCCCCAAACCAATCAAGAGGTCAGTCACCTAATCACTGACTTGACTCCAAGATCTCTTGAGGTTAACAATGATCGACCTTTGGACCCTTCATCCCAAGGACCCAAACCTGAGCTAAAGCTTCTTCCTGATTATCTTAAATATGTTTTCTTGGGATCTGATCAGACTTACCCAGTGATCATTGATCGTGTGTTAAAACGGTGTTAAAAAAAAATGATCTAAGATTGCATTGTAGTATAGAAATCGAGTAGTAAAACGCACAATCAAAATAGACGAAAAATAAATAACCACTCACAAGGGAGTGGGTCGTGTCCACAGAGAGGCACTACCTTCATAAAAGTCGCAAGAATTTAAAATAAAATGTTTAGTAGCTAATCCCCAAGAAACAAAGAAAAAATCCTTTTTAGATTAGGTCTTCAATGTCTAAATATACTGAAATTGTATTTATGAAGAATAAGAGGGATTTGCTCATACCAAAAGAGGGAAATGAAATGTAATTACTAATACCAAAAGAAACATAGTATTTCCATTGTGGGTTCTCACACACGGTGGAGGAGATGACCGAAGGCATGGTCTTCATCGGAGGTGGGCGAGGCTGGTGCACACCCGACGGTGGTGGCGGTGAGGTGTGACATGGCCGGAGTCTATCAGACAATGCAGAGAGGGGTGGCGGCGGTAGAGCTCTTCCTACTAGCTGCAAGAGCGGTAAGGAGTGTGACTCCCTGATGGCGCGCGTGGACAGTGATGGCACAACAGAAGTTAGTAGCACGCGGAGTGAGGAGGAAGAGGAGACACGAGCGGCGTGAGGCAAGGCACTAAAGGTGGCTACTACTACTACTGCTGGGCATGCAGAGATGCATGCGTACGTGGGCAGAGGTGCGATGAGGCAAGGTCGCGTGGTTGGCCTGCTGGAGGTGCATGCAGGCACGCCGCTGACCCAGATCAAGCAGAGCCTCATCTATATGCAGGTCACCAATGGCCACCGAGATGTACAAGGCTCCTGGGTCATTAAGTTTCAGGGGTGTGCCATGTTGAACTATCGAGCTAACAGAATCAAGTAGGACAACTTTTGATTGGACCTATTTCCAAGATCACCGCTTTTTCATGCACAGGTCCTTTAGAAAGCAGGCATAAAACAGAATATGCCTGATATCCTCAAGCAAAGGTAGGTTAATCTGCACTTGCTTGAAAGTCTCCATGATTTCATCCGTCCTATCTTTGGCTCCAAATGAGCCAGCAGAAGTCTACCCAAAGGTGTATAAGCGCTCTGGAAAGGGCACTCTCAATCTCTGGGTGCAAGGGTTGTCATGTTGGGTAAGGGGTGGAGTTGGGACAAACTCTTTCGGTGAGGTGACTTCAAGCGAAGGATATTTGGGCAACTCTTCTCCAATGGGAGCGAATGTCGAGGTGGATGAGCTTTCAGAAGGTAAGACTATAGGAGCATCAAGTTTGGAAATTTCTTTCCCACTCCTCAGAATAGTCAACGCCTGGGCATGCTCCCTAAATACAATCCCTTTTCCTTTAGGATTCTTCTCAGCAGCGCTAGGAAGCTTCCCAGTCTTCCATTGTCTAACAGCCTCAACAAGGTGTCCTATCTATGATTTCATTTTGTGTATAGCCTTGTCATGAGATTGGATGATGGCACTTTGACTTTTCTACATAGTTCTCAACATCGCCTTCAATTCATCCATCTTAGAGGTCTTCGATTGGGCAAAGGTTTGAGGTTGGTTCATTTGTTGGTTTTGAAAGGGTTGTGGTTTATAATTCCCTGAATTTGAGACATTCGCTTGTCTCCATGAAATGTTTGGGTGGTTTCTCCATCCCTCATTATAAGTGTTGGAAAAAGGGTCATTACGAGGTCAGAACCCTTGGGTGGCATTCAGGTCTGCCTATACAAGCTCAAGGAATTGGAAGGCCAAGTGGCAATTCACAGTGGCATGCGTATTGTCTTGGCAAATGGAGCATTCTGAAGCTTGGGATGTGGAGGTACTAGGCGTGACTTGCCCAAGCCTGACATAAGCCTTTCCATATTTTGATTCAGCAATTAGATCTGGTAGTCTAAATTCTGGGTGTCCCCAGCTCATTTTCCTCCAACTTTCTTTGATGAGAGTGGGTTTTCTATCCAAGTAGGCAAAATTCAGGTGAATAGAATTCTCACACAAAGTATCATACAAATTCCAAGCTTCATCCTCAATCTTAGATAGAAAGGTTCCTGCATAAGCCCATCCACAGTCTGCCTATGCGAATCACTAAGTCTGATGTAGAACCTTTCAACCAATTGCCACTTGGGAACCTGGTGATGTGAGCAAAGTCAAAAGATCATTAAAGTGCTCCCACGCATCACGAAAAGCTTCCCCATCCTTTTGAGCAAAACTCATAATTTCCCTATGAAAGTGAATAATTTTGCTTATGGGGAAGTAGTTCTTTAGAAACTCCTTCTTCAAGGCATCCCAAGTGTTAATACCATCTAGGGTCTGATACCAATACTTGGCCTTACCCTTGAGGAAGAAAGGTAAGAGGGTCCACATTTAGGTGTCATCAGTAACTCCCTGCAACTTCACCGTGGAATAGACCTTGGTGAATTCCTTTATATGCTTGTAGGGGTCTTCTCTAGTAGTACCATAAAAGGAGGGAAGCAAGGATATGGTACTGCTTTTGATCTCATAGGGATTGTCCCCTCCAGGTCTACATAGTGCAGAGCCAGGGTGATTGGTCAAAAAGAAATATTCCTTGAGGCTCCTTTGACTAGCCATTTCTTCCCTTGGATGATTTCTTCTTAGGATTCTTTCAGGTTTTGGATCGAACACAAGTTGTCTCCTAAGAGATCGTCTACGAAGCATGCACTAAAAACACAATTCAAAAGGACTTGTTAGGTCTTTACAGATTTAGGTCAACTTTAGTTCAGATTGTAGGTGACAATACAAATTGCCCAATCAATTACGCAGCTATTGTCGACCTACGGAATGCCTTAAGAAAGACCTAACTAGGACTTTAGAGATCCTCCCTAAAGACCAAAAAGTTGTCACTTCCAAACATAGCAAAAAGGGATGCAAGTAGGGTCAAGCCCTTCCTTTGAAGCGTTGCTTTCGCGGTGATTCTTAACTACCCTCAATCCATAAGGTTCAGAGGAAACCTCACTTTTGGAATATAGTTTGGATCACCTCAGTGTCCAGCAATAGGAGGCTCTTTCCTAGAGGTTCAAACTTAGGAGTGTCTAGAGTGTGTGCTTCAGTGCAAAAAAAATGTCATACACATGTGCATTCACCGAAAAAGATTTTAACTTTGAATCGCAACACAATGTCTCAAATCAACTCCTTAGGTTTTAATGTATTCCTCCTTTAATTAGTCCTTTCCATAAATTTAATGTGACCACTTGTTAGATCTTTTCAAAACAAATTGTGTTCTAGGAATTAAGTCCAAATGCAAATGCATGATCAAGATATGGATGCAAAGAGGATGCATACCTTGCTTCCAGCAATCAACGATGCGAGAATGCACACAATGCAGAAAATAAAGTCTAGATGCTGCTCATACAATCCTAAATGGTCAACCTAGGCAACTTCTAGCAAGTAGCTTATGCTTCTTTTTTTTTTACTTATGCACAAACAAAGGAAAGGATAAACAACCACAAAATAAAATGAAAACCTAGGTCTAAAGAAAAGGGAACATGCTCTCGAAAAATTACCCAACACGGGCCTAAAAGAAGGTCGAGGAACAAACCCCTAAAATGTACCCCAGAACAAGGGTCTCAAACAAAATGAATGTGTAAGAAAATAAAGAAAAATACAGCTATAAAACCTAAATTCTATCTATTGAAAAAAAAAATTGATGGAGATGAAGATGATCACTCCAGATGTCCTACTTCGATGGTGGAGACAAGGTCCACCACAGTGCGTCGAACTCTTACCTTCAGAAATGGAGCTCCTCGTGTCCTCCGAATGGTGGAAATAAAATCCACCTTGTCGTCACTGAGGCTGGTGCAATAATTGTCTCGAGATACACGTACCTCGCACCAAATAGATAATCGAATTGAAATGTGCCTCAAATAAAATGTGAACAACTAAACAAATATGAGTTTAACAGGCTCGTTGCCTCCCTGGCAATAACACCATTTGATCGTGCATTAAACAGTGTTCGAAAAATATGAGCTAAGATTGCATTGTGATATAGAAATTGAGTAGTAAAACATGCAATCAAAATAGATGAAAAATAAATAACCACTCACAAGGGAGAAGGTCGTGTCCACAGGGAGGCGCTAGCTTGATAAAACTCGCAAGAATTTAAAATAAATGTTTAGTAGAGAATCCCCCTAGAAATAAAGACAAAATCCTTTTTAGATTAGGTCTTCAATGTCTAAATATGCTCAAATGGGATCTATTTTGATGAAAAGTGGGAGGATGGAAGGTGGTTCTAGGGCAACAGGAGGGAGAAGCCATGATGCTACAGGTTGGACAACGTGGAGATCCAGGGCTTGGAGAAGGAGAGAAAGAAGAGGATTCATGGAGGATGTCAGAAGAGAGGCTGGCATGGGAAGGGCAAACTTGGGTCGATCCTGGGGTGGTAGGGAGATTGTCTGTTTCAGATGCTGACGACAAGGACACATGGCAGCAGTGTGCCGCAATCCTCTGGTATGTCTCCTGTGGGGGGCATGGCCATAAGCGAGACTCCTGTGTGGTCTTTAGAGGGCAGAAGAAGGATGAGACCACTATGTGCCCTGGAGTATTGAACATGAAAGCACAGCTGTCGACACCACCGTCTCCTCCTACCTTTGGAGGACATACTGTTGATGTTGAAATCCCTATGACAGAGGATATCAAAATGGCTAAATTGGTGCTGAGAGGGGCGCTAATTGGAGAAGTGATGATCGGTAACCCCTCACTGGAAAAGCTCCAACAATTGGTAAGTACTCTATCCCTGTTGACTGATGGTTGGAAGATCGCGCTGCTCACCCCCATGCGATTTATGCTTTTTGGCTTGGGGATGATAGAAGTGGAACGTCTACACTTTCAATTGAGTGCTTTTGAGGGTTGTTGGTGATCTGGAGACTCGTTTCTCCTTTTGATGGGTCTCTACCTGAGAGACCACCCCAGAGGGCAGGCTCTAGATCGGGGAGGTTGGTGATTAGAGGTCTGCCGCTTCATCTAAGATCAAGAGAGGTGATGGCGGCCATGATATCAGGATTTGCTAGGTTGGCTAAGGATGCCGAGGTAGGTTTATTTGAGGGAGATGGATGGGTTCTAAATGTTCTGGTGGATGTATTCAAGGCAGGGTCTATTCCAGAGAAGCTAATTCTCCGGTGTGGGGGGAGCTCGTGGCTGCTGATCTTAAGCTTTACTGTGGATGTTACAGTTGATGAGAAGATTTAGGATAAGACATCCTATGTCCAGGCTACTAACGCGAAGAACGTTGTACATCTGACGGGCAGGGTGTCTCCTGAAGAGGTACCGGCGATCAAGAAACGTAAGCACCACCTTAGGGAGAAGGAGGAATCGGTGGTTTCGGCTGCAGTGGAGACAGACATGGTTGAGGAAGAAATAGCCATGGTTGAAATAGCGGATGCAGTTCAGCAGTCTAATGACATAATTGAAGAACGAGTCCTGAAAGAGATCTTGAATAATTCTTTGGGGGTGCATTCCAATTTACAGGTTTTGAAAGATCTAAAATTTGGAACTGGATCGACTGCCAAGGCTTGGTTGGGCAGATCGCCTTATAGGCTTAGACAGAGGCAGCAGACCACTAGTTTGAAACTTGATGAAAATGATGTGGCAGCTATTATGCAAGTTTGCAAGGTACAGAATTCAAAGAGGGGGGATACCCAGAGAGGACAATGAGAGTCCTTACATGGAATGTGTGTGGGTTACGCGACAAAAGCCAGAGGGCTTCTCTCTTGAGATACTTGAGAGAATGGGAGATTGATTATGCAATTATACAAGAAACACACATTGAAAAGGAGGATGATAGGGTCTGGAATGAAATGAAGATTGCAGGGGTGGCTGACTGTGTGATGCTCGACACACATGGCAGATCTAGGGGCATTGCTTTCTGGTGGAAAAAGGCTTGGTTACAGTTACTGGAGGTGCATAGAGCATGGCACCTAATGACCTGTAAATTTTAAAGAACTCAGGGGCAGGGAGTTGTTTATATTACTGGTGTTTATGGACCATGTATCGCTTCAGTGAGAAATGAGCTATGGGAAGATTGGACTTCAACTGCAGAGCTTATACAAGGGGATGCTTAGCTTGTGGGTGGGGATTTCAACTGCATACTGACAGGGAGTGATAGGCCAAATGGTGCAGTGGACAACGCTTCACTTGGTTTCTAGTTGGTGGTTCAAGCTCTTGGGTTAAATGAATTTCCATCCTCAGGAACTCAGTATACTTGGAGAAATGGCAGCGACCTTATGTCAAAGATTGATAGAATTTTTGGGAATGCCACCCTTCTTGACACTTTCCAGTTGTCTACTATCTCTAGGCTAGACTGACCCTTCTCAAACCACACCTTCTTGGTCTGGGACAGTGGTGAACAAATACACACAGGATCTTATTTCAAATTCAAATGTTCCTGGCTGAGAGAACCTGGGTTTTGTGAGATGATTGAGATGTGGTGAAGGGCTAAACAGGTGGAGGGTTCAGCCACTATCAGGCTTGCTTCTAAGCTGACTGCTCTACACACAATGTTGAAGGAATATGGGGCTGTGGTATCTTCTTTAAGGTAGCAAAGACGTCTTGAAGCTCTGAATGAAATCCAAGCATTAGATGCTAAGGAGGCAGCAGGTCCCTTGTCTGATGCTGAGAGTAATGATAGAAAAATGTGGCAAGATGTGGTGGTGGAGGAGGATATAAAACAAGAGATGGATTGGAGGGAACAATCAAGACAACTTTGGCTAAAGGAGGGGGACTCCAACACAAAATTTTTCCATCTCATAGCTTGCTCTCGCAGAGGGGAAAACAAAAATTCTTCCATACTTAAGGATGGTCAAAGATTATCTTCTATGCAAGAAATTAGAGTGGAGGTTATCAAATATTATAGGGACTCTTCAAGGGCAGCTGAGAGAGGCATATGGAGGATAGCAGCGTGTGATGCTTCTAAGGTCTCTGCTGAGCAGGCCTCTAGTCTGATGGCCCCCATCTCTGAGAAAGAAACTATAGATTCCATAAAAGACTTAAACAATGAAGGCTCTCCTGGGCCTGATGGCTTTCAAGTCTTCTTTTATAAGGAAATGTGGAGTGTGCTTGGCAATGAGGTGATGGAGGTGATCAAAGAATTTGAGAAGGGCAATTCTGGCTTTGATAAGATCAACGGATCTTTTCTCTTCCTGCTGCCAAAGATACAAGGTCCAGAAAATTTCATTGATTTCAGACCATTCGCTCTTTCGAACTCCATCTACTTGGTGGTGAGCAAGATTTTGGCAAAGAGATTGAGGCTTGTATTGCAGAATCTGATCCATCCTGTTCAATTAGCTTTTTTACCCAATAGATCTCTTCAGGAATCATTTATTATGGCCTAAGAGATGGCGTGTGGGTGGCATAGAAGGAAATGTAAAGCCTTTATGTGGAAAGTTGACTTCCGAAAGGCTTATGACTCTGTCTCTTGGCACTATCTCTGGGAGGTGTTCAAAAGAAGAGGTTTCCCTCCTCTCTGGGTTCATTGGATGAAGCGATGCATTACAACTACCTTTTTTTCTCCATTGATCAATGGGAAGCCACGTGGGGCTTGGATTCAGCCACAATGCGGTGTTAGGCAAGGCTACCCGTTAGCCCCTTTAGTTTTTAATCTTGTAGTGGATGGTCTTGCAAGATATGCCTACAAACTTTCTGAGGCTGGTGTTTTACGAGGATATTCTTTATCCAACAAGAGAGCTATGTCACCTTTATTACAATATCCAGATGATACAGTTTTTTTTGTTGAGGGGACAACCACTGAAGCTCGAGCATTGGGACACATGGTCAAGATATTTGGAGATATGTCTGGTCTAAAATTAAACAGGGAGAAATCCACCTTGATATGCTTTGGCCTTAATGAGCAGGAGCAAGAAGTACTCTCTACGACATTGGGAACCCCCCCAATCCAACCTACCAATTAGGTATCTGGGACTGCCATTGAGGAGCTCGAAACTGAGGAAGAGTGATTGGAATATACTATTTGACAAGCTGTCCATTAAACTGGAGGGATGGAGTAGTAAATTCTTATCAAAGGGAGGAAGACTGATCTTGTTAAACCCGGTAATTACCTCTATTCCGGTCTTCTTTTTTTCTCTTTTCAAAGCTCCGAAGTCCATTTGGAAGCGTATGGATCTATTGCGAAAGAAATTCTTTTGGAAAAGGGCTCGACATGAGGGGAGATTCATGCATCTATTAAAATGGGAGTAATTTTGTCTACCCAAGGAAGAAGGTGGTTTGGGGATTAAAGCATTTAAAGAATTTAATGAAGCCCTTTTGATTAAATGGGCGATTAAAATTCTTAGTGGTGAGGATAAGCTATGGGCTGATCTTGTTAAGGACAACTATGGAGATTCTAACAATGCACTAAAGAGACTATCCCCTGTTAGACCCTCTCCATTCTGGAAATCAGTTATTCAGGTAGTCAAGAATAACTGGCACTTGATGCAACCGGTACTTGGAGATGGCAGGAACTTTAACTTCTGGAGGGAATAGTGGTCACCGCTGGACATCCTGAAAGAGACATATCCAAGGGCATATGCAGCTGCAGTTGACAAAGATAGTTCAGTTAGTAGATTCTGGGCTGAGAGGTGCAGCAGCTGGAATCTGAAACTAGCAGGGAGGGCACTAAACTGTGGGAGGAAAGACAATGCCTGTTTTAAGACCTACAGAATTTCAGTCCTAGGCCTGGCGTGGAAGACATTTATGCTTGGGATGGCATATACACAGCCCAACGTGCATACAATAAAATCCTAACTTCTGGCAGGGATTTAGGGAGAGCTCATATCAAATAGAAGCTTTGGCTATTGAAGATCCCTCTTAAGGTGCAAATCTTTTTATGGATGTGTAGAAAAGGTTTAATTACGGGGGATCTCAAACACAAGCCGATGGGGATAGCTCTGCACGAATGCCACCTTTGCAGACTGCATTCTGATAGTCCAGCTCACATTTTCTCTTCATGCTTGGTCACGGATACAATTTGGAGAAAAATTTGCCAGGAGCCGCTCCCATCATGGGAAGCATTATGGAAGAATTTTGCTATGCCTGGGAAACCACACTTGCGAATGGCTGTGTCCCTTTGGTGTGTATGGAGGGTGAGAAATGAGAGATTATTTCAGGAGAGACTAGTTTGCTATGTGCAAATTATAAATGAGTGTTGGTCCCTCATACATAGATGGGGATCTAATTTGTAATTATCCTTGTCCCATTTTTCATATTTATGAATAAAAAGCCCTCCGGATCACTATCGTAATACGATAGCTTTCCTTTCAGTTTCAAAAAAAAAATGCTCGAATGGTATTTATGAAGAATAAGAGGGATGTGCTAATAAATGTGCCACAATAATTAATTAATAAAATCAAAAAATCTCACTCTTGCAATGGCAATGAAATGTAATTACTAATGCCACAAGAAACAAAGAATTTCCTTTCTGTGTTCTCACGCACAGTGGAGGAGATGACCGGCGGCATGGTCTTCACCGAAGGTGGGCGAGGCTGGCGGTGGTGGAGTGGAGGAGAGCTTGAACTCTCTACACAATAGTGGAGTGGGGTGGAGAACTCCTCCGCATGGCAGGCCCTCCCCCTCCTTTGTAGCTGCAGCTGCATGGATTTGAAATGGGGAAGGCGGGAGCAGATCCGCTTCTCACAACCATTAAGGATTTCATGGCTAGAGGAGGAGGAAGCGGGGTCGTTTCCTGTGAAGAAGGGGGAATAAAATAAAATAAAATATTAGGGTTATTTATATACAAACCCTTAACTTCTATGTTAAATCCAAAATAATGCATATAATACACCTAATTATTAACTAAGTTAATTCTAAATGCATATGAATGCAATGCATGAATTATGCAATCAAGCTAAAAACATAAATTAATTTATTTACTTCCTAATGCATGTTAACTAAATCTTAAAGATATCTTAATGTCTAGGCATTCACATACTTAAATAGCCCACAAATATAGGCTAATCCAATGCCCCCATGCCTAGTTTTTGCTAGTCCCTAGCAAATTTAAGCATAACTTAATACTCCAAGTTATCCAGGCTAACTCAATTGACCTTTTCATAGAAATTAGGTTGAACTATCTAACTCTAGATCATAAGGTACCCAAGTAGTTGCTAAGTTACAAACTAGGTCAGCTAAGGACAAGTTACAGGCACAGGTTTCTTTGATTTCTAACTCTACCCTAGGGTTTATTGGTCCCAGAGATTAAAGCATCCGTGCATGTTCATTGGTCTAATTTATTTGAGGTTGGTATGTTTACCAACCTAGAAAGAGAGTAAAAGGGATTTTTTTTTTAATATATATATATTTTTTGTATGATTCCTCTAAGTCTAACCTTGGATCAGCTATCAACATGGTCTGTGTCGGATTCATTGCCCCCATCACCGAACCTCGAAGGGTGCCTAGCTTTCGATGCTTCGAGATAGCTCCATCCATAGCAACCCCAAGAACTCCTGGCAATCGACACTTCGAGATAGTATCGCCCATGGATTTCTTAAGCAAATCCTAGCCTGTGGCAATCGACACTTCGAGATATGGCCGCCCATGGTACCTGAATCGCACAATGCGCTTACATGCCCCCAATAGGATGGATATCCTAAGAGACAAGCATCGAGGAGGTGACATGTTATTATCGCGTCATCAAGGTGAGTATATACTCCACCTCTCGTGTGGCAGGAACTCATCCAATCAAGTTGTGTTTTCAAGCTTCTCCTAAGTTAGAACTAAGAGAACCAAATTTTCTTCAAGAAAGGAATTAAGGTGATCACTATTTACACAAGACAAGTGTGTGTGATGTGGATGCTTAGGTTACGAGGACCCGTAAACAAAAGATAGAAAAAGATACCAGGTACTGGCCAGACTTTAATTCAATCCCTAGCTTTCCTTCCTCAACCTCTTGAGGAATGGTCCGCAACTTAACTTCTACTTGAGTTTTTAAGTCCAAACGGACCCTAGAGTTCTAAAGTCAGTAGTTGAACCCTAGCTCCTATAATTAGGCACCCAGAGTCAACTAAGCAAACCTAAAGTCTTGGTCTCATGCCTAAAGATGCAAAGCCCAGCCGGTTAAGCATAACAACATGGTCTAAATTTTATTTTTATTATTATTATTATTATTATATTTGAATGCAATATGCATGCATAAATGCAAAATGTAGACATGCTATAAACAAATACCTCAGGTCCTATCCCCCCATGCCTGGTTCAAACAATGTCCTCATTGGAAGTAAAATAGCTAAGGGAAGATGTTGCCTGAGGCGGAGAATGACAGGAGCTAAAGCTCCTCCAGAGTGACCTCGTCAACAGATAGCCATCCAAAGTAATATACAGTTTCAATCGTTGGCCATTGATGGTAAAGGGCATTGCTGAAGTGGAGGGACTCTTGATCTCCATAGCCCCATGTGGAAACACTTCAGTGATTATGTATGGCCCATCCCAACAAGATTTTAATTTCACTGGAAAATGGTTTAGTCTGGAATTGAAAAGTCAGACTTGTTGGTTGGGCTCAAAGGTCTTTCTAAGAATATACTTATCATGTAAGACCTTCGTTCTCTCTTTAGAGGCTTGAGAGGTGTCATAAGCATCATTCCTCAACTCCTCAAGCTTACTTAATTCCAGAAGTCGTACCTTACCCGCCTTTTCTAAATCCATGTTGACACTTCGGATAGCCCAAAGTGCTCTATGTTCTAGCTCAATGAGTAAATGGCATGCTTTCCCATACACTATTCGGAAGGGAGATGTACTCAAAGGGGTTTTGTAAGCCGTTCGATAAGCCCATAAAGCATCAACCAGCTTTTGGGACCAATCCTTCCTATTAGGCCTAACAGTCTTTTCCAAAATGCTCTTTATCTCCCTATTCGACACTTCAACTTGGCCACTCGTCTGGGGGTGGTATGGGGTAGCAATCTTGTGAGTGACCCCTAGACTCTGGAGTAACTGATTGAAGTGATGATTCCGGAAATGAGGTCGCCCATCACTAATAATAGTCTTAGGGCAGCTGAATCGGGATATGATATTGGCCTTCACAAATTTCAATACCCCCGAGTGGTTATTTATGCACATAGGAATGGCCTCTATCCATTTAGAGACATAGTCAACTGCCACTAAGATATACTCATAACCTTGGGATGAAGGGAAGGGACCCATAAAGTCTATTCCCCAAACATCAAAAATTTCAACAGGTTGGATCGGGTGTTGAGGCATCTCATTCCTCTTCCCAATCGTTCTAGTCCATTGACATCTAATACAGGCCTTCACAAAGTTATGAGAATCCTTAAATAAAATAGGCCACCAAAATCCAAACTGAAGAACCTTAAAAGCTATTTTCTTAGCACCAAAGTGTTCTCCAAAATGAAGTTCATGGTAAAAACTCAACACACTTAGTTGGTCCTCTCACTACTAGAAAAATGGCCTTTCGCGGTGCTTTTGTAGTGACGATTTTTATTATAACCATCGTATATATTAGATCTAGCAAGGACGATTTTAAAATCGTCGTATTTTTATAAAAACGATAATTAACATTAAAATCGTCGTATATATTCATCGTGAATCCCGTGCAATAAGAGCGGTGGACCCACATATATTTACACGAGTGTATTAATAATAATTGTCGTAAAATTGACTACGGTTCGATCTTGTAACCGTCATCTATATTGATTGAGAATTTTGGTCAGGCGGCATTTTTTGCACCCTACCCAACTTTACACGATGGTTTTGACAAGAACCATCGTGTAAAGTTCCTATGCCCTTTAACAGACGCCCGACCCCCCGTGCACTGTAGGTCTTCTTCAACCTCTTGCACAGTCATCCTCCTCCTCAAAGATCTCCTCCTCCATCTACCTCTCGTCCTCCTCGTAAGGCTCTCCTCCTCAAAGATCTCGTCGCCCCATGCTCCTCCTCCTGATCATCCTCCTTCGCGTGCGCTTCTCCTCCTGCTCATCCCTAAGAGCTGCCCATGCTCCTCCTTCTGCTCATCACCGCTGTTCCTTCTCCCAAGCACCGTCAATCTCCTGCGTGCAACACCAACCCCCCCTCCTCCTCATGCTACGTCGCTCCTCCTTCTCCTTCTCCTTCCAGTAGCCACCACCTCCTCCTCCTTCCAGCAGCGCCATCACCGCCGCCTCCACCTCCTTCCAGCAGCACCGTCGCTGCCTTCACCTCCTTCCAGCAGCCGCAGCTCGTTCTCCTCCTCCATGCCGACGCCGCACCTCCTCCTCCTTGTCCCCAAACCCTGCAACCCTTCCTCCTCATCCCCATCCACAAGCAGCAACCCGCCCTCCTCATCCCCATTGGCAGGCATCCCACCCTCTAACCCTTCTTCCTCCCATGCATCCGTAGGCCACCCTCCTCCTCCTCCTCCTCATTCCCATCTGTAGCCCACCCTTCTCCTCATTCCCATCCTCAATCAGCCCCTCGTCCTCCTCATCCCATCCGTAGCACCCCATGGTCCTCCTCCCATTGCTCCCCCTAATTGCGAAGTAATTTGTATTAAGCAAATGTTAATTTTGACTAAATTTTTAAATTTATTTTAGTTATTTACTTATAAATATTTGTAATTTGATTTAGGTATCTCGCGTCATCGGACATCTTCTCTATGATTCACGTGCTTTATTGAGGTATGAAATTAAGTTGTCATAATTCATTTGTGAATGAATGTGGGGTGTGCCCACTTAGGTTAAGAATGTTCATTTTTAATTATGTTTAGAATGTGAGGTGTGCCCACTTAGGTTTAGAATGTTGATGAATTTAAGATTTGTGAATGAATTATTTTTATTCTGAATGCTTATTTGATTGTATTTCTGTGTTAATTTATTATTCTAAAGGTGAAATGAGATGGAGTAGGAGAGGAAAAGGAGGGAAAGAGATGAATAAAGAAGAATATGAATTAATAAAGGGAAGGAGGAGAGGAAGGATAGGGAGAAGAGAGGAAAGAGAGGATAAATAAATAGATAGTAGATGAAGAGGGAGAGAGATGCATAAAGAAGAATATAAAGGAAGGGAAGGATGAGAGAAAGGGTAGGAAGAATAGAGAAAGAGAGTAGAGAGAAAGTGGTAAGACAGGGAGATAGAAGTGAAGGGAGATGAGGGAAAGAGAGGAAGAATCTATTTTTTATTTGTATATAATTATTTATTTTTATTGCAATTTTATTATTTTAATGAATTCATAGATACACACACTTGCACAAATCTAGATGTATTTGAGGCCAAACAATAGGTATTCTAACCCCTAGGTTACAGGTTTTGGGAGGGGATAATCGTGTCAAAATATTTGCCCGTCGACACTTATGATCATGTTATACGGATAATGCAAAGTATCTACATACCTCACTTACATTTACGAAGCTTTGTCTTTATAGCATGCCATAAGAGTTGTCGTCTTTTGTTCAGAGAAGTTCTGAACAAAGGGGGGTCCTTGAAGATTTGATCACAACCTAGGGTTACTTGTTACATGGAACCATTGTCTGGAGGAATTTCGGTAATATGTTTTCGCTCTTCTCCAGTATACCAACTAATCTTATCTACATTCCTAATGCACCCTTAAATGGGAGTTATTGGGAATGTAGTTAAGGTTAGTCTTGGGGGTATACTGAGGAAGTGTAAAGAGATGCTGCTAAAATTTCCCCAGACACCGGTTACATGTAATAAGTAACGCTGTGATCAAATCTTCAAGGATGAGCTATTAAGTGAAAATTTTAATCAAAATACAAACACTGTTATGAAATCAGATTATAATTATTGGGTGGGTGGTTTTATTTCATTTTTGTAGACCATGGATAAGTCTTGGATTACTTTGAGGAACTTGGATTACTCTCGATACAAGCATGGAGTGAGAAAGTTCCTTGACTAGGCATTTCATGAAGATAAGAAGTCATTCAGATGAGGAGACAAGTTCGACAGGATATTTTACCCATGTAGGAGGTGCTTGAATGGATATTCACATGATAAGAACACTGTATACAAGAACACGATTTGCAACGGTTGGTGGCAGCATTATACTAATTGGATTGCTCATGGAGAGGATCAACCAAAGGAAGTTAGATGATCTCCGATAGATTTCGAAAAGACAGCTGTTGACATTGAAGCCCATGACATCAATGAAATACTTGATGAGATGAGAACAGGAGTTGAAGATCCAGCTAGTGGGGAAACTTGTAATCAGTTGGTGCAGGTGCAATGGATATTGATATGTAAGGTATAATTATCTTTTATATCATTTTTCTTCAGTCATTTCTCAATTCGTAGTGAAAGCTTCATGTATAATTATCTTAGTACAAAAGGAAATCAAGAAAAATTTGGTTCAATAAAACAAAATTGGTTCAATTGATCTAACCACCGATCTAACCAGTCCATGCTAGCATTCCTTCTAAACTGGTGAACCATTTGAACCGACCACTGTAGGATTAGTTCTTGCTTCAACAGGCTGGACCAATTGGTCCAATCTGATTTTTTAAACATTGATTGAGACCAAGTTATCGCTTTTAATAAAAATATATACAAAATATTCGAGCAGCCACGCTACTCAATGATAATGAATGTAACGATCCCAACAAAAATCAACACCTTGAAGTTTGAAAATCTATGCAGTTACTAGATAACTCTTCTCAGTGAAAAGTAATTCATGAAATTATACCATAGATTATGGTGAATAAATGATCATCTATCACTCAGATTATGGTGATATGGCCTCTCCCCCTAAATGAAGTAGAGTTCTGGTGAAACCAAATTGACCTTATGAAAATCATCAGGGATGCTCTCCCCAGCTTTGATCTTAACACCTGCAGAAGCAATTTCTAAAGGTGAAGGTGAAGGGAGAAAAAGTAACATCCTAAGCATCAATTATGCTGATAGAAAGCCAGAAGTCATTGATCTGGCGGTGGAAAGTCAAGTGTTTCTTATAGAGTTGGACGGCTAGTTAAACTCATAAGTTTCCGCCTGTGACTCACTTAGTTTGCTTTGGTAGCAATAACCATACCAACAACCTATCTTTCATGAACCAACACTTGCATTATAGTGTGAGATTTGCCAAGCTAAGCTCAGTCACAACCCATCAGCTCGAACAAAAAGCAGGTTTAAAAAAGGATCCCTTGCTCAGAATAATATTGATATCAAGCCCCTTTCTGCCTGAATGAACAACTAGCTCCCTAATCAAATCACCAACCAGGATCCCCTGCTGTACTCAACCCTTGGATTAAGATCTAAGGGCCAAAACCCCCTCCCACATTTAAAAGAGGGAAAAAATTCCAGGAGTTGTTTATGGTGGCCAGCTTTGACTTGCAGTCTTGTTTATGTTTACATTTTACTATAAAATGTGTGATTTTAATTATATCATGTAAAATGTGTCATTTCCTTTTTACAAGATTTTGGAAAATATCCGTAATATAGGGGAAACTCTACCAAATTTTCTTTAGATTATTTTATTTTTATTTATTTATTTCATAATATTTATACAAAAAGTAATTTTTTTAATGTATATGCAAATGAAATTCAAGAAATTTGCTAATAAGGGTAAGGATGTCCAGAGCACCTCAGCGAGTAGGGATGAGACACAGCCACCCAACACCCAGCCACCCAGCACCCATCCACCCCGCACACAGCCCACCCAGCCCCCACGCACCCATCCACCCCGCACACAGCCCACCCAGCCCCCCCACACCTAGCCATCCTGTGCACAACCCACCAAGCCCCCCTGCACCCAGCCACCCCGCACCCGGCCACTTTGCACCCAGACTCCCCCATCCGTTCCTAAGTACATCCCTTTACCTACTCCTAACCAACACCCAGCTGTCATGATACCTAATCCCGCATATATCCGGCAACAGCGTGAATATGTTCGACCTGGTGTTCTTGCCCGACAGTACCGAAAAAACAGCAAGAAGGTGGTTACCAATGTGGTGCATGAGCCAGAGCCAGGGCCAGAGGTTGCCACCCACTATCCTGACAACGATGAGAATAAGGACGAGGGTGACAGCGGTGGCGAGGATGAGGATGAGGAGGGTGAGGATGATGCTGAGGTACAGAGGCCACCTCAGCAGCACCCTCAGGCTAAGGCAGAAAGCAGTTCTGCTGGTAAGAATTGTTGTTAAAATCTTAATAAAATTTATTGATAATGTTTCCATTGTTAATATTTATATTTTTCTTATCAGGTAATAAAAAAAAAGGAAGGGGTCTAATAAGAAATGTACATCTAGATGCACTTCCAAAGGGGACGATAATCAAAGTGCATATCAATGAAGTTGGAGAAGATCCAGATTATCCTCTTGTCATAAGCAAACTATCTAGGATGGTAAAGGAGCTTGTCCCCCTTTATTCTTTTAACTGGAGGTCGGTCTCCAGGCAGACCAAGAGACAACTTATTCGTAATATGGAGGAAAATAATTAATTATTTATGTATATATATAAGTTTACTTTAGTAATATTTAATTCATTTATACGATTTGTAATATTATAGGCAATCTTTGATTGGGGTGACGATGTAAATGTCACCAAGTATATCCTCCATCATGCCATGAGATGACATCGTGATTGGAGGATGACAACGAAGAGAAAGGTGAAATCTGTAAGATTTCTCATTTTTTATTATTTACTTAATTAAATCATTTGATAATTTATTTCTATAATTTAGTATTACAATTCAATGTCATCTAATGAGGAGGCATTAAGAAACGTGCCTCCTCCAATAGCAGCAGATGTGTGGAGAGAATGCTGTGAGCATCGGAATAAGCCTCAGATAGAGGTAATTATAATTACTTTTAATAGCATTTGAAAATAAATTATTCAATTCTTTCCCATTATAATATAAGTTATATGTACAGGATCAGGCGAAGAGGAACAAGACCAATAGGGCCAATACTCCACCACAGACCCACTATTTGGGTCGAACTAGCATAGATAGAGTTCAGGCTAAATATGTAAGTAATTCCTTATAATTATGTTACTTTTATGTTTTCAATTATAGTTTTAATTACAACTATTACATGCAAATCCCTGAAATATATTTACAGGCATGTTCACATGATGGTACCACGCTTGATCGCATTGGTGTATATGAGTTTACTCATAGTAAGGCCACCAACGATGAAGGGCGAGAATGGATACATGAGACATACTAGCAAAAACATGTAAGTAACATTTATTTATCAACTACTTAATTTTTTATACTTACTTTAATATGACATTAAATTATTGTAATTTGTAGGGAGAAATGATGAACTTAATCGACCCCCATACAGATGTCGCTTCCGGCACTCCACAGTACCATCCTATGACACCTGAGGAGGCTTTTAGGAGTAGCATGCCTCCAGAACACAGAGGTTTCATTCGTAGTGGGGGGAGAAGTCAGACGATGTCCAGCTGGTATGAGTGGACGAGGTCAGCGACAGTAGCCGTCGTCCATCAAATGCAGACACAGCTCCGTAATGTGACATCACAGCTTCATGATGTCACCTCACAGTTTGAGCAGCAAACTCAAGCTTGGCAAGGTGCCAAGAAATTCATGGAGTAGCAGAGGAAGGAAATGGAGAAGCAGAAAGCCGATATGAGAGAGATGATGGCATTATTACGAGGTCGCAGTGGAGATCACACTTCCTTTCACTATCCGCCTCGCAGAGACAACAACAACCTCAGAGGTGGTGGAGCTGGACAGGGGGTAGGAGATGAGGCATAGCTTATTATTTATCTCTTTTTTAGTTGGTTTTGTATTTTAGCAGTATGACATACTTTTATTATTAGGTTTATATATATATTTGTTGAATGCTTTATGTGTGTTTTGTATGTTAAAATTTTATATTGTGTGTTTTGTATGTTATATATGTTTTAAGGTGTTATAAGATTCTAAGATTATAGAATCTTATAACCCTAAATGTTATATTTAAAAAAAAAACATAAATATTAACACGATGGTTCTACAAATAACCGTTGTGTTAATATACACGATGGTTATTCAAATAACTGTCGTGTATACAAATATAAGACATTTCAAGAACCATTGTGTATGGTTTACACAATAATTTATAAATAACCATCACGTTAATATAAAGAACAGTTCTATAAATAACTGTCGTATATACAAGTATACGACGGGTGAAGAACCGTCGTGTATGGTTTTCATATACCATAGACAAAAGTGAGCAAAACCATCTCTAAATATTATTTACGACAGTTGTAGAATAACTGTCGTAAATACTATAGACAACGGTTTCTAAAACCGTCGTCTAGAAATACGATGGTTTTAAGTCAAAACTATCGTACGCGACACACACTTTCGCGACAACATAATACAATGGTTTTCATGACATATGTGACAGTTTTCAACCGTCGCGAAAACCCTTCTTCCCTGTACTGTCTTCAAGCACATATCGTCTCATTACTTGGTCTTGTCAAGTTCTAAATAATTCAGGCTCTTCCCAATGAAAGTATCTAGCTTGGGCAATAAATCTCTTCCTTTTCTGCTCATCCCAAGAGCCAGGAGTCTCTCTAGTGACCAAGTAATTGACTGTATTAGCATACCAAGGTGAAGTTAGTGTTACTGCCAAAAGGGTTTCATCGAGACATGTCTCGCGGATGTCTCTAGATGGAGAGTCATCAAGTAGGAGGTGAGATAGGTGATCAGCCACTACATTTTCCACTCCTTTCTTTTCACAAATCTCCAAGTCAAACTCTTAAAGGAGTAGAATCCACCTAACAAGATGTGGCTTAGAATCTTTCTTGGTAATGAGGTGCTTCACTGCCGCATGATCGATAAAAATGACCACCTTAGACCCAAGAAGATAAGACCTAAACTTCTCCAAAGCAAATACTATGGCAAGTAATTCCTTTTCTATCACAGTGTAGTTTTGTTGTGGGTCAGTTAAGGTTTTTCTAGCGTAATGTAGCACATGAGGTCTTCCCTCAACCCTTTGTCCAAGGATAGCTCCCACGGCATAATCTGAAGCATCACACATTAGCTCGAATGGGAGTGTCCAATCTAGAGCTCGAAGAATAGGCACAGAGATCAAGGCCTCCTTCAGAGTGTAAAAGGCCTTAGCACACTTTGAATCAAAATCGAAGGAAGATTCCTTTGACAATAGGTCACAAAGTGGCCTAGAAAGTTTACTGAAATTTTTAATAAAGAGCCTATAAATGCCACATGGCCCAAAAAGGATCTAATCTATTTGACATTCGTGGGCACTGGGAGTTTGGAAATAGAATTAACTTTATCCTTATCTACTTCCAAGCCCTTTCAGACACAACATGCCCAAGTATAATGCCTTTCTGTACCATGAAGTGGCTTTTCTCCCAGTTGAGGACTAAACCAGTCTCCTTACATCTCTTCAGCACATTCTCAAGATGCAGGAGACATTGGTCGAAAGATGAGCCATAGATAGAGAAGTCATCTATAAACACTTCAACACACTCATCAATCATGTCCGAGAAAATGGACATCATACACCGTTGGAAGGTTGCCGATGCATTACATAGTTCAAACGGCATACGCCTAAATGCAAAGGTACCGTAAGGACTTGTGAAAGTCATCTTCTCCTGGTCATCAGGGAAGACTACAACCTGGTTGTACCCAGAATATCCATCGAGAAAGCAATAGTACTTATTCCCTGTCAATTTTTTGAGAATTTGGTCAATAAAAAGCAAAGGAAAGTGATCTTTCTGGGTGGCGATGTTCAGCTTGTAGTAATCAACGTACACCCTCCATCCAGTTGAGGATCTAGTCACCACTTGTTCTCCTTAGTCATTAATATCCACAATAAAGACTGCCTTCTTTAGCACCACATGGATAGGACTAACCCATTTACTATCTACAATGGGATCTATAATCCCAGTGTCCAACCACTTCAGAATTTCCTTTTTAACCACCTCCCTCATATTGGGGTTAGGACATCTCTGCATGTCCCTAAATGGCTTGATAGAATCATCAATATAAATGTGGTGCATGCAGAGGGCAGAGTCTATACCCTTAATATCAGCGATGCTACAAGCAATAGCTTCCTTGTGCTTAGACAAACATTCAATTAGGGCTCCCTCCTGTGCCTCAGATAGCACAGCCAAAATGATAACGAGAAGCATATCATTATCATCTAGGAAGATGTACTTGAGAGTGTGCGGGAAGGGTTTCAGCTCAAGGTTGGGGACTTGTATAGTTGACAGTTTCATAATAGATGTCCCCATCTCAGGTAGCAGATCTACCTTAGGTAGAGATGATGGGGAAGGAGACTCAGCAGAAACACCAAGCAACTCCTCAAGTTCTAGTATATCCCCTTCACATTCCTCCAAGAGATGAGAATGTTCATTAAGCGTAGCCTGATGAAGGGGGCCATCACATAAAATTGCAGGGGTTGTCTCGTCAATCAGGTCATCTACCATCTCAACTTGGGAACAATCCTTAAGCTTGGCTTGTTTATAAGGATCAAACACATTAAGTCAAACTTTCCAATTCCCAAAGCCCATTTTCAATGCCCTAGTATTGCAATTTATCGAAGCATGTGACGTTGCAAGGAAGGGGTGGCCCAAAATGATGGAGGGCTTGGTTGGCTTGTTGGTAGGGTGATGTAAACATGTTTATATCACATAGACTATCTATTTACGTGTGTTCTTAGGCATAGAATTGCATTACATACTATAAATATTGCATAACATACATCATCTTGCATTTAGGTTAATCTGTATAAAATGTAGGTTAATTGTCTCCTTTTATGGCTAGGGACAGAGCAACTTGTTAATCAGGGCCTCGAATTGAAGATCCAACCATACGGATCTAATCAGGGTGACAATTGGAGTTCAACGACTCCAAGATAACCCTGATCGGACATCCATAGCACCAGATAAAGATCGAGGAACCCTAAAGATCAAGGGCCAAGATGGTGTTAATCTACACCTTAGACGACAAATCCGATCGCACGGATGGGTTCGGATCAACGATCACAACCTAACGGCATGAAAATCGGTCCAATCTGACACCTATCGCACCATCTACAACGGTCAAAAGATGGACGGCCAAGATGGCACCACATGGCGCCATCTTAGTCACCCAACCGACCCCAAGGACCTGCCTCTGCTATTCTTCTTCACCCGCTCGATGAATCTCCACCGTTGGATGTCCATCCAACAGCCGCAGATCGCGCACGCCTAATTCCTAAGCGAGACAAAGAAATCCCCTTAGCGCCTTGGTCCAGCACTCTACAAGCTCTAAAAGGCACCGGTTCGAATCGCGCCCGACCTCCAAATCAAGAGAGAGAGGCGGCACCGCCTAATTCAGCCACACGATCTTCATTGAGCGACTCTGAAATGCGCAATGTGGCGCTATCTTAATGCGTCCAATGCCCACACGTGATCACACATCACTCTGGACACACGATCAAACACGTAGGCATTAGAGGTGCTGAAGAGGAGCGGGCACACACTTTTTAAGCCGTCCGATCTCTTGATCGGATGGCTGGGAGCCTTTGAACGTGCGAGAGCATTGAGGCAGCCAAAGAGGAAGAGGCACGCGTGATGCGTGACCTATGCCCATGTTTAGGGACTTTAGTGACGTTTAAATACGTCACTAAAGACCCTAAATTAATGTTTTTAAGCATGAAATGACCAAATTACCCTCAATTCTTGCAACTATAAAAGGAGACCCCTACCCTATGAATTTCTCATCCCTTCTTCTCTTCTCTCACCCCTTCCAAAGCTCTAAGAGCTTGTCCCAAACCTGGGATGCTCCTCTAGAGTAGAAATCATAATTTTTCCACCTTCGTCCCCCTTCGTGGAGCATCCCACGGTTGTCCTCTCTCTGCATTCAGGAAGCAGATCTTGTGACGACGACGACTTGCTACTTCGTTCCTATTCCTCTCGCTTCGTCCTCCTTCTTCCCGCTCCATTCCCCGTCTTCCAGGCGTCGTCCCTTCCGGCTCTCCTTTAAGCAATCATCGAGGATATTTCTCTCTCCATTCTCTTTACTACTTTCTATAGTAGATTTACTGCTTTCTAGTATAGATTTCCCACTTTCTAGTCGTAATGAGTGGTGTAATGAATAACTTCTGATAATGAAATCCATGTTTATTCTACATCCCTTTTGCTTTTATTTGTAATACTCTCTCTCTCTTCTATTTATTATTTGTTAAATAGATAGCTAGTTCTCGACCAGCTATTCTGTTTCGTGACAAACAAAACAAACGCATATTTTTAATCAAACATCCACCTCCTTGTGTTTGACCTGGAACTTTACGGATTTTCGGTATAAATTTTATCTATTGAACGGATTTCTTCACGACTCGAACTACAATGACGGGTTTTCAAATCCAACTGCGAATGTGTAGTTTTCCTCCATCAACATTTTGGCACTGTTGCCGGGGAGGCGACCTCTTGGATTCTTCGCATTTTCCGACTTATGAATCGTTTACCACACTTCTCTCCTTTCTTATTGTGATTGTAGGTAGATTGAAGCAAACTGTTGTTGAAGGTTCTGTAAGTTCACCCCCACCTCCCACCCATTAGTTTTCATTCCACCACATAATAACACAAACATAAATCAACCTAGGTGTTCTTATAAACCCTAAGGTTAGCTTTGATTGTTTGTTTGACACCTACACCTGCCTTACCCTTCGCATTTTAAAAAAAAAATTAAAAAAATCCCACAGAGGTACACAACCTCATCTGATTTTCAAACTCAACCGATAAACTGATCTTTGGAACCGGTAACACAACCAAACACATAATCGAGTAGAAATTAGATTAGAATCACTTGTGTGCCTAATTAAGTGGTGCAACAGGCCGATTGTTTGAGTTGATTGGGCTGCACCACTTCAACTAAAATCAACTCATTAAGTAGTTGCCACATAATTTAACTCTTAGGGATTTACCAGGCACTCCACATTCTTTCAAGCTTCAAAGGAAAACAACTTCACCTGTGCTTTCAAAACCTGGTGTGCCAACAAAACTTGTTTGAAAATACCTAAAGTTGAATCCTAAAAGTTACCAAGCAAGATTTGAACCATAAAATTCACCGCATCAAAAATAATCTTGCTTGAAAACCACTGGTTGTGCACGCACACACACATCAATCAATCATTAAGAGCACAACCCAGATAAAGGGCCCATCACATTCCAAAAGCACATTCAAACCTAACCCTAATTAAAGCAGAGTAGTTGTTGGCTTTAAGGATTTGACTCGCTCTTCGGAGCCCAAAACGAGATTATTTTCGATTAGTCAGTTTCTACCGTTCAATCTGATGTCTAGCTAAGGGAGAATAATCAAACGATCATGACTAGGGGGTACACTAGGAACTGGAGGCTCAAGCTGAAGGAGGAACCTTCTCCCCAGTCCCTTCCTCTTACTGGTTGGATTGAATAGAAAGAAGTAGATCAAATTATTTCTTTATCTCAAGACAAGTTCTGGGAGTCTGTAGGTCTCTAGGCTAGCCCACATAAGGACAGGTTTGATTGTTTGTATTACAGGGTGCCTTTCTTTCTCCTGTCTATCATGAATCCTTCCACATTTTATATGCATTCCCGCTCTTTCCCTCCTATTATGACTTATCCTCAACATGATGATTATCTTGACTCGTATTGTAATCAACCATTTGTTAGTTGGGATAACTCCGATTAGGGATACAGTTCTAGACTTCCGTGTTCAGGATCTGACCCTGGACACCATCATCAAGATCTTTATCCTTCTCAGAGCCACATCGATTATAGATCGTCATCCCTTCATGGACAACCTAATACGATCTACAATTAAGAAGGATACCCTGATCCTTACCCATTCCCTGAATACACTGGCTTTAGGTCATCATCACCCTATGAACAACTCAAAATGACCTATTATCAGGGAGGGTATCACGAATCTCAATTCGTTAACTCCTCTGCACTGATCCTAAACCCGCCTAACCTTGAACCAACTTATTTGGGTCAAGTTAACCAGGTCCAAGATAAGGTTTTGGCTAACTTGAGGAATACTATACAATCTTTAGAAGCTCAGCCAATACCTTGCACTAAAGAATTAGAGCCCCTGATTGAAATGATTGATGATCTAAATAAGTATTTGTTGGACTGGCTCCAAAATGTTAAGGATAAGGACCCGGGTGAATTTTTACTTGGGAAGTTAGCAAAATTGAGAATGAGATTTATGGTTGCTTTAGTTCAATCATGGGATGATTCCCAAGATGAATCCCCTTCAGGAGAGCCAATGTCAGAACCCGCTCAGGCACCTATTAGGGGGACACGTGTTACGAGGCTGACTAAATTGACCTAGAGCAACCAATTAAGGATGATCTGATTTCTTCACCTGAGATCCCTAAGCCAGGGAATGAGGAAACGTATGTCTTTATGGATCAGAAAGTAATTAATGATTTTGAGACACACATTAATATGGATTTAGATTTCTTTGATTCGGTAGGTGAAGAATCAATTTGCGAAGTCTCACGCAAGTTTACAGAACATGATTTCTATGAGACAACTGGGCCTAAGGAATTTGATAGATCATATGATGGCCCAATAACTGAGGAAACTGATCTTATTAGGGCTTCTATGGCAGATTCAAATCCTTGCATTAAGGATTCAATTCAACGCCCTGATTCTCAATTTCACCCCATTGAGCTTACTGACCATTCTGTTTTTGAGATAACTAGACCCAAGTCAATTCTAATTCAGTCACATCTTTTAGACTTGGAAATTTCAGATGGGGTGATTAATATGTAGGAGGTCCCGAAATTTGACATTCTAAAGGAGATTAAGAGTTGGGAAATATTGATTTGGGAGGTTAACTCCGGAGGAAATAGATGACCTAGTCTAAGGGTTCCAATTAATCTGACACCATCAAACCAGGACCCTTACGACATTTGTTCTGAGGATGTCCAACCCAAGCACACATTCATTGATTATCCTTTTGATCTCGAATTCTCTGTAACCGAGCTTTTTGGTCTTGGGTTGCATCCTCATAAATCGCAAGCCCAACCCCACTTGCATACTGATTTCAGGGTTTGGGTAATTTTTATCCAGAACCTTAGATATACTCGACCATGGGGTATGGGTCTGCATCACAATCTGGTCCACATCTATGGACATCTACTGACAGGTCATAGGTTGCATCCTTTTATTCTGATTCTGACCTGCACCTGTGAATTCATTATTTCTTCTTCTTTGTATAGTGTGCCTAGCTGAAGGGACTAAATTTAGCACGTATACAGTCTCTGTTCATCTCAGAGCGAACACGTTATTCATGCAATTCAGGTGCTTTCTACTCTACTCCACTCTATTTCATGTCTTTTTAATATAATGAGAACATTGCATTAGATAGGCATGGGGGGGCGGATATTCATCTCTGAATTATTTCGTTAGCTCCACAGATTCATTTTGTTTTCTTTTTATTTATATAAAAAAAATTATGGAATTAGGAAAGAGAACTTGGGCTTTAGAAAATTTTCAATCTTAGGAAATAAAACTGTATGATTTGAACACGAAGACCCTTCAGGTCTTCGGACTTAATCAGCCTGGGTATCCACTAAAATGTGGATTTGTTTATTGAATCCATGCCATCCTGAATTTGATTTCAATTTGATTAAATAAGTTGGGGTGATAAGTACACGACTTATCAACCCACCCTCTGTTTTGAGGGAACTTCAAGTCTAAGCATCTACACACTATTCGCACTGACTCATTTTTCGACGGTTTTAACAGAAATTAGGTAGCTAATGAACCTTCTATGATGATATGGCTGGCAAGTTATCGTGGGTAACAACCCATAGGTAGGTTGTCCAAAGCCCAGTCACAAGATCACTCTCTTCTTACTGCCTTTAGGTAAATCTTAGACCAGGGAAGCCACCTACTTAAAAAGAAAAAGAAAGTTCAAAAAGAAAATAAAAAGAAAAAAAAAAGAAAGAGGAGAAAGGAAGAAAAAATAAAAGAAATAAGCCACACTTCGCCGCACGAGTATGGTTGGCAAGTTGTCGATGGTAACAACTCATCGATCGGTTGTCCAGATCCCAGCTCAAGAAATGCACTAAAAATTTCAAAACACTTAGGAAGAAGCAGAGAAGTAGAATAAGCCAAGGAGATATACACTAGATTCACCCTTGTGTTGACCCCATAAAAAATAAAAGTAGGGCGAAAGCTACCAATCGTATAGATACACCTTCAAGCAGATTTCTTTCTGAGGTCACCTAAGGGCATAGAAACCTGAAGTCCATTCTGACTACCGATCAATGAATCTATCACTTTCACAAAAAGATGCTTAGAACTTAGTGTTCATATCGAGTCTTGGGCAGGTTGAGTAGCCGTAGAAAGTCGCTCTGTAACCCTAAACTCAAAAATCCCAAAAAAAAATTAGAAGAGAAGAAAAAGAGAAAAAGAGATCTTTCTTTGAATAAGGCAAGGACTTGAGGCGGTCTGCATTTTGGCAAATACCCAGGCGCTGTTGTGTCTTTGAAAGTTCAGGTCTTAAGTAAAAATTTCTTAATGTTGAAAATGATCTGTGCCCGAGTAATCCAACCTAATTCTCTTATAAATAGCATATAGTTTTGCTAGGGACTAGAAAACGATAGGCATAGGGGTGTGATGTTGATAGCGAAATACGCGTGATTTGTAAAAGCAGTTTTTTTTACGTCGTTGTAACACGCGAATCCGCTTTCGCTTTTAAAATTTATATCCTAGATAGGGGAGTATCTAGGGTCGTCCAAGGAGGCCAAATGTTTGCAATAGTGATTCTCTTGCTTGGAATACAATCTCAACTTTCTTTTTGGTATTTTTCAATATATCATTTTTTTGTTTTAAATTAGGACAACATGCGGAATGGTGACGGGAAGGTGATTTACACTTCAATTTAAAATACTACTTCTAAGTGGCAAGTAGAGCCTCTCCCTAAGCTCACTCTAGGCAAGTGGAAACCTAGAATAATTAGGGAGAGGAAGTGAAGAATGCTGAAAATAAGCAAATAGAAATGCAAACAAGATATACGAAGAAGGCAACTAGATAATTGATAAGGTGTTTAACAAAAATGCCTAGTAGAGGAATGCTTCTACTACTAGATAATTGAAGTAAAAGAAAACACAAATCCTCTAAATAGATGGTGAAGAAGAGGGCTTCTTGCTCCAAGGTTGGTGGCTCCCAAGCTTGAAAAGAATCCTTCAACTCCTTCCTTGCAGGATTTCGCCAAGGTGATGACCTCCAAGGCAAGCCCTAAGGGGGCGTGCCCTAAGTTTCTCTCCAAGGGTGGACGTCCACCCTAAGCTTTTCTCCTTTGCCTGGCCGTCCTCCTTGAAGTGGGAGAGTCCTCCTCCTTGGCGTGGCCCAAGTTGAAGAGAGTGGGGAGAAGAAGGCACCAAAAGGGCTGGTGGTGTGCCCCTTCAATCTCCTTCTCTACTCCTTCTCCTTGGGCGTAGGTATAGGTGTATGTAGGTAGAAAATACACTAAGGGAGGATGGGAATTATGTGGTGGTAGGGTAGGGTATTTATAGGATGGGAAGGGGGGTGGTTATGGTGTTTTTTTTGGAGGGAAATGAAGGGGTGCTTAGTTATTTTTGGAGGGAAAAATGGGAGGGAAATGAAGAGGTGCCTTGGTTTTCCCTCCAAAAATACCTTCTAGAAGGCAATTTTGGAGGGAAAAAATGGAGGGTGGAGATGGGCTTTGATGGTGGATGTAGGGTGGTGATGGAAGGGATAGTTGGCACCAAAATAAAGTAGGAGTAGGTGGTCTTTTTGCTGGAGCTTAGGTAGTAGGGTAGTCGGTTTTGGTGCCATGGAGGTGGACTAGCTATGTTAAGCAGCTTAGCTAGCTTAGCTAATAGGGAGTAGAGTTGGAGGCATTTGGAGCTAGGGTTTTCAGGGAGAAGAGCTGAGGAGGAGAAGTCTGGAGCTGGAGCTGGAGCTGGCTGCTGCTGAAGAGGCTGGCATGGGGCTACTCTAGCTGGCTTAGCTTACTAGTTCTTTGCTAGTTGCTAAGCCAAGCTAAAGTGAGCTAGCTTCTACCAAAATGAGCTGAGGTGAGCTAGGTCTGGTGCTCCCGGGGAGAATCAAGCTGGTTGAGGCAGCTAAGGTAGCTTAGCTCAACTGAGTTGAGCTAAGCTGAATCCCCGGGAGCTGGACTTGAGCTTCCTGAGCTGAGATGAATTCTTCTTCAGCTGCCTGGAGTTGAGTGGAGCTGGATGTAGCTGGATCTGAGCTGGGGTGAACTCCTGTCAACTCAGCTGAGCTAGCTAGAGCTCCCTGTGAACTAGTGGGAGCTGAGATGAGATAGACTCAGCTAAGTTGAGCTGGATCTAAGCTGAGGTGAACTCCTGTCAACTCAGCTGAGCTAGCTAGAGCTCCCTGTGAACTAGTGGGAGCTGAGATGAGCTAGACTCAGCTAAGTTGAGCTGGATCTGAGCTGACTTGAGCTAGGGTGAGCTAAGGTGAACTCTCTTGAGCTACCATCCAGCTGCGATTAGCTAAATGGAGCTGGGATGAGCTAACCCTAGTTCAAGTAAGCTAGGTTTCAGCTGTGGTGAGCTGGATCAAGCTGGGTTCCAGCTAGTCTGGGCTTCTCCTTCACCATTTGCCTTCTTGAGTGCTAGGGTTTTAGGGATCTGTGCATCTGTACATCCCTAACACTCACAAAAACACATTAAAACGACAATAAAAAATGCAATGCATGCCTATCCTAATTTATGCCTAAATGCAGCCCAAAAACCCATTTGCGGAGTAAAATACTAAGAGCTAGGTTAGTTTTAATGCATAAGAATGGTGATAAACTGGCGTTTATCACACCCCCATGCTTATCTTTTGCTAGTCTCTTAGCAAAACTTTAATTTTTTTGGAAAATGGAATTTTTGGGAAATCTAATTGTTTGACTTTTGAGGAGAAAAAGAGATTAAGGGACCTTGGTAGATTAAAACACAGGAGATACGGGATTTGTTGAAGATAAACATCAGGATTTGTTTTTGGATCCAACCATTAGATAGAACGGGATCAATATATCCTCAGAAAATTCACAAATTAACCCCTTGTTAATTCAGATGACTTGAAATGTTTGTTTTTAGGATTTTTTTGGCTCGTGAATCTGATTCGCAACTTGCAAATTCCTTTAAAACCTTGTGTCGGTGCTTGTGAAAAGCCAACCTTAATAAGGACGTGTTATTATTATTATTTTTTTTTTTTTCCCCATGCTTATTTTTAGCTTAGTCTTACAACAGATGTGTCGGTATCATCATTCCCATTACCATTCCTCGAGGGGGCTCTGGCGCCAGTACTTCGGGATAGCACTGTCCATGACACCACCCAGGAGCTCACAACCCCAAAACACGATGCGGTGAAAAGGGGCGCTCTAAGCAAACTCAAGCTCTTGCTCCGACGCTATAGGTAGAGCACCGTCCAAGACACTTGAGCTGCTGAAATGCGCTTTAATGCTCCGTCTAAAGATATGAAATATAGATATAGAGCAGCACCGAGGCGGTAACATGTTGACATCGTGTCCTCAAAGAAGGTTTTTTCCTTCTTCTCGACGGTGGGAACTCAAACCAATGATCTGCTTCAGACTTTTACTAAATCCAAACAAGGGAGTTTTTTTTAAATTTTTAGTTATTTTTAAGTGTTGGCTTGTGTGTGAAAATTGACACAAGAAGTTTCTCAAGAACCGCAGGTTTTTGAATCAAAAACTAAGTCAGATACTTTCCATATTACAAAATAGGATCAAGTCACCTGAACTATCATGAGTTCAGGTGGAATTTTAGAGAAGGATATCTGATCTAGTCTAAAATAGACCCTGGAATTCTAATGATCAGATCCATATCCTCATCCTTAGTTTGTTAAAGATTAAATCCCATTGTACCAGAAGTGAATTTTTCGACCGTAGTCCCGATTTCAAAATTTTTCCTCAAAAAGTTTTCAATATTTTTTTTTCTTTTTGTTTTTTGTTTTTGGGTATGCAAGCAGGAAATAAATTAAAGAAAATTGCATGTTTTTAGGTTTTAAACATCCTAAATCGATCGTAAAAATTTAAAAGCACCCCCCATGCTTAAGATATGCCATGTCCTCATGCATTAGGAGGGAAAAGGAATCACCTTAGTGAAGAACGGTCAGGTTTAGGATGAATAAAACCTGGAAAAAGAAGAAAAAAGGAAAGCAAGAAAAAAAAATGATGGGTTACCTCCCATCCAGTGCTATCTTTTACGCCATTCAGCCGGGCGTGAAGGTATGCACAGAAGATGGAAAATCATGTAAATAATTGGACACTTGGATGCCCGCAAAAAAGGTGTCTTCGTCTAGATCCCTAGAAAATTGATTAGAAATAATATTGGGATCAAAGTGAGATGGAAATTGATAAGTGTGGCCCGAGTCTGGCCATGGTTTTAATTCAGGTTGGGTGCCAAACTCGGGCGGGGTTGGTGGCAGGTCCGTAAGAAAGGGGTCGGGGAAGGAATGGTGAGTTAGTGTGGAAAAATTAGGTGCGTGAATAATGGGTGGGTTAGGGGGGGTATCAGGAATAAATTTGGGGTCAAGACAAGTTTCCGGATCACAGATTTCGCCGACCATTGATTCTGAATCAGAGTCCTCAAAAAAATTGTGGTCGGTAAGGGTATCTATTAACCTTGTCTCCTCCACCATATTGGAAATTTCAGTATCTGAGTCCTCAAAGAAGTTATCATCATGGAATCTCCTGGAGGATTTAAAAATATCTAAAGTGATAGTTTGGCCTGCACAGTTGATATCCATTTTTCCTGTGTGGCAATTTATATTTGCCTTTGTAGTGGCCAAAAAGGGGCGTCCAAGGATTATTGGGGAGTCCAGTAATGATCCAGGTGCCTCAATGTCAAGAACCAGAAAGTCTGCAGGGAAGACACAATTCTGGACCTTGATTAAAATATCCTCGATAATCCCACGAGGTTTGATTGTAGATCGGTCGGCTAATTGCAGGGTAACCTCGACGGGTTTTAATTCACCGATCTGAAATTCTTCGAATAAACTCGTGGGAATAATATTAACTGAGGCACCAAGATCAAGGAGGGCACGATTAAATGTAGTGTCATCAATAATTACAGAAATTAAAGGCGCCCCCGGATCTTTCATCTTAGGAGGCAGCTTACTCTGTATGACAGAGCTTACTGTCTCTGAAAGATGCACCTGTCCTAGATTTTTAGCCTGCCTTTTAGGAGTACAAATATCCTTCAAAAATTTAGCATAGGCAGGTATATATTTGATGGCATCTAGGAGAGGAATATTGATATGAACTTGCCCAAATAGCTCCATGAGTTCTTCTGTAGTGGGCTCAGATTTCTTTTTTTTGTTGGTGGTGGGGTAGAGAGCTTGTGGGAAAGGGACAGGAATCCTGTCTTGAGATTTTTGTTTTTCTTTTTCTTCCTGATGGGGAGGTGGGGAGTCAATTTGCACAGGTATCTTACCAGGTTCGTGTGAAGGCCCGGGGTCAGTGGTGGTTTTCCCACTCCTCAAAGTAACTGCATGTGCAGTCGGATTATTATTTAGAGGAGGTGGGGGGGCCTGTGATTGCAGAAACCTGGGCGGCTGCTGAGGTGGTGGATTAGGAGGAGGCTGATGTGGATAATGTGGATTTCTGCCCATATAATGGTTTCCTTGGTGATTAGGGTTGGGTATGGGTTGGGACGGAAGATGTCCTACAGGTCTTTGCGTGGGAGTAACCCCAATCTGATTGTTCAGATTTGTGATGTTGCGGGTTACTTCCGTCATTTTTGTTTGCATATCCTGCAGGGTTCGCAGCATCTGGGCATTGATATCTTGTTGGGATGGCCCAGGATGGAAATTTGGATTCGACCCATACCCATTAAAATGATATGGTTGGGAGGAAACTTGATTATTCCAGGAGTAGTTCGGGTAATTTTTCCAATTGGAAGAATTTTTAAAGGGCTCCTGGATGGCAGAAATATTTTGGGTGGGGTTAAGATCTGGATAATTGAAATTCCCCAGTGAATCATGGGCAACCTCAGAATAATCAGCAGGAGTGGTGTTGAGATTGTGCAAATTTTCTCTTCGTGGAAAGTTAGGTTGGGTTAGATGTGGGCGTGGAGCTTGAATTGATGTGGCAAGTCTTTCCTCAATTTTCTTCTGATTAATATGCATCTGGTCGAGTTTCTGAGCGATCATTTGAAGATCGTCTTGGGTGACTGGGATAGATTGAGCGCCTATTTCATGAACACCAAACTGCGGGTTTTGGGTTCTGCAAAATGTGTTCATGGAAGCTTGGTTAAATGAGTTTTCACTCATTTCTTCAAATAGATCATAAGCACTTTCAGCATCTTTATTTAAGAAGTTGCCGCCACACGAGGCGTCGACAAATTGTCGGATTTGATCTTCTAATCCCTGATAGAAGATTTGCACGAGCTGCCACAAAGGAATCTCGTGGTGCGGGCAACTTCTTAAAAGGTCCTGAAATCTTTCCCAAGAATCATGGAAAGCTTCGCCAGATTTTTGGTGAAAGGTCGTAATAGATCTTCGTAAGGAATTGGTACGACCTATGGGAAAGAATTTCTTGAGGAAGGCACTCTTGAGTTGAGGCCATGTTGTAATGGGTCGGCCAATGGTCCTGAACCAATAAGCGGCCTTATCTTTAAGAGATAATGGAAAAAGCCGCATCAGCCATATGTCTTCTTGCACATTTCGGGAATGGGTTGTCTGTGCAAGAAGAGTTAGTTCTTCAAGGTGGCTGAAAGGGTCTTCCCTAGGAAGGCCATGAAAGTGTTTAATCAGGTTCAGGACGGCTGGCTTGATCTCAAAGTCCCCCTCCGGTATGACCACCCCTGGTCGTTCCTCATAATAAGACGGATCATAGAAATCTTTTAGAGGAACAACAGGCTGCTGACGGGGTGGTGGGTTTGGCCTTGGATTGGCTAGGTTTTGGATGTTCGTAGTCAATGTTTGTTGATTGGAATTTAATTTATTAATCTGATCGGCCATCAATTTTAAAAGATCAGGTAGGGGGTCTTGATGTTGTGTGTGGGGCAACTCAAGATTGGGGAGCTCCAAGTGTGGGAAGTTACTGGTGGTTGGGTTTTGGGTGGAAGGGTTAGAATTAGGGTTAGAGGTGGGGTTAGAGGTAGACGTGGAAGGGTCAGTGGACCTATTTTGTTGTGTTTCCATTTTTTCAGGAGAAGACAGAAAAAGTGGTCTTTTTACGTGGGGGGCGAAATCAAATGGTCCTTCCAAGTGTGGATTTTGAGACCGTCGCCCGTGCATAAAATGGAAGAACGGGGAGGGGAGGAGAAGAGGAAGAGATGAGAGAAAGTGTGCAATTCAAACAAACAAAAACTAGACCTAACTTAATTATGACTCCCTAATAATAACCTAAGACTTGGTCTATATAGGAAATAAGTAGTCAATAGTGAATACCCGTTCTATCAACAAATCTAGCCAAGTTGCTTAAGGGGAGGTTTGGGCCCAAACGTTTCCCAGGGAAAACCCCAGGTACTTGTACAAACCCGCGCCTGGTCGTTTGACACGGCCCCTCAGCCTGAACACCAGATATAGATGACAGAATTGGTACTAACTAAAGAAAACTTAAGACCTAAATAGCAAGCCTAAGTTGATAAAGCCTTAGGGGTCAAGTTGCTACAAATTTTAATTAGGTCTAGGATTCTATAGTGCACACGGAATGTGGAGGGCGTTTATTGGGTTGTTGCCCTGTTATTTGATTTTTTTGTGTGTGTGCAGGAATTGGAGAGTGGCTCCAATGAAAATCAAGTTGTCACACAATTTTTTTTTGTATTTTTGTCTTTTAGGATTTGATTTAATTGAATGTATTTTAGGGTTTCTTTAGTTAAGTTTTCAAACAAGTTTGAAAGTTCACAATCAAAGGAAAGACCAGTTGTATGTGTGATTGTATATTTCCTTTTAATTGAGTCTCTAAAGAGAAAGAAGAAACCCTAAGCCAATTATCCCTAAGACAGAAATTTAACTACCAATGAATTATTTTTAGCTTTCAGAATTAAGTAGTGGTCCAAACAAGTCAAACAACACCACTACTTTGAAGAAAATCAAACAGGGATTCCAGAAAATATTTTTGTAAGATTTTAGGAATTTGTTTGATAATAGTTTTGAATTTTTAATTGTACTGGTGTCAAAGTCCAGAAATAATACCCGTGGGTATTATAGACTTTTCAGTATTACCACCGACCTCAGAAAATTTTTATGATTTTATATGATATGTAAAATTTCACAGGGATTCCAACAAGATAAATTTCACAAAAATTGGATGAGTATAAAAATTCTGAAAATTCGCGGACAGTAGCAAAACAGGAAGATTAGAGGGTGTGACCCCTCTGTAATCCATGAATTTTTAAAAATTAAATACAAATCCAATTGATCTGAAATTTGGAACAGATGTTCCAAACTTAATTGGGAATCACTCTATGAAATTTTATGATTTTAGGAGGCCTGTGGTGTTAGGAATCGATTTTTCAAGTCTGGATAGAAATCTAGACCCGAAAAATAGAACACCAATACTTGCAATGGAATGGTGCTAAAGAAGCATACAAGCAAACAATGATTTTAAAATGCACCACTCCACTTAATTTAAGTGTTTAGGGTCCTGAAAGCCAAGTTTAATATATTTTTGGTAGTTTTAATTAATTATGTGACTAGAAAGAGGAACCAACCTGAATTTTCGCGGGAAGAAAAGGATCTTTAAGCTCTCGCTTCCAGATTCCCGCTTTCCCGCTGTAGTTCCTGCACACACAAAAGAAAGAAAGAGAAGGGGATGATATCCACTTCAAGCAAGAGAAAATGAGTTAATGCAAAGCCGTGCCTCCCCGGCAACGGCGCCAAAAAGTGATAGCGAAATACGCGTGATTTGTAAAAGCAGTTTTTTTACGTCGTTGTAACACGCGAATCCGCTTTCGCTTTTAAAATTTATATCCTAGATAGGGGAGTATCTAGGGTCGTCCAAGGAGGCCAAATGTTTGCAATAGTGATTCTCTTGCTTGGAATACAATCTCAACTTTCTTTTTGGTATTTTTCAATATATCATTTTTTTGTTTTAAATTAAGACAACATGCGGAATGGTGACGGGAAGGTGATTTACACTTCAATTTAAAATACTACTTCTAAGTGGCAAGTAGAGCCTCTCCCTAAGCTCACTCTAGGCAAGTGGAAACCTAGAATAATTAGGGAGAGGAAGTGAAGAATGCTGAAAATAAGCAAATAGAAATGCAAACAAGATATACGAAGAAGGCAACTAGATAATTGATAAGGTGTTTAACAAAAATGCCTAGTAGAGGAATGCTTCTACTACTAGATAATTGAAGTAAAAGAAAACACAAATCCTCTAAATAGATGGTGAAGAAGAGGGCATCTTGCTCCAAGGTTGGTGGCTCCCAAGCTTGAAAAGAATCCTTCAACTCCTTCCTTGCAGAACTCCGCCAAGGTGATGACCTCCAAGGCAAGCCCTAAGGGGGCGTGCCCTAAGTTTCTCTCCAAGGGTGGACGTCCACCCTAAGCTTTTCTCCTTTGCCTGGCCGTCCTCCTTGAAGTGGGAGAGTCCTCCTCCTTGGCGTGGCCCAAGTTGAAGAGAGTGGGGAGAAGAAGGCACCAAAAGGGCTGGTGGTGTGCCCCTTCAATCTCCTTCTCTACTCCTTCTCCTTGGGCGTAGGTATAGGTGTATGTAGGTAGAAAATACACTAAGGGAGGATGGGAATTATGTGGTGGTAGGGTAGGGTATTTATAGGATGGGAAGGGGGGTGGTTATGGTGTTTTTTTTGGAGGGAAATGAAGGGGTGCTTAGTTATTTTTGGAGGGAAAAATGGGAGGGAAATGAAGAGGTGCCTTGGTTTTCCCTCCAAAAATACCTTCTAGAAGGCAATTTTGGAGGGAAAAAATGGAGGGTGGAGATGGGCTTTGATGGTGGATGTAGGGTGGTGATGGAAGGGATAGTTGGCACCAAAATAAAGTAGGAGTAGGTGGTCTTTTTGCTGGAGCTTAGGTAGTAGGGTAGTCGGTTTTGGTGCCATGGAGGTGGACTAGCTATGTTAAGCAGCTTAGCTAGCTTAGCTAATAGGGAGTAGAGTTGGAGGCATTTGGAGCTAGGGTTTTCAGGGAGAAGAGCTGAGGAGGAGAAGTCTGGAGCTGGAGCTGGAGCTGGCTGCTGCTGAAGAGGCTGGCATGGGGCTACTCTAGCTGGCTTAGCTTACTAGTTCTTTGCTAGTTGCTAAGCCAAGCTAAAGTGAGCTAGCTTCTACCAAAATGAGCTGAGGTGAGCTAGGTCTGGTGCTCCCGGGGAGAATCAAGCTGGTTGAGGCAGCTAAGGTAGCTTAGCTCAACTGAGTTGAGCTAAGCTGAATCCCCGGGAGCTGGACTTGAGCTTCCTGAGCTGAGATGAATTCTTCTTCAGCTGCCTGGAGTTGAGTGGAGCTGGATGTAGCTGGATCTGAGCTGGGGTGAACTCCTGTCAACTCAGCTGAGCTAGCTAGAGCTCCCTGTGAACTAGTGGGAGCTGAGATGAGATAGACTCAGCTAAGTTGAGCTGGATCTAAGCTGAGGTGAACTCCTGTCAACTCAGCTGAGCTAGCTAGAGCTCCCTGTGAACTAGTGGGAGCTGAGATGAGCTAGACTCAGCTAAGTTGAGCTGGATCTGAGCTGACTTGAGCTAGGGTGAGCTAAGGTGAACTCTCTTGAGCTACCATCCAGCTGCGATTAGCTAAATGGAGCTGGGATGAGCTAACCCTAGTTCAAGTAAGCTAGGTTTCAGCTGTGGTGAGCTGGATCAAGCTGGGTTCCAGCTAGTCTGGGCTTCTCCTTCACCATTTGCCTTCTTGAGTGCTAGGGTTTTAGGGATCTGTGCATCTGTACATCCCTAACACTCACAAAAACACATTAAAACGACAATAAAAAATGCAATGCATGCCTATCCTAATTTATGCCTAAATGCAGCCCAAAAACCCATTTGCGGAGTAAAATACTAAGAGCTAGGTTAGTTTTAATGCATAAGAATGATGATAAACTGGCGTTTATCAGATGTAAACATGTTTATATCACATAAATTGTCTATTTACGCATGTTCTTAGGAATAGAATTGCATTACATACTATAAATATTGCATAACATGCATCATCTTGCATTTAGGTTAGTCTGCATAAAATGTAGGTTAATTTCTCCTTTTACGGCCAAGGATAGAGCAACTTGTTAATCAAGGCCTCAGATCAAAAATCCAACCATACGGATCTGATCAGGGTGACGATCGGAGTTCAACGGCTCCAAGATTGCCCTGATCGAACATCCATAACACCAAATAGAGACTGAGGAGCCCTAAAGATCAAGGGCCAAGATGGTGTTAATTCACACCTCAGACGACAAATCCGATCGCACGGATGGGTTTGGATGAACGATCGCAGCCTAACAATGTGAAAATCGGTCCAATCCGACACACGTGGCACTATCTACAACACTCAGAAGATGGACGGCCAAGATGGTGCCATGTGGTGCCATCTCAGTCGCCCAACCGACCCCAAGGACCCACCTCTGCTCTTCTTCTTCACCCACTCAATGAATCTCCACCGTCGGATGTCCATCCAACGACCACAGATCATGCACGCCTAATTCATAAGCGAGACAAAGAAGCCCCCTTAGCGCGTTGGTCCAACGCTCTACGAGCTCTGAAAGGTGCCGGTTCGAATCGCGCCCGGCCTCCAAATCAAGAGAGCTAGGTGGCGCCACTCAATTCAGTCACATGAAATCCATCGAGCATCTCTGAAAGGCACAATGTGGGGCTATCTCAATACGTCCAATGCCCATGTGTGATCGCATGCCACTCCGGACGCACAATCAAACGCGCAGGTGTTAGAGGCGTTGAAGAGGAGCGGGCGCACTCTTTTTAAGCCGTCTGATCTCTTGATTGGATGGCTGGGAGCCTTTGAACGTGTGAGAGCATTGAGGCAGCCAAAGAGGAAGAGGCGCACGCGACGCGTGACCTATGCCCACATTCAGGGACTTTAGTGACGTTTAAATACGTCACTAAAGAACCTGAATTAATGTTTTTAAGTATGAAATGACCAAATTGCCCTCAATTCTTGCAACTATAAAAGGATACCCCTACCCTACTAATTTCTCATCCCTGCTCTTCTCTCACCCCTTCCAAAGCTCTAAGAGCTTATCCCAAACCCGAGATGCTCCTCTAGAGTAGAAATCATAATTTTTCCACCTTCGTCCCCCTTTGTGGAGCATTCCGCGGTTGTCCTCTCTCTACATTCGGGAGGAGGATCCCACGACGACAACGACGATGTGTTGCTTCGTCTTATTCCTCCTGCTTCGTCCTCCTTCTTCCCGCTCCATTCCCAGTCTTCCAGGCGTCGTCCCGTCTGGCTCATCTTCTAAGCAATCATCGAGGAGGATATTTCTCTCTCCATTCTCTTTAATGCTTTCTAGAGTAGATTTACTACTTTCTAGTATAGATTTCCCTCTTTCTAGTCGTAATGAGTAGTGTAATGAACAACTTCTGATAATGAAATCCATGTTTATTCTACATCCCTTTTGCTTTTATTTGTAATATTCTCTCTCTCTCTTCTATTTATTATTTGTTAAATAGATAGCTAGTTCTCGACTAGCTATTCTGTTTCGTGACAAACAAAATAAACGAGTATTTTTAATCAAATGTCAGCCTCCCTGTGTTCAACTAGGAACTTCTTTATAGATTTTCGGTATAAATTTTATCTGTTGAATTGATTTCTTCGCGACTTGAACTATGACGACGGGTTTTCGAATCCAACTGCAAACACGTAGTTTTCCTACTTCAACATAGGGTCTATGTCCAAAACTAAAAAGTCAACGAGGAAGAGGCCCTCCACTCTCACGAGGACATCTTCCAGCATTCCCCGAGGTGTCTTGAGTGATCGGTCTACAACTTGGAGGATTATCGGGCTAGGCTTCAGATTTCCTCCTCCAAGTTGTTCAAACACGTAGCTCGGAATGATGTTTGCCCTCACACCTAGATCAAGCAGAGCCTCATCTATATGCAGGTCGCCAATGACCACCAAGATGTACAGGGCTCCTAGGTCTTTAAGTTTTAGAGGTGTTCCATGTTGAACTATTGAGCTAACGAAATCAAGCAGGACAACTTTTGATTAGACCTATTTCCTAGATTGTGGCTTTTTCATGCACAAGTCCTTTAGAAAGCGGACATAGGACAGAATCTGCCCGATAGCCACAAGCAAAGGTAGGTTAATCTGCACTTGCTTGAAAGTCTCCATGATTTCATCCGTCCTATCTTTGGCTCCAAATGAGCCAGTAGAAGTCTGCCCAGAGGTGTATAAGCACTCTAGAAAGGGCACTTTCGATCTCTGGGCGCAAGGGATGTCATGTTGGGTAAGGGGTGGAGCTGGGACAACCTCTTCCGGTGAGATGATTTCAAGCGGAGGATATTTGGGCAACTCTTCTCCGATGGGGGCGAATGTCAGGGTGGATGGGCTTTCAGAAGGTGAGACTATAGGAGCATCAGGTTTGGAAATTTCTTTCCCACTCCTCAAAATAGTCATCACCTAGGCAGGCTCCCTAAAGACAATCCCTTTTCCTTTAGGATTCTTCTCAGTAGCACTGGGAAGCTTCCCAGTTGCCCTCTGTCTAACAGCCTCTACAAGGTGTCCTATCTGTGATTTCATTTCATGTATAGCCTTGTCATGAGATTGGATGATGGCACTTTAACTTTTCTGCATAGTTCTCAACATCACCCTCAATTCATCCATCTCAAAGGTCTTCGGTTGGGCAAAGGTTTGAGGTTGGTTCATTTGTTGGTTTTGAAAGGGTTGTGGTTTATAATTCCCTAAATTTGAGACATTCCCTTGTTTCCATGAAAAGTCTAGGTGGTTTCTCCATCCCTCTTTATAAGTGTTGGAAAAAGGGTCATTACGAGGTCAGGGACGGAACCCTTGGGTGGCATTCAAGTCTGCCTATACAAGCTCAGGGAATTGGAAGGCCAAGTGGCAATTCACAGTGGCGTGCATATTGCCTTGGCAAATGGAGCATTCTGAAGCTTGGGATGTGGAGGTACTAGGCATGAATTGCCTAGGCTCGACATAAGCCTTTCCATATTTTGATTTAGCAATTAGATCTGGTAGCCTAAATTCTGGGTGTCCCTCGCCTCATTTGCCTCCAACTTTCTTTGCATGAGGGTCGGTTTCCTATCCAAGTAGGTAGAATTCAGGTGAATAGAATTCTCACTCAAAGTATCATACAAATTCCAAGCTTCATCCTCAGTCTAAGATAGAAAAATTCCTGCACAAGCCAATCCATAGTCTGCCTATGCGAATCACTAAGTCCGATGTAGAACCTTTCAACCAATTCCCACTTGGGCACCTGGTGATGTGCACAAAGTCTCAAAAGATCATTAAAGTGTTCCCATGCATCATGAAAAGCTTCCCCATCCTTTTGAGCAAAACTCATAATTTCCCTCCGAAAGTGATTAGTTTTGCTCATGGGGAAGTACTTCAGAAACTCCTTCTTCAAGGCATCCCAAGTGTTGATATCATCTAGGGTCTGATACCAATACTTAGCCTTGTCCTTGAGGGAGATAGGAAAGAGGGTCTGCATTTAGGTGTCATCAGTAACGCCCTGCAACTTCACCGTGGAACAAACCTTGGTGATTTCCTCTATATGCCTGTAGGGGTCTTCTCTAGCAATACCATAAAAGGAGGGCAGCAAGGATATGGTACTGCTTTTGATCTCATAGGGATTGTCCCCTCCAAGTCTCATAGTGCAGAGCCAGGGTGATTGGTCGGAATGAAATATTCCTTGAGGCACCTTTGACTAGCCATTTCTTCCCTTGGGTGATTTCTTCTTAGGATTCTTTCAGGTTCTGGATCGAACACAAGTTGTCTCTTAAGAGATCGCCTACCAAGCATGCACTAAAAATACAATTCAAAAGAACTTGTTAGGTCTTTATAGATTTAGGTCAACTTTAGTTCAGATTGCAGGTGACAATACAAATTGCCCAATCAATTATGCACCTATTGTCGACCTACGGAATGCCTTAATAATGACCTAACTAGAACTTTAGAGATCCTCCCCAAAGACCAAAAAGTTTAGTCACTTCCAAAAATAGAAAAGAGGAATGCAAGTAGGGTCACGCCCTTCCTTTGAAGTGTTGCTTTCGTGGAGCTTCTTAACAACCCTGAATCCGCAAGGTTTAAAGGAAACCTCACTTTTGGAATATAGTTTGGATCACCTCAGTGTCCAGCAATAGGAGGCTCTTTCCTAGAGGTTCCAACTTAGGAGTGTCTAGAGTGCATGCTTCCGTGCAAAAAAAATGTCATACACATTTACATTCACCGAAAAAATTTTTAACTTTGAACCGCAGCACAATGTCTTAAATCAACTCCTTGGGTTTTAATGTATTCCTCCTTTAATTAGTCCTTTTCAGAAATTTAATGTGACCACTTGTTAGATCATTTCAAAACAAATTATGTGGTCTAGGAATTAAGTCCAAATGCAAATGCGTGATAAAGATATGGATGCAAAGTAAGAGAATGCGTACCTTGCTTCCAGCAATCAACGATATGAGAATGCACGCAATGCAAAAAATAAAGTCTAGATGCTGCTCATACAATCCTAAATGGTCGACCTAGGGTCAGGCAACTTCTAGCAAGTAGCTTGTGCTTCTTCTTTTTTTTCCTACTTATGCACAAACAAAGGAAAGGATAAACAACTACAAAATAAAATGAAAACCTAAGTCTAAAGAAAAGGAAACATGCTCTAGAAAAATTACCCAACACGGGCCTAAAAGAAGGTTGGGGAACAAACCCCTAAAATGTACCCCAGAACAAGGGTCTCAAACAAAATGAATGTGCAAGAAAATAAAGAAAAATAAAGTTCTAAAACCTAAATTCTATCTACCGAAAAAAAATCGACAGAGATGAAGATGCTCACTCTAGATGTCCTCCTTCGATGGTGGAGACAAGGTCCACCACAACGCGTCGAACTCCTACCTTCAGAAATGGAGCTCCTCGTGTCCTCCAAATGGTGGAAATAAGATCTACCTTGGCGTCACTGAGGCTGGTGCAATAATTCTTCTCGAGATACACTTACCTCGCACCAAACAGATAATCGAAATGAAATTTGCCTCAAATAAAATGTGAACAAATAAATAAATATGAGTTTAACAGGCCCGTTGCCTCCTCGGCAATGGCACCATTTGATCATGCGTTAAACGGTGTTCGAAAAATATGATCTAAGATTGCATTGTAGTACAGAAATAGAGTGGTAAAACGCACGATCAAAATAGATGAAAAATAAATAACCACTCATAAGGGAGTGGGTTGTGTCCACAGGGAGTCATTGGCTTGATAAAACTCGCAAGAATTTAAAATAAATTGTTCAATAGCTAACCCCCCAAAAACAAAGACAAAATCCTTTTCTGATTAGGGCTTCAATGTCTAAATATGCTCGAATGGTATTTATGAAGAATAAGAGGGATGTGCTCATAAATGTGCCACAACAATTAATTAATAAAATCAAAAATCTCACACTTGCAACGGCAATGAAATGTAATTACTAATGCCACAAGAAACAGAGAATTTCCTTTGTGGGTTCTCACGCATGGTCGAGGAGATGACCGGTGGCGTGGTCTTCACCGGAGGTGGGCAAGGACGGTGGTGGTGGAGTGGAGAGCTTGAACTCTCTGCACAGTAGTGGAGTGGGGTGGAGGCCTCCTCCGCATGGCAAGTCCTCCCCCTCCTTTGTAGCTATAGCTGCATGGATTTGAAATGGGGAAGGTGGGAGCAAATCTGCTTCTCATGACCATTAAGGATTTCATGGCTGGAGGAGGAGGAAACGGGGTCACTTCCTACGAAGAAGAAGATGAATAAAATAAAATAAAATATTAGGGTTATTTATGTACAAACCCTTAACTTCTATGTTGAACCCAAAATAATGCATGTAATACACCTAATTGGTTAACTAAGTTAATTCTAAATGCATATGAATGCAATGCATGAATTATGCAATCAAGCTAAAAACATAAATTAATTTATTTACATCCTAATGCATGTTAACTAAATCTTAAGGATATCTTAATGTCTAGGCATTCACATACTTAAATAGCCCACAAATATGGGCTAATCAATCATTAGCTCTTATCTAACCCAAACTCATGAAAATCAATTAATCCAAGTTCTGGGAGGAAATAGTAGAGCAATTGGTTGGACATTGGATGATCTGAAGGGAATTAGTCCTACTTACTACACCCATAGAATCTATACTGAGGATGGATCTAGACCCTCCTAGGAAATGCAGAGACGATTGAATCCCAACATGCGGGAGGTAGTGAAAAAGGAAATAATTAAGTGGTTAGTGTGGGAATAATCTACCTGTTGAAGCGAATTCATTATTGTTTAAGAACTATGTCATAGTATAGGATAAATGTGATCAAACAAATAAATTTATAACTTGAATTCAAAAGAGTATCTGACGTCGAACACAGGGAGCAAGTATAGCAATTAATCTCAAAGATTACCACAAATATGAGCAATTATAACACGAAGAATAATCAAGAATGATATATCATAAAACTCAAGTTTGAAAGTGCAAAAAGATTAGAGTAAAATGGTTGTTTGAATCACCAAATTACTCTTTAAGTTTTACAAGCACTTAATATATAAACGTTTAACCATAGTATCAAATCCTTCAGAATATCAGACGACAGAATAGGTGCTCAGACGCCTTAACCAGCAAAGGCAAAGGCCTCTCTTTTCTTCTTCTCAGGTCATGCACAGAGGCAAAGGTCTCTTCTCTTCAATCCTCAGGGAGAGGCACATCAGCCACGCACAACAGTGGCAAAGGCTTCTCTAAATTCTTCTAAGTGTTAGAGAGTTAGAGAGCAAGGCAACCCCCCTCCTTTCTCTCTCTCTTTCTTTTCTCTTCTTTCTCTCAAACCTGAGGTTATCTGGGTAATCGAGTATACGATCGAGGTCCAGACCCACCGATGTTGTGTAGTAGGTGAGGGTGCATATGCTCATGAGCGGGGACTCAACCCTCGGTGATCTTGGGCGACCAGATGAGAACAGAAATTTCACTTATTTGGCATAGAGAGCTCCCAATCCCACGATGTGGGATTAAAAGGTCTACAGTTCTCCGCATGAAACTGCTACTGAGGAAACTCCTGATTGTGGTCGAAGATGAGTTTGCAATGCCAAATTGAGGGCTTGGCGAAGGACCTAGATGGGTTCTGCACTGCCTAGAGTAAGTGCCTGGGCCTACTGTGTCAAGAACAAAACTTCAAGCTTGTTCGAAGCAGCTCGCTAATGGTGGCAGAGTCCGAGTACTTGAAATGAAGAAAACAGCCTAAGAGCCGCATCAGAAATGCTCAAAAGAGTCATGCGAGTGCGGCGAAGGCGGTGGAGGCAGTGGCATGCTGTGCGAGTGGTCGGAGATGGCTGGCGGAGGCGAAATGTGAAGGCAAAGGTGGTTGTGTTTGGTGGATGATTAGGGCAAGCAATCCCCTCACTTTCTTGAAGGTTTTTGCTCACGTGGATGTGGCAGAGCTTTTGGGAGCGGTGGCGGTCGATTTGATGGAGTGTAATAGTGTAGCGACCACACCGGAGGTATGCCAGCCGTGGGGAAGATGATGATGGAGCGAGCGAGTTGGAGGTTGGAGTGGAGTGTTGATGGCACAATGCTGATGAGTAGATGCTAGGGCATCGATTGAACTAGCTATTGGACGAAAAGGGGTGGAGGAGACACCGATTGCAGTATGACCGACACCAGAGAAGGAAGGTGCTATGATGAGGGAGATGGCTACGAGGATGGGGCTGGGAGGCACCTCGCAGGTACGGCAAGGTGCAGATTGACGAAAGGAAGAAAGATTGGCCACCTATTGTACGTGGTGGCCGACGAAGAAGCCAGAGGTAGGGAGTCGCTGGAGCAAGCTCAGAGCGGGTTGGAGATAGAGGAAAGAAGATGATTTTTGGGTCAAAGACTTGCTAAAGAGGTAAGGCAGGAGAGGGAGGTCCTTTATAGGGCTTAGGAGAGCTCTAGAATAGGAAACAAGATTCATTAGCTTTCTTACGATTCAAGAAGAACCCCACTGATTTTGTGGGTTCGCACACATGAATCAGAGGGATTTAGGAGTTAGAATCGATCCTAATAGGTTTCCCTAGGTGTGAACATCAATCCCACCAAATTTAATGGGATTTGATTGAGATTTGAGTAGGATTTAGGTTGGTCAACGCACCACTTGGAGGTTGGCTGACCTCTAATGGCGGCAGGGACAAATTTGTGAAGAAGATGAATCAGTTGGGGGGCTTTTTGCAAATATTTTAAAAGCTAAGGGGCTATTTGATAGAAAAAGGGTCAAATTGGATAAAAATGCAAACTAGGTCAAGATGATCTCTGATTGGGCTCAAGTTTTAGTACAAACCTAATTTGGACCTAAGAAATCTGATGTTGAAGTTGGATTTTTGTTTTAACTAAGTTTGACTAAGTAATTTGCGTAGAAACCCAAATTAGGATAATTGTCTGTCTGAGACTTTATTTTAAGTCAAAATGGGTTCTAATGGTCAAATCAAGGATACCAAACCTTAGAGAATATTTTTCTATGATTTTTAGAAGGTTTAGATGAATTTTATCCTAACCAAAACCTCAGTTAATTAAGTGGGTCTATTTTTAGGGTTTTAGATGTCTATTAATTCTTGAAATGCATGAAAACCCGTTTCATTCTGTATGAACCCACTTATCGGACATTAATGACCATTTGACCTTTAATAAACCCCTAAAATACCCTGTGGTTATTCTATATTTATGGAATGCTGTTAATTTTGTGAAATAACCCTGTGTTCTTATCTTCTTTTCAAAATAGGATAATGTGCCATTAGGACCTTCTAATGGATATGTAGGAGCTTTTATCAACCTTATCTGAACAAATTGAGCTAATTATGGCTCATGATGGTGTTCCCATCACTACCCAATCTCTGACAGCCCGTGGATCAATCTTGTACAAGTGGTTCCTAAGAAAGCTGGGCTGACTGTGATTACTAATGACAATGGGGAATTGATTCCAACCTGCACAGCTTCCTCTTAGAGAGTTTGTATCGACTATAGGAAGCTAAATAATGCAACTAAGAACAACCACTTTCCACTTTCCTTCATTGATCAAATCCTGGAAAGACAATTTAGCCAAAAATTCTCCTGTTTCTTGGATGGCTATTCAGGCTACAATCAAGTAGCTATCCACCCCGATGATCAAGAGAAAACCACCTTCACATTTCCCTACGGAACATTTGCCTTCCGTAGGATGCCTTTTGGATTATTCAATGCACCAGTGACTTTTCAAAGTTGCATGCTTGTAATCTTTTTAGACATGGTAGATGAATTCATGGAAATCTTTATGGATGATTTATCTATGTTTGGGGACTCTTTTGATTCTTTTCTAATCAATCTAGAGAAGAATTTACATAAATGCATAGAGGTGAATCTTGTTCTATCTTGGGAAAAGAGTCACTTCATGGTTAAGGAGGGCACAGTCATTGGCCATGTTGTATCTGAAAGAGGAATTGAAGTAGATAAAGCCAAGGTGGACACTATCTCTAAACACCCGCCACCTTCGACGGTCAAACAAGTAAGAACATTCCTTGGACATGTGGGATTTTACCGTCGATTCATTAAGGATTTTTCTAAGGTGGCGAGGCCCTTAAGTAATCTACTGATGAAGGATCAAACCTTTGATTTTGATTCAAGCTGCTTAAGGGCTTTCAATCTACTGAAGGAGGCCATAACACAATCACCCATCCTACAACCTCCTAATTGGGATTATCCATTGCAAATCATGACTGGCGCTTTTGATTTTTCTATTAAGGCAATCATGGGACAAAAAGTGGATAAGAAACCTTCTGTGATTTACTATGCTAGTAAAACTCTTGATGAGGCTCAAAGGAATTAACCACTCCAGAAAAAGAGTTACAAGCCGTAGTTTTTGCTCTAGAGAAGTTTAGACCGTTCCTACTGGGATCACATGTCACAATTTTCACAGATCACACTACATTAAGGCACCTGATGTCTAAAAATGATGCAAAACCCAGATTAATCAAAAGGATCCTTCTGCTACAAGAATTTGATTTAGAAATTAAAGACAAATCTGGTGCCCAAAATGTAGTAGCAGATCATCTCTCCATAATCCTTATAGACTCTACAACTTCTCAACTTTCTGATTCATTCCCTGATGAGACTCTCTTGATTATTTGCAAACTACCTTAGTTTGCAGACATTGTTAACTATTTGGCCATTGAAAGACTACCCATGGTTTGGTGTTAATGGGCTATTGAGGGTTTTTAAGGAGTAATCGTCGTAGCAAAGCCTCAATTGCTTGAAAATAATTAAATTTATAACTCAGAATTGAAAAGGAGTCCAAGGTCTATCACAGGGAGTAACTAATGGCAATTCAATCTCACTAATCACAATTTAACCATAAATATAAGTAATTATGACTAAAGCTTCATTTAGAACAACTCAAAATGATATATATATGAAATCAAGTACCAAAGTGAAAAAAGATTGGGTTAAAATGATGATTGGAATCACCAAATTAACCCCTGAAATTAAGCTCACAAGTATCTCAAATAATTGAACAGTAAACCTCAACTAAATGTCCATGTCAACCATGTTAAATATTCCAACAATAGCTTCAGAACTAAGGCACCAATAGAAATCAGACAAAGGCACAAGGCATCAGATGCCTTAAGTTGCTCAAGGTACAGCTCCAACATAAGAGGCAAAGGCCTCCTTCTCTTTCCTTCTTATCTTAAGATAGAGGTAAGCACAACACCATAGAGGCAAAGGCCTCTCAAGAATTGGCTAAGTGTAGAAAGCAAAGGCACGAAGGGCAAAACCCTCCTCTCTCTCTTCCTTTCCTTCTTCTCTTAGACCCAAGGGATAATTTGGTCAGTAAGCGGATATTCAAACCAGAGACCAAACCCGCCAGCGTGGAGGCGAGCAAGGAGTGTGCAGAGATGAGTGAGGGGGACCCGACCCCTATGTTCGTGGGAGAACAGCAGGGGTCACAAAATCCTTGTAAGCGCGATCACAAGCACTTCGTTTGACGATGTGGGACTATCCCACACGATTTCTTTCTTCACACCAGAGCAGCTAATGAAGGCTCTGATTGCGATTGAAAGCGATGCTGCGAAGTCCAATTGAATGCCTGGAGGAGGACCTGGGAGTCAACCGTAGCACCTGGGGGTGGAGTCTGGGGGGATTATGGCCGAAGGACTATAGCTGATGTTGAAGAAGTTGGAGGCAGTGGTGGAGGTCTGACATGTACTTGAAATCAAGAACACAGCCTGGTGGCCCAATTAAATTGGCTCAAAAGCTTCGTCGAACTACGATGAGTGCATTGGTGGCAGTGGTGTGGCGTGGGGTGATGTGTGGAGGCCTGGAGACCTCGAAGAAGGCATGTGCAGCAAGGCATTTGATGATCAGTAGCAGGTGGGAGGCTACACCGGTGCGTCGCTAAAGAAGAGGAAGATGATGGTGATGGAGGGGTGTTTATGGTCTGACCTAAGGGCTAAGAGGTTGGGAATGATCAGGAAGAGGAGAAGAGGAGATATAGGGGCTTTGAAAGGAGGATGGAGAGCAAAGGCATCCGGCTATGATGGACCGGAGCTAAAGATGAAGAAGTGCTCCGGGGAGAGGGTCGGAAACGTCTGAAGAAAGAAGGAGCCCCTCGCAGGTATTTTGAGGTGCGGATGAAGCTAGGGAAGGCAGACCTACTACCTATATTATGTGGCAGCAGGCGAGGAGACCGGAGAGAGGAGGTCACCGAAGACAAGTCCGGAGCCAATTGGAGGTAGAGGAGGTGAAGGATTTTTGGGCCTACAACTCACTAAGGAGTTCAACTTTGCGATGGGGATGCTTTTATAGGGCTTCAGGCAAGCCTCTAAGCTTGGAAACAAGCTTGAGAAGGTCAATTTTTCAAGGAAAAAGTTCCTAAAAATCCATGAATTCGCACAAGCTTCATGAGGGGATTTGGAGACCAAAACTAGGTTTAGATGATTGAGGACTTCCTCGAGATCATCCCTTCTAATTTTGGAAGGAATTGGTCGAGCAATCTAGGAGGAATCCTAGATTGAAGCTTGGATCTTATCGGTTCACACCTACCATGGCAGAAGGGACCCATTTGTGAAGAAGATAAAGAAATTAGGAGGCTATTTGTAAATATTTCAGAAACTAGGGGCTTAAGTGTAAGAAATAGAGTTTAAATGGATTAAAATGCAAACTAAGTCAAAATGAACTCTGATTGGGCTCAAACTTTGGTAAAAACTTAATTTAGACCTAAGAAATCTGATAGTGAAGTTAGATTTCAGTTTTGACCAAGTTTAACTATGCAATTTGTGTACAAACCTAAATTAGGGCAAAACTATGTCTGTGACTCTATTTAAGGTCAAATCAAGGGTACCAAACCTTAAAGAATATTTTTTTATGAATTTTAGGAGATTTAGATGAATTTCATCCCGACCAGAACCTCAGTAATTTAAGCAAGTCTGAAATTAGGGTTTTGAGTGTTGTATTAGTTCTCACCCGTTTCTATCTGCATGAACCCACTTCTTAAACTTCAATGCTTATTTGACCTTTATTTCACTCCTAGAAAACCCCTTGGTTGTTCTGTGTTCATGATATGTTGTTAAAATTACAAAATTAGCTGTAGTTTCCTATTCTCTTCTTGAAATACTTGAAGTGGAGTTATAACCCTCAGATGGTTATGTAGGAGCATTTATATTTTAAACCTAACTAAAAGTGGCTAGTTAGGGCCTATGATAGTGTTCCCATCATATCCCCTTGCTTGGCTTTTGCTAGTCCCTTAGAAAACATCCTATGGATCAAACCAGGTCTCCAGGTTGAATGTAACCATCAGGGTGCCTTACTAACCTTACATCTCTAGAAATCAAATTAGAATACCAACAATAGGCCTAGAGGTACTCAAGTACCAGCCAAGATCCAAACCTGATTATCTTCAGCCTGAGTCTACTACGAAGGTTTCTAAGACTCGCAAAAAATTGCCCAAAGTTCATTGACCCCAGTAGATAAAGCACCCATGCATAGACATAATGATGAGAGCCTCATCATGAGCCATAACTATCTCATTTTGACCCAATAAAGAAGATAAAAGCTCCTAAATAACCTAGAAGAGGGCCTAAATAAAGGAATAAGTGCTCTGAGAAGAAAACATGAATTAAAGGGTAAAATTGCAATTTTACCATTGCAGTACATAAACGGGATTTCTTTCCTGGGAAAAGAGCCATTTCATGGTGCCTGAGGGAATTGTCCTGGGACATTTAATCTCGGAGAAAGGAATCCAAGTGGATCGAGCTAAGGTTAACCCGATTTCCAAGCTCCCTATGCCTAGCTCGATTAAGGACATCCGATCTTTTTTGGGGCACGTCAGTTTTTACCGTCGATTTATCCTTGATTTCTCCAAAATCGCACGCCCCCTGACCAATCTTCTCTCCAAGGATGTGCCTTTCGAAATTTCCAAGGAATGCACTCAAGCATTTGAGATCCTACGTGACCGAGTCACCCAAGCCCCGATCCTACAGTCCCCTGATTGGTCTCAACCCTTTGAGATCATGTGCGATGCATCTGACTTCGCTGTAGGAGTGGTTCTGGGGCAGAAAATTGATGGGAAACCTGTGGTCATTTACTACACCAGCAAAACACTAGATGAGGCTCAGCGTAACTATACGGTTACTGAGAAAGAGCTGCTGGTCATAGTATTTGCCCTGGAAAAATTCAGATCATACCTTCTGGGTTCCCGTGTTATCATATACTCGGATCACACAGCTGTGAGGCATCTCCTTGCAAAGAAGGACGCGAAACCTCGATTAATCCGATGGATCTTGCTGTGGCAAGAATTTGACCTCGAGATTCGCAACAAGGCAGGAAAGCAGAATGTGGTAGCTAATCACTTGTCCCTCCTTCCTTCTGAAATAATCGACCCTTCCGGACCTATTACAGAACATTTTCCTGATGAGCACCTCCTGACTATCAGTACAATTCTTCCATGGTTCGCTGATATAGTTAATTACCTGGCATCAAATCAGATTCCGCCCGATTGGCCGAAGGCCAAAAAGGACAAATTGCGTTCCGATGCCAAGTATTACCTATGGGAAGACCCGTATCTATTCTGCATTGGTGCTGATCAAATAATTCGACGGTGCGTCGCGAAGTGGAAATCAAAGACATACTCTCATTCTGCCATGACCAGGCATGCGGTGGACATTTTTCAGGACATAAAACCGCATCAAAAGTCCTCCAGTGTGGCTTTTACTGGCCCATAATTTTCAAGGATGCATACGATCACTGTAAGGCATGTTCCCGTTGCCAGACTCTGGGCAACATGAGCCATCGAGACATGATGCCTCTACAGCCTATCTTGGTATGCGAAATCTTTGATATTTGGGGGATTGATTTCATGGGACCCTTCCCAATCTCGGATGGCTTCGAATACATCTTACTCGTAGTTGACTATGTTTCCAAGTGGATAGAAGCCATTCCGACCCGAACCAACAATCATAAAGTCGTTATAAAATTCCTTCATCAAAACATTTTCTCAAGGTTCGGGATTCCACGTGCTATAATTTCCGACGGAGGGACCCATTTTACAAACGCTCAGTTCAGGTCACTGATGACCAAATATGGGGTGTCACACCGAATCTCTACTCCTTACCACCCCCAAGCAAATGGTCTAGCTGAGCTATCTAACTGAGAGATCAAGAAGATCCTTCAGGTTACTGTTCGACCTGATAGAAAAGATTGGTCTTCTCGGCTTTCGGAAGCATTGTGGGCCTATAGGACCGCCCACAAGACCCAATTAGGAATGTCTCCCTTCAGACTAGTGTACGGGAAGGCATGTCACCTTCCCGTCGAGTTGGAGCATAAAGCCTATTGGCCAGTACGGACCTGTAATCCAGATCTTTCTAAGGCTGGAACCCATAGAAGACTTCAAATGAGCGAGATCGATGAATTACGCCACGATGCGTATGAGAACTCGCGAATTTACAAAGAACGGGTTAAAGCTTTTCATGACAAACACATTTCTAGAAAGATCTTTCATCCTGGTCAGAAAGTTTTACTCTTTGATGCCCGACTCAAATTATTCCCAGGGAAGCTAAGATCCAAGTGGGTCGGACCCTACCTAGTCCGAAAAATCTTTAGAAATGGAGCCATTGAAATCAACCCACTCAGCCACGATTCTGAACCCTTTGTCGTGAACGGTCAGAGACTCAAGCCACTCATTGACATGACCAATATAGATTTGGCTGAGTCATCCTTTACCCTCCATTCCTCTTGAGCTCATTGCGCCCAGCCGATGGCGTAAAACTCAGCTCTTAACGGGAGGCAACCCGTCATTCTTTGAAAAACCCGAAACTTTTTCTGACATCTCTATGCGGAATGCAAATTACACTTTAGGGTTCATCCATTAGAACAACCGACTTCACCTCAGGTATCCCTACCCGAGATTAGAAATCGTTCGCAACAAGTCACTTCGACCCATTCACTCACCACACACTTGTCCTAATGCATGAACTAAGCTGAAATTGAACCCACCTAATTTACAATGGGGACATTGCAAATCGTAGGCATGGGGGGGCATGAAAGTGCAAAATATCAGGAAAATTCATATCAAGAAAGGGTTTCATTTAAAAAAAAAAATAGAGAAAGACTTGATAGAGTGGAGGAACAATTCAGGGTCATACAAATGAGAGAAGGAAAAGAGCAAAATGACAAAAAGGAGCACAAAATGAAAATGAAAAGAAAGTCATTAGTAAAAGATTAAGGGGTTAACTGAAGTTCTAGACCGAATCAACAAAAAGGAAAGAAAAGTGCTACGAAGATACAACAAGAGATTAGCGGGAACATTGGTCTTAGGCCTCTTGGGCTAGAATCTTTAGCTTAAAAATTCACGTATCCGTTCAAATCTGGATAATCCTCAAGAGGTTGAGGAAAATGCGAAGCTTGAGTGTTAGGTATAAGGCTTAGGAAGTATTCGGCCTCGTTAACTGACTTCCGATTTGTGGGATTCGGTAACCTAAGCACCCCACATTCACACACAGTCTGGTTCAGTGCGCATAAACATCCAAATCACGCAAAAAGCGTTTAATGTTCTGAAAAAGTCACCTAGATTAGGAGCGGCCAATCAACACAAGTTGATTTGGACGAGTTCCCAGTGCGGAGAGGCGGGAAATTCCCCTCGAAGATGCGTAACAACATATTGTCTCCTCGGTGCTTGTCTCTTAGGATATTTAAATATCCTACTGGGGGCATGTAAGCACTCTGCTGGTTCAGATACCATGGGCGGCATTATCCCGAAATGTCGATCGCCAGGGTCTGAATTCGGCCACGGAACACCATGGGTGGGATTATCTCGAAATCTCGAAAGCCAGGGTTCTGAGGGTTGCCATGGGCGGGATTATCTCGAAATCTCAAAAGCCAGGGACCCTTGAGGATTGATGATGGGGACGAGGAATCCGATATAGACCGTGTTGGGAAGCTAATCCGAAGCTAGAAATAAAAAGAAAAGAGAGAGAAAAGCTCTCCAAACAAATAAATCTTCTATCTCTCTCTTACAAAAATGCACTGCAAACTGAACTTAGGCTAAGAATGTCTCAAGCACGGGTACTTTAACCACGGAGTCCAACAAACCCTAGGTTAGTTTCTGTGGGCCGTAGAAACCTTTGCATAGGACTGAGGCTAAAGCGGGTCAGGTTCGGATTTTGGTTGGTACTTGAGTACCTCTAGGCCTAGTGTCGGCATTCCTACCTAATCACAAAAGGAAAGGTGAAGCACTTATCATGATTGGTGACAGACACTCTGGGTCTAGAACGGAAGTAAAACCTTGAAATTTTGCTAAGGGACTAGCAAAAGCTAGGCATGGGGGTATGATGAGAGCCTCATCATGATCCATAACTAGCTCATTTTGACCCAATAAAGAAGATAAAAGCTCCTACATAACCTAGAAGAGGGCCTAAATAAAGGAATAAGTGCTCTGAGAAGAAAACATGAATTAAAGGGTAAAACTGCAATTTTACCATTGCAGTACATAAACGGGATTTCTCAGAGGCAAAACATAGGTCAAATGGTCTAAATGAGATAAAAAGTGGGTTGAGTCAACCAGAAATGGGTTTATGTGCAATCTAGGAATTAAATGACATTTGGTAGCCCTAAAACAGACCTGCTTAAATTAACAAGGTTCCGGTCAGTATAAAAATCAAGTAAACCCTCTAAAAATCATGGAAAAATATTCTCTAGGGCTTAGAACACTTAATTTGGCCTTTGGAACCCAGTTTGACCTAGATTAGGGTCCTAGCACATTAATTGATCTAATTTGAGTTTTTACGCAAAATGTCCAGTCAAACGAAGTCAAACCTAAAATCCAACTTCACCATTGGATTCCTTAGGTCCAAATTAGGTTTATTCCAAAATTTGGACCTAAGGGGAGGTCATCTTGACCTACTTTGCAACTTAGTACACCCAAAATACAACTTGGTCCCTATCTTTTGAAAGTCATTACAGAGAGCCCCCTAAGTTCCTCGCCACCTTTGCAATCAGGTCCTGCCGCCATTGTTAGGGCAGAACCGATCTCCGGCGAGGTTTAGAGAGGGATAACTCTCTAATCCCTCAGAGATTCCCTCCCAGAAATGGAAGGGAGATTCTCTGAGTAATTCCCATCCTTCTAAAGCCAATCACAACCTTTGGTGTGAACCCAATCTCTCGTGCAAACGCACCAGAGATTTGGGTATCCACCCCCTTTCCATCTCCGGTGAGCCGGCGGAGGTGATTGCGCGATCTCCATGCGCTAGGAGGTTCGGCCAACACCTATAAAAGGTTCCTCAGACCCGGCCGCAGAGGGTCAGCTCTGTTTTGACAGAGATTCCCCCAAGTTTTCCTCTCTCCCATCTCCGGCCAAGAGACCCGCAAGCTCCGGCGACCTCCTCCCCTCCTTCTCGTCACTCTGCTACCATACCTGCAGTAGAGTCAACTTCGCCTCTTCCTCCCGCATCGCGCAATACCAGGCGCACGTGCCCCTGACCTCATCCTCGTCGCCTCTTCCTCCCTCAGGGTGTTTCTTCCCCGACGACGGCAGTTACGCGCCGTCCACTCCGCTGCCTCCCTTCCTTCCAAACCACTCCAGATACCTTCTCCATCTTCCCCTCTCTCTTTTCCCCCTGTCATTTTAGTTAATCGCCCCCCGACAGTGCCTGACCACCTCCACCTTCCTCGCCTCCGACCGACCTCCGGCGAGCTGCTCCCACCACTCCGCCCCTCCACACGGCTCGCCAACCCTCTCGTAAGCTCCGCCTCACCACCAGGAGCAACTTCTGCCCATCCATCATCCTTCTACACATCCACCACAGTCCCCCGAACAACCCCACACCTCCGGCCACAGGTTGACCTAGGCACGCACGCCTAGGCCATCCTGCGGCCTGAAGCACCGTGCACCATCTTCGCCGTGCCACGACAAAGGTGCCTAGCTGGTCTGATTAGGCCAATAGGCCGTGCTCGTGTTTGACAAGTTTCAGCTCCTGCCGCCATTGACGGTGAAGCAGCTCCAGGTGCAGCAGCTCCAGGCGCAGCAGCTCCAGGCCCCAGGCTCCAGGCGCAGCAGACTCGCGCGGGTGTTGCGAAGCGATCAGGGCCAACAAGGAGCACTGCGAAGCTCCCAGCCTTGGCAATTGCACGAAGGACGCTCTGCGGGAGCGGGGGGAATTGGGGTGGGCCAGATAGTCCCACATCGGCGAAACGCAACGTGCAGGTATGGTTTAAAGTGTTTTTGTGTTATCTGCTTATCGCCTCCGAATGCACAAGGGTGAGGTCCCTCACCTGACCCACGCCTGCCTCGTCCGCGGTTTCACCTCGTGGATCTGGTGGGATCCGACCCGACCCTATCCTAAGCACTCCTCGCGCATCACCCACCTAACGGTGCGCCTGGTCCCAGGTGCGAAATCCGACCCGATTACCCGTGTGGCTCTGGGAGAGCGTCCTTGAGCAAATTGCAGAGAAAGAGAGAGACGTTTGGGTAGAGGGAAAGGGGTAGGTTTTGCATTGGATGTGGTGTGCGCAGGGAAGAAGGAAGAGAGGAAGAAGCGAACACTTAGCCATTGCAGCAAGGGAAAAGAAGGGAAGGAAGAGGTGAAGGAAAGCAAAAAGAAGAACTTTGAAGAAATAGAAGGGCAAGAGCAAAAGAAGAAGGAACTCTGAAGAAAGGAAGCTGAGCAAGGCAGAGATCTGAGAGAAGGAAGGACTGCAGAAAAGACAAAAAGAAAGAAGAAGACAGAAGGGAAGCAAAGGCAGGAAGAAGAAGTCTTCGTAGGAAAGGGAAGAGAAGAGAAAGAAGTTCAAAGACCTGTGGATCAGAAGAAGAAGATTCAACAAAGAAGAAGAAGGCAAAAGAGAGAAGGCTACTTTTAAGACGTCTGATAAAGAAATTAGACGTCCAATTTTGTTCTCTTTTAGCAATACTTTTTATAACTCTCTCTTTTTGAATCAGTTATGTTCATTTAAAAGTTGTATTATTTGGTTTTGAAAGTACTGAGATTGCTCCCTGTGATCGACCTCGGAGACTCTAGTTTTTCGAGTAATAAAATTTTTTATATTTGTTTGAATGTTTTGTCGGCTATATTATAACGTGTTCTCTTTTAAAACCCCACAAAAGCGTACAAACACGTAACATGTCCAGGTTCAGTTTTTCCAATGCATTTTTGTAAGAAAGAGATAGAGAAAGATTTTTCATTTGGAGAGTTTTCTCTCTTTTCTTTTTATTTTTCCCTAAATCCAGCCTCGAATTGGCCCTAAACACAGTCTGTATCAGATTCCTTGTCCCTGCCATCGATCCTTGAAGGGTCCCTGGCTTTCGATGCTTCGGGATAGCACCGCTCGTGGCAACCCCCAAAACCCTAACTTTCGACACTTCGAGATAGTGCCACCCATGGTGTTCTGTAGCTAAATTCTGGCCGTGGCAATCAACATTTTTGTATAATCCCACCCATGGCACCTAAACTAGCACAAGGTGCTTACATGCCCCTGGTAGGATATTTAGATATCCTAGGAGACAAGCACCGAGGAGACGGTATGTTATTACACATCTTCTAAGGAAAATTTCCACCTCTCCACATTGGCAACTCGTCCAATCAACTTGTGTTGTCGAGCCACTCCTAAGCTAGATCTTCAAGATGACTTTTCATAACAGAACACTTTTGGTGGATTTTTCTTTGTTAAGCGCACTCAACCAAACTTAGTGTATGATTTTGGGTGCTTAGGTTACCAAGTCCCACAAACCAAAGGGAAGGCAACGGGGTCGTACAATCCCTAAGCCTTAGACCTACTACATTAGTCTCGCACTTTCCTCAACCTCTTGGGGATTAATCCGGATTTTAACAAATACATGAGTGTTTAAACCCTAAAAAAGATCCAAAAGGCCTAAGGTTGGTACTCGTCACTAATCTCCTAAGTTTTAGCCTTCTAGGTCTTAATTCATCATCCGATCCAACCTAGAAGTTAGGTAAGTTCCATACTTAGTCTTACAAGGCTAATTCATTTTTTTTCTTTTTGTTTGCTCCTTTTTTTCTCTTTTTCTTGTCTTTCCTTCTTCCCCTCTTTTCATTCAGTTCAAAATGACCTCTCCTTTCCTCTTTTCTCCTCTTTTTTTGTTTGACTAAAACCGTTCCATGCATTGATTTCACAGTGTTTTACACTTTAATATCCCCCCATGCCTATGATTTGCAATGTCCTCATTTATAAATTAGGTGGGTTTGAGTTTAATTCAGGTCGTACATTAGAATAGGTGATGAATGGATCGGAATGACTGTTGCAAACGATTTCTAGCTCTGATACAAGTGTCAAAGTTGGAGTCGGTTGTTTTAATGGATGAACCCTAAAGTGCAATATGAATGCAGCAAAAGGATATGTCAAGAAGGTTTAGGGTTTTTCAAAAGATGATGGGTTGCCTCTCGTTAAGCGCTAAGTTAACACCATCAGCTGGGTGCAATGAAGCTTAGGGAGAATGGAGATCAAAATATACTGCAACCAAATTTGTGTCAGTGAGTTCGAAGAATGGTTTGAGTCTCTGACCATTTACAACAAAAGGTTCAAATTCGTGGCTGAGTTCACTGATTCAACTGCTCCATTCCCAAATACTTGTCTCACAAGGAATGGTCCAATCCACTTTGATATGAGTTTTCCTAGGAAGAGCTTGAGTTTGGCATTGAAGAGTAACACTTTCTAACCAAGATGGAAGGATTTACGTGAAATGTGCTTCTCGTGGAAGGCTTGAACCTGCTCTTTGTAGATTCATGAGTTCTCATATGCATCATTGCGTAGTTCCTTAATCTCACTTAATTGCAACCGACGGTGGATTCCAGCCTTCAAAAGATCAAGATTGCACTTTCGTACTGCCCAGTAGGCTTTATGTTCCATTTCTACCAGGAGGTGGCATGCCTTCCCATATACGAGTCTAAAGGGAGACATGCCTAACTGGGTCATATGGGCGATCCAAGAGTCCCACAAGGCTACTGAAAGGTAGGTAGACCAGTCCTTCCTGTCAAGTCAAACAATAACGCGAAGGTTCTTCTTGATCTCCCTATTTGACAATTCAGCCAATCCATTAGCCTGGGGGTGATAAGGAGTCGAGATACAATGCAACACCCCATACTTTTTCATCAAGAACTGGAAATGCACATTCGTGAAGTGGGTCTTTCCATCAGAGATGATAGCTCATGGAATACCGAACCAAGAAAAAATGTGTTGATGAATGAATTTAATCACAACTTTATGATAATTGCTTCAGGTTGGGATGGCTTCGATCCATTGGGACACGTAGTCCATGGCTAGGAGAATGTATGCAAAACCATCAGATTTTGGGAAGAGGCCCATAAAGTCAACCCCCAGATGTCGAAGATTTCGCACATGAGAATCGGTTGTAAAGGCATCATGTCACGTCAGCTCATGTTGCCTAAGGTCTGGCAATGAGTGCATGCCTTACAATAGTTGTGCACATCTTTGAAAATAGTGGGCTAATAGAATCCACACTGGAGGACTTTTGCTGCGGTCTTGTGTCTAGAAAAGTGACCACCGCAGACCTGGTCGTGGTAGAAGGATAGAATTCCATTGAACTCAAATTCCAGAACACATCTTCTGATGATTTAATCAGCACCAATGTGGAATAGATACGGATCTTCCCAGACAAAGTATTTGGCATCAGAAAATAATTTGTCTTTCTTGGCTTTTGGCCATTCAGATGAAATCTGATGCGATGCCAAATAATTCACCATATCAGCATACCACGGAAGTTCCATTTTGATTATCAAGAGGTGCTCATCTGGAAAATGCTCTATCATAGGTCCAAAAGGGTCAATGAGTGAAGAAGGAAGATGGGATAAGTGGTCAGCTATCACACTCTATTTTCTGGCCTTGTCACAAATTTCAAGATTGAATTCTTGAAACAATAAGATCCAACGGATTAATATAGGCTTCACGTCCTACTTCATGAGTAAGTGCCTCACTGCGGTGTGATCCAAGTAAATGATGGCGTGGGATCCCAAGAGGTAAGACCTGAATTTCTCTAGGCCAAATACCATAACCAGCAGCTCCTTCTCTATAATAGTGTAATTACGCTAAGCCTCGTCTAGTGTCTTGCTGGCGTAATATATGACCACTGGTTTCCCGTCGATTTCTGGCCCAGCACCACTCCTATTGCGTAATCAAACGCATCGCACATGATCTCGAAGGGTTAAGACTAGTCAGGAGATTGCAGGATTGGTGCTTGGGTGACTCAGTCACATAGGTTCTCAAATGCGTGAATGCACTCACTCGATACCTCAAAAGGTTTGTCCTTTGAGAAGAGATTCATCATGGGGCATGCGATCTTAGAGAAGCCAGGTATGAATCGATGATAAAATCCAACGTGCCCCAGGAATGATCTGATGTCTTTGACCGAGTTAGGCATAGGTAGTTTGGAAATCAAATTCACCTTAGCCCGGTCAACTTGGATACCCCTCTCAAAGATGAGATGTCTAAGAATGATGCCTTCCGAAATCATGAAGTGGCTCTTTTCCCAAGGGAGAACTAGGTTCACTTCAATGCATCTTTTGAGGATTTGGACCAGATGTAGGAGGCACTCATCAAAAGATTCACCGAATACCGAGAAGTCATCCATGAAGACCTCAAGGTAATTACCTACCATATCTAAGAATATGGCTAGCATGCACCACTGAAAGGTGGCAGGTGCATTGCATAGCCCAAATGGCATCCTGCGAAACACGTACTTGCCGTAAGGGCAGGTAAAGGTGATCTTTTCTTGATCCTCTAGATGAATTGCCACCTGATTATATCTGGAGTAACCATCCAAGAAACAGAAAATTCAATTTCCCACCAGTTTCTCAAGAATCCGGTCAATGAATGGAAGCAGGAAATGATCTTTCTTCGTGGAGGCATTCAGTTTCCGATAGTCTATGCAGACTCCATGAATTTGCAATGCAAGTTGGGATGGTTTCTCCAAATTCAGTCATGATGACGGTGAGTCCTGCTTTCTTAGGTATAACCTGGATCGGGCTCACCCAGCAGCTATCAGAGATCGAGTAGATAATACCAGCATCTAACCACTTGATGATCTCTTTCTTCACGATCTCCTGTAGATTCAAGTTGAGTCGTCTCTGCATTTCTCTGGATGGTCGTGAGCCCTCTTCTATGTAGATATGGTGTGTGCAATAGGAGGGACTGATACCAGTCAGATCATCAAGAGTCTATCCAATGGCTCTCCAATGCTGCTGGAGAATAGAAATCAACTTTGTTTCCTAACCAGATGTGAGTCGAGAATTGATAATCACAGGAAACGTTTGATTGGAACCCAAAAATACATATTTCAGATGATCTAGGAGGGGTTTCAATTCCATAACTGGGTTATCAGTAGCAAGTGGGAGTTTGAGATGGCCCTCAGAAGATAAAGTGGGAGCTAAGGGTGAATCTAGATCAATTCTGGGCTCCTCTAACTATGGGTCAGAGTTTTCTTGGGGTTGAGGATCATAAATATTCGGGTCTTCCTCTGTAAGTGGGTCCTCAACCATAGAACTAATGTCACATACTTCCTCAATTACCCTACAATTTATTCCTTTCTGGGCCTTAAAGATATCAATCTTTAATGTCTGGTTCCTGAATTTTAACTCGACCTGGCCCTCTTCACAATTGATATTTGCCCTAGCTGTGGCTAGAAATGGTCTCCCTAAAATGATTTGTGTGTTCCTTAGATTTTTAGGAGTCTCCATGTCTAATAAAATGAAATCCACTGGAAAATAGAAATCACGGATCCGTACAAGAGCATCCTCGAGAATTCCTCTATGTGATTTAATTAATCGATCTACTAACTGCAAAGTCACCTCAGTCGATTTGATCTCAGTTTCCTCAAAATGGTCTAGTAGGGATGTGGGTATCAAGTTTATGGATGTTCCGAAATCCAGCAATGCTCGATCAAATTCTAAATCACCAATTTTGCAAGAGATTGAAGGGGTGCCAGGATCTTTTGCTTTTGCGGGAGCTTGCTCAAAATGATCGAGCTCACTTGCTCAGACAATACGATCGAACTCCCATCTTTGGTTCGCGACTTAAGCTTAGGTGTACACAAATCCTTCAGAAATCTCATGTATGCCGGTACATGGAGGTTCGCATCCATCAAGGGGATGTTTATCTAGACTTGCTCAAAGAGGTTGACCAGATCTTCCTCAAGTGCCACGAGTTTGGGTTTCCTCTTTCCTTTGGTTAAGGCCTCAGGAAATGGAACCTCTGTAGGTTCCTCTAGGATTGGTTCAGGTCCTGGATCTAGGATAGGGGTGTTCTGGATAACCATTCTAGGGTTAGGCTCTGAACTACCAGGCTGGGAGTGGCTTGGATAAGGTGGATCCTATGTCATCTTGCCACTACGGGTGGGAATAGAATTAAGTCCCGCTTGGCTCCGATTTGGATTTGGTAGAAGTGGTGATTGTTGCTGATATCCTGAGTATGATGTCGAAGCTTCCATCCCGTCGGGTGATGAAGCAAAAGGGGCCTAGTAAACATATTGAGCTTGGCCCTGATTTTGGTTCAAAACACGCCTCTAATTCAGCATGTTATTCGGATTGGGTAGAGGTTGAGATGGAAGTACACCAGGCTGGTGAGAATTTGCCATCTGTGCGAGCTGATTTTGAACCTCTGTGATCTCATCTTTATGCTGTTTCTGTATAGCCACATTGGATTTTTGAATGTCAATAAGGGTTTGTAGGATGAGAGTCATTTGATCATCCCTTAATGGCTCGAATTGATAATTTGGATTGGGCTTAGGCTGAGCAGGCTGGTAAAGGCATGGAATTTGTGGTCAGGGTTGGAATTGAGATCTCTAATTTTGATTATTCCCTGACCACGTAAAGTTAGGATGATTATGCCATCCAGGGTTATAAGCATTTTAGAATGGATCATTCTGGATGGCGTGGAGATCCTCGCAGGTCTGAGGAACTCCAGAGAAGTCAGACTACGAGGGTTCAGAGTTCCCCCAACTAGAGTAGGAAGTTTTGGAGTTTCCTCCAAAACCAAGATCAGACGAGGGTGGATATGAGTCCATCCCCTGATGAGAGTGGTGATAAATGTTATGCACAGGCTCCCTACCAGAGGGCAGTTGCGCATACATGCCCCACTATGCTGAGGTGGTTCTCTGTAGATGTCAAGCCAATTCATCTACCTTCTTTTTGCTAGCAGAGATTTTGTCCAGGAGACTGGCCATCAGTTCCAGATCGACGAATGCAGACAGGCCTTGAGTCTCATGTGCCCCCGCATGTTTCTCAATGCACAAGTGATAAGTCAGTTTTCGCTTTCGAATAATGTATTAAGATGATTTGTCGTTGTAGGATCAAAGTGGTGGAAAACTGCTTAACAAAATAAAAATTAAAATTAAACCACTCACAGGAGAGCGGGTCGTGTCCACAGAGAGGCAATGACCTATTTAAACTCATTATTAGGTCAAAATCAAGTTTGCTAAACTATTCGCCTGATCAAACAATGCCTGTGTAGCTCTGAAAGTAAACCTTAAATTTATGGACAAGTCAAGGGGTGTGAATGTTATTTTTACATCAGAAAAATATCCATGTGCAAAAATATGCCATGTACTATTCACTTGCATGCATACGAAAATGTCATTCAAAATTAAATTCAATGCACCTAGAGATGAATAACAAGGTTTAACAATTCTCTAAAAGCATGAGCATGAAGGCATAAATTCACCACACTAAAATAATGGTAAATCAAAATTCATTTTTGTGGCAATGGCATGAAATGTAATTATTAATTGAGGATGAAACAGGGGATTAGCTTTAGGTGGAGCTTGTGCACGGAAGGAGAGATGGATGGCGAGTTGGCGACTAGAGGTAGCCCTCCTCGATTCACACCTAACGGTAGTGGCGGCTCGAAGGATGGTGGTCGGAGCTGGCTTGTCGGAGGAAAGAAGTGGCGGCGATGGAGGTTGCTACTACTGGCCGCGCATGCTGCATGTGCGAGGAGGGGCAGCGCGTAGGTGCTGGGGGCACTGCAGGTGCACGAGGGGCGTGTGCGCGTGGAGGGGCGGTGCTCTGCGGGGCGCACAAGTGCGCGCAGGGGATCTGTTGGCACCAGCTGCAGGTGCTGCAGGGAGGCGCTGGAGTGCGGGCACTGCTAGCGTGCAGGCGTGGTGCACTGGAGAACGTGCGCTAGGCATGGACGCGCGATGGGGTCTGATGGTACCGGCTACAGGTGCTGCAGGGAGGCGCGAGGAGGGCTGAAGTGGGGGTGCTGGGGCGTTGCAGGCACTGCTGGAGGATGCTCTGCAGGCCGCAGAGGCGCGAGGTTGTGTTGGCTAGGGTGAGGGCGCTAGAGGTGTTGGTGAAGGTGCGCGGTGGGCAGATGGCACGCGATGGAAGCGTGGATGTGCTGGAGATGAAGGCTCAAGCATACAGGCGCTGGATGCAGGTGCTGCAGGGAAGGCGCACTTGGCAGGGTGCACTAGAGCGTGGGTGGACTAGAGATGAAGGTGCAGGTAGGGTCTGATGGTGCGAGGCAGGAGGAGTTGCAGGGACTCTTGGCGATGTGGGCTGTCACCCCACACACCCATGGTGGTGGAGTCGCACTGCCCCGGTGGGAGGCCGGTGGTATGGAATGGATGAGAAGCAAGGTTCTCTAAGCACAGTGAGGAACAAAGGGGTGGTGGCCTCCCTTTGAATGGCAGCCCCTTCTCTTTTGTAGCCACGGCTAAGATTTGAAATTCAAAAACTACCGTAGAATCAATGTAATGCGTAGGAGGAGGAGGCGTAGATGGAGGAGTTACCTGCAAAGGAGAAGAAGAAGAAAAAGAATAAAATAATTAGGGTTATTTATACATAACTCCTTAACTTCTATGTTAATTAAAATAGTGCACCTAATTAATTAACTAATTAAATGTATGCAACCCTAGGTTAATTCTAAATGCATGAATTATGCACGTAAGCTAAAAATATGAATTAATTTATTTACATCCTAATGTATACTATCTAAATGTTAAAATTAGCTTAATGTCTAGACACTTAAATACTTAAATAGCCCACAAATATGATTTAATCAACAGGTAGTCTTCCGGTCAAACATACCCATAGATTCATTGTTTATAGAGTTCTCGCACATATTCTCGAGAATCTCCCAAATTGTATCTTCATGCTGACCCATGATGCTTCCACCACAAGTTCCACTGACAAATAGCTTGATCTCATCACGGAGCCCGTGGTAAAAAGACTGGACATGTTCCCACTTTGGAACTCCGTGATGGGGGCATCTCCGCATGAGATCCAAAAAGCGATCTCATGCTTAATGAAGTGGTTCTCCCAAATTTGGTGTGAAGTGCATGATCTGGTGCCTTAAAGCATTTGTCTAACCAACAAGGAAAAATTTTTGTAAGAATTCATTTTGTAGTTCCCCCCAGGTGTCGATTGGATGGTTCAGAGTCTGGAACCAATCAGCAGCTTTACCCATGAGTGAGAAGAACATCTTCATGAACAGGATGTCTCAATTTTGTATGGTAGGCCTGAACGTTTGGACCAGATGTTTTAGATGCTTGATGTGCTAAAAGGGATCTTCGGTGTTTGAGCCATAGAATTTAGGAATAGCATGGATCATGTTTGACTTGAGTTCAACATCAGGCCCTCCAGCAGGGATTTCTAGTCTAGGTTCGATCTCCACCATGGTAGGATTGTAGTGATCTCGCATCTGAGGTCGCGGCGGTGGATTGATGAGTGCATGGATTAGATCATTGAAATGTCGTATCTGATCTTGGACATTGGGTTCTTCTCCTTGATTCTCCATGGATGTAGATGGAGATATGGGCTTAGAAGCAGAAGAGTTGGAAGAGAGATCAATATAATCGGAAGGTAGCACAAATAAGTGATTTGAGGCTTGGCCTCAATGGGAGTGAACTGCTAAGGGAGGTCTCAAGGGTGGTATTAAGGACCTCCTCCCAAACATGCACTAGTGAGCCAGATGAGGGACAAAAGGTGTAATAGACCCAATTGAGGCACCCAAAGATTTTTGAATGACTAAGGAGGTTCGAGGCAGATGATACCTCTTGATCAAAAAATCACTCACCTGAGAAATACTTGAGCGGCCAGGAAGGGAGAGTCCCGCAAAGACCCCTACACGGTAGAGCGTCCCCATGGATTACACGATTTCCCCCACCTGACCTTCCTTGTCACTGAGAATCCAAGTAGATCGGAATGAGCAACTTGACCCCTTATGTCTACCAATTTTAATCTTGAATTATGGTGCTTTTGATTTCACTTGAACTTTAGAGTTGATTGCAATTTGTGACCTAATTTGAAGGTTGACTAACCCACAAGGTAGGTCAACTTCACCAAACATGCCCTAATGTTTAGGATGAGTTGGGTAATGAACCCAAAATCACCCTAAGTGGTGTGCAAGTAGGTTATTAAGTCCAAATTTTAAGGATTCAAGTGAATGTTAGAGCCTTTTTAGGGTTTTCTTAATTAGGTCAATTCAAGCAAGGCTTTGGGTGACACACAATGCGGAAAAATCAATTCTTGTTATTTCAGGTAGGTGTGTTTTCTCAACCCTAAGATGGAAATCCTAATGTGGCTCTTTTGGTTCAATTAGTTATTTCCAAATTGGGTACCTAGGGCTCAATCAAGAAGGTGAATAGCCCTAGATACCTTAAGTCCCTACTAGGTGCAGAAATTTGGAAAGGGACCTCTAGAGAATCAAGTCAGGCAACTTGAGTGATTAATTCTAAGGAAATAATGTAAGTTTGATCCTTATTAATTTCCTTTCTACTTCTTTCCAGAAATAGGGGCTTAAGAGGATGGAAATGAAGTACCTGCCCCTGGAGTGGCTGTTGTGCAGCTAATCTTCTCTTTGTACCTCGTACAACCGCAAGAAATCAAATGAAGCAACTTAGAATCAGATCTGAAATTGTAACTGCATGTTGCTCCCCGACAACGGTGCCAAAATGTTAACAGGCTATTAAGGGGTTTTAAGGAGTAATCGTTGTAGCAAAGCCTCAATTACTCAAAAATAATTAAATTTATAACTTAGAATCAAAAAAGAATCTGAGGTTGATCATAGGGAGCAACTAATGGCAATTCAATCTCACTAATCACAATTTAATCAGAAATATAAGTAATTATGACCAAAGCTTCATTTAGAACAACTCAAAATGATATATATATGAAATCAAGTAGCAAAAAGCAAAAGGATTGGGTTAAAATGATGATTTGAATCACTAAATTAACCCCTGAAATTAAGCTCACAAGTATCTCAAATAATTGAACAGTAAACCTCAACCAAATATCCACATCAACCAAGTTAAATATTCCAACAGTAGCTTCAGAACTAAGGCACCAGCAGAAATCAGACAAAGGCACAAGGCATCAAACGCCTTAAGTTGCTCAAGGCACAACTCTAACAAAAGAGGCAAAGGCCTCTTTGTCTTTCCTTTTGTCTCAAGAGAGAGGCAAGCATAGCACCACAGAGCCAAATGCCTCTCAAGAATCGGCTAAGTGTAGAGAGTAGAGGCGCAAAGGGCAAAATCCCCCTTCTCTCTCTTCTTTTTCTTCTTCACTCAAACCCAAGGGATAATTGGGTTAGTAAGTAGGTATTCAGACCAGAGACTAGACCTGCCGACGTGGAGGTGGGCAAGGAGTGCGCAAAGGTGAGTGAGAGGGACCCAACCCCTATGTTCATAGGAGAACAGTAGGGGTCACAAAATCCTTTTAAGTGTGGTCACAAGCACTTCGATTGACGGCGTGGGACTATCCCATGTGGTTTCTTTCTTCACACAGGAGGGACTAATGAAGAATCTGATTGCAATCGAAGATGAGGCTGTGAAGTCCAATTGAATGCCTGGAGAACCTGGGAGTCAGCCGCAGCACCTAGGGGTGGAGTCTAGAGGGATTGTGGCCGGAGGACTGTAGCTGACGTCGGAGAAGTTGAGGGCAGCAGCGGAGGTCAGCGTGTTCCTGAAATCAAGAACACAGCCTGGTGGCCCAATTAAATTGGCTCAAAAGGTTCATCGAACTACGGCAAGTTCATTGGTGGCAGTGGTGTGGCATGGGGTGATGTGTGGAGACTTGGTGATCTCAGATAAGGCATGTGTAGGTGAAAGAGTTCGGTGGAGGATTTTGGTGGTCACACGAGCAAATAAAGAGAGGGCTTTTGACAAGGGTGGCGCAGAGAACTCATGGAGGTGGCAGCAAGGCGTTTGATGGTCGGTAGCGAGCGAGAGGCTATGTCGGAGAGTCACTAGAGAGGAGGAAGACGATGGTGACGGAGGGGTGTTGGGGGTCTGACCTAAGGGCTTAGAGGTTGGGAATGATCAGGAAGAGGAGAGGAGATAGAGGGACTTAGAGAGGAAGATGGAGGGCGCAGGCATCCAGCTATGATGGGTCAGAGCAGGAGATGACGAAGTGCTCCAGGGAGAGGGATGGCGACGTCTGAAGAGAGAGGGGGCCCCTCGTAGGTATGGCGAGGTGTGGACGAAGATGGGGAAGGTGGACCTACTGCCTATATTATGTGGTAGCAGGTGAGGATATCGAAGGGAGGAGATCGACGGAGACGTGTCTGGAGCCGGTCGGAGGTAGAAGAGATGAAGGATTTTTGGGCCTAAAACTCGCTAAGGAGTTCGGCTTTGCAATGGGGATTCTTTTATAGGGCTTCAGGCAAGCTTCTAAGCTTGGAAAGAAGATTAAGAAGCTTGAATTTTCAGGGAAAAAGATCCTTGAAATCCATGAATTCGCACGAGCTTCATGAGGGGATTTGGAGTCCAAAACTAGGTTTAGATGATTAAGGACTTCCTCAAGATGATCCCTTCCAATTTTAGAAGGGATTGGTCGAGCAATCAGGGAGGAATCCTTGATTGAAGCTCTAATCTTATGGGTTCACACCTAGCATGGCAGTAGGGACCCATTTGTGAAGAAGATCCATTTGTGAAGAAGATAAAGAACTTAGGGGGCTATTTGTAAATATTTCGAAAGCTAGGGGCTTAAGTGTGAGAAACATAGTTTAAATGGACTAAAATGTAAACTAGGTAAAGATCAACTCTGATTGGGCTCAAATTTTGGTAAAAACCTAATTTGAATCAAAGGAATTTGATTATGAAGTCGGATTTCAATTTTGACCAAGTTTGACTGGATAATTCGTGTAAAAATCCAAATTAGGGCAGAACTATGTTTGTGATTATTTAAGGTCAAATCAAGGGTACCAAACCTGAAGGAATATTTTTCGATGAACTTTAGGAGATTCAGATTAATTTTATCCTAACCAGAACCTCAGTAATTTAAGCGGGTCTAAAATTAGGGTTTTGGGTGCTGTATTAGTTCTCGAAATTCGTGAAACCCCATTTCTGTCTGCATGGACCTAGTTGTTAGAATTTAATGCTTATTTGACATTTATTTCACCCCTAGAAAATCCCTTGGTTATTCTGTGTTCATGATATGCTGTTAAAATTATAGAATTAACCCTATTTTCTTGTTCTCTTCTCAAAATAGCCGGAAGTGAATTTATAACCCTCGGATGGTTATGTAGAAGCATTTATCTTTTAAGCCTGACTAAAAGTGGCCAGTTGAGGCCTATGATGGTGTTCCCATCAATTGGCCTGAGCATAAGCGAGATAAGTTGATTTTCGATGCTAAATACTACTTTTGGGAAGATCCAGAGCTATTCAAAATTTGCATGAATCAGGTTATCCGCTGTTGTGTTCCAAATGTGGAGATCACAAGTGTACCAGAATTATGCCATACTTTTGCTTGTGGAAGTCACTTCTCAGAAAAAAGACGGCAGCCAAGATACTACAAAGTGGATTGTATTGGTTGTCTTTATTCCACGACTTGTACAACTTCTATAGGTCATGTATTAATTGCCAAACTCTAGGAAACATGACCAGGAAGGATATGATGCCCATAAATCCAATCCTTGAAGTCAAGATCTTTAATGTTTGGGGCATTGATTTTATGGGACCTTTTACCAATTCATTTGGGTACCTATACATTCTGGTTGCAGTCAACTATGTATCCAAATGGATTGAGGTCATCCTGACCCGAACCAATGATCATAAAGTGGTCATGGACTTTGTAAAGAAAAACATCTTTAGCCAGTTCGGTCTACCTAAAGCTCTGATTAGTGATGGTAGGTCCCAATTCGCCCACAATCAATTTAGGACTTACTGACTAAGTATGGAGTCACTCATAGAATCTCTACTCCATACCATCCACAAACCAACGGACAAGCTGAAATTTACAATCGAGAAATTAAGAAAATCCTTCAAAAGATAGTCCACCCGAATCAGAAGGATTGGTTTACTAAATTTGATGATGCTCTCTAGGCCTACCGGACTGCGTATAAAACTCTGATTGGGATGTCTCCATTCCATTTGGTTTACGGAAAATTTGCCATCTGCCTGTTGAACTTGAACATAAAGCTTACTAGGCAATCAAAACTTCTAACCTGAATCCTAATCAATCTGGACAACAACTCCAATTGACTGAATTGGATGAAATCTGAAATGACGCTTATGATAGCGTGAGAATCTATAAGAATAGGACAAAAGATTTACATGTTAGGTATATCTCTCGGAAAAGCTTTGCCCCTTATCAAAAGGTTTGGCTATTTGATGTGAGCTTGAAGCTCTTTCCGGGAAAATTAAGATCAAAATGGACGGGTCCATTTGTTGTAAGAAAAGTCTACCCTCATGGAGTTGTTCTCATCCTGGATCCCAAGACTAACCATGAGACAAAGGTAAATGGTCAAACGTTGAAGCCTTACATCACTCAGAACTATGATCCCATTCCTGAAAGTCACATCAACCTTCTAGAATCATTTTAGAGTTGTACTAAGTCTGGCAAATGACATTAAACTTAGCGCTGGCTAGGAGGCAACCCAGTATTCTTTACAGGTAGTTTTGCATTTTTCTCTATCCAAGCTGACCTAGAATAACAAGCTCAGTCAGGTGATATCCCCTCCTCTTGCTTGTTACTTTTTGATTTTCCTGCATACAATTCAATGACATTGTAATGAATAGGCATCGGAGGTGGACATTGCATGTCTTATTTTTATGTCAAAAAAAAAAATTCATTCATGCAGAAGGAATTTTTATCAAAAAAGTTTTATTAGGGATTTATTCTTAAGTTGATTCCTAAACTTAGAATCTAGTACAATTTCACACTTACACATAGAATTTGCAATGGATCCTCTGTGAAGATTGATAGACATCTTTAGTTTGTCGAGAAGAAGTAATGCTTCTTCTCCTAAACCCTTGGATAGTAATTAGGGAGTCAGGAAAACCATCTTCTAATAGATCCACCAAAGAAGTGTGAGGTGAGAGTAGAGAGTGTATTGATGCTCTAAGGCTAGTATAAGGAATCTTAATTTCTGGATAATTGGATAATGATACTCGAAGCTAGGCATAGTTTTCACTCTCGGCTCCTGCATACAAATTCTTTGTGCGAATTTTTGAGAGCCACCAAATAAGGCAAATACGTAGAGGGTAGGTTCTGGTAAAATAAGGACTAAGGAGGATGGTTACAACCATCTTTTATGGAATCCTTAGCTGAAGGAGGGTTTTAATGTCAAGGTCAGAAATACGTTGTCCCATCCATTCCTTTCCCAATGCCAAAAGTAGGCACTTCAACCAAATAAGCCACCCGATATCCTCTTGAACACCCTCAATCCCGAATAATGCCTCGTGAATAAAAATGTGCAGGAGTGCTGCATTTCGTTGTGTTGAAAAAAATAAATATATATAAAAAAAGAAGAAAAAAGAGAGAAGAGACAAAAGAAAGAAAAAGAAAAGTAGAAAAATATATATAGAAGAAAAAAGAAAGGAAAAACAGAGAAGAAAACATGTTAATTGTGTTGTGTTTACTTCATATCAAGCACATTGAGGCAATAACACCCACTCCCTCCATAGTCCACCAAATACAGCCTTGACCTACTTTTCTATATTTCTGACTGCCTGAATATGGGCTGAGGAATTCTAACTTAGTCATAGGGTTATCAAAACCTAATCAAAGTGTTAATGCCATGAGAGGCCACCAAATATATTGACAAATCTGATGAGATTGTGAGCTTGAAAAGAAAATAAGAAGAAGAGAAAGAGAGAGAATAAGTGCAAAGGAACTAAAGACAGCACAGTTTCTCCGCCTCTCCTAGAGTTGATTTATTTAACAGTCTGGAAATCTTGGTTCTGTAGTACTAGTCTATGTGTAGCACCAGATGAGTACAAGCCACCAAATACAAATCCACTTAACTCAAAACATCTTCTTATTTACCAATTACTTTATAACCCCGAGGGAAGAAGTGTGCCTATCCCAATAGAAATTTTACTAAGGGTCAAGTACGAGCTTTAGATGTGGATTGGCTTTTCACTTGCATCCGTTGCATAAGCTACAACAATACACTTTCATGACTGTCAAAATTTCTAAGGTTTTGGATGAAAACAAAAAGAAATAAACCACTAATCGAACTCTTGATAGAAATCAGTCATGTAAGACCACTTTGCATTTAGTCTTGCATTTGCTAAGGACTAGCAAGATTTAGGCATGGGGGTGTGATTGCACAGCAATCATATGACCTAATCTACCTGAATTAAGTTAGATTCTAACATAACTTAGGAACAATGCATACATAAGCATCATAATTTGCATAATAGTTAGTTCAGTAGCCTTAGAGAGAATATTACCATCTTATGCACTAAAAGAAAGACAAAATTTATTGTAGATGATCCGAGGCTGCAAATGATAGATTAGACCATACGGATCTGATCAGGTCGACGACGAGAGTCCAATGCTTCCAGAATCATCCTTATCAGATATTTGTAGCATCACATACAACCCATAGAAGATCAGAAGCCAATAAGTAAGAGGACAGAAATCTAGACCTCAGATGCCAAATCTGACCACACAGATGGATCTAGATCAGTGATCACAGGCCAATGGTGCAAAAATTATCTCAATCGAAGGCCTACAGCACCGTCTACAAAGCAAGAAAGATGGACGGCCACGATGGTGCCATCACAGCAACCCCTCGCCGCGTCCCCAATCTCTGAAGAACTCCTCTCATGCATTGTGGGCTATTGGATAGTCATCCAATGGCCACAACGAACCCACGTCAACCGCTCCCTCTCACCTAATCTAGGGAGGATCATCCTCAGCCATTAAATCTCCATCCAATGGGTGAGGGCAGCCGCGCAAGGATTTGGAAAAGCGAAAAAGCATGCCATTAGCACATTGGCTCATGCGCTCAACCGCAAAGCAAGGACACCAGTTCGAAATGTAATTTACGCAAAATCAGCAAAGACGTGTGCGTGGATGAATTCGGAGAGTTGGATCATCAACTAACAGTGCATATGTGGAGGCGTGGCAAGTGGAGGAGCGTCAGATGGCCATGCATGCGATGACGTGCAACCAAACACGCGCGCACGCTTTTGAAATCTTAAGGCAGTGCAGGCAAAGCACTTAAGCCATCCAATCTCATGATCGAACGGCTAAGAACGAAGGTGCGATTTGAATTGTGAGGCATGCGTGAGGCAGGCACGGTTTGAACGTGAAGAGGCACGGCGGGCATGAGGATCGCACAATGGCAATCTGAGGGTTGCGGGCGTGCCAAGTGTCTCCACCAGAATGAATCCGAGCATAGAAGGCACAAATAAGGTTATTTTAAGGCCAGATCAGAGTCGTTGATCTCCCGATCGATGGATCTAATCAACCTAAGGTTGTTGCACGAGTTGGAGAGCTAAAATGCCTAATTTGCCCCTCATTAAAGTTATAAAAAGAACCCAGGGACCCCCACTTAAGGCAACTCCAACCAGATACAACTCCAGCCTCTCTCCCTCTCTGCAGCTCTTCTCTAGACTTCATCTCGGTGCTCTGGATCTGAAGTGCTGCTGCACTTCATACAAGAATCCCACAAGCAACGTCGCCCTACATCTGCTTCTACTCTCTCTCTCTCTCTTTAGCATAGTTATTTCTTTTCATACTTGGAAAACTGTTTCCAAATAGCAATAAAATTTTGATTATCTGGATATCCAATGCCTATATATATACATATATAAATATATAAATATTTGTTTGGAACGACTTTTTGAAAGGCTTTCACATAAAAATCATGTTTTTCCTCCCTACGAATGACTCGGTACTCATCGAAATCTTTATAAATATTATTTATTTCATCACGATTTGCATTACAATGATAGCTATAATCTCTAATGCATCTCACGAGTGAATACTCCCCTTGAGGGGAATAAGGCTCAATTGATGGTGAGGGTTGAGGTGAGATTGGCTACACATGATCAACAGAATCGTGTATGGTTCGATACCATTCTCACTGCCTTAGATAGAATGCAAAACCCCTGTGTGGAGAACAACTACGGGACCATCACAATCCGGCTGCACGTAATGTACTACCTCAAGTCCAGATGCCCGTAGATTTTGATCATTTGAGCTCAAACCTAATGTGATGAGTCGGATTCAGATTTACTTTCATGGTAACTCAAATGAAGATCTGATTGCACAACAATCATGCAACCTAAATCACCTGAATTAAGTTAGATTCTACCATAACTTAGGGACAATGCATTCATAAGCATCGTAATTAGCATAATAGTTAGTTTGTCAGCTACATAGATAATATTATCATTTTATGACCTAAAAGAGAGATGAAATAAATTGCAGATGATTCGAAGCCATGGGTGACAGATCTAACCGTACAGATCTGATTAGGACGATGACAGGAGTCCAGCGCTTTCAGAATCGTCTCAATCAGACAACCATAGCATCTTGTGAAGTCCATAAAAAAATGGAGGCCAGGGAGAAAGATAATAGAGATCCAAACCTCAGATGAAAGATCCAACCACATGGATGGATCCAGATCAATGATCGTAGTCCACCCCGATAATTCTAGAGAACTTAAAGGACTTAGACCATTTTTAGCTACTACCAAGGCAAATATTGACTGTGAATCTAACAATATGGAAATCAAATTTGGGGATAAGAAGACAAAAATTAACATCTTTAAGGCCATCAAACAATTTGAGGATTGTGGAATGATAGAAGATTCTGAGGACCATACCGTTGAATATTGTATGGAATTAGGAATAACCCAATCTGATCCTGCAAACCTTGACACCCAAACCAATCAAGAGGTCAGCCTACCAATCACTAACTTGATTCCAAGACCTCTTGAGGGTAATTGTGATCCACCACTGGAACCTTTATCCCAAGGACCCAAACCTAAACTTAAACCTCTTCTAGATCATCTAAAATATGTTTTCTTGGGTTCTAATCAAACTTACCCATTAATCATTAGCTCTCATCTAACCCAAACTCAAGAAAAGCAATTGATTCAAGTTTTGGGAAGAAACAGTAGAGCAATTGGTTGGACATTAAATGATCTGAAGGGAATCAGTCCCACTTACTACACCCACAGAATCTATACTGAGGACAGATCAAGACCCTCCCAATAAATGCAAAGACGATTGAATCCTAACATCTGGGAGGTAGTGAAAAAGGAAATAATCAAGTGGTTAGATGCGGGAATAATCTACCCAATCTTTGACAACCCGTGGAAGAGTCCTGTACGAGTGGTTCCTAAGAAAGCTGGCCTGACTGTGATTACTAATGATAATGGGGAATTGATTCCAATCCACACAACTTCCTCTTGGAGAGTCTGTATCAACTACAGGAAGTTGAATAGTGCAACCAAGAAAGACCACTTTCCACTTCCCTTCACTGATCAAATCCTGGAAAGACTAACCGGCCAACAATTCTTCTATTTCTTGGATGGCTATTCCAGCTATAATCCAAGTAGTTATCCACCCTGAGGATCAAGAGAAAACCACCTTCACATGTCCCTATGGAACATTTGCCTTTCGTAGAATGCCTTTTGGACTATGCAATGCATCGACAACCTTTCAAAGGTGCATGCTTGCAATCTTTTCAGACATGGTGGGTGATTTCAAGGAAATCTTCATGGATGACTTTTTTGTGTTGGGGGATTCTTTTGAATCATGTCTGATCAATCTTAAAAAGATTTTACAAAAATGCATTGAGTTGAATCTTGTTCTATCTTGGGAAAAGAGTCACTTCATGGTCAAGGAGGGCATAGTCCTTGGCCATGTTGTGTCTGAAAAAGGAATCAAAGTGGATAAAGCCAAGGTGGACACCATAATCAAACTCCTTCCACCTTCGACGGTTAAGCAAGTAAGATCATTTCTCAGACATGTGGGATTTTACCATCAATTTATTAAGAACTTTTCTAAGGTGGCAAGGCCCTTAAGCAACTTGCTGGTAAAATATGAATCCTTTGATTTTGATTCAAATTACTTAAAGGCTTTCAATCAGGTGAAGGAGGCTATTACACAATCACCCATCTTACAACATCCTAATTGGGATCATCCTTTAGAAATCATGACTGACACCTCTAATTATGCCATTACAAGAAACCATATGTGATTTACTATGCTAGTAAAACTCTAGATGAGGCTCAAAGAAACTACACCACTACAGACAAAGAGTTGCTAGCTATAGTGTTTGCTCTGGAGAAGTTTAGACCTTACCTACTGGGATCTCATGTCACAATCTTCACAGATCACATTGCATTAAAGCACCTGATGTCTAAAAAGGATGCAAAACCCATATTAATCAGATGAATCCTTCTGCTGCAAGAATTTGATTTAGAAATCAAAGACAAATCTGGTGCCCAAAATGTAGTAACAGATCATCTCTCCAAAATCCTTATAGACTCTACAACTCCTCAACTCTATGATTCTTTCCCTGATGAGACTCTCTTGACTGTTTGCAAACTACCTTGGTTTGCAAATATTGTCAACTATTTGGCCATCGGAATACTACCCATGGATTGGCCTAAGCATAAGCGAGATAAGTTGATTTCCGATGCCAAATACTACTTTTGGGAAGACTTGGAGGAGCTATTCAAAGTTTGCGCGGATCAGGTTATCCACTGTTGTATTCCAGAAGAGATCACAAGTGTACTAGTTTTTTCCATACTTTTGCTTGTGGAGGTCACTTCTCAGGAAAAAAGATGGCAGCCAAGGTACTGTAGAGTGGATTGTATTGGTCCTCTTTTTTCCATGCTCGTACAACTTTTGTAGGTCATGTATCAATTGCCAAACTCTAGGAAACATGACCAAGGACATGATGCCTCTAAATCCAGTCCAAAGTCGAAATCTTTGATGTTTGGGTCATTGATTTTATGGGACCTTTTACCAATTCATTTGGGTACCTGTACATTCTAGTTGTAGTCAATTATGTATCCAAATGGATTGAGGCTATCCCTACTTGAACCAATGACCATAAAGTGGTCATGGACTTTGTAAAGGAAAATATCTTTAGTCGGTTTGGTGTACTCAAAGCCCTGATCAGTGATGGCAAGTCCCATTTCACTCACAACCAATTCAAGACCTTACTAACAAAGTATGGAGTCACTCACAGAATCTCTACTCCATACCATCTGCAGACCAATGGACAAGCTAAAATCTCCAACCGAGAAATTAAGAAAATCCTTCGAAAGATGGTCCGCCTGGATGGAAAGGATTGGTCCATCAAATTGGATGACACTCTCTGGACCTACCGGACTTCATATAAAACTCCAATTGGAATGTCTCCATTCCGTCTGGTCTACGGAAAATCCTACCATCTGCCCAATGAACTTGAACATAAAGCTTATTGGGCAATCAGAGCATTTAACCTGGATCTTGATCAATCTGGACAACAAATAAAACTCTAATTGACTGAATTGAATGAAATCTGAAATGATGCTTATGAGAGCACGAGAATCTATAAGAATAAGACAAAAGCTTTACATGATAAGTGCATCTTCGGAAAAAGCTTTGTCCCTAATCAAAAGGTTTGGTTATTTGATGTGCACTTGAAGCTCTTTCCGGGAAAATTAATATCAAAGTGGACAAGTCCCTTCTTTGTAAAAAAAGTCTACCCTCATGGAGTTGTGCTTATCCTGGATCCCAAGATCAGTCATGAGACTAAGGTGAATGGTCAAAGGTTGAAGCCTTATATCACGTAAAATTGTGATCCCATTCCCGATGGTCACATCAACCTTCTGAAATCCTTTTAGAGCTGAACTGAGTCCAGCAAATGATGTTAAACTTTGCACTGGCTGGAAGGCAACCCAGTATTCATTACAGGTAGTTTTGCACCCTCTGCATCCAAGTTGACCTTGAATAACAAGCTTAGTCAGGTGATATCCCCTCCGCTTGCTTATTATATTTTGATTTTCCTGCATATACTTCAATGACATTGTAATGAATAGGCATGGGGGGGTGGACATTGCATGTCTTATTTTTATGTCAGAAAAAAAAAATTGCATTTAGGCATAAAGAATTTTTATTAAGATTTTATTAGGGATTTATTCTTAAGTTGATTCCTAGTTTAGAGTCCAGTACAATTTCACACCTACACATAGAATTTGCAATGGATCCTCTGTGAGGACCGATAAACATCTTTAGTTTGTCGAGAAGAAGCAGTGCTTCTTCTCTTGAGCCCTTGCACAGTAATTAGGGAGTCAGGCAAACTATCTTCTAGTAGATCCACCAAATAAGTGTGAGGTGAGAGTAGAAAGTCTGCTAGTGCTCTAAGGCTAGTATGAGGAATCTTAACTTCTAGATAATTAGATAATGATACTCGATGTTAGGCATAGTTTTCACTCTCGATTTCTACATACAAATTCTTAGTGTGAATATTTTGAGAGCCACCAAATAAGGCAAATATGCAAAGAGCGAGTTTTGATAAAACTAGGACTAAGGTGGATGGGCACAACCATCCTTTACGAAATCCTCGGCTGAAGGAGGGCTTTAATTTCAAGGTCAGAAATACACTATCCTATCCATTCCCTTCCTGGTGCCGAGAGTAGGCACTTCCACCAAATAAGCCACCCGATATCCTCCTGAACACCCCTAATCCCAAATAATGCCTCATAAATAAAAGTTCATATGCTATACTGCATTGCATTAGTAGATATTTGGATGCAAAAGAAAAAAAAGAAAAAGAAATATATATTTTTTTTATTTATAGAAAAAAAGAGAGGAAAAAGAAAAAAAACTATATATATATACATAGAAAAAAATTAGATAAAAAGAAAAAGTAGAAATAAAGAAAATGAGTTTATGAGTTAGAATTTATTTCAAATGTAATGAGGCAACAACACCTACCACCCTCACGATCCACTAAATACAACCTTGACCTCTGTATTTCTGACCTCCTAAATACAGGCTAAGGAATTCTGACTTAGTCATAGGGTTATCAGAACCTAATCAAAGTGTTAATGCTAGGAGAGACCACCAAATATACTAACAAATCTTGTGAGGTTGTGAGCTCTAAAAGAAAGAAAAGAGAAGAAAGAAGAAAAAGAAAAAGAAAGAAAGAGAGAGAGAGAGAATAAGTACAAAGGAACTAAAGAGAGCACAGTTTCTCCGCCTCTCCTTGAGTTGAATTATTTAATAGTCTGGAAATCTAGGTTCTAAAGTACTAGTCTATATGCAACACCAGATGAGTGTGAACCACCAAATACAAATCTACTTGACTTGGTTATCTTCTACCTAAGCCAAAAACCAGGGCTAAACTTATAGATTATCTTATTACCCCGAGGGGAGAAGTCTACCTTTTCCAATAGATTTTTACTAAGGGTCAAGTATGAGCTTTAGATGTGGATTGACTTTTCACTTGAATCCATTGCATAGGCTACAACAAAACACTTTCACGATTATCTGGATTTCTAAAGTTTTGGATGAAAACAAAAGAAAAAAATCTTTAGTCAAACTCTTGATAGAAATCAATCATGTAGGACCACTTTGCATTTAGTCATGCATTTGCTAAGGACTAGCAAGATTTAGGCATGGGGGTGTGATTGCACAGCAATCATGCAACCTAAATCACCTGAATTAAGTTAGATTCTAGCATAACTTAGGGACAATGCATTCATAAACATCATAATTCGCATAATAGTTAGTTTGTCAGCTATATAGATAATCATTTTATGACCTAAAAGAAAGATGAAATAGATTATAGATTATTCGAAGCCGTGGGTGACAGATCAGATCATACATTTCTGATTAGGATGATGATGGGATTCCAACGCTTCCAGAATCGTCCCAATCAGACAACCATAGCATCTTGTGCAGTCTATAGAAGAATGGAGTCCAGGGAGCAAGATAATAGAGATTCAAGCCTCAGATGAAATATCCGACCGCACGGATGGATCTGGATTAATGATCGCAGTCCAACGGTATAAAAATCTTCTTAATCGGAGGCCTACATCACCAGTTAGAAAGAAGAGAAGATGGACGGCCATGATGGCGCCATGTGGTGCCAACACAGCAGCCCCTCGCCACACCCCCAACTTCTAAAGGTGCCTTCCGCATGTAGTATAGGTCATTGGATCTTCATCCAACAGCCACAATATGGCCACGTCGACCACCTTCACCGCGCATCATCAGTGGAGAACCATCCTCAGCCGTTAGATTTTCATCTAACAGCTGAGAGCAACCAAAACTGAATGGGAAACTCGACAAAGAAGGAAACTCGGCACAGCGGTTAGCACCTTCACCCGCAAGTGATGAGACACTCATCATGATCTCTAATTACCCCTAATTAACTAGTCTTCCTAGTTAATTAGCTAAGGTTATGAACATATAAGGGTTAATTATAGAATAAGGATATTTAGTCAAGGACCTTAAAATAAGTTAAAAATGACATTTTATCATTCAATTAACATTATTAATAATTTAGATAATAATTGGACTCAAAATCCTATTAATCATTCCCTTAATTAATAAGTTAAGTAACTTAAACTTAATGTAAACCTAAGTATATAATAACTTAAGTGATTTTACTTAATCTAATAAATTAACCTAAAAAGGTCAAAAATGTAAATTCAAGGTGAAAACATAATATTTACCTTATTTACTAACATATATAAAAAGTTGAAAAAGATCTAAATTAAAATAAACCTTCAAAACCTGAGTTTACATTTTAGTCCTTACTTTTCATTACAGTTGGGTCCTTATTTCTCACTCAGGTCCTTAAGTTTAATTACTTTTATGTTCCTCTTCATCGTCTTCTTCTTCTTCTCCAGCCGAATGAATGGCTGGCGACAGAGAGTCACCCCACCGCACGATCACCGCCCTGCCGACATCATCCCTCTCTGTCCAAGCTCTTGCAGCTTGCGCTCACCACCTCCACTTCATCCATCGGTCTGGATTAACCGAGAATCCTATTTTTCAGTGGGAGATAACCTCACCGTCGTCGGAGACAACAACGGAGGTTAAGCTCCTCCTTCAGCTAGACCCCATGTAACGACCCGGTTCCCGAGTCACTACGAGACACGAGAACCGGACCGACTCAACTAATCCCAAGACCTAGTCGTCCAACGAGGAAGTAACCAAAAGAGCAGTAAAATAAACCACATTCAGCATGAATATAACTAACAGTAAGAAAGTACAGCAGTAAGGAAAGAAACTACCACAGTATGTACCACCACAACAGTAGAACAACATTCATAATATAATTTGAACTGCAGGTAAAGAAAGTACAACGGAAACAAGAACTACTCACTACAACGTAACAAAAAGAGGTACAAGAGACAGTGGTAACTCTACTAGACCCTACTCGGCCCAGCATCCTCTGCAGCCGCTGGACCCTGGCTGCTCAACACCTGGTCCTGAAAAAGGTAACGAGTGTAACACGTCAGCAAAACGCTGAGTAGAGTGGCAACTAAACTAAAGACAACAGTAGAGTGTACAGTAGCTGTTATGTTCGATTACTTTCTTTATTCACATCTTTCAATTGTCTCACTATTTCATTTATTCCTCGGATCTTTTTCTTGATCTCGAATGTTCCTCGTGGGAACGATCTTGATTGCAGTCTTTTCCAAAAAGTAGAAGTAGCACGTGGTGCTCTCCTAGCCGGGAGAGTCCCCCGTGGTGATCCTACCCTCAGTCAACCACCCCAAGGTCACTGACAGACGTAACGATGACTACGGCACGCGCGATAAACGCACAGGTAGCTAACCCGTACTGGCACGCGGTCAGTTGTTTCCGTTAACGGGTGCGCCCAAAGCACAGCACGGAACCAGTCCAGGGCAGAGCCCTCTCAGTAACAGAGGTCCAACCCCTCCACAGTAACCAAACCGGGGCCTTGCCCCTCCACAGTCCGCGCACCCTCGCCTGACTACCCTGGTTTGCCCCAGCGGGCCTAACAAGTCGGTGTGGGAGCCTAGCAAAACCCCGGGGCCCGTGGGGTAGCTAGTACCTCCCTACACTAGTAGCTCTCCTCGGTACTACGTACGCGAGGGCCAACAAGTCGGTACAGAGTGGCCAGTCCTAACCCCGGGTCCCTGGGGCGGCTGGCTCCGCTCTGCACTAAACAGGGGGGACAGTCGCTCTCCTTGGTACTCCGTACTCAAGGGCCAGCTCACTTCCCCAATACTATTCCATTCACTTTCCAGGAGTTCTACTCCTACTTCCCCGTAGGGTTCCATCCTTTTTACTCAAACATCCAGGTTTCACTTTCCAGTTTCACATTCTTACAATCCATGTTCTCAACCACGTTATTTATTCACAACAGGCAGCTGTTAATTCAAATTACAGGCAGCTTTATATCTCTTTCCATTTTCCAAGACTGCAGTATTATACATTCCACTAGTTTTCCCATCCTAGGATTCATGCCATATCCTAGGATCTATCATACAATCTAGTTTTCCAGCCCTAGGATTCATGCAACACCTAGGAGCTATCATTCCATCTATTTCTCATTCCTAGGATTCATGCAATGTCCTAGGTTCTATTTATGGTTCCATAATTTAACAGATTTTATTAATAACTTAAAGCCACTCTACCAGGTACAACGGGAGTAATGGGGGCGTGGTCGGAAATCCCACGTGCCTCCGCGACCCCCGAGTCTGCAACGGAACGGGGTCCTATCACAAGGATCAAACACAAGGAGTATCTCAAAACAGTGTATAGCTACTGTAGACAGGTAGAGGAATTAATTCCGAAAGGAACGCAACTCGAATTGCAGAAAACGGAACCCGAACGAGCCCTAAACGGGTCGAAAATGATGAAACTGTGTAAAATCAGATGTCTGGAACTTCTTCCAGACGTCTTAAAAAGCGGATCAGAGAATTACCTTGTTCAGCGTGGTTTCCCAGACGTCCAGAAGTTTGCGGGGACGTCTGGCCTAGCTCCCAGACGTCCGATGGTCACCCCGGACGTCTGGAGGTCGCTCCCGCCATCTGGTACTACAGCCAGACGTCTGATTCGCATTGGATGGCGAATCACCGAGCCTGCGCACACCCATCTCTCTCCCTCAGTACGGTCAGTCGACAGGAAGGAAGAAGAAGACGGAAAGCTCACCCTTCAGACGTCTGGACAGTCTTCTAGACGTCGACCCCACCGTCTGGCTATCAGCACAGACGTCTGATTCCGGAAATTTTTCCAGAACCAGGGCGCGACTAGCCCTCCACTCGTGACGCCGCGCCTCGTCGCACCTCGTGCGCCTGCTACTCGAGCCGCAGCAGGCCTCCCGCGTCGTTCCGCGCCCGCTGCGCTCCCCACCGGCTGGCCCTGGCAGCCCCGGCGAGCTCGCCCTCACGGCTGAGCGCCGCTCTCGCACGCAGCACCCCCTCCGCGCTCACTGCAGCCGTCGCCGCCGCAGCAACCCCGCGCCCGCTCTCGCGCTCGCTCACTGGAAGAAGAAGTGGAAAGGGGTGGAGGCGACGGAAGTGAGGGGAGGCGTGGTCCTTTTAAGGCCGCGCGAGGAGGAGAGAGAGAGAGAGCACGGCAGCGGCGTCTGCAGCCGCAGAGAGAAGAATAAGCGAATATGCGGTCTGCGCGCTCAGGCGCGCAGACGACCCGCGTGTGTCGAAAATAACTGATTTCCAGACGTCTGGAAACGATCCCAGACGTCTGGTAAGACGTCTGTAAGTGACCCCAGACGTCTGGTCCGACGTCTGGGCCACCTCCTAGACGTCTCAAAATACGTCTGGGGCGTGCGTTCATTACACCCCACCACTCTCTTCGCTGCAAACTGCTATAAATACCCCCTCACACCTCTGATTTTATTCAAGTTGGCTCCCTTCCCTCTTCTAACACTGTAGCCGACTTCGATAGGCTATTCGTCCAAAACTCGGGTGACTTTCCATTCCATTTTCCGACTTCCTCTGACCATCTTAATCAGTCGAGGAGATCCGCTGTGGTCTTCCACATCTCTGACACAGGCGCCGACCCAAGAATTCCTCTGCTCCATCTCAAATCTGCCCACCAGAGATCTTTCTTCCACCCTCTGATTTCGTCGTCCGCTATGAACCTTCGGCGGAACCCTATTGACCCCTTCGTCTAGGTAATAATAGATTAGGAGTTGGAGTAGGAGTAGGCTAGTTTAGTTAGTTAGTTTAGTTAGTTAGATTAGAGTAATTTTAGAATTTAGCTTCATCTCCTCCGACTTCGGCGAGTTCCTTGAGCTTGCCAGAGCTTCAATCTTGTCTTTTTAATCACTATACACTTTCCTGTATCTTCCATGTTCACTTCTAAATCACTTAATTGCTTAATAGATCACCTAATCACCTAATTCACATATCACTGTCACCGACTACCATCACTGTCTATGGTGACAGTAATCGAGATAATTCCACCTCCATTGGGTTCTTTCATCACCTATCACCACTTATGAACCCAAATCGACACTAAAATACCTATTAATATCACATATAATTAAACGCCCAAATATAATTAAGTTCCTGAGCTCGCTGTCCACGGCGGCTCAGGAGCAGTTCAAATCTTAAATTAAATACATAATTATGAATATAAATACCTGTTGACTTGTTTTAACCTCTCAATTGAGTGGTTAAACAAGTCCTGAGCTTTAACCACTCAAATCCTTTGAGAAATGATTTCACTGTCAAATCTTAATTTTAAAGAGATAAATGAAGAATTAAATGTGATACTGAGGTTCCTTATAACCTCAGGATCTTTTCTAAATCAAAAATGGTTAGTTTCAACAATCTGTACACATTTTTCCTATTTTCTGGACTCACCGAAGCTCCAGCGAGCTCCGGTGAGCCATTCTTGAGTTGCAGCCTCTAAAACTTGTTGAGTAGCTCCAGAATGACAAAATAAGGATCACCGAATAATTTGAGGACATTTGTTTGAGGATTTAGCCATTGAAGCTATAGATTTAACTTCATCTTCTCCAACTCCGGCGGAGTTGGAGAAGTCTGTTAGGAAAGATCTGAAGAGCATTTAATGATCCTAGAAGCTTCAGTGCAATGCACTGAAGCTATTTAAACCTTTAAAACACTGTAACAACCTCTGAATAATTCTGTCGAACAAACATGCTTTCAAGTTCAGGCAGCAAGCCTGAAACCCTAGGAATTAAGGTCAAAACACCTACCTAAAGATCTGAATAAGTTTTGGATTATGAGAAGACTGTATTTGAGGTTTTAATTTACTAGGTGGAAGCTTTGAACAGAAAGTCAATTTCTACGCTTCCACAGTCAAACATGAGTCTGATGGAGATCTGAGCTTGAATTGAGGTATTGAGGAGTGTAAATTGTTTCTAGGAACTTGTTTAATGATCTGAAAGTGATTAAAGTGAGCTCAGGTGAATAAATGTGTGAGAATTTAGTTCCTGTCAATTTGGGTTACCTTTAAACCCAAACCAATAGGAATATTATTTTGATGAAATTTAAATTTAAATCATGCCTAGATTAATCTGTTATAACCCTTAGAATTAATCTAAATCAATTAGAAACACTTCTAAGTGCCTGTTGCACATTTTGATGTCTGAAATATGAACTCTGAAGCTTTCAGAGAAGTGAAGAGCTTCTCTGCTAGTTATAAAGGTCTTAAGAGCTTAAAACCTATTCTAACAGATGCGGACTCACTTATAAAACATGTATAGACCTTTCAATAAAAGAGAGAAGTCCATCTGGGGACTCTGCTAAATTAATTTCACTTCTAGGCATAAAAATAACCCGTAGGAACCCCTGATTTCATCTTTCAAATTAAAAAGGAAAGCATCAAAACATTAAATTGACCTGCAATTGTGTAGATTACCCTTAGAGCTTTCTAACAAACTTGAAATCACTCAATTTGGAGCTCTGGGTAGAAAGTTATGATCATTTGAATTTGGGTCTGGAAGGGGTAGGTTAGTCCCACATCGTTTGTTCATGAGCGCGCGCCTGGGGATAAAAACAATTTGTTTCCTTGGCTATGCAGTCGCCAGTGCTCGGCGCACCAATTACCGGTTCCATCTGAACATGAGCATGTGTGTGTGTGTGCGGCCTTATGCTTGCAGGTGTGCGCCCTTGGGGGCGTGAATGAGATTGTGTGCCCTGGGAGGGTGAGAGAGGCCTGGGAGGCCGAGTTGAGCCGAGTTGCTCCAGACTGTGAACCGATAAGAAATAAAGCGAAAACGAACCTAATTGAGATTAGGCGAGGACCGAGTAGGGTCTGGTCACAGGGTGCTGTGTATCCTCGAAAGGACCTCACCGTAATTAAAATAAATTTTGGTTAAAAAAGTAAAAAAACCTGGTTCAGCTAAAGAACTTAAGCAAAAGAGAAGCCGATGGTTGTTACGCTAAGTGTTAAAGCACAGGCGCTAAGGAGTGTCAAAGAAGAGAGACTAAGGAACAAAGGAGAAGACTAAGGGAAGAAGAGAAGGCAGGAGAAGACTAAAGGAAAGAGAATAAGAGATAGGAAGAGAAGACAGGAAGAAAAGAAGAAAGGTAAGAAAATAGAGTTCGAGATAGAGAAGAAAATAAAAGAAAGAAAGAAGAGGCTGAAGAAAATGAATCTTTTCTTACATCATTTTTAATTACTTTTCCTTATTAATTGTAAAAAGCCATGTTTTAATAGAATAACTTTTTAATTGCCTTAATTTCTTGGAATGAAATTGAATTTGAAAAACTAACTTGTTTACTTGTTAATAAAGTAGATCATTTTGAGTAAATATGTTTCATATGGAATTTTGTATATTCTTTATAGTTTAAATATTTTGACAAAATTCATGTTTTAAAAAATCAACTTAGTTATACCCCCTAAACTTATAGAGAAATAAAAGAAAATTGGTGAATTTGGAGAAAATTATTATACCTCCCAGTGAACGACCTGGACTCAACAAATAAAAATTTCTAAAATGTTAGGTTAATTCGACCCTATACTCCACAACTGACATAACTTCGAGTTAACCTAAGTGATTTCTTCTACTCTTAATTAAGTGAAATTAACTTAATTACAGAGTTGAGTGAATCGCACGATCAGCAAGCAATCGACGTAGGATCGACTCACGCTCAACGCAAACTTAGGAAAATCGATGGGTGCGAGCACTATTAATCGATGGATGGTGATCGGAGGGCGGATAAGCGAATGCATGGCGTGATCAGAGTTCTTCACGGATGCACGCGATCCAACTCACACATAACATGCAATCTTACACATTTTTCAAAAGGCGGTGCAAGCGAGTTCTTTAAGCCATCCAATCATAAGATCAGACGATTGATGAGCGTTGGCGCACGAATAAAATTCAAAGCACGCACACAGGGGATAAGAAGAAGCAGCGGGCATTGGGCAGGCACGAGGAAGAAGATAGAGCATCAAATCGCGATCCAAGGCCTGCGAAGCTACCATGTGTCGCCACCAGGGTCAATCCATGCGTAGAGGGCGTGTTTGAGGGTGTTTTGAGGCCAAATCAGAGCCGTTGATCTTCCGATCAATGGATCTGATCGCCCAAGGGTTGTTACACAAGTTGGACGGCTAAAATGCCCACTTTGCCCCTCATCAAAGCTATAAAAGAAGGCTTAAGACCTCCCTATTGAAGGCATCTTGCATAGACTCCCACCATCACTCTTCCAGTCTCTTTCTCCCTCTGTAACTCTACTCCGACCTTCATCCTGGCGCTTTGGATCTAAAGTGCTTCCATGCTTCACACAAGAATCCCACAAGTGGCAGTGTCTTATCTCTCTCTCTCTCTATTTAGCATAGCAATGTCTAGTTTGAAAATTTGTTTGTAATTTAATACGATTCTGATTATCTGATATCTAATGTTCATATATACATATATACATATATAAATATCTATTTAGAGCGAGTTTTCCAAAAAGCTTCTGCATGAAATCGTGACTACCTCCCTGCAAACGACCCGGTACTCACCGGTTATAAATTTATTTGTTCTATTGCGATTCGCACTACAATAATAGCATCTGATCTTTCCAAATGTGTCTCACATCGACGAACAAGATCCAGTCCAACATCTTGAGGACCTAAGTTAGATTGCTAAGACAGTCCGACCCAGGAATGTAGCTATTGGGATTGTTCTCATGAAGCTATTCCCTTTCTCATTGAGGGATAAAGCTTCCTATTAGTTCAAGACCATAGGGAGACCAATCTATACCTGGGAGGATCTACATAGGGAGTTCTTCCAAAAGCTTTTCCCTATTGGTTGTACTAATGCTATGAGGCAGGCCATCACAACTTTCACCCAACAGTCGAGTGAGAAGCTGCACGAGGGCTGGCAGCATGTTGAGAGCGTTTAGTGTCGATTTACGAAATGCGCATGGTAGTATAGTCGACAAATCTGCTACAGCATTTAAATTTATAAAGAGTGCTCGAAAATAGAAAATTGAGTCCAAGGTCGTTCGCTGGGAGCAAATGTGGAATTCACAACACTAATCAATGTATAGACAATGAGCACAATAATATGTAATGAATCAATAAGAATATATTCAATATCAACCAAATTGTATCTCAAGAAATAGTAGGACAAAAAAGAATAGAAAGGACTATAAAAAGTGGTGATTTAAATCACCAATTAATCCCTTCAATTTAAGCACATCCCTTCAATTAAGCCAAATGTTTCAGCAATAACCCAAATCACATATTAGCCAAATAAATCCACAGTACCAGAACCAAGGGCCTCAATTAGGCATTGTCAAGTAAGGCTCAGATGCCCTAAACCACAAAGGCACAGAGCCTCAACAAGACGCACAAGGGTGCCAAGCAAAACTCAAAGCCATCTCAAGGCAAAACCTCAAAAGCACAAGTGTTGGGAATATCAGCACACACCTTGAGGTTACGAAACCTGAAGCAAAACCATCCCCCCTCCTCCTTAGAAATTCCCCTCTATACGCTAATCGGACCTTTAATTGGGTAATCAGATCGAGTATAGGGTCTAGATCCTTGTGCATTTAGGCACGGGTGAGGAGTGGAGAGGCTCGTGTGTAAGGGGACCCGACCCCTGTGACTTGGGTGAGGAGTCAGATTCACAAAATCAATTTATACACAGTCGTGTGTGCATAAGTCCCCGATGTAGGACTAAGAAAGACCTTCTCCTTTTCACGTGCTGTAGTGGATTCTTCGCTCGCCAATTACAACTGATGTAAGGCATCTTCCTTCAATTGGAGGTGTAGTTGAAGTCGTGGAGTGGTTCCATAGCACATAAAGGTGGAAACGAGGTCAATGGTGCACGGGCGAAGATGTACAATGGCGGTGATGGCAGGAATGATGGCAAGAACATAAACATCAAAATATGAGCTATATGTTCCAATTAAAGAGCTCATGAAGGTCGCCGAAGTGCATGGAGTGTTGCAATGGTGATGACGAAGTGTTTTGTGGTTGTATGTGGTTGGACGGAGTCAAAGATGGCCATGGGATGGTGGGTTGTTCGTGGAGGTGTTGTAGTGGATGAAGCTTCAAATTTTGTTAGGGCTTTTGATTGGTGGAGGGTGAGGAAGCTTCTGGTGGCAGTGGTCTAGTGTTTGGTGGCGTGAAGTGGTCACACGGCCGCACCTTCGATGTTTGAGAAGATGAAGGGGGAGGCTATGAAATGGTGGTTGAATCAAGGTTTTAAGGGATAATTCCTAATCTAGGGAGAGAGAGGAAGAGGTCGGAACTACTTATGGACGAAGGGGATCGGGCATGGCTAGCCGACGTCGAGGGAGATGAATTCTCCGATGAGGGAGGATGGCGGCGATGACAGGGAAGGTGGCTCTGTTGTGGCCGGCGAGGAGTAGAGGAAGGAGAGGAAGGTATTGGGCTAGTCAATTTGACCGTTGGCCGGTCTGAGGAAGGAGGTCGAGGAGGCTCTCCAGAGCAAGATCGAAGAAGGCCAGAGGAAGGAAAGGAGGAAGATTTTGGGCCTAAACCTTGCTAGAAGGGAAGACTGAAGCTCCAGGAGCTTATATAGAGCTCAGAACTGAGCTCTAATTGAGGAAATGGGCTCTAATTGCTTGGAGATTAGAACGCAAGACACCCAAAGATTTCGTAGGTTCTCTAGGGCACAACATCGTGAATTAGAAGCCAAGATCTAGCTCAAATGATTCTTTGCAGTGTGAACATCAATCCCACCAATTTGGTGGGATTTGATGTTGGTTTGATGAGGTTTTGAGGTGGTCAAAGTTGGTGCTTAAGTCAGTCGACCTCCAATGGAAGAAAGGACCAAAGTGTGAAGAAGATGAGAAAGATAGGGCCCTGTTTGCAAATAATTTTGAAAGTTAGGGGCCTAACTGAGAGAAATAGAGATTTAAGGGACTAAAATGCAAGTTAGGTCAAGATGAACTCTGATTGGGCCCAAATTTTGGCATTAACCTAATTTGGACCAAAGGAATCTGATTATAAACTTGGATTTTAGTTTTGACCACGTTTGACTGGTCAATTTATACATAAGCCCAAATTAGGGTAAAATCCCGTCTAAAGCTCTGTCCAAGGTCAAAATGGGTTCAAATGGTCAAACCAAGGGTACCAAACCTCTTAGAATATTTTTATATAAATTTTAAGAGGTTTAGATGAACTTTATCCTGACCAAAACTTCTTCAATTTAAGTGGGTCTGAAATTAGGGTTTTGGTGTGGTGTTTGGCTCTCGAAACGTGTGAAACCCCGTTTCTGTCTGTGTGGATCCACTCTTTGGACTTTAATGGTCATTTAACCTTTAATTAACCCCTAAAAAACCCTTGGTTACTCTGCATTTGTGATGTGATGTTAAAACTGCAAAATTAACCATTTTAATGTTTCTTCTCAAAATGGATTTGCATGGAATCATGGTCCTCAGGTGATCTTTCAGGAACATTTATCACTTGATTTCCACTAATTTAAGTTAGTTATGGCTAATGATGGTGTTACCATCATACCTCCATGCCTGACATTTGGTAGTCCCTAGAAAAATCTCATGGAAAGAACTTGAAATATGGATGGCCATACAGGTGTATGGCTGCCACCTTGTGGTGTGTGTGGAGGGCGAGAAATGAAAAGATTTTTCAGGAGAGACCAGTTCGATGTGAGAAAATTGTAAATGAGTGCTGGTCCCTCATACATAGTTGGGGATCTGTTTTGTAATATTTGCTTAATTTGAAATATATTGCCCTCCGAATTGCTATCGTTTCACGATAGCTTTCCTCACTGTTTCAAAAAAAAATAAAGAACTTGATCTCTAGACCATGCTTTGATGTTCAGATGTCTAATTTGTGCCACTCTCTAGAAATCAAATCAAAATAACAATGATAGGCATAAAGGTACTCAAGTAATAGCCAAGCTCCAGACCTAACCAGCTTTAGCCTAGGTCTGCCAAGAAGGTTTCTGAGGCATGCAAAAATTACCCATAGGTTTTTTGACCCTAGCGATTAAACCACCCATGCTTAGACATATCGTGTCTAGGTTCAGTTTGCCAATGCATTTTGATAAGAGAAAGGTAGAAAAGGATTTTTCTTTTTCAGAGCTTTCTCTCTTTTCCTTTTATATTTCCCTAGATCCAATCTCAGATTGGCCCTAAACACGGTCTGTATCAGATTCCCTGTCCCCACCATTAATACTCGAAGGGCCCCTGGCAATCGATGCTTCAGGATAGCACCACCCATGGCAACCCCCAGAACCCTAGCTTTCAATACTTCGGGATAGTGCCATCCAAGGAGTTCTGTAGCTAAATTTAGACCCTAGAAATCGACATTTTGAGATAATCTCACCCATGGCACCTAAACCAGCACAAGGTGCTTACATTCCCCCAGTAGGATATTTAGATATCCTAGGAAACAAGCACCAAAGAGATGATATGTTATTACGCAGCTTCGAGGGAAATTTCCCACCTCCGCACCGAGAACTCCTCCAATCAACTTGTGTTATTGAGCCTCTCCTAGGCTAGATCTTCGAGATGACTTTTCATAACATAACACTTTTGGCATTATTTCTTACATTAAGCACACTGAATCAGACTAGTGTGTGATTTTGGGTGCTTAGGTTACCAAGCCCAGCAAACTAAAGGGTAGGAAACATGGTCGAATAATTCCTAAACCTTAGACCTATTACATCAGCTTCACACTTTCCTCAACCTATTGAGGATTAATCCGGATCTTAACAAATACGTGAGTGTTTAAACCCTAAAACAAGTCCAAGAGGCCTAAGATTAGTACTCATGCTAATCTCCTTGTCTCTAGCATTTCAGGACTTAATCTTTCTTTTGATTTGGTCTAGAACTTAAGTAAATCCCATAATCAATTGCTATAACTATCATTTTTTTCTGATTTTGCTCCTTTTTGACATTTTGTATTTCCTCCTCAAGAAAGATTTTCAATCAATTCTTCAAAATTTTCCTCTCCTTTTCCTTTTTTTATTTATATGTTTTTTTTTGTAAGGACCCCTCAAAGAATTCATTTTCCATTTGCTTGCACTTTAACAAACCCCATGCCTAAGTTTTGCAATGTCCTCATTGTAAATTAGGTGGGTACGAATTCAACTTGATTCAAGGTTTAGAACAAGGTCAATGGGTGGGTGAACGGGTTAGGATGACTGTTACGAACAATTTCAAGCTTTAATATAAGTACCAAAGATGGAGTCGGCTATTCTAAAGTTGAACCCTCAAGTGCAATAGGAGTGTAGCTCAAAAGATGGTCAAAAGGGTCTCAGGTTTTTGGAATGACGGGTTACCTTCCATCAAGTGCTAAATTCAATGCCTTTAGTCGAGTAGAAGGTGGTCAAGGAGAAGGGTTGGTCAAATTAGAGGAATTTTCTAGAATAAGAACCTTGATGAGAAGCCTGGTTAGTCTAACTAGGTGCTTGTTCTGATCAACGGGCTGATGATGCAAACCAACCCAATTAGTCTAGTGAGTTGATGGATGTGAATCAATAGGTGTGGAGCCCACCAGAAACTTTATGGCTCAAACCAATATGGAAATACGAATCATAATTTGGCTGAATCGGCTCAGCCAGATCAGAGTAGGGGTCCTCAAAAGATAATGGATCTGTGGAGAATGTAGGAACCCTAAGAAGGAGATCAGAGAAGGATAAGATGTGATTATCGATCTGATCAATGTCTGATTCCCAATCAAAAGTTGGTGGTGAATCATATGCAATTGGATCAAAGAGAAGTGAATCAGAGTAGAAATTGATTCCAATGGCTGGTCGAGGTTGGGATCAGATTTTGGAAGGCTCTGTATGTGGTGTGGCTACTTTGAGGTTCAGAGCATTGCCTCAGAATCAGAATCAAAAAATGGATCATGGGTACTGAGGTCATAGATTGGCTCATAATCATCCGGAAATAAAAGTTCTCCAAAATCAGAGTATGATTCGAAATCATTAGAGAATTTACGACAATCAGTTTCTGAACCTAATACCAGATCGGGATTTCCACCATAGAACAAATCATTATGCATAGAATCAACAACGTGACTTCTCAAATTCCAAGCTCAAAGAGGTGTCCTCATTAGTCATAGCCTTGGGTTCAAGGATCCTAGGGTAGATCTAATCAAATCATGACTCTTCCAACTCCAAAATCAGCTCCCGCTTAACCCATGAACAAGAGCTTAAATTGATTATTGTACTCAAATATCATAGGGCTACTATTGGGTGGAGTATCTCTGATCTACATGGTATTCGCCCATCCTACTACACTCATCCTATATATACTGAGGGGGCGAAACTGATGCGACAACCTCAATGAAGACTAGATACAAATATGATGGAGGTTGTCAAAAAGGAAATAATCAAATGGCTAGACACTAATATCATATACCCTATTTCAGACAGCTAATGGGTGAGTCCAATATAGATGTTCCTAAAAAGGCTGGACTCACCATGATCAAGACCGAACAAAGCGAATCCATCCCGACCCACATTGCGACTTCTTGGCGAGTCTGTATTGACTATCGAAAACTAAATTCAACTACTAAGAATGACCACTTTTCCCTGCCCTTCATTAACCAAATTTTGGAAAGATTAGCCGAACGGAGTTATTTTTGTTTTCTAAATGGATACTCTGAGTATAGTCAAGTAGCAATTAGCCCAATTGATAAAGACAAGATGACTTTCACTTGTCCTTTTGGCACATTCGCTTTCAAGAGAATACCTTTTGGCCTGTGCAACGCACCTACTACCTTTCAGAGTTACATGATGGCCATCTTTTCTGACATGATTGGGGACTATGTGGAAGTGTTTATGGATGACTTCTCCATTTTCAGAGATGATTTTGACTCTTTTCTCAATAATCTCACCAAGATCCTTAAACGATGCATTCAAGTTAACCTAGTACTATCCTAAGAGAAGAGCCATTTCATGCTAAGAGATGGTATTGTACTAGGTCATAGGATCTCTAAGGATGGATTAGAAGTTGACCATGCTAAGTCTAATATCATTTCTCGTTTACCTCCTTCTAGCTCGGTCAAGTAGATTAGGTCCTTCCTAGGGCACGTTGGATTCTATAAAAGATTCATTAAAGATTTCTCTAAGATTGCTTGACCACTGACGAATCTTCTAGTTGCTGATGTCACATTTGACTTTGATTCTAATTGTCACAGTGCTTTTGTGACTCTATGAAAGGCTGTGTCTAATTCTCCTATTCTCCAACTACTCGACTAGTCATTGGACTTTGAGATGATGTGCGATGCCTTTAATTTTGCTGTCGAAGTAGTGTTAAGCCAACGTCAAGAGTGCCACCCGTTTGTGATATACTATGCTAGCAACACATTAAATGAGGCTAAACGTAATTATATTGTTACAGAAATGGAACTGCTAGCAGTTGTTTTCGAGCTGGAGAAGTTTAGATCATACTTACTCAGGTCTAAGGTCATTATTTACACGGATCATTCAGCCCTCCAGCATTTGTTGGCTAAGAAGGATACCAAGCCACACCTTATTAGATGGATCCTTCTTCAACAGGAATTTAACATTGAGATAAGAGACAAAGCTGGAGCCCAGAATGTTGTGGCTGATCATTTATCGAGGATTAACCCAGCCCATATCCCTTTTTCCCCTACTATTTCTGATAAATTTCTAGATGAATCTCTATTAGCCATTAACTCTATTGATTTTCCTTGGTATGCGGATATCGCGAATTATCTTGTCGCAAGCAAGATACCTTTGGGATTATCTAAGGACCAAAGGATGAGATTTCTTTCTAAGGCCAAGCATTTTTTCTGGGATGATCCCCCTATTGTTCCGGATTGGTTTTGATCAAGTGATCAAGAGATGCATCCCAGATTCTGAGATCCCAAGTATGTTATCCTTTTGCCACAGCAAGGCCTATGGTGGGCATTTTTCTGGGAAAAAAACCACTACAAAGATTTTGCAGTCTAGTTTCTTCTGGCCCTCAATTTTTAAGGATGCACACCTTTATGCCACAAACTGCAAGTGATGCAATCGGCAGGTTCCATGACTAGGCAAGACATGATGCCTCTCCAATCAATTTTTGTAGTGGAAGTGTTTGACATATGGGGCATCAATTTTATGGGCCCGTTCCCAAACTCACATGGCTTCGAGTATATTCTGCTAGTGGTAGATTATGTCTCAAAGTGGGGTGGAAGTCATTCTTGCAAGATGTGTTGATCATAAGATTGTTATCTCTTTCCTCCGGGAATGTATTTTTGTGAGATTTGGTGTCCCTCATGCATTGATTAGCGATATGGGAAGTCACTTTATACATGCCCATTTCAGAGCTTTATTGAAGAAATATGGGGTTCATCACCGCATTGCTACCACATGTCACCCACAGAGTAATGGGCAAGCTAATTTGGTGTCTAACCAGCAAATTAAACTCAATCTTCAGAAGATGGTTAGACCCGACCGGAAAGATTGGTCTGATCAGTTAATCAATGCACTTTAGACATATCAAATCACGTACAAGGCCCCGCTCAGAATGTTACCATATAGAATGGTGTATAGAAAGGCCTATCAAATTCTGGTTGAGTTGGAATACCACTCCTTTTGGGTAGTGAGGAAATGTAATTTCAACCTTGATGCAAGAGGTTGTAAAAGGAAGCTACAGCTCAGTGAGCTAAGGAAATACGGCGAGAGGCCTATGAGAGTGCAAAAATTTACAAGGACAAAATCAAGGCCTTTCCTGACTGCCACATCTAGAGAAAATCATTTTCTGTCAACCAGCAAGTTTAGTTGTTTGATTCAAAGCTGAAATTCTTTGCAAGGAAGTTGAAATCAAAATGGACTAGACCCTTCATAGTGACTCACCCATATCCAAATGGGGTTGTCCAAATCCAAGACCCAAAAACTAGGCATGTTTTTACTGTAAATGGGCAGCGCCACAAGCCATTTTTCCCTAGGAACCTCCTCCTGCTAACGAAACGATACATCTTCTTGAGGACGTGTGATAGAGTTTTCACCCAGCTAGAGGCATTAAACTCAGCATTTATCCATTTATACATATATACACAGCTCTTATTTTCTTTTTATATATATAACATATTTGTCTTCTCATTTGCATAGGTGTTGGGATATGCTAAATGTTAATATTCAGGAGCTTTTCCATGTGACTTCTACTTTTTTTCTCATTCTACACTTTAAATTATTATATGTTTCATGTTTATTTTCATACATGAGGGCATGCATGAATTTAGGCATGGGGGGGTGGGGGGGGGGGGGGGGGGGGGTGTAGAATAAATTTTATGAATACTTTTTACCAACACCTAGTTTTTTTTCATAATCACGTCTAGTACAAAGACATGCATTTACAGCTTTTACTTGGATAAATGGGTTTTTGAAAAAAAAAATGTTTTTGAAAAATTCATGCTTTGAAAAAAAAAAGGTGTGTTTTGTGTTGAAAAAAAAAACAAAAATAGAGTGTTTTGAGTATTCAAGCTAGAAAAGATTGATTATTTTGATCTTGAGGATTTATCTAATTTTGGAAATGTAGAATATGGTTTTTTCACTTAGACTCTTCATGTCTTTCTAAGATTGAATTATCTTGGGTATTTCCTAAAATCTGGATTTGTTTCCCAAGTCTTTGAAAAGGATCTGAAAAACCTTAGGTATTAAGTCAAAGACCTGGGAAGCATTCGATACCCTTGTCTACCTTTCGATTTGCAGGTTTTGGTAATCTGAGCATCAAAAATTCATACACTATGCTCTCATTTAAAGTGTTTAATAAAGTTATCACCTTAATTTCGTTCCCAAAGAAAAAATTTTGGTTTTCTAGACTTTGACTTAAGTGAAGCTTGAAAACACAACTTGATTGGACGAGTTCCTACCACATGAGAGGTGGAGTATATACTTCCCTTGAGGACAGTGGTTATAACATGTCATCTTCTCGACACTTGTCTCTTAGGATATTCAAATATCCTACCGAGGGCAAGTAAGCGCATTGTGTAATTCAAGTGCCATGGGCAGCATTATCCCGAAATGTCGATTGCCAGGGCTTGAATTTGCTTTAGAACGCTATGGGTGGCACTATCCCAAAGTGTCGAAAGTCAAAGTTCTAGGGATTTCCATGGGCGGTGCTATCTCGAAGCATCAAAAGTCAAGGATCCTTCAAGGATTGATGATGGGGACAATGAATCCAGCATATATTATGTTGATAGCTGAACTAAGGTTGGAGTTGGTGAATCAAAAGAAAAAAAATTACAAAAGAAAAATCATAAAAATATCCTCCTTCTTTCCTTGTTGGCCATCATACCAACATAAATTCACCCGCAAACTAAAGAAAGACCATTTTCACTTATGCACGAATGCTTAAACTTCTGAGACTAACAAATTTAGGGTAGGCGTGGGAGTCAAAGAAACCTTTGTTTGCGACCCAAGTCTGAAGGCTAATAGGACTCTTGATTTGATTTGGGCGGTCTGGATTTGAGTTAATACCCCAGAACTATTGAGTCTTTGATGTTAAGGGTTTGCCTGCGATTTCCTTTCTCTAGTGAAAAATCAGATTGGGATTTTCAATTGAAGCTCGCTCGATTCTTTTGCATTCTCAGAAAAAAAAATGTTGTTCTTGTAAAAGAAAGAAAAAAAGAAAAAGTAAAACTCATGTTTTGTAGGTTCCACATTCTAGTTTTGTTAGGAACTAGCAAAGTTTAGCATGGGGGTATGATTCGTAGCAATCATAGGTTCTAGAATGCCTAGATTAAGGAGATTCTAGCACAATTATAAATATTGCATTCATTTCATACATAGTTTACATTTGCATCATGTTTACATGCTTATTTATAAGTAATGTGTTTTATGGACCTATTCATGCTATAATATCTTATGTTATGATTGCAGGTCCATGCGTGAATAATAAACTAAGAAGAAGATCAAGAAATAAGGAGGGAGAAAAAGAGAAGAAAAGATCTAGGAAGACAAAGAACAACGGAGGAAGTAAAGGGAGAAGAGAGGTGGAGGAATAAACCTATTACCCCATCCACCACCAAATAGGCTTATCCTAACCCGATCCAACCTAGGCCTAATCACCTTGCACCAATGCCCAAAGCCTATTTAGGTCTCCCAAACACTTAGGAACCAAAACCTACCCTAGAAAACCCTTAAAACACATTTTAGTCCTCTTCTGGACGTCCAAATATTAGGCTGGACTTCTGATTTCTGCAATAAACCAATCCAGGAGGCTAAAGCCCGCACTACTCCAGTATTAGACGTGTAACCTGTTCTCTTGACGTCTGATTTTGAAGGTTAAGTCATTTAATAGACTCCCTAGATGTCTGATGATGCTCTTTAGTTCCTATTTTGGAGCTAGAGGCCCTATCATGCCTCCTTTGACTTGGGAAATCTACCATACATCCTAGGAAACTTATCTAGAGACCTCCTAAGCCTAGCTCACATACCCTCACGTAACCCAACCTAGGTTGAACCAACCCAATCCCACCTTATTCCCATGCACTACACAACAAAATCCCACTAAATACTCAACCTACGTAAGCCTTAACCCATCCCCATGCAATGTCACCGACAATCAACACCTTCCCACGTAAAAAAAAACCCAAACCAAATTCCCAACAAATTCTATCCCCGTGCATAAATCCCACGTAATTATCCAATCCCACCGACCTTTCCATGCAGCAACTCCTCAACCACCACCCAAACCCACGTACACACACCCAACACCCAAACACACACCCACGCACACACAATCATGTACACACACATACTTACACATTAAGAAAACCCGTTCTAGAAAGTCCTATTTTTTTTTAAGAAATCCTATTTTCTAGGAAAATCCACCGAACTCTATCTTATCTCTCCCACCACCGAACTCCCTATATTCGATCTCTCTTCCACCGAAATGAAATCCCACGCCCCCTTAGACTCCCCCCCTCCCTCCTTCCACCGTACTCTCCATCCGATTTTCCCCAGCCAACATCCCAAAAAAATCCCCCATCCCTCCTCCTTCCTTCCATCCACCACCTCCTTCCTCTCTCACTTCGTCCTCCACGCCGTCCACCAAGGCCACCCTTAGTGCACCATCGCTACTCCTCCACACCCTCCAAAGGCCATCACGGACTACTCCTTAGAGTCCTCTTTCTATTAGCAATAGATAGTTCTCTCATTAGTTCTTCTAATTTAGTTCTAATAAATTTAGTTCTAGTAGTTCTAGTACTTGTTTTATTTTCAAACATTCAACTAGTTGTGAAATAATTTCATGATCTCTATTTTGAATAAAAGTTGATTTGCTTTGATATCTCGTGATTTATTTCTAGAGGTAGATCTTTGCTTTCAAAATCAAAAATACAAAAAAATTTGAAAAAAAATAAAATCATAAAAACATATTCATATGGCCACACCGATCCACATTAAGAACTCATACAACTTTTTGAACTCAACTGTACTAAATTAATAGAAATCGTGGAAATTGAGACACACATATTTACACTTTATATCACATTAACAAGTGCACTCATTATCTGTGAAAATAAGAGAGCAGGTGAGATTTATATTCATGAGTTGGAAATCAAATTACATAGTTAGGTTAGAGTCTAGGTAATTAGGTTAGCAAAAATCACAACAATTGAAAAGCTAGAAATCAAGTCGAGTCGCATTTTCGCCTCCTTGAGTTCGATCATGACTTACTAAATCTCGTTACATTTTTATTTGTCGACGTATTTTCACACTATACTACGATAGAAATATTTAAAAACATGATTTTATGTTGAATAGTAGGATGAGATCTAGGGAGTGGTGTGAAGGTGTACACACCAGTGATAGCAGGTTGGATAAGAATCGACCATTAGATCGATCCAAGAAGGAATGGATGGCTCACATCACACGTGCTCTTCATGCTCGTTAGGAGAGAGATGTAGGTCTATTGTGAAATTCGCAAAGAAGATCTTTAGGCAAAGCAGTAGGATATTTATGCAAAAACCCATAAGTGATGAAAATCATCACCCAAGTCCCTGTGACTTTTGTGCTTAGAGAATGCGAAGAATTTTCTAATAAACAAAGTGCCTAAGTGTAAAGCACTAAATCCAAGGTCCTAATAATGTCAAAATGCTTTGTAATTTTTATGGCATGTGATTTGAACATATTAGAAAATATTCCAGTAATTGATTGATGAATTTAAGCTCATTTTGATGTTCAATTGACTTTAGATTTAGCCATTTACATACCTAAGTACAAAATCTCTTAACGGTGACCTAATTATGCATTTTTAACATGATTTGATGTTTTAGGTCATTTTCCATAATTTCCACACTTAACCTTTTATTGAGTTAATTAGTAGTGTTTTGACTTAGTTCTAGCTTAACTTAGCCATTCTAGCTATAATGAACCACACCCCATCATACCCTCATGCTTAGGTTTTACTAGTCCCTTAGCAAGCAACTCATTAAGCACAATTCAATTCAGCATCAGCAGAGTAAGTGTGAAGAGATTTCTTTGTAACCCAATATAGATGTGAAGTATTTAGAGATGATCTTAAGCTGAAGATTTTTCTTAAACAATTCAAATATGTTTATATGTTGGACCTTATGAGAACCAATTGCAAAGACAACTACCAGTACTTAAGACTTATATGACATAAACCATCTCTCAACTAACAAGGACTCTTGATATTTAAACCTTAAGTACAACTTCCAAAATCTAGAGAGTTTTACCAAGTTTAAGAAGTCAAGAGGTTATGGTTGTTCTTGATGCAAATTAAGACTAACCAGATAAACTTAAGACTCAAGTCCATGGTTTCACTTCTTTTTAAGTCCAGGTTGATCCCAACTTCAGCTCATGTTTTCAAATTAACTCTAGAAAAACTGGAATGACTCAAACCCAACACTTATTGTATATGCGGCTCAAAGAATATTTGGTAGAAAACACAAGGTATTTGTAGCAACACCCAACTCTTCCTCTATTGACCGTGTCAATGTTAAAGATGAGGATGATTCTTTTATCGATGTGTCTAACATTCAAGACGCCAATATCCATAATCTTCAAAAATATTGGATATTCAAAAGGGATCATCCCAAAAATTAAGTCATTGGGAGTGTTTCGGATGGTGTTAAAACCAAATCTAGTTTTAATTACTCTTTCGATCTTTCCACCTTTGTATCTCAAGCTGAACTAAAGAGTGTTGAGGAAGTGTGTTCTGACAAACCTTGGTTGATGGCTATGCAAGAGGAACTCAACTAATACCAGATGAATGAAATTTGTGACCTAGTGCCTAAGCTCGAAGGGCAAACGGTAATAGGAACCTGATGTGAACACTATCATGAGCCCTAACTAGTTCATTTTGACCTAGAAAAGAGAACAAAAGCTCCTACATAACCAAGTGAAGGGCCTAACTCAAGGAAAAACTGGTTTGAAAGAAAAGCAAGAAACAAAAGGTAAAACTGTAATTTTACCATTGCAGTACAACAAAGGAATTTCTCATGGGCTAAACATAGGTCAATTATTCTTAACAAGATAAAAAGTGGGTTGGTACAATCAGAAAAGGGTTAATGTGAAATCTGGGAATTAAATGACTTCTTGTAATCCTAAAACAGACCCACTTAATTTAACAAGGTTCTGGTCAGGATAAAACTCAACTAAATCCTCTAAAAATCATGGAAAAATATCCTCTAGGGTTTAAAACCTTCAAATTGGTCTTTAGAGCCTATTTTGACCTAAATAGGGGTCCTAGTCAAATATTTACCCTAAATTGGGTTTTTATGCAAAATACCTATTCAAAAATGGTAAAACCTAAAATCCAACTTCACCATTGGATTTCTTGGGTCAAAATTAGGTTTATACCAAAATTTAGACCTAAGGGGAGTTCACCTTGACCTACTTTGCAAAACAGTCCAACCCAATTACATTTATACCCCTAGCTTTTGAAAACCCTTGCAGACACCTCTTATCTTCCTCATCGTTCTTTGCAGTTAGGTCCCTCCACCATTATAGTGGAGGAATCCTACTTCGGTGAGGATTCAAGGGGGATATCTCCTTGATTACTCAGAGAATCCCTCTCAAATTTGAAAGGGAGATTCTCTGAGAAATTCCCGATCATGTGAACCCAATTACAAGCTCTAATTTCCACCCAATCTCTCATGCGAACGCATGAGAGATTTGGGTATCTCTCGACCTTCCAAGTCCAACAAGTTTGCCGTGCTTGGAATCTTTCCTTCCAAGCACAAGGCCCTCTGCCTGCGACAATAAAAGAGGCCCCAAATCCCCCCAATCAATTCAAGCTTGTTTTGGCCTGAGATTCCCTCAAAATTCCTTCATTCCTCCTTCGACCAAAAAGCCTGACAAGCTCCGGTGACTCCTCCTCCCTCTTCTCGTCGCTTTGCCACCATACCAGTGGCAGAGTTGCCTCCGCCTCTTTCTTCCACGTTGCGCCACACCTGCACTCGCACCTATCTCCCTCTCGCCGTCGTTGCCTCTCTCTCTCAGGGTCTTCATCTCCGACGACAGCATATATGCGTCGTCTGCCCCATCTACTCCCCCTTCGTCCAGCTACATGCAAATAAGTATCCTTCCCCTACTCTTTCTTTTCCCCTTATCAATTACTACTTTCACGCCCCAACAACCACAGACCACCCTCACCTTCTCCACCTCCAGCAGACCACCGGCAAGGTGCATCCACCACTCCACACACTCACACGCCTCGCCAACTACCTCAGAAGCATCGCCTCATCCCACTGATCATCTTCCCCTTCTCCATTAACCACCACAACCTCTGTTCACTCCCCCCGAACACACCCAACTTCATGGCCACAGAACGACCTAGGCACGCATGCCCAGGCCGTCCCGCACCACACCAGCACCTGGGCCACCTTCGCCATGTGTGACGGCGAAGCCCTCTAAGTGATTTGACAGGGTCATGAGGCCGTATTTGTGTTGACAGGTACAAGACCCCTCTCCGCCATTGAAGCAAGCTTGAAGAAGCTTGCTAGCTTCACAGTAGGCTCCAGGTGCCAGGAGTCCAGGTTCCAGGTGTGCGGATTCTCTTCACGAGCAGTGTCAACCCATCTGTTGAAGGCCAAAGTCCTGCAGCCTCAGCAATCAGAAGAAGACTTGCTACGGGCTCGCGCGAGAAGTGGGTAGGACATTTTAGTCCCACCTCAGAAACTTTGGAGCAAGCGACACGGGATAAATTGAAAAAGTGTCAGGGGCTTATCGCCTCCTGACACGGGGTGAGGTCCCACTCGCCCTCTCACGCCTCGTCCGTGACCCCATGCTACATGGACCTGATATCTGACTCGACTACCCATGCAATCCTCGCCCACCACACACGCCAGTGGGCCTGGTCATGGGTGCGCCAACCCGACCCGTATACCTGAGTAGGCTCTAGGAGAGCGAGCCTAAGAGAGAAGAAAGAGAGAAGAGTTCGCGAGGAGGGTAGGGGTTAGGTTTTGCTCTCCAGGAGGGTGAAGCCAAGGAAGAAGCGGAAGAAGGAAGCCTCAGTAGCGGCTAAGGGTGAAGTTGCCAAGGAAGAAGAAGAAGGAAGAAGGAGGGAGAGGGAAGCTTCAACAAGAAAATCAAAGGAAGAAGAAGGCTCGAAGTAGAGAAAGAGAAATCAAAAAGAAAGAGAAGCCAAGGCCAGTAATCAGAGAGATAGAAGAAGAGACGAATCAAAAGAATCAAGAGAAAGAAGAATAAAGAAGAAGAAGAGAAAGCTCAAGCCAGAAGCAAAGAAGAGAGAATTATCTAATTTGTACATCTATCTTCATATTTTTTTGAGCTTCTATATACCTTGAAACCATTACTTCATAATTTGATTGATCATTACATTTTATCAAATTGAAAGTTATGTTCTTAGTTTTTAAATCCCAATTTGCTCCCTGTGTTCAACCTCGGATTCATAGTTTTTCGAGTAATATACTTTCATTTGTTTTCGAAGTGATTTCAACTATACTACGGCGCATTTATTTTAAACCCGATTTTGCTTTCGACAAACATTTTCGCGCCGTTGCCGGGGAGCAACAGGCAATTTAGAAACTTTGATCACAACTTCTGATTCAGTACTAACTTAATCTATTTCTTCTGTTGTGATTGTTTAAGGGGAGGAAAAGAAGACAGCCGCACAACAACCACACCAGGGGCAGGTAATTTCTCATTATCCCTCTCTCTTAATCCCATCAATTCTGAAAAGGAAAATAAAGAGAAAATCAAATTAGGGCTACCTGCTTTCCATATCTAGTAATTCACCAAAGTTTCCTGATTTTAATTTCAATACATTTTGAATTGTGCATCCATTTAAGGTAACTAGGGCTAGCACCTTCTTGATTGAGCCCTAGATACCATCTTTGTGGCAACTAAATTGGACCAAGTAGAGCCAACTTAAGGATTCCAATCTAGGGTTTTTAGAGACGCATCTTCTTTAAGCAAAGAATCAAATTTTTCAAAAAGAGGTGTGCCTAAGCCTTGATTGAAGAGATTTATCCAAGAGAAACCCTAAAAAAATCAAGCTCTTAAGTCACTTGAACCCTAAAAGAAAGGACCTAAAAGCTCTCAAAGGTGAAGTTGACCCCTTGGGTCAACCAACCTTGAAATTAGGTCACTTTTTACACTCAAAATATCTAAAGTTCAAGTGGAACCTTAAGCACCTTGATCTTAATTAAAAGTGGTAGACTTAAGTGGTCAAGGTCCCCATTCTGGTCTACCTAGAATCTCAGTGACAAGAGAGGTTGGGTAGGGGGAAACCCTATAACTTGTGGGGACGCTCTACCATGTAGGGGTCTTTACGGGACACTCCCTCTCCGGCTGCCCAGGTATTTTTCAGGTGGACGGCTTTTTCTGACTAAGGGGTATCATCCGCCCCGAACCTCTATAGTCATCCAAATCTTTTGAGTGTCTCGATTGGGTCCAGCACATTCTAATCTCGTCTAAATCCTTCGGTGCATGTTTGGTAGGAGGTCCCTAAGACCATCCTTAAGGCCTCCTTTAGAAATCCACTCCCGCCGAGGCCAAGCCTCGACGCCCGTGTTTGTGTAGCAACCCCACCACATAGATCTCTCCTCTGATTCATCAGAACCAAGTTCTTCTTCTTCCATCATGGCACAACCAATTGAAGAGGAGAACAACCTTGAATACCAACTTCAGCACTTGAATGATCTATTCCAAAACTTTGTGAACCCACCGCAACGTCCTATGACGCGAGATCACTATAATACCGCTACAGTGGTGATCAAGCCTCGAGTCCAAATCCCAGCCGAAGGTCCTGATTCTGAACTCAAGCCCAATATGATTCATGCCATTCCAAAATTCCATGGGCTTAACTCCGAGGATCCATTCCAACACATCAAACAACTCAAACATCTGGCCCAGACCTTCGAGTCAGATGTACAAAATCGGGATATTCTGCTCATGAAGATGTTTTCCTTCTCCCTCATGGATAAGGTTGCTCATTGGTATCAGACTCAAACACGTCCGATCAACACATGGGTTGAACTCCAGTCTGAATTTTCGAAAAAGTTCTTCCCCGTTGGCCGAACGAATGCCTTGTACCACCAAATCACTCACTTCACTCAACAATCGGGAGAACCTCTTCATGAGGCATGGGACCGATTCTTGGATCTCATGCGAAAGTGCCCCCATCACGGAGTTCCTAAATGGGAACAAGTCCAATCTTTTTACTAGGGATTCCGTGAAGCCATTCGATTGTTCGTCAATGCAACCTACGAAGGAAACATCATGGGTCAACACGAGGACACGGTGTGGGAGATTCTTGAGAATATGTGCGAGAACTCCATCAATAATGACTCCATAGGCTTATTCGACTGGATGAATGCCCACGCATCGATGAATCCTAGGGGAGCACATGAGACGCAGGGCTTGTCCGCATCCGTCAACTTGGAACTGATGGCCAATCGGTTGGACCAGGTCTCTATCATAGAGAAGAAGGTGGACGAGCTGACTTGGCAACTGCAGCGAGCCACCTCTGTGCAAAACTCGTTTGCACAGCCACCTCTTGTGAGGGAAACTATGCAGAACATCTATCACCGACCTTCTCAAGGGATGGACCCGTATCCACCCCCGTCCGACTCTAGGACCGGAGGGACCTCCAATCCAATCTATTCTAGTTAGGGGAACTTTGAACCCTCATACTCGGATTTTCCTAAGGCTCTTCAAACCTGAGAGGACCTCAACGCCATCTAGAATGACCCATTCTCCAATACCTATAACCCTGGATGGAGGAATCATCCCAACTTCCTATGGGCAGGAAATTCTCATAATCAAAGACCACCTTATCAACCTCGTCCACAAGCTCCTCGTCCATATCAGCCGCCTCAGCCTCGGCCCAACCCCACCTATCAATCTGGGCCAAACCAAGTAGATCAAATGACTCTTATCCTTCAAACTTTGTCTAACATTCAAAAGACGAATGTGGCAATACAAAAATAGCACAAGGACGAGATCACAGAGGTTCGCAATCAACTCGCCCAGATGGCGAATTCCCACCAACCTAGCACACTCCCTTCGCAACCTCTGCCGAATCCAAATAACGTGCTGACCCAGAGGCGCGTTATGAACCCAAATCTAGGCCACGCCCACATGATTTATCAGGCCCCTTCTGTTCCATCACCCGATGGGATGGAAGCTTCGACATCTTACACGGGATTTCAACAGCAGCCACCTATTTTACCAACCCCAAACCAAAATCAGGAAGGACTAAACTCCGTAACAACCCGTAGTGGTAAAGCAACTCAAGACCCTCCTTATCCAAACCCCTCCAAGCCTGGTAGTAACCCAAGCCCTAGGATAGTTATCCAGGATACCCCTATCCCAGATCAAGAGCTTGGACTTATTCTAGAGGAACTAACCAAGGTTCCATTTCCTGAGGCCTTGACCAAGGGAAAGAGGATAACCAAACCAGTGGCTCCTGAGGAGGATCTGGTCAAGCTCTTTGAACAGGTCCATATAAAGATCCCTTTAATGGATGCAATCCGCCACATACTGGCTTACGCATGATTTCCAAAAGACATATGTACACCCAAGCTTAAGCCGCGAACCAAAAGTGGGAGTCTGATCGTACTGTCAGAGTAAGCCAGCTCTGTAATCTTGAGCAAACTCCCACCTAAGGCTAAAGACCCAGGTAACCCCCTGATTGCATGTACTATTGGTGATACCCAATTCGACAGAGCCTTATTAGATCTAGGTGCCTCCATAAACCTAATACCTACAACCCTCCTTGACCACCTTGAAGAATCTGAGCTTAAACCAACAGAGGTGACGTTGCAGTTAGCCAATCGATCCATCAAGTCACCTAAAGGAGTACTCAAGGATGTCATCGTGAGGGTACGGGATGTCTACTTCTCGGTGGATTTTATAGTCTTGGATATGGATGCACCTGAAAACCCAAGGGATACACCAATTATACTAGGGAGACCTTTTATGACCACTGCTAGGGCCAATATAAACTGTGAAGAAGGCCAAATAGAACTAAAATTCGGGAACCAAACACTGAAGATTGACATCTTTAAGGCCCAACAAGGGATTAATTGCGAGGTTATAGAGAAAATATGTGATATCAAAGCTGTGGTTGATGAACCGTATATCGAGGACAACCTGATTATTCTCGATCAACTACCAGAAGATCAAAACCTGCAAATAGAGGAGTCTGACCCTAATCTAGATGCACCCATAACTCCTTCCCTTGCTCCTGACACACACCCTGAACTGCCCGCTGCTGCTGATAACCCCATTCTAGAACTCAAGCCTCTTCCCGACCATCTGAAATACGTCTGTTTGGGTTCCAATCAGACATTTCATATGATTATCAACTCCAGACTCACACCTGACCAAGAATCTCATCTGATTACTGTTCACCACAACATCATAGAGCCATTGGATGGACTCTCAATGATTTGACTGGCATTAGTCCCTCTCATTGCACACACCGAATCTACATCGAAGAGGGCACACGACCTTCGCGAGAAATGCAGAGATGTTTGAATCCTAATCTGTAGGAGGTCGTGAAAAAAGGAGATCATTGAGTGGTTGATGCAGGGATCATCTACCCGATCTCCGACAGTTGGTGGGTGAGTCCAATCTAGGTTGTGCCTAAAAAGGTAGGACTCACCGTCATTACGACTGAGATCGGAGAAGTCATACCGACCCGTGTGGCAAACTAGTGGAGAGTATGCATTGATTACAGAAGACTCAATTCCTCCACAAAGAAGGATTATTTTCCACTACCGTTTATTGATCAGATCCTCGAGAAACTGCCGGGAAATAGGTTCTTTTACTTTCTAGACAAGTACTCCGATTATAACCAAGTGGCAATCCATCCTGAAGACCAAGAAAAGACCACCTTCACCTGCCCCTTCGGGACATACGCATTCCAAAGGATGCCGTTCAATCTCTGCAATGCACCCACGACGTTTCAGCGGTGCATGCTTGCCATATTCTCAGATATGGTAGGTGATTATCAGGAAGTCTTCATGGATGATTTTTCAATATTCAGAGCATCATTTGATGATTGCCTCTTACACTTGGTCCAAATCCTCAGGCGATGCATTGAAGTGAATCTGGTTCTTTCCTGGGAAAAGAGCCATTTCATGGTGCCTGAAGGAATTATCCTAGGACATTTGATTTCAGAGAAAGGCATCCAAGTCGATTGAGCCAAGGTGAACTTGATTTCCAAACTCCCTATGCCTAGCTCGATCAAGGACATCCGATCTTTTCTAGGGCATGTCAATTTTTACTGTTGATTTATCCCTAATTTTTCAAAAATCGCACACCCCTTGACCACTCTTCTCTCCAAGGATGTACCTTTCGAAATCTCCAAGGAATGCACACAAGCATTTAAGATCCTCTATGACCGAGTTACCCAAGCCCTGATCCTACAGTCCCCTGATTGGTCTCAACCCTTTGAGATCATGTGCGATGCATCTGATTTCACTGTAGGAGCGGTATTGGGGCATAAAATTGACGGGAAACTCATGGTCATTTACTACGCTAGCAAAACACTTGACGAGGCTCAGCATAACTACATAGTTGCTGAGAAAGAGCTGCTAGCCGTAGTATTTTCCCTGGAAAAATTCAGATCTTATCTCCTGGGTTCCAGTGTTATCATCTACTCGAATCACACAGCTGTGAGGCATCTCCTTGCAAAGAAGGATGCGAAACCATGATTAATCTGCTGCATCTTGTTGTTGCAAGAATTTGACCTCGAGATTCGTGACAAAGCTGGAAAATAAAACGTGGTAGCTGATCACTTATCCCGCCTTCCTTCTGAGATCATCGACCCTTCCGTACCCATCACGAAACATTTTCCTGATGAGCACCTTCTGACTATCAATACAAGGCTTCCATGGTTTGCTAATATAGTAAACTACTTGGCATCACATCAGATCCCATCCGATTGGTCGAAGGCCAAGAAGGACAAATTGCTTTCCGATGCCAAGTATTACTTTTGGGAAGACCCATATCTTTTCCACATCGATGCTGATCAAATAATTCAACAATGTGTCATGGAAGTGGAAATCCAAGACATACTCTCTTTCTGCCATCACCGGGCATGCGGTGGACACTTTTCAGGACATAAAATCGTAGCAAAAGTCCTCCAGTGTGGCTTTTATTAGCCCACAATTTTCAAGGATGCATACAATCACTGTAAGGCATGTACCCATTGCCAGACCATAGACAACATCAGCCATCGAGATATGATGCCTTTACAGCTGATTCTGGTATGCGAAATTTTTGACATTTGGGGGATTGATTTTATGGGACCCTTCCATATCTCGGACGGCTTCAAATACATTTACTCGCTATTGACTATGTGTCCAAATGGATAGAAGCCATTCCGACCCAAACCAATGATCAAAAAGTTGTTATCAAATTCATTCACCAGAACATCTTCTCACGGTTCGAGATTCACGTGCAATAATTTCCGATGGAGGGACCCATTTCACAAATGCTCAATTCAGGTCACTGATGACCAAATACGGGGCGTCACACCGAATCTCTACTCCTTACCAACCCCAAACTAATGATCTAGCTAAGCTAACAAACTGGGAGATCAAGAAAATCCTCCAGGTTACTGTTCGACCTGACAGGAAGGATTGGTCATCCCGACTTTTGGAAGCTTTGTGGGCTTACAAGACCACCCACAAGACCCAATTAGGTATGTCTCCCTTCAGATTGGTGTACGGGAAGGCATGTCACCTCCCCGTCGAATTGGAGCATAAAGCCTATTGGGCAGTACGAAACTACAACCTAGATCTTTCTAAGGCTGGAACCCATAGAAAGCTTCAAATGAGCGAGATCGATGAATTACGCCACGACGTGTATGAGAACTCGCGAATTTATAGAGAACGAGTTAAAGCCTTTCACGATAAGCACATATCTAGAAAGATCTTTCATCCTGGTCAAAAGGTCGTACTCTTCGATGCCAGACTCAAACTGTTCCCAGGAAAACTTCAATCAAAATGGATCGGACCCTACTTAGTCTAAGGAATCTTTGGAAATGGAACCATTGAAATCAATCCACTTAGCCACGATTCCGAACCCTTCGTCGTGAATGATCGGAGACTCAAACCATTCATTGACATGACCGATACAAATTTGGCTGAGATATCCTTTACCCTTCATTCTCCCTGAGCTCATTGCACCCAACCGATGGCGTAAAACTCAACGCTTAATGGGAGGCAACCCGTCATTCTTGAAAAACCCAAAACCTTTCCTGACATTCTTATGCTGAATTCATATTGCACCTTAGGGTTCATCCATTAGAACAGTCAACTCCACCTCAGGTACCCATACCCGAGTCTAGAAATCGTTCGCAACAGTCACCTCGACCGGTTCGCCCACCTAAAACCTGTCCTAATGAATGAACTAAGCTGAATTCGAACCCACCTAATTTACAATGGAGACATTGCAAATCATAGGCATGGGGGGGTATGAAAGTGCAAAACTTCATGAAAACTCATCTCACAAGAAAAGGTTTCAACAAAAAAAAATCACATATCACAAAAAACACCAAAAAATGAAAAAATCTTGAAAAAGAACAAAAAATTGAGGGGAGAGAAAATTTTTTGAGGCCATACAAATCATAAGGAGGAAAAAAGAAAAATGACAAAAAAGGAGCACAAAATGAAAAAGAAAAAGAGATAGTCATTAGTAAGAGATTAAGGGATTAACCGAAGTTCTAGACCACATCAAGGAAAAGAGAAAAATATAGGAAAAAAGTGCTAATGAGATACAAAAAGAGATTAGTAGGAACGCTGATCTTAGGCCTTTTGGGCTAGACTCTTAGGCTTCAAAATTCAAGTACCCGCTAATATCTGAATAATCCTCAAGAGGTTAGGGAAAATGCGAAGCTTAAGTATTAGGTCTAAGGCTTAGGGAGCATTCGGCCTCGTTAACTGACCTTTGATTTGCGGGACTCGATAACCTAAGCACCCTAATCCACACACAGACTGGTTCAGTGCGCATAACTATCAAAATCATGCAAAAGCATTTAAATGTTCTGAAAAAAGTTGCCTAGATTAGGAGCGGCCGATCAACACAAGTTGATTTCGATGAGTTCCCGACGTGGAGAGGTGGGAAATTCCCCTCGAAGATGTGTAAGAACATATCGTCTCCTCGGTGATTGCCTACTAGGATATTTACATATCCTACCGAGGGCACGTAAGCACCCTGCTGGTTCATATGCCATGGGCGGCATTATCACGAAATGTCGATTACCAGGGTCTGGATTTGGCTACAGAACACCATGGGCGAGATTATCTCAAAATCTTGAAAGCCAGGGTTCTGGGGTTTGCCATGGGCGGTACTATCACGAAGCATCGATTGCCAGGGACCTTTGAGGATTGATGATGGGGACGAGGAATCCGATACAGACCGTGTTGAAAGCCAATCAAAAGCTAGAAATAAGAAGAAAAGAGAGAGAAAACTCTCCAAACAAATAAATCTTTTGTCTCTCTCTTACAAAAAAAATGCACTGCAAACTAAACCGATGCTAAAATATATCTCAAGCATGGGTGCTTTAACTGTGGAGTCCAACGAACCTTAGGATAGTTCCTGCAGGCCTTAAAAACCTTCGCGGAAGATCGAGGCTAGAGCTGGTCAGGTCCGGATCTTAGTTGGTACTTGAGTACCTTAGCCTACTGTCAGCATTCTAACCTAACCAAAAAGAAAAAGAAAAAGCACTCATCATAAATTATGAAAGAAACTCATGGTCTATAGCAGAAGTTAAAACCTTAAAATTTTGCTAAGGGACTAGCAAAAGCTAGGCATGGGGGTATGATAGGAACACCATCAAGAGCCCTAACTAGCTCATTTTGACCTAGAAAAGAGAACAAAAACTCCTACATAACCAAGTAAAGGGTCTAACTCAAGGAAAAATTGGTTTAAAAGAAAAGCAAGAAACAAAGGGTAAAACTGTAATTTTACCATTGCAATACAACAACGGGATTTCTCAGGGGCTAAACATAGGTCAATTGGTCATAATAAGATAAAAAGTGGGTTGGTACAATAAGAAAAGGGTTCATGTGAAATCTGGGAATTAAATGACTCCTTATAACCCTAAAATAGACCCACTTAATTTAAAAAGAATCTGATCAGGATAAAATTCAACTAAATCCTCTAAACATCATGGAAAAATATTCGCTATGATTTAGAACCTTCAAATTGGTCTTTAGAACCTATTTTGACCTAAATAGGGGTCCTAGTCAAATATTTACCCTAAATTAGGTTTTTATGCAAAATGGCTAGTCAAACATGGCCAAACCTAAAATCCAACTTCACCATTGGATTCCTTGGGTCCAAATTAGGTTTATACCAAAATTTGGACCTAAGGGGAGTTCACCTTGACCTACTTTGCAAAACAGTCCAACCCAATTACATTATACCCCTAGCTTTTGAAAACCCTTGCAGACACCCCCTATCTTCTTCATCATTCTTTGCAAATAGGTTCCTCCGCCATTACAGCGGAGGAATCCTACTCCAGCGAGGATTCAAGGGGGATAACTCCTTGATTCCTTAGAGAATCCCTCTCAAATTTGAAAGGGAGATTCTTTGAGGAATTCCCGATCGTGTGAACCCAATTTCAAGCTCTGATTTCCACCCAATCTCTGATGCGAACACATGAGAGATTTGAGTATCTCTCGACCTTCCAAGTCCGGAGAGGATGCCGTGCTTGGAAGCTTGCCTTCCAAGCACAAGTCCTTCTGCCTGCGACTATAAAAGAGGCCCCAATCCCCCGGATCAATTCAAGCTTGTTTTGGCCTGAGATTCCCTCAAAATTCCTCCATTCCCCCTCTGACCAAAAAGCCCGACAAGCTCCGACGACTCCTGCTCCCTCTTCTCGTCGCTCTGCCACCATACCAGTGGCTGAGTTGCCTTTGCCTCTTTCTTCCGCATTGCGCCACACCTGCGCCCGCGCTTATCTCCCTCTCGTCGTCACCGCCTCTCTCTCTCAGGGTCTTTGTCTCCGGCGATGACATATACGCGCAGTCCGCCCCCTCTACTCCCCCTTCGTCCAGCTACACGTAGATAAGTCTCCTTCCCATACTCTTTCTTTTCCCCTTATCAATTTCTACTTTAACACCCCGACAACCACAGACCACCCTCACCTTCTCCACCTCCAGCAGACCACCAGCGAGGTCCACCACTCCACGCACTCACACACCTCGCCAACTACCTCAGAAGCATTGCCTCATCCCACTGATCATCTTCCCCATCTCCATTAACCACCACAACATCCGTTCACTCCCCCCGAGCACACCCAACTTTACGGCCACAGAACGACCTAGGCACGCATGCCCAGGCCGTCCCGCACCACACCAACAACCGGACCAACTTCGCCGTGTCACAGCGAAGCGCTCTGAGTGATTTGACAGGGCCGTGAGACCGTATTTGTATTGACAGGTACAGGACCCCTCTCTGCCATTGAAGCAAGCTTGAAGAAGCTTGCTAGCTTTACAGCAAGCTCCAGGTGCCAAGAGTCCAGGTTTCAGGTGTGCAGATTCTCTTCGTGAGCAACGTCAACCCATCTGTTGAAGGCCAAAGTCCCGCAGCCTCAGCAATCAAAAGAAGACTTGCTGTGGGCGCGCGCGAGAAGCGAGTGGGACATTTAGTCCCACCTTGGAAACTTTGGAGCGAGCGATGCAGGATAAATTGACAAAGTGTCAAGGGCTTATCACCTCCTGACACGGGGTGAGGTCCCACTCGCCCTCTCACACCTCGTCCGCGACCCCACGCTACGCAGACCTGGTATCTGACCCGACTACACGTGCACTCCTCGCCCACTACACATGCCGGTGGGCCTGGTCATGGGCGCGTCGACCCGACCCCTATACCCGAGTAGGCTCTGGGAGAGCGAGCCTAAGAGAGAAGAAAGAGAGGAGAGTTCACGGGGAGGGTAGGGGTTAGGTTTTGCTTTCCAAGAGGGCGAAACCAAGGAAGAAGAGGAAGAAGGAAGCCTCAGCGGCAGCTAAGGGTGAAGTCGCCAAGGAAGAAGAAGGAAGAAGGAAGGAGAGGGAAGCTTCAGCAAGAAAAGCAAAGGAAGAAGAAGGCTCGAAGCAGAGAAAGAGAAATCAGAAAGAAAGAGAAGCCAAGGCCAGCAAGCAGAGGAAAGGAAGAAGAAGAGAAGAAGAAGAGAGGAAGAAGAAGCCAAGGCCAGTAATCAGAGAGATAGAAGAAGAGACGAATCAGAAGAATCAAGAGAAAGAAGAAGAAAGAAGAAGAAGAAGAGAAAGCTCAAGCCAGAAGCAAAGAAGAGAGAATTATCTGATTTTTACATCTATCTTCATATTTTTTTGAGCTTCTATATACATTGAAACCATTGCTTCATAATTTGATTGATCATTACATTTTATCAAATTGAAAGTTATGTTCTTAGTTTTTAAATCCCAATTTGCTTCCTGTGTTTGACCTCGGATTCATAGTTTTTCAAGTAATAAACTTTCATTTGTTTTCGAAGCGATTTCAACTATACTACGACGCATTTATTTTAAACTCGATTTCGCTTTCGACAAATAGAACCAAATGGATATTCCAAAATAAGTTGGATGAATCCGATGTAGTCATTCGCAATAAGGCTAGATTGGTAGCAAAAGGTTATAACCAAGAAGAGGGTATTAACTTCAATGAGACCTACACTCCCGTCGCTCGACTTGAGCCAATTCGCGTGCTTCTTGCTTATGCTGCCTTCCTTGGCTTCCAGCTCTTTAAAATGGATGTTAAGAGTGCCTTTCTTAACGGTTCATTAGGGAGAAAGATTTTGTAAAACAACCTCCCAATTTTGAGTCTCATGATAAATCGACCTTTGTCTACAAGTTGAATAAAGCATTATATGGACTGAAATAAGCTCTTAGGGCTTGGTATGAGAGACTCAAAGTGTACTTGTTAGGTGCAAATTTTTCTATAGGAGAAGTCAATTCCACACAATTCATTAAAAGAAAAGGAAAATAAATTTTATTAGTTTAAATTATGTAGGATATTTTGTTTGGTGCTACTAATGAATCCCTTTGTAGAGAATATTCTAAGATATTGTAGGATGAATTTGAGATGAGTTTGATGGGTGAACTCAAGTTTTTCTTGGGTTTACAAATCACTAAAGTTGAATTCGGCACCTTTGTGTGCCAATCCAAGTATACAAAGGAGACACTCAAAAGATTTGGAATGGAGAAAAGTAAAGGTAAAAACACTCCCATGAGTGTTACAACTTCCCTAGATATGGATGAATCAAGTAGGCCTACTGAGCAAAAGCTCTATCATAGTATGATTGGTTCTTTGTTGTATTTAACTTCTAATAGGCCAAATATTTTATTTAGTACTTATTTATGTGCTAGGTTCCAATCAAATCCTAAGCAATCACACTTAAATGCAATTAAAATAATATTTAGATACCTAGTTGACACATCAAATTATAGCCTGTTCTAGCCTAGGAGTAACAATTTCAGCTTAGTTACATATAGCGATGCGTACTACGTAGGTAGTTGCACCAATAGGAAGAGTACTAGTAGGACATGCAATTTTTGGGCGAATCACTAGTCTCTTGATTTTCAAAGAAACAATCTAGTGTAGCCCTATCAACCACTGAGGCTGAATCTATAGTTGCTGCTTTAGCATGTTCCTAGGTTTTATGGATGAAACATACTTTAAGGGATTTTGATTTGACATTTAGTAGAATAAAAATATTATGTGACAATACTAGTGCTATCAACCTCTGGAAGAACCCTGTACATCACTCCCGTACAAAGCATATCGATGTTCAGCATCATTTTTTGAGGGACAATGTACTTAAAGGGAAAATCGAGGTTGAATTTATTTGTACTGAATTGCAATTGGCTAATATTTTCACTAATCCTTTGAACTATGGTCGATTTAATTTTATACATATAAAAGTTGGGCATATGTAAGTTCACTAATATTTGAAGGATTTAGTGAGTTAGTTGTTACTTTTGTATGCAATGAACATTCAAGGAATGTTCACTTTATCAAGAAAGGGCTCCTTCACACTAGTTCAAAGATTCAAATGCACAGTCTATGCAATATTAGACATTTGATACGTCTTCCAGACATCTTAAAGTTTAAAATTGGATGTCCAACATGCCTAATAGACGTCAAATCAATTAATTGAGCTAAAAATCAAAACCAATAAACTATTACTAATCAGACCATCGAACCCATTCCCAACGATTAATTTCTCTTAGGGTTTGATCTCAGAACTTCCTAGAATCAAAGATCAGACGTCTGATTTTTTTACTCAAACATCTAATCTGTCACTACTCAAACATCTAATCTGTCACCTAACTTGAAAATTAGACAACCTAGAGATTGGGCCCAAATCCAGGAGTTCCTGGAATTAGAAATCGGACGGCTAATTTTTAACTCAGGTGTTTGATCGATAGTTGGATTTAAAAATCAAACGACACCTTGAAAAGGATTAAAATCCTTGACTCTTAATCCTATATGTCTGAGGCCTCCCCCAAACGTCTAATACTAGCGAAAATTGACTCTACCCTCCTGATTTGGGGATGATTTTTTATGTAATTTCCCCTAACTTTGGTGGGAATCTTGCTGGACCCCATGGGGTACTTAACCTACCCTTCATTTCCCCTCAAATCCCTACCTTAAACAAAACCCAAAACCCCTAAATCATCATCCGAGAACCCCAACCCCTAGCTGCCTGACCTCCTCCTTGCTGCCCACGCACAAACGATCGCTGACGCTGCCCACAATCTAATTGTTGAAGCCACCTCCTCCCTTACGTCAGGGGGAGAATCCACCTTGGGTATAACTCTCTTACCTCCTCTCTATTAGATAAGTTTTGGTGGTTTGATCGGCTTTTGAACAAAACACTTGATGGGTTCTTGAATGTTTCATGAACACTTGTTCTTTCCTTGATGAAATACACTCTTTTGATGCATGGATCTAGACCTCGACCTCTTTTTTGCCACACCTCACCTAGAGTTCTTGACCTAGGTCGAGCTTTGGGGCATTGATCACTATAGGTCAATGGTTTTCCTTGCTCTAGACTCGATATTTGTTTCAAGGTAGTAATCTATGTTTTACACCACCCGATCTCACTTACAGAGTTTCAACATGCTTAAATGTGTGGTTCCAATGTTAGATGGCAGGGATACTACCCTCCTTTATTTAAGCCTTCAATATGGTTACTTGAGTAAATGGGCATACTAGTGTTTGATTGGCAAGTTGTATTGCCGGGATAGATTCAAGCTTTAACATAGTAGCTTGAATCATCGGTATACTACCAAACAATATCTTGATGCTTTGTTATGGCAAGAGTGTTGCTGCATGGCTTGATGATTGTATGCCTATGAATGATTGTGTGAATATGTGAATGGTAGGTGTGCTACCTCATTAGGATAGATTAATTCTTGCAAAAAATATTGAATCTATTTTGCCTATTTGTTTTGTAGGTATCCTACTCCACCTTAATCCATACCCACCCATCATACCCACTATGCCTCCTCATAGGAAGCAAACCGAGGGTTCCTCCTCCCAATCCCAATCCACTAACTTAGTGAATCAACTCCATGCATCGTGATACCTCTAGGAAACGATTTTGTAGGTTTGCAAATGCTCAAGTCAAACCTCCCTAATATATCGTTTGGATCGACTTTGCACATCTCAATCTTCGAGAGCATTTGAGACTCTCCATCTCTTTTGCTATTTCAATCGCCAATTCCATTCTGCTTTCTAATGCCTTGGCGTCTTACCTGATTTAGATCGTCTCTTCTATGCCAATATGATCGAGGACTACTTCAATGACGAACTAGAGTTGATTTCCACCATTTTTGGCAAACGGATCACCATTACCTCCGACTATATCTCACAGCTCCATGTCATTCCCAATGTCGAGAATGACTTTGATGACATCCTCCGAGAATATGACTTCGATGAGATTAACCAAGAACCAGTTCTCCCTAATAAATATTAACCACATCTTGGTACCTTGCCTTGCAAAAACCTCAAACCCCTTCCACGTCTTCTTTCTCGAGTTTTTGGATGGGACCTCCTAAACAAGCTAGGAGGTTTTGACTATATCTCTCGCCAACATAAGGTGCTTTTATTTGCAGCAGTATGTCACATCCCACTTAACATTGCTGCCTTGTTGTTCATGTTATGAATGAGGATCATGCAACCTCACTTCCCTTTGGCTCCCTTCTCTCCAAGATCTTCCATAATAACAAAGTTCCCACCTATGACCAAGCCATTAATAAGAAGGTAGAACCTTATAATTGGGCCACCACCACAAAAATGAGAATTCTTGCAGATAAACTCAGCCTTGATGATGAAGATGAAGAGGATGAGCTCCCACCTCAACCAGTCCTTTACGCCCAACGACCCCTTCAGATCGAGGCACCCCGCACCAGCATTGACGAGACGTGGGATCCCACTACCGACTTCATCACTGATGGGGTTTCCATTCTCATGCAATGCACAAGTGACATCTATTCGTATCTAGGCAACATGAGCTCAGATATGAATGAGATGAGCGTCGACATTTGCAGCCAGCAGATGGGTCAGGGTCCAGCATGCTGCTGCCAATGCCAAGATCATCAAGAGTAAAGCAATGGATCGCCCTTTTTCACTTTCTTTTTGTTTTTCTTTAGTTTAGTATGGTTGGCTATTTGAATGTTTTTTTCTATGTTTCTATTTTGGCTTGTATTAAGGGGTCTCGACCCCATTCTACTTATTTAGATGGGAACATTGCTAATGTTTGCTTCAAGCACATATATTTTACCCTTGATGTTATCACTCTCGCACTTATCCTAAGATTTTCTCCTATTTGAACATCATCAAAACTAAATGTATTGAGTTGAACTAAGCAATATAGATCAAGTAGTATGTAACATGTAGAGTGAAAATGAAGCATAAATCAAAAGCATGATTAAATAGAGAACAAACTCATAACATGAACAAGGCATATAGAACATGTTTTCTAGAAGCACCAAAGAGCATGATTATATATATATATATATATAATCATGCTCTTTGGTGCTTCTAGAAAACATGTTCTATATGCCTTGTTCATGTTATGAGTTTGCATGTTTTCTAGAAGCACCAAAGAGCATGATTATATATATATATATATATAATCATGCTCTTTGGTGCTTCTAGAAAACATGTTCTATATGCCTTGTTCATGTTATGAGTTTGTTCTCTATTTAATCATGCTTTTGATTTATGCTTCATTTTCACTCTACATGTTACATACTACTTGATCTATATTGCTTAGTTCAACTCAATACATTTAGTTTTGATGATGTTCAAATAGGAGAAAATCTTAGGATAATCAAAACTAGTTAAAGTTAATTTACATTCAAAATCGTTGTTTGCGTCAGACATAAATTCCCATTCAAAAATTCAATTTCTCACAAACACTCAACTATCTTAACAAAATTCATGAAATAATGCTTTAAGTACAAAAATCAAGGGGAGAAAATAAATCCTAAGAACAGATTTTGAAAATAATCAAAAAGGAAAAGATTGTTAGTTCAACCTCTCCTAAATTATGTTTTGATGATTTTACAAAATATCTAAAAGAAAAATAAAATGGAATAAAACACTATTTCTATTGTTATTATAACCCCAAGGTAGGTCTCTCATACATCTTAGCATTTCAAGAGGACTAAAGGATGATGTGAAAAAGTCATAAAACTTGGGAGTTATTCTATAAATTTATAAAGAGTTGTATTTTTAATTTTATTGAGCCTAGAAAGAGTTGTAAAGAGCACTCATATAGATATAAAATCTCTAGACTTAGTCTCACAACACTTACGTAAAACTTAGAAGCAAATCACCTAACTCAGAAATAAACATATACCTTAGAATCAGACATCTGATATTGAAAGATAAGTCTCTGATATATACATCAGACAACCAATCACCATATACAATGCCTTAAGGGTTTAACCACTTAGGCTTCAGACAACAAGACACCATTCTAGACATCCATAGATCACTCCAGACATCTGGTAACACCATTAGTTGTCCAATGACACTACCGTTAGGACTAATTACCTCAAAATCTCCTTGTGTCAGAATAATATCCAAACATTGGAGATTTTACTCATGTTCCAAATGTCTAGACATGACTCCAGATGTCCAATAATGAAGCGTTAGACCTAAATTTACTTAACAAAGATTTTTGACAGACACAATCATAGTTTGGATTCTCAAGAAATCCTTAACCCAAGGTCATTATGACCTTCAGACGTCCAGACATCTAAGCAGACGTCCAGGTAGACATCTGACCTTCATGAACTAGAACCTTATTTGGATATGGTTCAATCCAGGAACAAACCCGTACTTTTTTAGACATCCAAAAATACCATCAGACATCTTAAAGTACAATACCAACATCTGACCATTAGTAACAAGAACCATGTTTCCGTCTAATTGAATCTAGGAACACTAACCATTTAGATCAAATGACCAAAACTTATGTTAGACATCTGATAAGATGTCTAACCAAAAATTTAGACGTCTGATTCTGCTGTCAGAGTAATTATTAGCCTGATTTGATTTGGATTTCGACCAAATCAATTGTGAAATGTCCCCAACGACTAGGGGGAGCCTCCCAAGCCTTTTTGAAGGTCTTTTTGAGGCCTATAAATATCCCTTAACCCCTCTTAGTCTATACAAACCTATTAGAGATAATTCACAAGAAAAACTCAAGCTCTACTCACTCTCAATGCCCCATTGTTGTGCAACTCTAATTCCTTAGGCATACACTTACACTCCCTCACTGTTGGGCTACTGCCATCTTCTTCAGGGAGTTCCTTGCCACCCTTAGTTGTTAGTTAAAATTACATACCTTTTGGGAAGCTCTACAATGTGTCTTTTACTTTTATTTTTATACTTGTACTTGGGTGTCCAGCCTATTGAATCCCCGTCTCTTCCTTATGAAGGGAGAAATCCCTGATTTAGGATCAAAGGTAGGAATTGTATTGAAGTACACCACCCTCAGTTTAAGTGATGTGGTTATTAGATTAATCACTTGGTGATCGTAAATCCTAAGTCAAGGTTGACTTAAGTGGTAGTTTTCTCCCAATTTGTGTTTCCACCTAAAAATTATTGTCATTTGTGTGATTGATTTTTTATCTACTTATTTTACATCAATTTCACTATTCACCCCCCATTTAGTTCAATTTCAGTTTGTATGTGATGTTGTGACTCATCAGCAATTCCTCTACTCAGCTTCATGTTCTCCGTAAGGACTCTTGTTCTTTAAATCAGATTAATATCTCTCTCCATTGATCCAACTATATGCTTCCTGTCTTCTAGTTCAACAATCAGCTAGAATTTCATATAATGTTGTTAGAATTTGCAATTTGCATTAGGCGTTGTACATTTTGATTTGTTGCATAGTGTAATGCATTTACCTCATTTCCTATTTTGGTGCTTGTGTGGATTTCCTTATTAGTTGAAAGATTTGGTGATAGTACTCGTTCTTCCATCCAATTGTCCTATGGAGTTACTGGGGGACCTGCCATCAGTCACTTCAACCATGTTTTGATGGGCACTGGTTGCTTGTATAGTAGGTGATTGCGTAGCAATCATAAGTCTTAATCAACCTAAATAATGTTAGAACCTAGCTTAATTTGTAAATATTGCATTCATATCATGCATCTATCATGTTATATAGAATAAGATAAGATTATCTTGCTATTTAATGTTTTTATTGCTATTTGCAGGTAGTAAAGTAATTCAAGATGTGAGATAGAGTGGAATAAGGAAATAAAGAGAGAAGAAGACTGATCTAGACAAAAGGAGTGAGGAGGACAGTCTTATCCCTACCCTTAAAAACCACAGTACAGCCTTCATAAACCCAAAACCACTTTCATTAGGACATCTTAGTCTTAGAACTTAAAACATGAATAGCACTATCCATGTCTTTGTCGACACTATCCCTATCCCTAGGTTTAGGATAACCTTAGACACCTTCTCATACCTTAGCCACCCTTCCATTAGGTCAATCTACTCTAGAACACCCTAAAAACACTTTCCAACACAGTTCTGGATGTCCGGACAATGTGTCCAGACATCCAATCTCTGCAAATCACCTGCCATAACCCAACTCAAGTACTGACTCAGAATTGGACGTGTAATTCTCTGTCTGGATGTCCAGTTTTGAAGATAAGTCATCTGACACTCTGATTAGATGACTGGAGGTGCTCTCCCGTTACTATTTTTGAAATCAGATGCACGGGTTCATTCCTTTTGGCCTAGAAACCCTACCTAACACCCTAGGAAGACTAATTAGAGACCTCCCAAGCCTATTCCACTATCTTTAGCACCAACCCAACTAGGTTAGACCATCTCCATCAAACCCTAGAGTCTAATTAGGGAGTTCCTAACTCAATTGCACTTATTTACACTTAATTAGGTTAGGATTCAACTTAATAGACTAACCTAACCCACCTAAACCTAAACCAACACACCCACAACACCACCAAAAGGCCGCCCATTCTAGAGACCTCTAGAACCTTCTCCCATGGGCGTGCACTCTTCAAAGTGGCACCACCTTGGATTGCTAAAAAGAGAATGCACATTGAGTCCATTCTTAGATCCACAAATTGTGGATCTAGGAAACCACTCCCAATTCCATCTTGACGCCAACTTTGGGGGCTCTTCTAGAGGGTTCCACACTTCTCTATATGAACCACCCAAGGTCTATAAAAAGACCCCATAAGTGGCCACCCACATGGACTTTCTCCATTAGATCATCATTTGGGCTCCACCTCCATAGCTCTTCCTCCATTAGCTCTCCAAGGCCATCCCCATAGTCCTCTCCAAGGGGTATTTCTCCTCCTCCTCCATGGACGACTAGCAAGGAGAGAAGCTCCTCTCCAAAGGCTTCTCAAGGATGGCTAGGGAGAAGAAAGGTTCTCTACCCTCTCTTCTTCTACTGGACATGTCTCTCATCTCCACCGAGCTCCAAGGCCGCCGAAGTACTCCTCGCCGAAGCACCATCGGTGCCCTCCTTTTCTAATCTCTAGTCTAGATTCTCTTGCATTTCATATATACATAGATCATCAAGCATGTCTCTAGAGGTAGTTTTTCATATTCTCATCACTATTGTGAATATGTTAATAGAATAAAGTTCCTTTTATTATCGAATAAATTATGGCAAGTATCAATGATTATATGTTGCGCCATGTTAGTAATTAGGTTTAGGCTTAGATTATTCAATAAATCGAGTTAGAAATTTGTTTTAGAATTCACAATCACGCCTCCCTAAGTTCGACTGGGATTTACCATCTCGTTATATTATCTTTGTTTGAATCGGATTTCATGCTATGCTATGACGTATTTCAAATCAATTCGCAATTTACGATTCCAATAGTAGGCAAAGAGTTTGATGAAGGTGCGGTAGGAGAGGATTGGCAGTTTGACATGACCATTCTATTAGGAACAAGCAAAATAGCATACCAATGGATATTAAAGCACAAGAGCAATGGTTAAGCCAAGAGTTTTTCCAAGTTCTTTTCCAAGCCTTCAATTTTAATCCTTAGATCAACAGCACATGCTTTTAAGACAACTCATGTACTATTTGGGATGTGTGCCCTCTCTTGATAAGAGGAAGGGCTTGGATTTTGGCTTTGAAAGAAGCTTGTGCTTTGCATTTTTCAAAGCACAAATATTAGGGAGGAAGCATACATCGCACATCGTGTAATAAATGCCTGTTAATAAATATAAAGGGACATGCTTATTAAAATCATACATTATGCAAGATTTGTAAATCAACATAAAATGTCTACCGGATGGAAGAAATTGTAAAGCAAGTAACATACTTGCAGTTGAAATGACAAAGCATTCAATGGAGCAATTCGAAGTCACATAATATAGGTGCGGTATGTCCTAAATAGATTAAAGTAGGAAGGTCCAGCAAAAGAATTTCATAAATGAAGTACATGTACGTGAATCATAATTGTGATTCATTCAAAATGTAAATTTAAAGCACTTGCAAGGGTGGAGCATGTGATTTAGCATTGCAGGCTTAAGCTATTATTGTGATAAAAGTCCAACGTCTCTTAGATCTTTCAATGGAAATTCCTCTTCTCATCCTTGAGATCCCGAATTGTAGCTTCATTGATAGAGATTGTTTTCATTCAAGTCATGAATTTCCCCCTTCAAGTTGTTCTAATTCTCGAGCTCATCATCGACCTCGTTCACCAATAAGTAGACAACATCCTTCATCCTTACTTGCCGAGGAGCATTTGAATATGCAGGAAGAACTCCCATTGCCCAAACACTTACGTTGAAGTCACACCCATTAGGATCTATCTGCATTCCCGTAAGGTATTTCTTACCATGTAGTGAATTAATGTATTAACGTTGTAAAATAAAATTAGTAAATTAGCAAGTGATTAGGAGTGTACCCCTTAAGTATGTGGGCATGGCAAATGTATTCGATTAAGGGGATGGGTGCCCCAATTTGCTGCTCCCCTCTTATCATTGTTATCAAGCGTTAACTTTGCAATGAGGTTGCACCTACAGCACATTGGCCTATCTCACCTGCTTCTTATGGATCTTGCATCGTGTTATCCTACAGCAGTATATTAAGAATTACTTCCGATAACACATAATGTATTCATTTGTATATTAAGAATTACTTCCGATAACACATAATGTATTAATTTGTTAGGTGAGGTAATTACGACGTGCGTGTTGATTATGTGCTATTTGGTTCCAGGTGGGTATCGTCTGCTTACTCTCCTACAACCTACATTGGGTATGCCTTTAGTTCAGCGAGGTGTGATGCTGACATGTGGATTTTCGCTTTCAATTTTATTTTTTACGTAAAACTTTGTGTCCTCGTTCTTACATGGTGGAAATCTGACGAATTAAAGAATTAAATAATCAATAAAAATCTAACCACGAAAATCATATCGTTTTCGCAAAGAGACACGGATCTAAGTAAAAACTTCAAAATATTCTCTTAAATCACACTAACCAATATATTTCAACATCAATACACGATGATCGAGAGTAAATCAAAATGTAGCGAGATATATTTAAAAATCAAGTACATAGAAATCAAATATATCTCTTAATACGCAATAAAATATATGTAAAATCAAACCCAAATATGTAAGAGTTCTCCGAGACGACAAAATGGCAATGTTAAATAAATAATTCTTCAAATAATCACCAAATGTATATCTATACATATCAAAAGTCATATTAAGCCCAGGACCAACGTAAAGCTAACACATAATTTCCAAGTTCAGTAGTCAAATTCATGCAAATATTATTATAAGAAAAATAAATGAATAGTATTTCTCAACTGAAAAAATCAAACCCAAACTAATACCCCTGCCACTGTTGCAAAACAGGGGAGGATCTTGTCTTGACCGGCCGGCGCGTGTGGCTTCTGGCGGAGATGCACAGGAGGAGGACTCCGAAGGTGGTGATGGCGAGGGTTGTGGCGGCCGGACGTGGCCGGGTGACCAGGTGGAACTGCCAACGGCGTGAAGGTCATGGGCGGCGGGTGGGATTCTCACACGATGGCTGTCGACGGTGAAGGGTTTGACGGGTTTGTTGTGGGAGCCCCGCTGGTGTCGGTAGTGAGGGGCGTGGCCGGAGGTATCTCGATGGCATGGTGGGGCAGCGAACGTGTTGGGTTCCTTTGAAGGAAAAGAACGGAGGAGGAAGGTTGAAGAAGAAGACGAACAAGGAGAAGGAGAAGGCAAGAAGAGGACGCGCGGTGGTTGTTGCGGTGTCAAGGACGTGCGCTATCACCACACGGTCGTTCGCAGTGGTCACGGTTGTCGCGGTGTCGATGGTGAGGGCAGAGCTTGCTATCGAGGAGGAGGCGCAGTCGATGAGGGGAAGGAGCGCAATGGGTTGGGGTTGCACGGTGGTGGGTTTATCAGGGGCGCAGCAAACCGGATGATTCGCGGTGGCGGCAAAGGGAAGAGGGAGGCGGTGCGTTGAGTGCAGAGAGGAAGAAGGTGGAGCGTGGTGAAGGCGCAGTCGCAGTAACGCCCCCAGGGGGTCTTCGTGAGTGGCTCCTGGAGGCGTGCGTTTTCCCTCCTCCGAGAGAGTCATGAACAGGGAAAAATCAGAATTCGACTCAATTCATCTAATAAAAAATGGGTAAAATTTGATCCAAATCCAATAAGGTTCGGATATAAATTTTATCTAAAAAATTTGATTGGACATAGGTATGGATATGAATATAGATCTATACTTGGTTACCGATCCGAGTATCCGAATAAAATCCCGATTTACTCGAGATATAGAAATTCCACCATAAGTCCTTCATTCCCCCAACTTTAACCTCCCTCGTGATTCCCTTCCTAATTTTAAAGGTTGAAAGTACTTTTGAATCTTCCAGTGAACATTTACTTTTGAGATGGAGATCTTTTATTTGAAATCTACTTGTATTTTTACTTTCTTTATATTTTTTTATTTTTGATATATTCCCTTTGAAGTTCTTTTTTATAATAATTTCAATGAAGATCACTAAATTTGGAGTAACTTGAACCCCTATGTGTTAGGCTTGTTAAACATAAACAATTAACACATTGTGCTATAGATTTTTTTCTTTAACTCTAATTTGGACACGAATTAATTGTAAAATCAATTTATAAATGAGTACCTATGAGTAAATGGATACTCGATAGGTAGATGAGTATGGGTATGGATTTAAATTTTTATACCCGATGGGTAAATAGGTAAAGTATGGGTATTGTAACGAGCGCGTGCCCCAGACGTCTGACCAGACGTCCGGGATAGTTTACAGACGTCTAGCGAACAGTTATGCTCGCACGGGATATTCGTCTGCGCGCCTGTGCGCGCAGACCTGCGATCCTGCATCTTTCTCTGCGGCTGCAGGCAACTGCGACCGCCTCTCTCTCCTCTCCGCGCGGCGTTAAAAGGGGGGGGCGCGCCTCCCCTCCCGTCTCCACCATCTTCCTCCTTCTCTCCTGCCTGTGCGCGAGAGCGAGCGGACGCGAGGGCGCAGCGGCAGCGGCAGCCGCAGTAGGCGCGGAGGAGCTGCGGCGTGCGAGGGCGGGGCTCTGCCGTGAGGGCGAGCTCGCCGGGAGCGGCTTGGCCGGCCGGCGGAGGGCGCAGGGGGCGCAGAGCGTCGCGGAGAGGGACCTGCTGCGGGCGGAGCAGCGTACGCGCGAGGTGCGACGCGGGCGGCGTCGCGAGCGGAGGCCGAGCAAGGTTCTAATTCTGGAAAAATTTCCAGAATCAGACGTCTGGATTGATATCCAGACGGCAAGGTCGACGTCTGTGAGATCATACAGACGTCTGAAAGGTGAGTTTCCGCTTTCTTCTTCTTTTGTCGACTGACCGTACAGAGGGAGGGGGGTTGGCTATGCGCAGGTGTTCTGATTCGTCATCCTTTGCGAATCAGACGTCTGGAAGTTGTACCAGACGGCGGGAGTGACCTCCAGACGTCCGTAGTGACCATCGGACGTCTGGGATCTAGGAGAGACGTCCCCACAGACTTCTGGACGTCCGGGGAACCAAGCCGAACAGGAAATTCTCTGATCCACCATTTAAGACGTCTGGAAGGAGTTCCAGACGTCTGATTTTGCACAGTATCGTCTTTCTCGACCCGTTTAGGGCCCGTTTGGGCTCCGTTTTCCGCGATTCGAGTTGCGTTCGTTTCAGAATTTATTCCTCTACCCGCCTACAGTAGCTATACACTGTTTTGAGACACTCCTTGTGTTTGATCCTTGTGATAGGACCTCGTTCGGTTGCAGTCTTGAGAGTCGCGGAGGCGCGCGGGATTCCCGACCACGCCCCCATTACTCCCGTTGTACCTGGTAGAGTGGTTTTAAGTATTAATAAAATCTGTTAAAGTATGGAACCATAACTAGAACCTAGGGCATTGCATGAATCCTAGGAATGAGAAATATATGGAATGATAGCTCCTAGGTGTTGCATGAATCCTAGGGCCGGAAAACTAGATTGTATGATAGATCCTAGGATATGGCATGAATCCTAGGATGGAAAAACTAGTGGAATGTATATTACTGCAGTCTTGGAAAAATGGAAAGGAATATATAAGCTGCCTGTGAATTTAATTAACAGCTGCCTGTTATGAACAAAGAAACATGTTTGAGATCATGGAAATTGAGAACGTGAATCTGGAAAGTGAAACATATGATGTTCTGAGATAAAGGGCTGGAACCCTACGGGGAATTAGGAGTGGAACTCCTGGAAAGAAAAGGAATGGAACTGAGATGTAGTTTGTACTGTCTCTTGGGTACGCAGTACCAAGGGAAGTACCTGTACCTGTTTTAGTGCAGAGTGGGGCCAGCCGCCCCAGGGACCCGGGGTTAGGCTTGGCCGCTCTGTACCGACTTGTTGGCCCTCGTGTACGTAGTACCGAGGAGAGCTAGTAGTGTTAGGAGAGTACTAGCTACCCCACGGGCCCCGGGGTTCTGCTAGCCTCCTTCACCGACTTGTTAGGCCCACTAGGGCAAACCAGGGTAGTCAGGCGAGGGTGCGCGGACTGTGGAGGGGCAAGGCCCCGGTTTGGTTACTGTGGAGGGGTTGGACCCCTGTTACTGAGAGGGCTCTGCCCTGGTTCCGTGCTGTGCTTTGGGCGCACCCGTTAACGGAAACGACTGACCGCGTGCCAGTACGGGCTAGCTACCTGTGCGTTTATCGCGCGTGCCGTAGTCACCGTTACGTCTGTCAGTGACCTTGGGGTGGTTGATTGAGGGTAGGATCACCACGGGGGACTCTCCCGGCCAGGGGAGCGCCACGTGCTACTTCTACTTTTGGAAAAGACTGCAATCAAGATCGTCCCATGAGGACATCCGAGATCAAGTAAAGGATCTGAGAAGTAAATGAAATAGTGAGAAAAATTGAAAGATGTAAATAAAGGAAGTAATAGAACATAACAGCTACTGTACACTCTACTGTTGCCTTTAGTTAGTTTGCCACTCTACTCAGCGTTTTGCTGACGTGTTACACTCGTTACCTTTTTCAGGACCAGGTGTTGAGCAGCCAGGGTCGGCGGCTGCAGAGGACGCTGGGCCGAGTAGGGTCCAGTAGAGTTACCACAGCTTTGTACCTTCTTTTTGTTTCTGTTCTAGTGAGTAGTTTTGTTTCCGCTGTACCTTCTTTACCTGCAGTTTTTGTTATATGATAAATGTTGTTTTACTGTTGTGGTGGTGCCTACTGTAGTAGTTTCTTTCCTTACTGCTGTACTTTCTTACTGTTAGTTATATTCATGCTGAATGTGGTTTATTTTACTGTCTTTTGGTTACTTCCTCGCTGGACGACTGGGTCTTGGGATTAGTCGAGTCGGTCCGGTTCTCGTGTCTCGTAGGGACTCGGGAACCGGGTCGTTACAGGTATGACTTTTGTAAATGGGTATGGATATGGGTTTAGCTAAACTCGACCCGAATCTAACTCATTTGCATCCCTAGGCATGAATGAAGGCGTTAAAATGAGGAGTCGAAGGAGTGAACTCGTTGAGGAAGCTTGACGATCACGACCAAATTGAAGGGATTTTTGAATCCCTTCCAAAAACTATCCAACCAAAATTACTCCTATAATTGAGTGATGTAGTTAATTGCGACCAGCTCACATTTCCATTAAACCATGCTACCAAGATTGCTCCCATGATGCCTCTTGCATAATTACCATCAAACTATGCATAAAATGTGTCAAGTTCTAATTAATCTCTCAAATAGAAATTACTTAAGCTTTATGATTGCCCATTGAAGTGGACTTATCAGCTGCTAGTCGTGAAGCATGTGTGCTGAAGGTTGTGTGTGCGAGTTGATATGTGCTTGTTGTGATTCGGTACCCACAATGTTTGTGCTTATTTGAACGTGTGCTATGTTGTCTGTAACTCCAGACTAGGGCAGGGTGAGATTTGCGTGATAATGCGGAATAAAATAGACAATCACACAAATATATAATCTCACAAATGAGACAACGATTTTTAGGTTAAAACCCAAACCCAGATAAAAACAATCACCTAAACCTCTCAGTTTAAGATTTCCCGATTTACCTAGTAGATCAAATCCACTAACCGAACTACCTAAATGAGCGTAATTCAACCTCAATACAATCATGCTACTTTAAACAGAGGGTAGCGTACCTCAAACCCCTCTTCTTCACGAAAAGTATTTTGTCTCGCAATGGAGACGGGAATTCGCAAAGCGAATACCCAACCAAAAATAAAATACAAAAATAAATACCTATAAAGCCACAAAGTAGGGATAAATCTATGCTACTATAAGTAAGAAGGACTTTCCTAATACGGAAGAGATTCGATGTGAATTCAATAGAGTTTTGGTGCTCTCAAGTGTACGGAATAAGGCTTGGAGAGCAAGATCACTTCTTGATGATTTCCTTTCTTTTCCTGGACACATATGGTGGAAGTAGTGTATCTTTGATGTATCTCTCTTAGGAAGGGCCTTCTCTTATTTATAGAGGTCCTAAGAAGTCTTTGGAAGGCATAGGAAGACTTGGGTAGCCATTGGGAACAAGACTCAAGAGATTGGGCCAAAATCCCAATGAAATCATATGACTTTGATAGAGTTATCAGACGTCTAATATTTGGGTCAAACGTCTAGTCAGACATCTGATGCATATTTTGGACATCTACTCTAAAGGGTTAGAGTCCCTGATTCTATTAGATCTAAACATGGATCTAAGTGGACGTCTAATATGCCATTATAAGACGTCTGGCGCTAAAATTGGACATCTTATAATGGGCGGATTCGTTCTTGTTTTAACTAGATCCGAATAGGTTTCTAGATTTTAAGGGTCAGATGACATATTGGATGTCTGGATAATGTATGGACGAAAAGGAATTGTTTCCAAGGAACTAACGGTCGAATATAGGTCTGACATCCTTGGATTTGTGTCCAACGTCTCTTTATCAGAGATCTGGACACCTCTACGGATGTTTGAAAATAATATAAATATAATCATGACATAATCCTCGAAGATATTCTCCTGATAGACCAACGATCCTTTAATTGGATGTTTGTGAAGGTCCTCAGACGTCGTCTAAGACATCTGGACTATGAGCTGGTCGTCTGAAAGTAATGGTCAGAGAATACTAAATCCTGCCTAAGTGTTTAAACAACTATGCAAACTATCAGATGTCTTCAAGTCCATAATCAGATGTCTGATTGAGTTATCTGATTACTTTATTGGTTTTCCGATTCGATTCTAAGATTTCCCTAAGTGTCCTAGTGTAAGAATAGTGTTCCAAAGACTAAAGTAAGGCACTTTGAGCTCTTTAACAATGAATCTAAGAAAATAAAGAGCAAAGAACAAAAAAAAACAAGTACATAATACATGAACAGAATAGACTGTTGGTGCTAGAGCACCACGATCATTTGTTTTGATAATAACAAAACACGTGTTATTTAACATTTGCACTTAGAGTCTTAGCTTTCAGGTCAATTGCAAATGTAGACGTGATTAGACGGAATTCGAGCTCGCATCCAGGACGGATTGGAGGAGCTTGATGGAGAACAGAGGAGATTCATGAGGAGCGATAGATTGAAGATGGAAGGATAAGAAGAATAGGATAGAATTCCATTTTATTCCTTTCATGTACTTTTGTCGTTATTTTGTTGCTCTTTATTTTTTACTTAGATTCATGTTAAAGAGCTTCAAAGTACCCTAACAGTAGTCCTAAGAACACCGACACAACCCTAGGATACTTAGGTTTTCTGTAGAGAACTTAGAAAACCAATATAGGGTTTAAACAGCATTTCCAAACGTCTAATTCCCAAATCAGACGTATGATAATGTGTTTTAAGACGTCTGACTGTTGATTCAGACGTCTGATAACATTTAGGCTGGACATAGTTAGTTCTGTCTGATGAAATCAGACGTCCGGACCTTAGACCAGACGTCTTAGAAGACGTCTGATGACTTTGCCAGACGTCCAATTAGTGGGCCGTTGGCTGGCTTAATAAACACTCGAGGATATGACCGTGAGAGCCTTATCAGACATCCTTAAACCCTTCCAAACGTCTGATAATTGACCGTTTTGCCTCGACTGACCCGAAAATCTCCTCTCAGAGATTTTGTAGCCGTTGCAAATCCATTCCCACGAAAAAGTAGGTTTCCAGACGTCCAGACATAGTGCCAGATGTCCTGTATGTCGTCTGATGGACTTGCGCTAGAACCCTGTTTAGATCTGATCCAAGTCAGGAAGAGACCCGCCCAAAATCAGACGTCTGACCTTATTTTCAGATGCCTTAAAGTGATCTTCCAGACATCTGATGCTAGAATTAGACGTCTGATAACCCTGTCAGTGCAATGATTGTTCTTGATTTCGGGTTGATTCACTTGGGCTTTGCACCCAACGGCTATGGAACCTTTCCTAAGCCTTCCAAAGCCTTCCTAAGGCCTCTATAAATAGAGGGGAACCTTTGCAACACAAAAACACACCTAAGACACAACAAGACACACCTTGCAATACACTTTCAAACCATTTTGTGTCTCTCTTGCTCTCTAAAGTCTAGTTCTTCATCTTGAGAGCATCAAGTTTTGCGCACCTGCTCTCCCACCGTAGTTCACGAGAGCAATGTAGCACCGTCGTGTTGTTCACGCATCCGCGTCGTCGACGCACTCCTTTCAAAGGGGAGTTTCCTAATTCCTATAGAAGCAAGGTTTAAAATTACTTTGTTGGCTCTATAGGATTATTGTTCTTTTATCTTTGTTATTTGGCTGGGTATTCACTTTGCGAATTCCCGTCTCCTTCGAGGGACAAAATCCTTCTCGTGAAGAGAAGGGGTTGAGGAACGCTACCCTCGCACTTGTAGCATGGTTGTATTTGAGGTTGAATCACCCTCGTTTAAAGTGATTCGTTTAGTAGATTTTGATCAACTTGGTTGATCAGAAAATCCTAACTCGAGAAGGTTAGGTGGTCGTTTTCACCCGGTTTGGGTTTTCACCTAAAAAATAATTGTGTACTCGTGTGATTGATATTTTGTGAGATTTCAATTCCGCATTTTTTACGTCACGCTGATCTCACCCCCTCCGAGTAGGGAATTTCATAGACTTCTATTTTATTCTTCATCTCCATGAATCTTCAGGCTCTTGCTCCAAGCGAAGCTTCCATCTTCTCTTCTCCTCCAAAAAGCTCCTCCAATTCATCATAGATGCGAGCTTGAGCTCCTTCTCACTTGAATCCATTTGCATTTATCCTGAAAACTTAAACTCAAATACAAATGTTAAATACAAAATTTATTTTGTCATCAAAATTAACGATCATGGTACCCTTGCACCAACATTTTCATGTTCGGCGGTACTAATTGTGCCTCATGTGCTACCATGTGTGCTAGATGTTGTGTGCAGTGCATGTGTTGTGTGCTTCATGTGATGTTTCCGGTGGGTAGCGAGGGAGGTGATGACAGTGGAGGTGTGCGAGAAACATGGCACCTATTACATGTGCCACATGCTACGAACAAATAGTAGCTACGGCCCAATGGCATGGAGCAATCTGGAGCGAGTACATGTGCAACACATGGGCAGGGGCGACTCTTTTATAGGTGTCCAGTGGTGTGGAATATGACATGGAGAGCACCTTCTATATACTATTACTCTAATGTTAGTAGTGTAAGTGGAGAATATAGTGAGTATTTGTTTAATATTAAAAGTAGAATTGAAAGATGTTAGTAGGTATTGATTTAATATTAAAGTGAGAGTAGAGATTATTGTGATTTAATGGAAAAAACTTTTAAAAAACTCTGACAAAAACTCCAAGAGAGGATAACCCCCCACTACCCTGCCTCTAAACTAGCTTTAGCAAACCCAAAAAGGAAAAAAACATAATAAATTTTCTCCTTGTCTTGGAAACTTTGCCATCCATGTTCCTTGAATTATGTAAAATAACATCCATGCTCCTATGAAATTTGTATTTAGATAACTAAATCAAAAAACTTTCCGTTCTTGCTATGAATGTAACTCCATTAGGTGTGTAATGGTAGGTGAAAGTGACCATGGTTTAACATGAAAAAGCTTGTTAAGTGGGAAGTAGGGGAAGCTATGTCTTTGAAGTAAAAGGGTGTTCATTCAAGAGCAAGCAAGTATGTTGACATTACAAGTGATAAAGAAATATGCAAATAAAATCAGCCAACAACCTAACTTTTAATCATTAATCAACACTTTTAACATTAAACGACAACCCAAGCCATGAGGCATCTTCCGTGAACATTTGATCCACCTAGCTTTGAGGAAATTTTAGCATGTTTAGCAATCAACACTCAGTTTTTATCAGAAAACACTTCATAGCATTCCATACACCGAATATTTTTCTTGGACACTACCAAATGGCCAAGCCATCAATCAACTGATATTTTTGGGCTAAGGTTGTTCTTTTGCACATACGTAACGTTCCCATCCATACAATACTTCAAGCTTTACTCTCATTTTAAAGATAAAATTGTAAGGCTTTTGTCACAACCCCATATCAGTTCGCAAAATCTTTTCTTTAATCCACACTAGAGGATTTTCCTAATCTAGATTGTAATTACTATCTATTGTGAATAAAATGCATAAATGACAGATAACAAAATAATAAAAAAAACAATGCTGAAAAATTCTTGCCAAATTTGCTTCCCATGATTTTTTTACGCCTAGTCACTCAACACATCTATATATGTAATGAATGCTCGTGGACACAAGCACCATAGCTGCCACTGTTCATGTCCATTTATTTTCCCAATCATAGATTCTTTTTCTCTTTTTGATTTTTTTGTCCTCTCTCTCCTCTCCCTCTCTCTCTCGATCACCGTCTACAGCAACTCCCCCCTCTCCCACTCCCCTCCCCCCTTCTCTCTTTGATACCATTCCCTCACTCTTACGTGGAGACGAGGCATGAGGAAAAAAAAAAGAGTCATCATTCCCCTCCCCCCTTTCCCTCTCTCTTGCAAAGCCAATCAAAACAAAAAAATAAATGAAGCAACCCATGAGAACCTTGATGTGCCAAACGAATCGCATGTTAATTAGGGCTATGAAATGTCATAGTTGTGTATGCATTATAGTGTTGCAATCAAGATGATTGTCATTTTATTTATATATAATTTTTACTAATTTTATTTCAAGTCATTCACTGGGAGGTAGATATTGATATACATCACTCTTTTAGATCCAAAATCAATCTTTCATTCTAAAAAGATATGAAGAATATACACAATTATATATAATTGAATCAATACAATTTACACACATATTTACAATCTAAGTTAATTATATACAAGTCAGATCAAATGGATGAATGTTAGTAACACAATACCTCAAGAATATATACAATTTAAAGGCACAAAAACATGAATTTAGGATAGATTAATTAAACATATATATATATATATATGTATGTATGTATCTATGTATCTATTTATTTACAACTAGCTATATACAAGAATAAGCAAAAATAATAAATGAAGACTTATATACGAACTTTACCTCAAAATTATATACACACAAGGTAAAAAGAATAAATTAACTTAAATTTGCAACAAAACTTATTCCTTTTATTTTCTCTCTTTTTCTCCTTTTACTTACTAAGGCACACAGCAACACTTGGAAACTTTTCCTCTGCTCTCACTCTCAACACTTAGCCAATTTTATAAAACCCACTGAAGCCCTAGTCTAGATACAACCTTGCTTTTGAGCTAACCCCGAACTGAATCAATAGCCCCATCAGGGTCGAATCGACAATTGAAAGTAGTAGCCCAATAGTATGCTCAAACCATCCGCAAGCCACCCAAATGGGCCTCACCCCTAGTGGATCGCGCCATAATACGTCGTAACCTATGGGCTTTAGGGTCTAGACACAACTCTATAGGTCTCTCTCTCGATGATAACATGTGAGCACATGAGTGCCCACCCGGGATCCCATCCCTGGTTCGGGTGATAGGCCATGGGACGCAACTCCTTAAATATAGCTTTAGCACTCCTAACACCACCAATGTGATACTAAAAAGAGCAGCATTCAATGTTGCTCAATGTTATGTGCAGGTAGTGATTTATTTAGAGATTAGAGGGGTTAATTAAGGGATAATTAGGGGCATAAATTATAAATTGAAGTCGTAAACATTTAATTAATATATTGAACTAATGATTACATAAGTTTAATTAATTTAATTATGAGTAATAATACATATTTACATAAGGTATTAAATATGTACAATATAAGGTTATTTAAGCTATATATACAAGATCTAATTAGGCTATAATTAAACTAATCTACATACTTAAATGTTTAATAGAGAGTTTTAATTTATTTAATTAGATTTATTTATGTATATACACACTATAGATATACTATGTACAACCTATACATATAATTTACTTATATATTATAAACTTACTACTATACAATATATATATAGGGTTATAAATAGGTTTACAATAAATTAAAGTATAAATTATAAAAATACAATATAACTTAGCTTAATGATTAATTAAATTACTAATTTAAATTAGATAAAATTACTAATGCATTTTACTAACATACATTTATTTAACCTCTGTGTTATATATATATATATATACACACACACATGAGTTAAACAAACTATAAATATATTACTTTACTTAATAAATACTTTATTTAGGATTTTAAGTTAGTTATCTATAATACTAATATACATGCATAGTATATAGTACATACATAAGTTTTATATATATATAGAGAGAGAGAGAGAGTTTAGCTTACATAATATATAAGTATATATAATATAACTTAAGCTTTACTTAAATTAGTTTTTTAAGTTAGAATACATATTATAAATGTACACTATAACTTATTTACATATAAATAGTATATATACAATATTTATAATTTATGTACATATGTACATATAAGTTAGCTTCGTACGTAATATTACATTATATTTACAAAGAATTTTTATGATTTTTGAAGTTTTTCAGATTTGGTATTTTGTTTTTGTGTTTTAACTTAAGGGAGAAAGAAGATGAAACTGGGAAAGTGGAATGGAAACTCTTTCTTTGTATTTTTTTCATTTTTAAACTTTTATTTCTTAACTAAGGGAAATCCTAAATTTATGTAGGTATGTTCTATATGCTAATGACATAGAAATTTAAATCTAGCTATACACAACTGATGAGAACCTCATTATGAACCCTAACTAGCACAATCTAACCTAGAGATGTAAGAAAAAGCTCCTACATAACCCAAAGAAAGGCTTAATTCAGAGAATTCTGAGTGTAAGAAGAAAACAAATCATAAGGGGTAAAACTTCAAGTTCACCAATGCAGTTTACAAACAAGGTAATTAAGGATCCAAACATAGGTCAAACAAGCCTAATAAGAAGGAAAGTGGGATGGTCGGATCTAAAAAGGGTTATAGCAACTTTAGGAAATTAAATTACATTATATAACCCTAAAACAAATCCACTTCAATTCACGAGATTCGAGGTAGGATAAAAATCAACTAAACCCTCTAAAATTCATAGAAAAATAATCTCTAGGGTTTAAAACCTTCAATTTGGCCTTAGAAATCCATTTTGACCTACAAAGAGAACCTTGCCCAATTAATGACTTAATCTGGGTTTTTACGTAAATTAACCAGTCAAACATGGTCCAACCTAGAAATAAAATTCACCATTAAAATCCTTAGGTTCAAATTAGTCTTGTATAAAAACTTGAGCCTAAGAGGAGACCTCCTTAACCGACTTTACAATTTGATCCTCTTCATTTACTTTTTGACCCTTATTTTTCGAAATCTTTACATTTTGGCCCCCAACTTTCTCATTGTTCTTTGCAGAACGGTCCCTCCTGCAAAACTCTGTGCAGCACCATGCTCCGGCAACTTTGCGCGGAGCATGGCGCCGCGCGGAGAGAAGTGACCGCCCTACAAAACAGACGCGGGGTGCCCTGCGACGTCCTCTGTCGCAGGGACCCGGCCATGCTGCCTGCCGACCACCATACCTTCCGTGCGAACGCATGGAAGGTATGGGTCTCGTCTCCGACCACGCTCCGGTGAGGCTGGCACATCACCAGCCCGCGCCTCCCTCTCCGCCATCCCCTTTATAAGAACCAGCATCCCTTGCCAGTTCTGGCAAGCTCTCTCTAACGGAGAATAACCCCCCACTTCATCCCCTCCTCCGTCAGACTGCCCGTAGCTTCCGGTGACTCACTCCTCTTCCTCCTTGTCGCTCTACCGCCTTACCTGCAGTAGGGTTCTCCTAGCCCTCTCGTCTGTGTCGTGCTGCACCCGTCGGCACCCTCCGCCTACCTCCTCATCACCGATCTCCCCATCCAGGGCCTTTTCTTCCCCAGCTCCGGCAGGTAAGAGCCGGTGGCTCCGCCCTCCCCCTTCGTCCATAACCTAGGTAAATAGCTTCTCCTCCTACTCCCTTACATTTTCCCTCACTCAATTTATCTTTTCGCCCCTCCACACACAACTTCCATCTCTGCCTGCTCCGTCTCCGACCACCCTCTCCGGCGAGCTCATCCCACCTCCACAGACCTTCTTACCCCTCGCCGACTACCTCAGAAGCTTCCCCTCACTCCACTCAACAGATCCCCCCTTTCCATTCCCTGCCACACGCCACCCAACGACCCCCCGAACAAACCCATCTCTCCGACCACAGTCCGACCTAGGGCTACCACCATACGCCGCCTCATGCCTCGCCACCACCCGCACTGCCTTCGCCGCACTCCGGTGAAGCTCCCTGCATCTTCTGATTGGGCCGAGAGGCCGTATTCTTGATTTCAGGTCATGCCCCCTTCACCACCATTACTGAGCAGGTGAAGCTCCACCTGCAACTGCAGGTTCGCTCTCGCCCAGGCACTAGTCCCAGGTTGTGCGGGCCAACGTCGCGAAGGCATCCAAGCCTGCCGCTGGGTCGAAAGCCTCACAGGCTGCCCCAATTAGTTGCGGACTCTTCGCCTACGGACGTGAAATCGGTAGGTGGGACTTTAGTCCCACCTCGTAAGTGTGCGTCCGCGCACCCACACTTATATTGAAAAAGTGTTGTAGGCTTATCGCCTTCGAACACAGGGGTCAGGTCCCTCACACACGCCGCGCGCCACACTCTCGCCCTCGCCCCCGCTCACGCCCCGCGGGTCTGGGCTGGATCCGATTACTCGCACCCGCTCACTCCTCGCCCACCACCGCACGCCGGTGGGCCTGGTCCCGGGCGCGATACCCATACCCGAATACCCGGCTCTGGGAGAGAGATCCTATGAGAGAAATCTGAGGGGGAGAGACACGGGGAAGGGTAGTGGTAGGTTTTGCTCTGACCCATTGTGTGAGCCTGCAGGAGCAGAAGAAGAAGAAGAAAGGAAGGCGGCCGAAGCCTTAGCCGCTCAGAAGAAAGAAAAGAAGAAGGAGAAGCAAGAGAGAAGAAACAGAAGAAGAAGAAGAGGAGCACTGTAGCAAACCTACAGTTAAGTCGTATGACCACTACATCAAACGATGGTTGAGCAGCGGCCAGAGGAGATAAAGCAAGAAAAGAAGAAAAAGAAGAAGAAGAAGAGGGAAGAAGACATAGCCGCCAGAGCAAAAGAAAAAGAAAGAAAGAGAAGAACAAAGAAAGAACAGAAGAAGAAGAAGAACTCTGCAGAAGAAGAGACACAGCCGTGAGAAGAGAAGAAGAAGAAGAAAAGAAGAGCAGCTGAAAGAAGGAGAAGGAAAAGGAGAAGAGAAGAAGAAGAAGCCAAGACAAGCTCCCTCTCTCTCTCTTTCTCTCTCTCTCTCCCTTATTTTTGTAATAGAAAACCTTTGTACTTCTAGAATTCCAGTAGCTCCCTGAGTTCGACCTCGGGAAAACTATTTCCGAGTAAAAAAATCATTTGTAATGATAACCGTAGCTGCTTTGTCTTATACTATAACGACTGCACTATAATAAAGACACAAAAACAGCCAAAGCGGTTACCATCACTTGGCGCCATTGCCGGGGAGCAACGGCTATTCTAAAAGCAACAAATTCTCTATTTGGGAGTTTTTAATAATATCTTCTCTCTTGTGTGCAACTACAGGAAAAATTAAGAAGCAGCCGCACAACAACCACTCCAAGGACAGGTAACTTCTATCCTCTCACTCTTAACCCCTAAATTCTAAAGAGGAAGAAAAAGGAAAACATAATATATAGGTATAACCTGTCTTTCATACTTAGTAACAGCTGCATGTTTTCAAAACAAATATTCCTGCACACAGTATTAAGGGTAATTAAGGGCTAACATCTTCTTACCTGAAACCCTAATTACCCAACAAGGATTTAACTGGACCAAGTAGAGCCAACATAGGAATTAAACACTAGGGTTTTTAGAGACACACTACTTAATCAAAAATTGAGCAATCCCAAAAGAAGTGTGCCTAAGCAATTGATTGAATATACCTATTCAGAAAAACCCTAAGCAATTGGCTCTCTAAAAACACTTGAACCGTAAAAGACAAGACCTAATAAGTTCTCAAAGGAATCAATAGGTGAAGTTGACCCCTTAGGGTCAACCAACCTTCAACTTAGGTCACTCTTCGCACTCAAAAGGCTAAAAGTTCAAGTGAAAATCTAAGCACCCTGAACTAAAAGTGGTAGACTTAAGAGGTCAAGATCCCCATTCTAGTCTACCTGGAATCTCAGTGACAAGAGAGGTCGGGTGAGGGAAACCCTGTAACCCGTGAGGACGCTCTACCGTGTAGGGGTCTTCGCGGGACTCACCCTCTCTGGCTGCCCAGGTAATTCTTAGGTGGCCGATCTTTTGATTAAGGGGTCCATCTGCCCCGCACCTCTATAGTCACCCATCATTTTGGGTGCCTTGATTGGGTCCAGCACCTGCTAAACTCATCTCTTCCAACAGTGTATGTTTGGTAGGAGGTCCTTAAAACCTCCTTTAGAACTTCACTCTCCTCGAGGCCGAGCCTCAATGCCCTTGTTTGAGAAAACAACACCACACATCGACCTCTCCTCCGACTCCGAACCCAACTCACCTTCTTCTTCCGCAATGGCTCAACCAGTTGAGGAAGAAAATAATCTGGAGCACTAGCTCCAGCGACTCAATGACCTCTTCCAAAACTTTGTGCACCTACAGCAACATCCTATGATGCAGGACCATTATAATCCTGCTGCGGTGGCTATTGAGCCTCAAGTCAAAATCCCGACTGGAGGACCTGATTCTAAATTAAAGCCTAATATGATTCATGCTATACCTAAATTCCATGGGCTTAATTCTGAAGACCCCTTTCAGCACATCAAACAGCTAAAGCATCTGGCCCAAACTTTTGGGTCAGATGAACAAAATCGGGACATTCTCCTCATGAAGATGTTCTCCTTCTCCCTTATGGACAAGGCCGCTCATTGGTACCAAACTCAGACCCGCCCGATCAACAATTGGGAAGAACTTCAGTCCGAATTTTTGAAGAAGTTCTTCCCCGTTGGTCGAACCAATGCCTTGCGCCATCAGATTACTCACTTCACTCAGCAAACAGGAGAACCTCTCCATGAGGCATGGGATCGCTTTCAGGATCTCATGAGAAAGTGCCCCCATCACGGAGTTCCTAAATGGGAACAAGTCTAGTCCTTTTACCAGGGACTCCGTGAGGATATCAGGCTTTTTGTCAATGCAACTTGCGGAGGGAATATCATGGGTCAACATGAGGACACCGTGTGGGAGATTCTTGAAAACATGTGCGAGAACTCCATCAACAATGACTCCATGGGCTTATTCGACAGGATGAATACCCGCGCATCGACAAACCTTAGGGGAGCACACGAGACGCAGGACCTGTCCGCATCAGTCAACCTAGAACTAATGGCCAGTCGATTGGACAAGGTCTCCATCATTGAAAAGAAGGTGGATGAGCTGACTCAGCACTTGCAGCGAGCCACCTCTGCACATAGCTTCTTTGCACACCTCCTTCCACACGGGAAACTGTGCAAAACATTCTCCACCGATCTTCTCCTGGGATGGATCCATATCCACCCCCATCTGATTCTCGAATCGAAGGGTCATCCGATCCTTTCTCTGATTCTTTGGAGGTTCCTCAGACCTACAAGGACCTCAACGCCATCCAGAATGACCCATTCTCCAACACCTATAACCCTGGATGGCGAAACCATCCCAACTTCCAGTGGGTGGGAAATTCCCAAACCCAGAGACCACCCTTTCAACCCCGTTCACAACCATCTCGTCCTTACCAGCCGCCTCAGCCTCGGCCCAACCCTACCTATCCATCAGGGCCAAATCAGGACCAAATGTCTCTCATCCTTCAGACTCTGGCTGACATTCAAAGAACGAATGCGGCTATTCAGAAGCAACACAAGGATGAACTTACAGAGGTTCGAAATCAACTGGCCCAGTTGGCAAATTCTCGCCAGCCAGGCACACTTCCTTCCCAACCTCTTCCTAACCCGAATAACGTGTCGACCCAGCGGCGCGTTATGAACCCAAACCCAGGCCAAGCACACATGATTTATCAAACCCCCTCTATTCCTTCACCCGATGGGATGGAGGCCTCCACTTCCTATGCGGGCTATCAGCAGCAACCCATCTTACCCAACCCTAACCAAAACCAGGCAGGGCTAAACTCTGTAACAACCCGTAGTGGTAAGGAAACCCAAGATCCACCCTATCCAGACCACTCCAAGCCTGGTAGTAATCCCAACCCTAGGACAGCAATCCAGGACGTTCCTATCCCTGTCCCAGATCAAAGACCTGGACCTATCCTAGAGGAACCAACCAAGGTTCCGTTTCCCGAGGCCTTGACCAAGGGAAAGAAGACCACCAAGCCCGTGGCACCTGAGGAGGACCTGGTCAAGCTCTTTGAGCAGGTCCAAATAAACATCCCCTTGATGGATGCGATTCGCCACATACCGGCTTATGCACGATTCCTAAAGAATGTGTGTACACCCCAGCGTAAGCCGCAAACCAAGAGTAGGAGTCCAATTGTACTGTCAGAGCAAGCCAGCTCTGTAATCCTAAGCAGACTCCCACCCAAGGCTAAAGATCTTGGTACTCCCCTGATTTCCTACAAGATAGCTGATACCCAATTCGACAGAGCATTGCTAGACTTGGGTGCTTCCATAAATCTGATACCCACATCCTTACTTAACCACCTAGAAGAATCTAAGCTAAAACCGACTGAGGTGACATTACAATTAGCAGATCGATCTATCAAGTCACCAAAAGGGATTCTCGAGGATGTTATTATAAGAGTGCGGGATTTCTACTTTCCTGTAGACTCTATAGTCTTAGACATGGACACACCTGAAAACCCTAAGGATACACCGATCATTCTAGGGAGACCTTTCTTGGCTACTACTAGAGCCAACATTAGCTGTGAGGAGGGCCAAATAGAGCTCAAATTTGGAAATCAAACCCTAAAAATTGATATATTTAAGGCCCAACAAGGAATCAATTGCGGTGTCATCGAACATATTTGTGATATCAGGACTTTGGTTGATGAAACACATTTTGAGAATGAGCTGATTATACCTCATCAACCACAAAAAGATTTTGAACCGCAATCAGAGGAGTCAAAACCAGATTTAGACAGACCCATAACTCCAACCCTTGAACCTCACATTTACCCTGAACCACCCGCTGCTGCTAATAACCCCATCCTTGAACTGAAACCTCTTCCCGATCATTTGAAATACATCTTTCTGGGTACTAATCAGACCCTTCTGGTGATTATTAATTCCAAGCTTAATCCCGAACAGGAATCTCGTCTGATTGCTGTTCTCCAGCAACATCGCAGAGCCATTGGATGGACTCTCGATGATTTGACTGGAATAAGTCCCTCTTATTGCACACACCATATTTACTCAGAAGAGGGCGCACGACCTTCTCGTGAAATGCAGAGACGTCTGAACCCCAATCTGCAGGAGGTCGTTAAAAAGGAGATCATCAAGTGGTTAGATGCAGGGATCATCTACCCGATCTCCGATAGTCGTTGGGTGAGCCCAATCCAGGTTGTACCTAAAAAGGTAGGGCTTACCACCATAACGACTGAAACCGGAGAAGTCATACCTACTCGATTAACCAACTCGTGGAGAGTCTACATAGATTACTGACGACTCAATTCCTCCACGAAGAAGGATCATTTCCCACTACCTTTCATTGATCAGATTCTCGAGAAATTAGCGGGAAATCGATTCTTCTACTTCCTTGACGAGTACTCCGGTTATAACCAAGTAGCTATTCATCCTGAGGACCAAGAGAAGACCACGTTCACCTGCCCCTTTGGAACGTATGCATTCCGAAGGATGCCGTTCGATCTCTGCAATGCACCTGCGACTTTTCAGTGGTGCATGCTTGCCATATTCTCTGATATGGTAGGTGATTATCTGGAAGTCTTCATGGATGACTTTTCAGTTTTCGGGGCATCATTTGATGATTGCCTCCAGCACTTGGTTCATATACTCAAGCGCTGCATCGACATTAATTTGGTTCTTTCCTGGGAAAAGAGCCACTTTATGGTGCCTGAGGGGATCGTCCTAGGACATCTTATTTCTGAGAAGGGCATCCAGGTGGATCGAGCTAAGGTTGATCTAATCTCTCGCCTTCCTATGCCTAGCTCGATCAGGGACATCCGTTCTTTTCTGGGGCACGTCGATTTTTACCGTCGTTCCATTCCTGATTTCTCGAAAATCGCACGCCCCCTGACAACTCTCCTCTTTAAGGATGTACCCTTTGAAATCTCTAAGGAATGCACCCTAGCCTTTGAAAACCTATGTGAACGAGTCACCCAGGCACCAATCCTACAATCCCCTGACTGGTCTCAACCCTTTGAGATCATGTGTGATGCATCTGATTTCACCGTAGGAGCGATTCTGGGGCAGAAAGTTGACCGGAAACCCGTGGTCATCTACTACGCTAGCAAGACACTTGACGAGGCTCAGCGTAACTATACAGTTACGGAGAAAGAGCTGCTAGCATAGTATTTACCCTTGAAAAATTTCGATCTTATCTCCTGGGTTCCCACGTCATCATCTACTCGGATCACACGGCTGTGAGGCATCTCCTTGCCAAGAAGGATGCGAAGCCCCAACTAATCCGATGGATCTTGCTGTTGCAAGAATTCGATCTCGAGATTCGCGACAAGGCAGGAAGACAAAATGTGGTACCTGACCATTTGTCCCGCCTTCGTTCTGAGATTATCGACCCTTCTGGACCCATCACGAAGCATTTCCCTGATGAGCACCTGCTAACTATTGGTACTAAACCTCCATGGTTTGCTGATATAGTAAACTACTTGGCATCTCATCATATTCCGTCTGATTGGCCGAAGGCCAAGAAAGACAAATTGCGCTCTGATGCCAAGTATTAGATTTGGGATGATCCATACCTCTTCCGCATAGGTGCTGACCAAATCATCCGGTGATGTGTCCCGGAAGATGAAGTCAATGATATTCTTTCCTTCTGCCATGACCAGACATGAGGTGGCCATTTCTCTGGGCACAAAATCGCATCGAAAATCCTCTAGTGTGGTTTCTACTAGCCAACACTATTCAAAGACACATACAGTCACTACAAGGCATGCAGTCATTGCCAAACTTTGGGCAACATGAGCCATCGCAACATGATGCCTTTGCAGTTGATTCTCGTATGTGAAATCTTTGATGTTTGGGGGATTGATTTTATGGGCCCCTTTCCTATTTTGGATGGTTTCGAATACATTCTGCTGGCTGTGGACTACTTGTCCAAATGGATCGAAGCCATACCGACCCAAACCTGTAATCACAAAATCGTTCTCAAATTCATTAATCACAATATCTTCTCACGGTTCAGGATTCCTCGTGCTATCATCTCAGATGGGGGGACCCATTTCACAAATGCTCAGTTTAGGTCACTGATGACCAAATACGGGGTGTCTCACCGAATCTCCACTCCTTATCACCCCCAAACTAATGGTCTAGCTGAGCTGTCAAATCGGGAGATCAAGAAAATCCTGCAGGTCACTGTTCGACCTGACAGGAAGGACTGGTCGTCCCGACTTCCGGAAGCCTTGTGGGCTTATAGAACCTCCCACAAAACCCAATTAGGCATGTCTCCCTTTAGACTGGTGTACGGGAAGGCGTGTCATCTTCCCGTCGAGCTAGAGCACAAAGCCTATTGGGCAGTACGGAACTGTAATCTAGATCTTTCGAAGGCTGGAACCCACAGAAAGCTTCAAATCAGCGAGATTGATGAGCTACGTCTCGATGCGTACGAGAACTCACGAATCTACAAGGAGCGGGTGAAAGCCTTCCATGATAAGCATATCTCTAGAAAGACCTTTTATCCTAGTCAAAAGGTCCTACTCTTTGATGCCCGACTAAAACTTTTCCTTGGGAAGCTGCGATCCAAGTGGGGCAGACCATACTTGGTCCGTCAGGTTTTTGGAAATGGAGCCGTCGAGATCAGCCCACTCAGCCAAGATTCCGAACCTTTCATCGTGAATGGTCAGAGACTCAAACCGTTCATTGATGTAACTTCTACTGATTTGGCTAAATCATCCTATATCCTCCATTCCCCATGAGCTTATTGCACCCAGCCGATGGCGTAAAACTCAGCGCTTAACAGGAGGCAGCCCGTCATTCTCTTGAAAAACCTGAAACCTCTTTTTACACCTTTATGCACTTAAGGTTCACCCTTTAAGACAGCTGACTCCACCTCAGGTGCTTGCATCTGGGATTAGAAATCGTCCGCAACAATCACCCCGACCCATTCACTCACCAAAATACCTGTCCTAAGGAATGAACTAAGTTGAATAAAAAACCCCTAAGTCACAATGAGGACATTGCAAATCTTAGGCATGGGGGGGTATGAAAGTGCAAAACTTGTAAGAAAAGGTTTTAAACAAAAAAATTCACATATGCCAAAAACATCATAAAAATAAAAAAAAAATTGATTAAAAAAAAATCATAATAAAATAAGAGGAGGAAAGAAATTTTGTGGAGGAAGGAAAAAGAAACAAAATGAAAAAGGAGCACAAAAATGAGACAAAAGTGATAGTCATTAGCAAGAAACTAAGGAATTAACCTAAGATCTAGACCTCATTCAAGAAAAGAACTGAAAAGTGAACAGTAAGATTAGTAAGAACGCAAACCTTAGGCATTCTTGGATAAACTCTTAGTACCCATTAAGATCTAGACATTCCTCAAAAGGTTGAGGAAAACGAAAAGCTTAAGTGTTAGGACCAAGGCTTAGGAAGTATTTGGCCTTATTAACTAACTTTTGGTTTACGGGACTCAGTAACCTAAGCACCCTAACCTCACACACAGCCTGGTTTAGTAAGCGTAAAAATCAAAATCACGCAGAAGCGTCACAAAATTCTGAAAATAACACCTAGAGTAGGAGCAGCCAATCAACACAAGTTGATTTGGACGAGTTCCCAACGCAGAGAGGTGGGAAATTCCCCTCGAAGATGCGTAACAAAATATCATCTCCTCGGTGCTTGTCTCTTAGGATATTTACATATCCTACCGGGGGCATGTAAGCACTCTGCTGGTTCATATTCCATGGATGGCATTATCACGAAATGTCAATTACCAGGGTCCGAATTCGGCCTCGGAACACCATGGATGGGATTATCTCGAAATCTAAATAGCTAGGGTTCCGGGGGTTACCATGGGTAATGCTATCTCGAAGCATCGACTGCCAGGAACCCATGAGGATTGATGATGGGGACAATGAATCTGATACAGACCGTGTTGAAAAGCCAATCCTAAGCTAGAATTAAAAAGAAAAAGAGAGAGAGAACTCTCCAAACAGATAAATCTTCTATCTCTCTTTCTTACAAAACACACTGCGAACTGAGCCAGGGCTAAAATCATTTCAAGTACGGGTGCTTTAACCGCAAAGTCCAATAAACCTTAGGTTAGTTCTTGTAGGCCTTAAAAACCTTTGCAAAGGACTGAGGCTGAGGCTAGACAGATCCGGATATTGGTTGGTACTAGAATACCTTTTAGTCCTATGGTTAGCATTCTAACCTAATCTAGGTTTCAAAGGAAAAAGCACTTATCTGAAATCATTAAGAACTTCATGGTCTAGAACAAAGGTTGAAACCTTAAGTTTTTGCTAAGGGATTAGCAAAAGCTAGGCATGGGGGTATGATGAGAACCTTATCATGAACCCTAACTAGCACAATCTAGCCCAGAGATGTAAGAAAAAGCTCCTACATAACCCAAAGAAAGGCTTAACTCAGAGAATTCTGAGTATAAGAAGAAAACACATCACAAGGGGTAAAACTGTAATTTCACCAATGCAGTTTGCAAACAGGGTAATTAAGGGTCCAAAAACAGGTCAAACAAGCCTAATAAGAAGGAAAGTGGGATGGTCAGATCTAAAAAGGGTTATAGCAACCTTAGGAAATTAAATTACATTCTGTAACCTTAAAACAAACCCAATTCAATTCACGAGGTTCGAGGCAGGATAAAAATCAATTAAACCATCAAAAATTCATAGAAAAATAATCTCTAGGGTTTAGAACCTTCAATTTGGCCTTAGAAACCTATCTTGACCTACAAAGAGAACCTTGCCCAATTAATGACTTAATCTGGGTTTTTACATAAATTAGCTGGTCAAACATGGTCCAACCTAGAAATAAAATTCACCATTAAAATCCTTAGGTTCAAATTAGTCTTATATAAAAACTTGAGCCTAAGAGGAGACCTCCTTGACTGACTTTACAATTTGGTCCTCTTCATTTACTTTTTGACCCTTATTTTTCGAAACCCTTACATTTTGGCCCCCAGCTTTCTCGTCGTTCTTTGCAGAACGGTCCCTCCTGCAAAACTCTGCGCAGCACCATGCTCCGGTGACTTTGCGCGGAGCATGGCTTCGCTCAGAGAGAGGTGACCACCCTGCAAAACAGACGCGGGGTGCCCTGCGACGTCCTCTGTTGCAGGGACCCGGCCATGCAACCTGCCGACCACCATACCTTCCGTGCGAATGCACGGAAGGTATGAGTCTCGTCTTCGACCATGCTCTGGTGAGGCTGGCACGTCGCCAACCCGCGCCTCCCTCTCCGCCATCCCCTTTATAAGAACCAGCACCCCCTACCGGTTCTAGCAAGCTCTCTCTGACGGAGAATAACCCCCCACTTCATCCCCTCCTCCTCCATCAGACGGCCCGCAGCTTCCGGCGACTGCCTCCACATCGTCGATCTCCCCCTCCAGGGCCTTTTCTTCCCCAGCTCCGGCAGGTAAGAGCCGGTGGCTCCGCCCTCCCCCTTCGTCCATAACCTAGGTAAATAGCTTCTCCTCCTACTCCCTTACACTTTCCCTCACTCAATTTATCTTTTCGCCCCTCCACACACAACTTCCATCTTTGCCTGCTCCGTCTCCAACCACCCTCTCCGGCGACCTCATCCCACCTCCACAGACCTTCTTACCCCTCGCCGACTACCTCAGAAGCCTCCCCTCACTCCACTCAACAGATCCCCCCTTTCCATTCCCTGCCACACGCCACCCAACGACCCCCCAAACAAACCCATCTTTCCGACCACAGTCCGACCTAGGGCTACCACCATATGCCGCCTCACGCCTCGCCACCACCCGCACTGCCTTTGCCGCACTCCGGTGAAGCTCCCTGCATCTTTTGATTGGGCCGAGAGGCCGTATTCTTGATTTCAGGTCATGCCCCCTTCACCGCCATTACTGAGCAGGTGAAGCTCCTTCACCTACAGCTGCAGGTTCGCTCTCGCCCAGGCGCTAGTCCCAGGTTGTGCGGGCCAACGTCGCGAAGGCATCCAAGCCTGCCGCTAGGTCGAAAGCCTCACAGGCTGCCCCAATTGGTCGCGTACTCTTCGCCTGCAGACGCGAAATCGGGAGGTGGGAATTTAGTCCCACCTCATAAGTGTGCGGCCGCGCACCCACACTTATATTGAAAAAGTGTTGTAGGCTTATCGCCTTCAAACACAGGGGTCAGGTCCCTCACGCACACCGTGTGCCAAGCACTCGCCCCCGCTCACGCCCCGCAAGTCTGGGCCGGATCCGATTACTCGCACCCGCGCACTCCTCGCCCACCATCGCATGTCGGTGGGCCTGGTCCCGGGCGTGATACCCGTACCCGAATACCCGGCTCTGGGAGAGCGATCCTATAAGAGAAATCTGAGAGGGAGAGACACAGGGAAGGGTAGGGGTAGGTTTTGCTCTGACCCATTGTGTGAGCCTGCAAGAGCAGAAGAAGAAGAAGAAGAAAGGAAGGCGGCCGAAGCCTTAGCCACTCAGAAGAAAGAAAAGAAGGAGAAGCAAGAGAGAAGAAACAGAAGAAGAAGAAGAAGGGCATTGTAGCAAACCTATAGTTAAGTCGTCTGACCACTGCATCAGACGACGGTTGAGCAGCGGCCAGAGGAGATAAAGCAAGAAAAGAAGAAAAAGAAGAAGAAGAAGAAGAAGAAGAAGAGGGAAGAAGACATAGCTGCCAGAGCAAAAGAAAAAGAAAGAAAGAGAAGAACAAAGAAAGAACAGAAGAAGAAGAAGAAGAAGAAGAAGAAGAACTCTGCAAAAGAAGAGACACAGCCGTGAGCAGAGAAGAAGAAGAAGAAAAGAAGAGCAGCTGAAAGAAGGAGAAGGAAAAGGAGAAGAGAAGAAGAAGAAGCCAAGTCAAGCTCCCTCTCTCTCTTTCTCTCTCTCTCTCTCCCTTATTTTTGTAATAGAAAACCTTTGTACTTCTAGAATTCCAGTAGCTCCCTGAGTTCGACCTCGGGAAAACTATTTCCGAGTAAAAAAATCTTTTGTAATGATAACCGTAGCTACTTTGTCTTATACTATAACGACTGCACTATAATAAAGACACAAAAACGGCCAAAGCGGTTACCATCAACAACTTCCACACACTAAACTCTGAAGACACCACACATTTTGTTTATTTATTTGTATTATTTTTGTATTTTTCATACGATTTATAATCATAATGCTGGAAAAAGGCTGCAAAGTGATCAAAAATTAATATCAAGCCTAGAAAATTATTCAAAAATACTGGAAATAAGGAATAGAGCACGATAAACTTCCATCACTTGTTAAACATCAAATTCAAACATGAAAGCATGATTTAGCATTAAATCCAAGCCTAAAGTGATTTTAAACATATTTCAGAGTCTACAATTTGCTGACAAAGGTATTAATACAGATTTTGAACATGATTTACAAATTGCTTCCAACAAATACATCCTACAGACATTGATGAATGGTTGTTCTAAGGCTAAACCCTCTGGAGAAATTCTTTGAAAATTAAAACAAGAGCAAGATCTTCATTGCAAACTTCATCCATTAATACAAGTTAAACAACTATTGATGTTAAAATGCCTTCACTCTGATATGATAATCAATCCATGTATATAAAAATTTGTTCATAGCACTGAAATGTGCATCTATACAAAATCTATGCTAGAGAATATATTTCAAACATTAAATCATCCAAAAACCCATCAAAATCCACGATTAAAAATTCATCTATTCCTGTTCAGACAGAGCTACTGCGTTGCTACTGTCAAAAGCACTACTTAGACTTAATTCGCAACTTAAAACATCATTCCAAAACACTCCATTATATTATAAAATCATTGACACCCATTGTCAAACCTTAATTAGGCTTTTAGGTTATTAATTTGATGCTTAAATTCCAAGAATTACCTCAGACTTGGGTGACGAAAGAGTTCATCCCAAATTTGATTCAAGCCAATCAAAGATAAATCTTAGGCGTCACAATTAGTAAATCAAGGATATAGAACGCAATAAACATTAATTCACGGATGAAGAAACCCTAGAAACCCTATTTGATTCCCTACCTTATGCCATAGACAGCATGAAGGATAGTAATCAAATCAGGCTTCCAAGTTATGTTAAAACCAAATTTAGACCTTCATCGATACCCTTTAAACCTCATTCAACTTCTGAAAAGTAGATTAAAACTTGTTTACCTTGAAATCAGATTGTTACCCAGGTGGGCATTTGATATGAGTTCTCCATAGTGATCTAATCACTTACGTATCCTGCACACTATTAATTAGTGTAAAGGAGTCCCAAATGATCCTTAAGGAACGACTAGATCATTGCGAGGACCTCAACTCAGTGCATTGAGTTTCACAAGTCCTTATTCTCTCAACAATGAACCAAAAACATTACCTACAATCAAATTTGGGGGCAAATTAAACACTTGATGAAAATCAAATCAAAGTAGCTCAATCCAATCACTATCAACCAAGTTAAGATTCAATCAACTCAATTCAAATAATTAGGTCGGATTAAAGGAAATTTATATCTCAAATTCATCGATCAAGCATTAGAACTAAGTCACAACCAATCATCTGAATTATGCACAATTCATGACATAGGGGAGGGCCTTGTGATCAAATGAAGTGTATGGAAAGCCCTCTAAGTGGATTTTGCGCATCATTGGACCTGAGAGCTAACAAGCTTCATACCTCAAGGCGACGATGGTGGAAGAAGTGAACTGCGATTAAATCAACAAGGAATCAAGTGAACGTGATCGTGAGATGGAGAGGAAGCTTAGTGAATTGACGTGGGTGTGTGGATTCATCGTCTCTTATCATAATTGATCAAGGAGGGCAGATTGTGGAGTGAAACAACTATACTAATTTTATGCTAATCTACTCTGATCTAAGACAATCAAATGATTAAATCTAATCTAAACTACCTAGATTAAGCTAATCTAATCTAAACTACCAAGATTAAGCTATCTACTCTAGGAAAAGTAGTAAAACCTAATTTAATTGGATGAATGGGACATAGGGAGAAACTGCAGCTAGTGGTTGCAGCAAAGAAATGGGAAAAGCCTCCAGTGAGTGAAAGCCCATAGAAGGAGCTTTGGGTTGTCCTCTAGAGTTACATGATCTAGTTCAACAAGGACGAATTGGGGTAGATGTAGCCACAGTCACTAGCTACAAAAGAAGGGGAATGCGTGTTGGAGATGTAGACGATGATCAACTCAAGGGGGAGGGAGATGATGGGGGTCGTAGGGACAATGGGTAGCTCCTTATATAAGCTTTAGAGCGTGATAGTGACTGGGATCAAGGGGTCCCTCAAGCGGTTCCACAACTCTCCCTCCATTCTCTTTTGTTTCTTATGCTTTTATTCTTCTCGTATCTTTATTATTAGATTTGTAAGACTCTTTATTATTATCAATAGAATCATTTTTTGTGATCTCCTTATTTGCAATAGTTGTGGTTTTGCTATCTCTTTATTCATCTATATTACTTGAGACTCTATTCCCAAAAAATGAAAAAATGTGCTTATGAAAAAGACAAAAAAAAATAGTGAAGGGCTTTTGAAAATAAACAACTGCCTCCTCATGTTTGACCTGGACTCTACTTGTTCGAAAATTTATTTTGAATGATCTCTTTATTGTCCCGCTATAATGATTTCCAAGTTTAAATCATGTAGATTTAGCAAATGAATTTGGCGCCGTTACCGGGGAGGCACAACTTTATTTTTGCCTTTCCATCTTTCCATCCCCATTTATCTTTGGGTAACTAATCCAATTGCCTTGCGTTTGTCATCTTGTGTGCAGGAATTGAGAATTTCAAGATAGCACAATGAATAGGACAAGCGGGATTCAGTCATCTTGAGGTAAGCACCACTATCTTAGTTAGGATTAGCTTCTTTTGGATATAAAGAAAAACACAAAAAAAAAAATTAGGTGCTTTGTTTGAATCTAAGGTTAGTTACTTGCTTGCTTTATTTGAAAAAAAAAAATCTCTCATCTTGATTAGAGTGATCTTCGACTTGCATATTTAAAACCTCCAATTTCTATTTTCGAAATCAATTTTTGAACTTTTTCAAACATCATTTCCTGATTTTTCAAACGCCAAAAAATTCCCAAAACCTACCCACACATAGGTACTGAAGTTAGGAAGTTTGCATAAAAATTTCAAGTCCATCTAAGTTGAGAATAATTTTTAAAAATTCGTACATTGGACTGCTATCATATTTGGATTTTCTCCTTATTTTTCTTATGTCTGAAAATAATTAGAATTTTTATACTACTCCAATTGATCTAAAATTGGTGGAGTTGGATTCCTATGGTAACTAAGCACCTAGGAAAAATCTGAAAAAAATATTTCACACAATTTTGATTACTCTGATATTTTCATTTACTGACTAGCAATCAAAATACTCTCAAAGCCCCTAGTTCACTCTTAAATCTAAAAAAATTAGAAAATGTACTCAAAAAAATTCTAAAAAAATATTTTTTGTGATCCCCTTTGAGCGGTATTTGAGAAACATTTGTTTCATTTGATTGGCCGCACCATTCAAAACCTAAAATCAATGCACAAGTTAGAAGTTGCCTAGATTAAGGCTTAATGTTTAGGGTTGACATAAGCACTCATCTATTATTTGAAATTTAAAGGAAAAAGATCCTCCCCTATGCTTGACAAAAAATTATCATGTGCCTCTCACAAGAACTTGATTGAAGTGGTTAATCATTACAACCCTAAAAATCCACTAAAACAAGTTCTGAACTCTAAAATAAACTACATCAAATTAACTTGTATTGTGAACCCTTGGTTGAGCACTTCACACTTGAATGAATCAATCTTTAAGGGGCACCAATCCATTAAACAACACCCCATCACATTCACAAGCCTAAGCCTAATTTAAAATTGATTAGACGTTGGCCCTAAGGATTCACCAAACTAGTCTCAAGGTATACACTAGCACCATAGGACCAATTGGTGAAGTTTTTTTTCTGAAAGAAACTAAGTGGGAGGTCTAATTGTCAAACGGCTTAAGTTGGGTAGGGGTTTGACATTATTAGCTGCCCTCGAGTAATGCTCCCCCTACTCCGCCAGTCCACTTATATGGCTTCTGGTTTAAAAACAACACCTATTTGTTTTATGGTGAAGGTTATAATTTAAAGGCTTAGGTCATCTAGGGTTACACATTAAGGCTTAGTACTTGTCTTCTTGTTTGGGGATTCTCCTATCTGTCTTCTCTCTTTCATGTACTAAAATTCTTCTTGGAACATGAACGATAAATGATCTTTGAATCCTGATTTGGCACCACCTTTAGAGAGAAATCCTAAGAGAAGACTCAATTTTTCTAATCCTAAACCTATTCCCGTGGCTAGTCACCATGAGGAAGAGTTGATTGGGGAGGAGGAGAACCTTGACCCTATTGCCAACCTCCAGAGACAAATCGAGAGATAGGGCCAACATCATGATCGACAAATTGATGCTATCCTATAGGCCTTAAATTGAATCCAAAATCCAAGAAGAGCCTGACCACTCAAAGATTTCTACAACCTTCCTAATGCCCAACCTGAACCTTACATTAGGGTAACTAATGATGGGGATGATTATGAACTCAAACCTTGTGCCCAACAATCTTAGAAGGAAAATAACTTTAAGATCTTCATTACTAACTAAGTTCAACAAGAGATGATGAGACAAGATCCACCAAAAGCAACTAATAAACTAATCTTACACCCAACAGAAGGGAAGATCATTCACTCAAAATGGCTACTAGTACTAAGAGATAAATATGAAACATGAACATCAAAATAAAAGACAAAGGAAGGCAAGCAAATGTTATGATAAAGTGGCAATGAAGATGTCCTTAAAGGTATCTCCTTCTTGGCATGGACCTTATCTTAAGCTTCGTGTGCTCCCAAGAGTCTCCTCCAATGGTGGAATGAGTGGATGTGAGAAGAAGAAGAAAAAGAGAGTGATGGCTCCCTCTCAATTTCCTCCTCCAAAAGTAGACAATCCAAGACTCTCAAATGCTCTCCAATTTTTCTCTCAAGCCAAAGGTGTGTAAGTGGGTAGCATAGGCCTCCTTTTTATAGATTGGGTAGGAAATGGTTTTGGAGAGAAAATTGGGAGGAACCATGGGGGGAGTGCATCATTAATGAAGCCATGAGATGTGTGTTGGAATTAATGGGGTGGTAGGCTCTAGGTGTAGGGAATTGAGGAGGATAATTAAGTGATAGTGTTGGAAATGGTGATTTGTGGGAAGATGAAACTATAGGTATGTAGTGGAAATGAAGTGAGTAAGCATGCTAGGAAAATGGTGCTTGGAATGGGTGGAGGTGTGAATGGGTGGACGTTGGAATTGGGTAGAGGGACTTAATTGTCTCTTGGGGTTGGTGTCATGGTAATGGAAAATGGGATGGCCATCGAGGACGTGTAGGGTTTTAATGGGTGGAGTAATTGGCTTGGTTGGAAATAGAGAAAGGGGGTTTATGTACCATGGGAGACGTGTGCATGGGGACTCCTATGGGGACATGTGGGTGTTGCTCTAGGTGCAACAAAGTTAGCACGAATGAAGACTAGGTAGTGGAGTCCACTTAGGTCATTTAGGAAGGTGGAAGTGTTGGAATTTGGTGAGGGTTTTAGAGGCTTGTTGGAAGGGGATTTGTGGAGCTAGGAGGGGAGCACATTTATGGAGGTAAGGAGGTGCTACAGTAGCCTTTAGGAGTGATGAGTCAGCACCAAAGATTTCTAGCGCTACACCTTGGTCTACTCAGGCATCGCCTGGCTCATGCTTGGTTTGAATCATGGGCCGACTTCAATCTTGATTTGTCATTCCAAGGCATAGCATAACCAATATTGAGACATTCTATAAAAATGACATTTTATTATGCAAAGAATGCAAGTATGCCTAAATGCATGATCTTCCTAATGGATTCATGCAACCTATGTGATCTACCCAAAATTCACTGAGTTACTAACAAAATCAAGTCATATGTGATACAAAATGTGGTTTCATCAACGACATGTGTTAGCACATGATTCACCCACACGCGTCACCGTGGATCATGCTCGCATCTGGCTCAATCCACGTTGTCTGCTTGCCACACATCGCTAATCGATGCAGCCACAAGGAACGCATGCTGCTTCTCTTCATGCGAGAGTACACACTTACATGCTGCATCAACATGCCATGTGGTGCGAATTCATGCGCCGCTTCCAAATCCAATGGCGCTCGTCTACCTATGCCGTCGCCTTCACGAAAATTACGTGAGAAACCCTAGTGAAAGTCCTAATCACACAAAGGCCCTTAACTTTCTAAAATCACTTATTTCCTTATTTAAAAATCTCTCTCTCTTGATATTTGGGAGCACCATATGAGGTAATGATGGCTCCAATTCCAAGGAGGCCTTTTTATAGACCCAAATAAGATTTAGGGTTGGAATTTTTGGGGAAAAATCCAATATTTCCCTTGGTTTTGGTTCACCTTACATTTAGGTCCTTATTGATTTCCTTTAGACCTAACTTGAGCTACACACATCAAATTTGCGTGAAACAAGTGTCGTTGGAAAGCTCAGGATAAGAAAATCCAACAGTACCCGACATGGTGCCCTTTTAATGAGGTTTGACCAAGGGTCGATTGGAAACATGCATTTCTTTATGTTTTTTAAGTCGTTCGCACCTACACCAAACTCAATGCATGTCCACGGGTTTGAAATGACTTGAACCACTCCAAAATGACTTCGGACTCAGATTTAGGGTGTTATAAACACCCTAGCTAGCCAACATTCACGACATCTTCCACATTTCTAGCCTATAGAAGTACATGTCAAATTTAAAGTCTGAGTCCTGAGTTGTTTCAGAGTGGCTGGATTCATTTCAAACCCATGGACACACGTTGGGTTCAGTGTGCACGTGAATGCCTCATAAAATGTGAAGAAATGCGTGTTTCCGATCAACCCTTGGTCAAACCTCATCAAAAGGATACCATGTGGGGTATCATTGGATTCCACTTGTTGCGTGCTAATAGATGCATAATTATTAATGATAACTTGCCTATTTGATGCTATCATAGTGCACATAGGTTGTGTATATATTACATTATAATCATACATGCATACTTAGGTCACACATGTGTTTCATGCTTAAATTGCATCTAATTATTATTTCTTATGAATAATGCAGGCATTGAGCAAGCTAAGGAGGTAGAGAATCACTTATTAGAGGAGAACTCACTTGGAAGTCAAATACTGAAGAACTTAGAAGAATAAAAATAAAACTCAAGGAAATAAAGACAAGCGAGAAGAATAAAGACAAGAGGAGACACATGGCACCCTCCTAAACCCTCCACCATTTAGACATTAGGATAACCTTTTTATCCAAAACCTATGTCCTAAACCTATTTTAGGAAAGATGCCTACAAATCTCCACCATTAATCAACAATCCTAAGGCTTGAAACCCTTTTGCCAAAAATAGAAACCAAAGACTCTATCCATTTCATGTGGCCGACCAAGGAAGCTTCTCTTGGAAGCTTAATGGTCAACCACCATGGTTCATTCTCTACCCTTGATCTTCCTTTGAATGGCCATGATTTTCCTCTCCAAAACCACCACTCAACTACTTAGGTTGAAAGGCCACATCAACCTTTGTAATCCTAAATTAGATACATAATCCAAGGGCCACCATTTCCTCTCCAATACCTGAGCACCCCTTCTTTTAACCTACACCTTTAGATCAAAATCCTAAGTCCCATTTCAAAACTAGATAGCTATCCACATCTCAACCCTCCATCCCCAATCCTACAACCTAAAAAAAAGTCTACAATCTATAAAAAGACCTAACCCTTACCATTTCCAACATCTTAGCTTCCACCATTTCTACTTACCTTCCTAAGTAGAGTAAAACCTAGGCACATTCTAGCTGTCCACCCTCCTCTTCCTGAACACCTTGGGAGTGGGTCTCCCTTGCCTAAGGACACAACTGCTAGTCTCTGGTGGTGCACCGAATCTGCTGTTGCTTCTCGACTTCCGCTTCTCCGATAGGGCTTCACCTTAGGGCTCTATTTCTTTATTAGCTTCCTTTATTTTATGTTTTCTTCTACCTAAGTTGTAAAACTCTTTGATTATAATAAAAAAAAGCTTTCCTCTATTTTGTCTTGCGTGTTTATGTTACATGTTGTTCTAGCTTGTAGTTTAGATTGATTCCTCGTATCTGTGCTTATTTAAAAAGACCAAAAAAATCATAAAAGCTAAAACTAAAAAAATATGGACTTACAGAAGTGAGGATTCAAGTGGCCTCCTTGAGATGACTTGGACTCCCAGGTTTGATCAAAAAAATATTTGACAGTGACGTATGATTTCAAGTACTACAACATGTATTTTCGTAAAATGATTTCGTGCACATCACTTTTTTGGCACAATTGTCGGGAGGCATGGTGTATTTTCTCGCTTTTACTCACTTGGTGCATCTGACCTAATTACTAATCTCATTTGCCTTAGTTGATATGTTGTGTGCAGGAAATCAAAGAGAAAACGAAGCAGTTTATTACAACTTTACGCTAGTCAAGAAGCTCACTCAGTAACCTCTAATCCTACACCCTCTATCAAGAAAAAATAAATTTAAAAATATATTAAAAAACCCTTAAAAAATTTTTTAAAAATAAAAAAATATATAAGAAACCCTAAAAAATCCTTACTTTCTGGATTAGTTTGCTTGTATGCTTGTTTATTTGTTTAGAAGTGAAAAATAGAAGAAAAAGCAATTGTCCACTTAGGTGTTATTTGAACCTTAGGATTAGAATTGCTTATTTATTTAGTTATAAAAAATTTTGAAAAAAATATTTTGGAAAGAGTATCTCTTGTGGATAAGCTTTCAAGCTATATTTTAAAAATCACCTTCCTAAAATCAGGTAGATAGAAATTCGATCTTCAAAACTTTATTCCAAAGAATCCACAACTCCAAAAACCATCAAATTTCTTCTGGACATCCCTTTATAAGTGGGCAATCATCTCTGAAATGTTTGTAGGTGCACTTTTTGTATAAAATATTAAAAAAATCATAGAATAGAACCCTATCCAAAAATTTGATCTGTTACTATTTTTGCAGATTGTTTGAATTTTAATAATTTATATACATATCCAAGTTGACTGAAATCACTTGCATTTGATTTCTAGTTAAGTTTTCATTCTCTAAAAAAAGTTTTGGAATTTTTGGGCACCTTGCACTTAGTAAGTCACGAAAAAAAAATTCAACAAGGGGTCTTTTCTAATCTTAAGACCCTAGTACACGAAAAATTACGGAAAAATTATTAAAAATCCTTTAAAAATCTGAAAAAAAAAATGTTCATTGTTTGCCTAATGCAATGGTGTTTGCGAAGCCATAGTTGCCATGTCTAGGTCACACCACAATGTCAAGATTCAAACTGAATTCATCTAGAAGTTGCTTGAATAGGTTTCCACTTTAGGGTGCACTAGATCCACTTGAAAAAATTTAAAGGAAAAAGGCAAGGATCTCACTTGTTTGCAAAACGATCATCTGTTTGCAAACTTGATTGAAAAGACCTTGCAAGTGCAACCCTAAGATCTATCTTTAATTATTTGAACCTTAAAAGGCTCATCACAAATAAAATTTGCCAGAGGACCCTTATTTGGTAAACATACATTTTTAACTTAATTAATTTGAGCCACCACCCCCCTCACACCCATCATCTAAATTTCGTGCACAATAAAGCTAATGAGTAAGCTAATTGATATAATAACGTGCTTAATTTTGTTAGTGTTGGGACATTAAATGCATTAGAATTAGGTCATTGTGTAAATAATTACATATTTGCATTTTAGAATTGAGATTGTGAAATTAAGCTTGATTTATGCTAATATGAGATTTTGCTCCATGCAAGAATGCTTCAATCAAGCTTAGGAGGAAGAGAAAAATGTTTTAGGTCTAAAGAGGAGAAGAATATATTTGGCCTAAAATCCATAATCCTAAACCTGCCTTATTTGGCCAACTTGCTTTATTTGCTGGCACCCAAAATCCTAGATTGCCATATATACATTCCTAAAACCCAAATACTAAACCCTCACCAAGAAGCCTAACCTTCCTTATTTGGACCTCCAAATCCTATCCTAGTCCTAAACTAGCACCCAAACCTAGTCCTAAAAAGCCTTAGCACACATTCCTAGTGATCTTATCTAAAAATCCTAATCCTAGGATTACCTTCTAAAAGCCTTCACAATTATCCAAGTGCCACATATTTTTATACATATAAAAATCCAACAATTATCCTTGGAAATCATCTAATTAAATGTGACATCCAATCACATCCAATTAGATCATCCTCCAAATTTCAACAAAATCCCACCAAGATCCCAACTTAATTCCAATCAGCCAAGCCTAATCTAGAAGATCCTCATTTGCGTATTAAGCCACCACCAAATCCCATCACATCCAATCCAGATCTCAATCAAAATCAATCAATTCCAATCAAACTTAAATTCCAAAAAAAAAGCCTACCTTCCTTGGCCTCCAAGACATTCCAACAAAAATCCTAGCTACCCTCTCTATATAAAACCTAAAGTCTTGTACATAATGATCTTCTTCCTCTCCATCTTCTACGTCCAACCTCCTCCTCAATCTCCTAATCCTCTACCTCTCCTTTTACCTTGGACATGGGCCTTCCCAAGGCCAAGACTCTACTGAGTGCACCTTCACGTTCGGTTCAACTACTACTCTCTGGGCTATGCCTTTATGGCCAACTTCGCATTGACATCAGCTTTGGATTACTTTCTCAATTTCATTATAGTTGTTCTTGTTATACTTTTCATTTTTCTAGTTGTGATTCAATGTACTTAACTATTTGCAAGCATTAATGAAGCTTTGTATGAATATCTATATGTCTCTTGTATTTGGTTCTTGGCTAATTAAACTAGTTGCTCCTATTTGCTTTCCTAGTTGCTAGAATAGTTTGCTTCTATCTTGTTCTTTACAAAAAAAACTACAAAAATTCAAAAAAACAAAAATACAAAAAAAAATTTATCCACACTGAGGAAGCAAAAAACATCAATTTTCACCCTAAGACAACCTAGATTCTATTTTTAACTTATACAATTTTACGAGTTCGGTATTATAAATTTTGAAAGTATCTGCACGATTCGAACTACAATAGATTTCATGACAATCACCTTTTAGCATCGTTGTTGTGGAGGCACAGCTTGTTTTTGTTCTATTTTGCTTCCTCTACATGTGATAGAAGACTAACATATTTGCCTCGTGTTTTCGTTGTGTTGTGCAAGAACTACGCAAGTGATAACTCTACATTTTGTGGCGATAATTCTATCAATCGAGGTTTATCTTAAAGGTAACATGCACAAATAACACATCATAAATGGACATGGGAGCATTACATGCATTACAAATTGAGATTGCTTATAAATCAATGTTAATGACCATTTGTATAAGATCATGTCAAAATAAGCCTCAGATGAGCGATCAAACCACACAGATGGATTCAGAACGACGAACAGAGTCCAACAGACTCAAAATCGACCAAATCCGACATCCGGAGCTCCCGCAACTAGCCCAAGAAGTTCTAGCCATTGATCATCAGATCAACGACCCACAAGCAGCCACGTCACCCTCCCCCGCGCAGCGCACCCCTGCCTCATCGCGCAAAACATTTTAAGCCATCGGATTTGACGATCGAACGGCTGAGAAGCCACCAACTCACCCGCATGCATTCCTCACTGCGCACCTTCGATCAGATCTTGACCGTTGGATTTTCATCCAATGGTCAACCCACCCCACGCCCGACCTTGTCGCCGCGGCAAACTGAGGCATGCAGCACAGCGGTCCATGCCTCGCCCTCGTGTTGAGAGGCAAGGGTTCGACCCGCCCCGCACCTCACTCTTCAACCCTGTGCGCGTTGCGGCTAAATCAAGCCGCCCAATCAACAGCGAACGACGCAGATGGAAGCCACGTGGCACAACGGATGCGCGTGGATGCACCTGGGCGGGATGAGGCGCGATCCTCAGCGCGCACACCCATGCAACTCTCAACCATCCGATCTTCGATTGGACAGCTCACAACGTGATCACGCGGATAATGGGAGAAGAAGCATGCGCGCCTACGACGGACTGGTGGGAGGAGGGGCTTCATCGACGTTTCTAGAATGGGTTAAGCAACGGCCTGGACATTGCTAAAACCCATACTTAAGTTAGAAACCCTTCTTCCTATATAAACCCCCTCCAACTACCCATGGAAAGGCATTGAATACACTTGCAACTCTTCCACCCCACTCCTAGCTTCCCTTAGCACACTTTGTACTCACCGGAGTTGACGAGCCACCGATGGAGCCCTCCTCCACCGCCATGGCTGCCTTTCCTTCTCCTCTCTCTCTCTCTCCCTTTACTCTAGCTTTACTTTACTTTTGTTTAAGCATTTAGCTATTGTTGTATCTGTAAAACTCAAGTTGCATGTTAAATGATATTGTTTCTTATATAGCTATTGCCTCTCTCTTTTTACTGGGTTTTTCTTATCTTGATTTGCATGAATGCTATGATCAAAGGACTCTACCCTACTCTCTCTCTCTTGTCTCTCTCGCGATTTCTCGTGCGCAAGCAAAACCCGCCATTTCCGTGACAACTAAGTGACAGAAAAAGTCGATTTCATGCCTCCCTGTACTCGACACTCGAACTCACATCCGTTTCTACATTTAAAACCGATGTTACGAATGGGAGCTGCAACGACCTATTTAGACAAATGCATCTAGCCCACGTCAGCAAGCAAATTCGAGAAGACAAGGAAGCACAAGAACTCAACCCCAAACCATCATGCAAACTCGGGATACGTATTTTTGATCCCATTCTCACATGTGAAAAATCTTTAAAAATTAATTTGGCTGGTGTATGGCCACATAATTGCTTGATTGTCATGAAAAACACGTATCATCCACTTGAGTGCCTCGAATCAAACTTACTGATTTCTAAGATTGATTTGAAAAATCGAACCTAGGCACTTGAGGCATCCAAAAAATCCAAAATTGTGACTAAAGGTGACCCATTGAGTTGGGAGCATACCCACCAAATTTCAAATGAAAATTCATTTTCTATGATTTTTTAAAATTTGCGAACTGATACCGGGTAAATCTGACAACAAAATGAAAAAATTTGCCTTGACGTATTTTTTCTGAATTTTTTACAACTCCAAATCGACTTAAATAACATGTAATAGTTTGACAATCAAATCAGGAATATTGGAAAAATCTCAAATTTTTTGAACTACATGAGTTGCCTAGTTTGGACGATATTTTGATTAGGGGTCATATCTGAAGGTTCCCTTCTAGGAGGGGTGACGTAAAAATATGCGGAAATGAAAATATAAAGCAATCTCACAAAAATCAATCGCACAATGTACACAGGTATTTTTAGGTGGAAACCCAAACCGGGTGAAAACCACCACCTAACCCTCTCGAGTTAGGATTTTCCGATCAACCTAGTTGATCAAATCCACTAACCGAATCACTTTGAACGAGGGTGATTCAACCTCAATACAACCACACTACAAGTACGAGGGTAGCGTTCCTCAACCCCTTCTCTCCACGAGAAGGATTTTGTCCCACGAAGGAGACGGGAATTCGCAAAGCGAATACCCAACCAAAATACAAAGATAAAATAAAACAACAGTCTACAATTGATCTGAAGGGCATAACCCATCTAAGGGCCCATCAAATTCCTTGAGCACATCAATCCTAGTCATAAATTTAAAAAAAAGTAGACGTGCCCTAGGCAAGACTGAGCCAAGTCATGAGGGTTCTAAAAAGGGTTGTAAATAATTTACCTTGATTGCTTAACATAAACTAGTGTGTAGGTTGCAGGGTCGTGCCAAACGATTGTGACTAGGGGATACAAAGGGACCTAGTATTAAGTTGGGTCAAACCTTCCCTCTGATCCCCACATACTCAACTTGGCTAGATTGTCTTAAGGAAGAGAGGTGGAAATATTTGCATTCTGATTCAGGGCTTTTGAGATTTTAGGTCTAGTCGAGGTACACATTAAGGACTAAATTGGATATTTGTTTGAGCACACACTTCTCTCTCATGTTTTTTTCGCATCTCAAGTCTTTCTTTCAAGTGTATGCACGAATGAAGATCACAAAACCTAACTTGGAGGAACCTTTGGAAAGAGAAACTAAAAGGAGAATCTTGATTTTTGACTCTGAATCTAGTGCTATGGCTGAAAATCAGAATCCTCAAAATCCACCTCATGATCAATTTGAAGACCAAGATCCACCCAATCCCTAAGACTTGATGCAAAAATAGATTGATGCCCAAAATTGACTCCACCAACAACAAATCCTACCCTTGATGCAAGTTATTTAGAAATTACAAAATCCTAACCCGAATAAACCCCCACCTCTTCGAGATCATTATAATCCCATTAACACTGAGCTTGAACTCGTTGTTAGGATTCTTATTGGGGAAAATGATCTAGAACACAAACCTAGCATCATTAGCCTCCTCCCACATTTCCATGGACTTGATACTAAGGACCCATTCTAACACCTTGAGGAACTCCAAAACCTTAGTAGAATTACTGGACCTCAAAATCAAAGTAGGGAGATTTAATGATGAAAATGTTCCCCTTTTCCCTAAAAGACAAAGGTGCACATTGGTTTAGAACTATTGCAAGACCAATTGATACTTTAGAAGAATTGAAAAATGCTTTTCTGAAGAAATCCTTTCCCATAAGAAAAACTAATATTTTAAAGAGAGAAATTACTACATTTAGTCAACACCTAGGGAAACAACTTCATGAGGCTTAAGAGAGGTTTAATGATCTTATGAGAAAATGTCCTCACCATGAGATCCTAAAATGGCATCTTGCCCAAATCTTTTATCGTGGGTTGAATGAGCATTTAAGGAATTTTGTGGATGCTTCTTGTAGAGCCAACTCTATGAAGGCTGAGCATAGTGCTTTTGATCTCTTCTAAAGTATGAGTGAAAATTCAATTAATAATACATTCATTAATACCTTTAATAGATCAAATCAACCCAAGAGTGGGGTTTATGAGGTTCAATGAAATTCAAGTTTGGTAGATTTGGAATTTATTGCACAAAAATTGGATAAGGTTGACTTTGTGAACAAGAAATTTGAAATGGTGGATAAAAGGTTGGATGATTTCATGAACTAGAGCAAGAACCTTGTAAGACTCAACCGTCTTACACAAACTCAGCATTCTATGAACAATCTTGATTTGGCTCAATCTATGAGTCACTTGAGCTTGGAACAGATGACACATGCATTCTAGGGAGGGGTTGTTGCCCCCTCATACCCTGATTGCTTTGTTGTTCCCCCTTCTAGCTTATCCTCATATTTTGAGGATGTCCAAGATATCTAGGGTTATCCTCGAAATGATGTTTCTTCTAACACCTACAACCCTGGAGGGTGTAACCATCCCACTTTTTCCTAGTCTAACCAAAGACAAAACTCAAACAAGACTCAAAATCAAACCAGGCCCACCTATAACCCACCTTCATATAGTGAAAGTTAACCTAGTAGGCCAACCCATAATCAAAACCGACCTAACCTACCCAAGACACACAAATGGACACCCAAGAAAATGGCTGAGATCAAGGGATAATTGAACCAATTGATGGAACCTAGAGCTAATCCTAAGCCCATAAGAGCTTTACCCACCCAACCAATCACAAACCCTAGAAACATACACAACAAAACAAAAATGCCAATAGGGTTCAACCAAAATCAGGAGCAAGCCTATCTAAACAATTAAGCTCCCTTCGTTCCACCAGGTTTTAACCAATGTCAAAATCAATTTAACCTGGGAATACAATTTAATCAGACCAATGAGCAAACCTCATCTCAATGATCAAATCAATACTCACCAACGTCTTCTAGTGCTATATCCTTAAGAAGTAGAAAAACATCCCAGGATCATACTAGACCAATACACTCAATTCTTGTTGATAGGTCCACTTTAGTGGACTAACTTAGTGCCTAAGCACATTATTGTTGGATTAAGAATTCTATTTAAAGCATGCATTTCACTAAGAAATCAATTAAGCTTATGTCTTGGATGTTCTAGCATTTTTCACGCTGCAGGCATACATTGATGAATACCTCGTCTATTGACATATTATTTTTCTTAAAGTGATTGATTGAAGGGCCAATTGAGGATTGTCATCTTGTCATCTAATTTTTCCAAACATATTAACAAAAGGAAGCAAGTGGGCTTACTTTTGTTGGCTCTTGGTTTTAGGAAATGCCATTAAAAAGGAAAGTGGTGGCTGATGCATCAAAGGAAAGAGAGAGAAATCCTAAAATATTCTTTCCCCAGAATTTCTTTCCCTCAAATCAACTAAATCCACCACTTACCATTTTTTAATCTCCACACTAACACACACAGCAGAAGAGGAGAAAGGAAAGAAAGAAAGAAAAAGAGATCACCGTCTATTTTTCCTCCAATCTCTCTCTCTCCCAAATAATCTCTCTCATTCTCTCTTCTCTCTCTTATATACAGGCACATAGGGACAACATCATCATCATCTCCCTCACGAGGAGAGCACTCTCTTCACGAATAGCAACCTATCCTTCACCGTGAACCATCGTGCACCATCCATGACACCGCATCTGTTACTGCATCTGTACATCACCACTGCATCTCATCTCTACTGCAATCGACCACCACTGTGGTCGGATGACAACTCCGACACCGCCACCACGACCTCAACGACTTCCTCCTCGCAGTGACCACCACCGCGACCGCACTTCTTCCACTACATTCGCCGATCAACAAGGAGCATGCGCCCCCTCTCCCTTTCGTTTAAGACGTCTGGCAGCCATCTCATACGTCCAAAGGCTTCCACCACCATCAAGCAACTCCACCTCCGTGCAACCACCACCTACGCCCACCAGTGCTGATCCCCTCATGCGCGCCTCACCACGCACCAACTAGCCCTCGCGTGCACCCCCACACGCCTACGCAAGCCATCAGCACCACATCGAACTCTAGCATGCATCGCAACCACAACGGCCACACCCATCCCACCCATCGCCACCTACGCACAGTTGCACAGCCAGCCACCTCTACGCACCAACCAGCCTCGCACGCGTGCCCTTGCGCATGGTCACCAGCACCACCATTGTCGTGACCCCCTTGCACGTGCCTACAGCTGGTAGCACCACGGTGAGCATCGGCACCAACAGAGCCACCACTGCCCGTGCGCAAACGGCCTCCTCTTCTTCTTCTCCTCCATCAAAGAAGAACCCAAAGTCCACCCTCCACACATAGTTGGTATCCCCGGCTTCGATCCTTCATGTCGACTCCATCAGACTCACCACGCCACCACGAGCGCAACCACATCCTCCAACAGGCCAACCGTGCTCGATGCACACAGCCGGAAGAACCCACTGCCGACGACCTCTTCCTCGTTGTCCGGCCACCTCCAACCACTTCTGTCAACACTGCCACCATCAACGGAAAGCTCTCACCCCACTTGACCTCCTCGGAGCTTCGCACCTCCAGCCGACTCTCCCTCTCCTCGAGCGAGCGAGGCAATCATCTTCCCCTGTTTCTCAACAGTGAAAGGGGCATTAAAATTTACACTTTTGCCATTGCAACTATTGATTTTTCTCATTTTTGTGGGATATTAAATTGAGGAGAAATTGCATCGTCACACTTATTTTTCCTCATATTTGTTCAACACTTGTTGATCACTTTTGATTGCACAAATTGGGACTCAGATTTGCTTGCAAGAGAAAATTACATGATACTCCACTGCGCATGCAATGATCACATCTTTATTGAATTATTTTATTAAAGAAAAATTACACACATAACCCTAGCATTCTTAAATTATTGTGTCTTCTTCCTTTCACCTCATTTTACATCAGATTTAGGCATGGATTCCGCACATGATTGGGCGAATGTGAGGGAAAAATATTCGTGAATTTATTGCAATTGTTCCTCCATGTGGATACAACCTAAACCACCACAGTTAGTTTTACTAATAAGTATTTTTGTTCAGGATTTTTCCACCACGCGATTATACTACTACAACGTATTATTCTAACATATTTTTCTGACAAGCGAAATCTCCCACTCAAATGGCACCATTGCTGGGGAGGCAATAGATGAAATAGGTTCACCTGATTTTATTTCTGATCTCTTTTGAGGTGCGCATTTATCTGACCATTCTCTACTTTTTCTATGCGAGGAATCTAACGAGACAGGCACAGTTGAGCAACATCGTCGACCTTGAGCAACGCCTACAACGTAGAAAGGATGTGAAGAGGAGACCTGGATCTTGCTTTCACGTGGGATTCTGCTTCGTGGTGAATTTTATTTCATTTGTCTTCTCGCCCTTATAGCATCGGGGCTGATTTTCGGGGGTCTACCCCTACATTCTTTAGTGACTAGGGCTATTTTAGATATGGTGATATGCTTGCTTGCCTCTAAAATAAAAAGAGAAAAAATCGAACTGCCTGTTTAGGAGTTGCATGCCCTTAAGTGCATGCATTTAGGGGTGATTAAGCAGCATGTTGGATCTCATTTTTGCATTGCGTACATATCTTCACGGAGATTACTGGAGTCAGGTATACATTCTATCTTTGCAACTAGTTCCTTTTCACACATTGCATGCAAATTAAATCTCAAGACCACCAAATTGATTGGACTAATTCAATGGTCGCCCAATTGAAATTAACACTGCTGATCAGATTGACCTTAAAATCAAAATCACATTTGATCTGATCAAAAGGAACTTGTGTGCGATTCTTCTCAAAATCAAACTGATTTGCGATGTGATGCACACTTCTGGCACTGAGCACGCACACTAGGCATCGCACTAGGTCTCAGTCTCTTAAGGCTCTAGGCACCGATCTCTTCATCGATGCAGACCCTTCAATTTCACTTTGTGGTGGTGATATTATCATGTGTCCAAGTGTTTTGATACTTCAAGGAGGGGGACACCCTGTAAAGGAACGAAAGGATAGTTAAAAGGCACCGCATTCGCATCGCCTCAAAAGAAGGGTTCGCCCTACTTGGATCTCTTAGTTCTGTCCTTAGAGTAGCTTCTCACTAGGTCACTAGAGAGTATCATTGAAGCAAGACATAGGTCCTAAGGCACACGAAGGTCGACTTAGGGCCCGTAACTGATTGTGCAACATCTTTGGCCACTAAGAAATAACGTAACTGATCTCTTTTCTTCTCCAAAGAGCTTGTCAGGGATCTCAAGTCACAACTCCCTCTTATACCATTAAAGTGGGAACAGACGGGTGCAAACTTGACCCCATTTGACAACTTTAAGGGATAGGTTAGAGGTTAGCTCAAATATGCTCTAAGAAAAAAAAGAGAGCCCCATTGCCTTGTGTTTGATTGGGGTGTGTTTTTCAAGTCATGGATTACAATAGCTACTATACTTCTTACTTTCACCCTAGAACACCGAATCCCAATCTCATGACTTGCAGTTATCTATCATCTTATGAACATCGGGATCCTTTCTACTCCTACTATAGGAGCATTGGTCTGACTAATCCCCAACCCAGAGATGATGAGTAGAACCTAGGAGAAGGGTATCCCAGCCCTAGCTCTCCCATGACTATACCCAACCCACCCACCCTTAACGATTTTGCTTATCGAGGTTGGACCGATACTCCTAGGCAACTTAAACCTGAGATTAACTATCATCCCCAATATGATAGTAGCCTCTCCTCTTTTATGATAAAAATGCAAAACCAACAAAAAGAAATAATGGATTCTATAGGAGAGATTTTGATGAATAGTCAAAGATTAATCAACTTAGCAAGCCTCCTACAGTCAATTCTAATTCCTACCTCTATACCCTCGATCACCAAGACAATTTCAAGGAAAACAATGACAACAGGGATCTTGTTTTGAGGAGTAGTTATCACTTAGACATCCCCTATGAGATATGCCCACCAGAAGACAATCCTGGTGATGAACTCGACTCGAATGATAGTATCTTTGTTATATGTGATGAAACGAGTTGCAGTTAAACAATCAACCCAACTCCCATTCTGGATTTTGAGGTGGAATCTGCACCCCATCCTAAGGATGCTGAACCTATACTTCACACTTCTGAGGACCTTGCACCTCAGTTATATCTCCCTAAGTATTGTGATTTGGAAGTTAATAAATTTCAAGAACCTTGGGTGTCGTAGGAAATCATATTGGAAGAAAGTGATAATAACCGCAATCCTCTCCTTAGGGGACCAATACCTGTCATTGAACATTTTGAGGATCTACAGGTACTCAACACAAGTGACCCTGAGGGAATTGATACTGAATTAGAAGACTTGGATCAATATTGGTCTCAGGGACATAAAGATTTGATTTTTGAGCAAGACAAGGAAGCACTTGAAATAACTGATCATGGCTTTGAAAATTTTCCTGAGTCCCAAGGAAGAAATGTAGAGGAGGATGATGGCTTTGAGGGGTCCAAACTCAGAGTATGGAGTGACTCCAGGGGGAAATATGTTTCGTTCGAGAATTTACCCCCTGAGGATCTTACTGATTTAGCTAAATTCGGATTCCTACCTACTTTTGACTACAAAGATCATCCTCTCAAACATTGGGAAGAAAAGGAAGCAATTGATACTCTTGATGAAGAAATCTATACACCCAAGGGGCAAGATCTTAGAATCAAACAAGAACCTGGGGATGTGGTTGTTGAGGACACTAACACTCCTATTGCTTCCAACCCAACTTTACATGATAATGAACTGGGCAACACCCTTAATCGGTTCAATTTGGAAGATGAACATTTGGGCCCATTCTAGGATGCGCACACCACTACTAGGCAGCATGAAAGACAATCAGTAACTAAGGCTACTTCTGATGACATTCATGAACTGGAATGGTTGTCAAGGATGAACGTTGAACCTCTCAAGCCCTCTTGGACCCTCGTACCTACCCCGCAACCGAGACTTACACTCTTGCATAAACAGCTTCCTAAAGTCTTTGCTCACATTCCTACTTTACGGGGGGATAACCAGACCAATACATCCTGTGGTAGAGTGGTGGGTATGGATCAATGCTTGTACATGTTAGCTCATCATCCTTAGGGTGTCCTTCGCACCCTCTTTTTCCCACACATATCTGCTTGGGGAGCCTTTGCCTCCTCATCATCCACTCCCGGAGGTCACTACTCATGTATATTATGTGAAATCTCCAACAATAGCTGAGGAGTACCCTATTTTCACCTGCATCTGGCGAGCATTTGGCATCACTCTCCATCACTAGCTTGCCAACATCTTGGGTTGCTTACTCACTAGGCCAGGTTTGTTATGCACCTTTTTTGGGTCCCCTCTGCTTCCCTTCTAGAGCCTAATTTGCAAGAATCACCCGTTGGGAGACATCCCAACTCCACCTTAGGTAATATCTTTCCTTGCTTTTGCTTTCCAATGAAGACATTGTCAGATTTAGGCACGGGAGGGTATAACCTGAGGTTGTTCATAGCATGTATACATATTCTGCATGCAGTTAGGGCATCCATCTTGCATTGAAGAGAGAGAGAGAAAGAGGAGATGGAATCTTTGTACGCTGAATTGCAAATATGCTGAGAAGGAAAAAGAAAGAGAAAGGGAGAGACAGAGAGAAAAGGTGCAAAATTGTGCTGGTCTCAACATTTGATTATTGAAGAGTTACCTAAGTTCTGGGATAGAATGAATGATTAGTAAGTCCTAAAGTGCTAGAGAAAAGGAGATAAGAGAGGGATACCAACTTTAGGCCTCCTAGGTCTGTTTTAGGGCTTAAATATTCACGTATTTGTTAAGATCTTGACTATTCTTCAAAAGATTGATAGAGTTGCAAGGCTGATGTATTAAGTCTAAGACTTAAGGAATATTCAACCTTGTTACCTACCCTTTGGTTTGCAAGACTTCGTAACCTAAGCATCCAAAAATCACACATCGGTCAGGTTCAATGTGCATAATGAAGAATAATGCCAAAAAAAGTGTCCGTTCTGAAAATATTTTCCCGAAAATTTGAATTAGGAGCGGCTCGAAGATACAAGTTGATTGGACGAGTTCCTGGCGCAGCAAAGAGCAATGAAAAATACTCCCTTCGAAGATACGTTATAACATGCCGTCTCCTCGGTGCTTGTCCCCTATTATATCTAAATATCCTACCGGGGGCACGGAAGCACCTTGGGCTAGTTCAGGTGCCATGGGCGGCATTATCCCGAAATATTGATTGCCAGGGTTTGAATTTAGCTACAAAATGCCATGGGCAATACTATCCCAGAGTGTTAAAAGAAAAGGTTCTGGGGTTGCCATGGGCAGTGCTATCTCGAAGCATCAAATGCCAAAGACCCTGTGAGGATTGATGATGGGGACAAGAAATCCAATATAGATCATGTGTAGGGCCAATCCAATGTTGGGTTTAGGGGAATTTAAAAAGAAACAGAGAGAAAACTCTCAAAATAAATATATCTCTCTCTTTTACCAAAAAATGGATTGACAAATTGAACCTGGACTTGCTACACATACGCACGGGTGCTTTAATCGCTGAGGCAACGAACCTCTAGGTAATTTTTGCGAGCCTTAGAAACCTTCACGGCAAACCTAAGGTTGAGGCTGGTCAAGTCCGTATCTTAGCTAGTACGTGAGTACCTTTAGGCCTATAGTTGGTAAATCAATCTAATCTCTAGAGGTGCGACGCGATAAGGCATTCTGACGATAAAATTTTGTCTAGAGACCTAGTCTGATCCACGTGATTTTGCTTTGGACTAGAAAAACATAGACATGGGGGTATTTGATAGGTCCACTTTAGTGGACTCAATGCCTAAGCACACTACTATTGGATTAAGAATTCGATTTAAAGCATGCATTTCACTGAGAAGTCAATTAAGCTTGTGTCTTGGATGTTATAGCATTTTCCATGTTGCAGGCATACGTTGATGGATACCTCGTCTATTGACATTATTTTTCTTAAAGGGATTGATTGAAGGGCCAATTGAGGATTGTCATCTTGTCATTTGATTTTTCCAAACATATTAACAAAAGGTAGCAAGTGGGCATACCTTTGTTGGCTCTTGGTTTTGGCAAATGCCATTAAAAAGGAAAGTGATGGCTGATGCATCAAAGGAAAGAAAGAAATCCTAGCATATTCTTTCCTCAGAATTTCTTTCCCTCAAATCAACCAAATCCACCAATTACCATATTTTAATCTCCACACAAACACACACAGCGGAAGAGGAAAAAGGAAAGAAAGAAAGAAAAAGAGCATCGTCTATTTTTCCTCCAATCTCTCTCTCTCCCGGATAATCTCTCATTCTCTTTTCTCTCTCTTATATACAGGCACATGGGGATGACATCATCATCATCTCCCTCCTCATAAGGAGGAGAGCCCTCTCTCCACAAACAGCAACCTCTCCTTCATTGCGAACCACCGTGCACCATCTAAGACACCACGTCCATTACCGCATCTGCAACATCACCACTGCGTCTCCTCCCTACTGCGATCGATCGCCACCGTGGTCAGAGGTGACAGCTCCGACACCGCTACCGTGACCTCGACAACTTCCTCCTCGCAGTGACCACCACCGTGTTCCACTCATCTTCTCGACAACAACTGCGACTGCACCTTCTTCCACTGCATTGGCCGACCAACAGGGAGCATGCACCCCCTCTCCCTTTTGTTTAAGACATCCGAAAGCCATCTCGGATGTCCAAGGGCTTCCACCACCATCAAGCAGCCCCACCTTCGCGCAGCCACCACCCGCGCCCATCGACGCTGACCCCCTCGTGCCTACCTCACCACGCACCAACTAGCCCTCACATGCGCCCCCACACGCGTGCACAAGCCACAGGCGCCACATCCAACTCCAGCGCACATGGCAACCACAGCAGCCATGCCCATCCTTGCCACCGCCGCCTACACACTGCCCGCGCAACTAGCCACCTCTACGTAGCCACCACCCACGCCCATCGGTGCTGACCCCCTTGTGCCTACCTCACCACGCACCAACTATCTCTCACGTGCGCCCCCACACATGCGCACAAGCCACAGGCGCCACATCCAACTCCAACGCACCTGGCAACCATAGCGGCGGCCACGCCCATCCTGACCACCGCTGCCTATGCACCGCCACTCGGCCGACCACCTCCATGCACCAATCGGCTTCGCACATGTGCCCTCGAGCACGATCACCAACCCCACCACTGCCGTGACTACCATGCACGTGCCTACAGCCGACAGCACCACCGCGCGCATCGACGCCAACAGAGCCACCACCACTCGTGCACAACCGACCTCTTCTTCTCCACTATTAGAGGAGAACCCAGGGTCCACCCTCGTCCACATGCAGCCGGCATCTACAACCTCGATCCTTCGCGCCAGGGACTCCATCGGACTCACCACACCACCACGAGTGCAACCACATCCTCCGATGGGCCAACTGCGCCCCACGCACATGGCCGGAAGAACCCACCACCGGCGACCTCTTCCTCGTCGTCCGACCGCCTCCGACAACCTCCGTCAATACCGCCACCATCAACGGAAAGCCCTTGCCCTGCTCGACCTCCTCAAAGCTTCACGCCTCCAGCCGACTCTCCCTCTCCTTGAGCGAATGGGACAGTCATCTTCCCATGTTTCTTAACAGTGAAAGAGGTATTAAAATTTACGCTTGATGCTATTGCCACTTTTGATTTTTCTCATAAATTGAGGAGAATTTGCATCGTCACACTTATTTTTCCTTGTAAGTCTTGATCACTTTTGATTGCACAAATTGGGACTCAGATTTGCACGCAAAAGAAAATTACATAAGATGCCACTACACATTGCAATGATCACATCTTTATTGAATTATTTTATTAAGAAAAAATTGCACACATAACCTTAACATTCTTAAATTATTGTCTTCTTTTTACCTCATTTCACATTAGATTTAGGCACGGATTCCACACATGATTAGGTGAATATAAGGGGAAAATATTCATGAATTTATTATAGTTGTTCCTCCCTGTGGATACGACCAAATCAACTGTGGTTGGTTTTATTGATAAATATTTTTATTCAGAATTTTTCTACCACGTGATTTTACTGCGACGACGTATTATTCTGACATATTTTTCTGACAAGTGAAATCTCCCGTTCACCTGTAAATCCTGGTGCCTCAGATTTGACTAAGGAACCAAAGAATGAAACGATTGAGGAAGAACATATCCAAGCTCTAGACCCTCTGATTTAGGATATCCCTATCCCTTTCTTGGAGTCCCTGAATAAGCCTAGGAAGAAGAAACCTCTGATCAACAACGAGGCGTGGCTTGATTTATTCAAATAACTCCGCATTATTATGCTACTCCTCAAGGCTATTGAGCACATCCCAACTTATGCCAAGTTTTTAAGGAAACTAACTACACCAAAGCACAAGCCCAAAACCAACACCTAGAAGATGGTTGTTTTGATTAAACAAGCCAACTCAATTATCCTCATGTGTTATTGGGGATATTCCTTGGATAGGGACCTCCTAGACCTTGGTGCTGCTATTAATTTGATTCCAACCGTGCTATATGAAAAATTCGAATTCAGAGAACTCAAATGCACCAATGTGACTCTACAATTAGCTTATCGAACTTTTACAACACCTAAAGGGATGTTGGAGGATGTGATTGTTAAAGTCAAAGATTTTTACTTGTTGATCTCCTTGTTCTTGATATGAATGTGCTTGAAAAATTGAGCAGCACTCAAATTATTCTTAGTAGACCCTTTCAAGTAACACCAAAGCCACAAATTAATTGTGAATCAGGGAAAGTTGAATTCTCCTGTGGAGATAAGAAAATGCAATTAGATGTACTCAAGGCGATCAAGAGTTTTGATAATTGTGGATTAATTGAAGACCTAGATGATTAGGATGATATTGAAGAGACCATGTCAATCAACTTGGTGAAAGACCACTTACTAGCTTGTCTGACTCAACCTAGAAAATTGATTGACTGTGATCCCAAAATTAAGGAGATGTGCAAGTTCTTAAACCCAACTTCTGGCTCAAGACTCTGCTTAATGAACCAAGTTTTACGGCTACTTGAGCCAACCCCACCATCTTTGCCACCCTCAAGCATGGTCCCACCTCAATTGGAATTAAAACCCCTTCCTACTGATTTGAAGTATGTTTACATAGGACCCAATCAGACTTGTCATGTGATTATCAACTCAAATCTTACCCAAGATCAAGAACTCAAACTGACTCAAGTCCTATGTAAGCACAAGCAAGCCATAAGGTAGCCCATAGCTAATTTAAGAGGAATCAATCTCGCTTATTGCACCTACAAGATGTACTTGGAAGAAGGTGCAAGACCATCCCGCGAATTGCAAAGGCGTTTAAACCTGAACATGTGAGAGATACTCAAGAAAGAAATCAAGTGACTTGATGCAGGCATTATTTACCTAATTTCTGACGAACCTTAGGTAAGCCCAATTCAAGCCGCACCTAAGAAAGCAAGACTCATTATGATTACTAATGACCAAGGTGAGGTCACCCTGACTGGCACTGCACCTACATGACGAGTTTGTATTGATTATAGGAAACTTAACTTAACTTATAAGAGAGCACACTTTCCTTTCCCCTTCATTAATCAAATCTTAGAAAATTGGCTGGGAACAAGTTTTTCTACTTTTTGGATAACTACTCAGGTTACAATCAAGTAGAAATCAACCTAGAAGATCAAGAAAAGATAACTTTCACATACTCCTACGAAATCTTTGCACTTCGTAGGATGTCATTTGGATTATATAATGTACCAGTAACATTTCAAAGATGCATGATGGCAATCTCCTCAAAAATTCTTTGGGATTACTTAGAAGCCTTTATGGATGATTTCATAATTTTTGGAGACTCATTTGATTAATGTCTAAGTCATTTGGAAAGGATATTGAAAAGGTGCATTGAAACGAATCTAGTCTGGAGTTAAGAAAAGAACCATTTTATAGTTCAACAGGGGATTGTCCTGGGACAGTTTCTAAAATGGGTTTACAAGTTGACCAAGCTAAAATCGATTTGATTTCCAATCTACCTCCACCTAGCTCAGTTATACAAGTTCACTCTTTCCTAAGACATGTAAGCTTTTATCACAATTTATTAAGGATCTTTCCAAGATCTCTAGACCCCTTACCAATGTTCTAAATAAAGGCATCATCCAAAGGATGCAATGACTTAATCTTCAATCTTACAATCACCTGACTAATCCTACCCTTTTGCAAAAAATGTATGATGCATCAAATTATGCAGTTGGAGTTGTACTAGACAGAAAATTGAGAAGACTTGTGATATACTACACTAGCAACACATTGGACGAAGCTCAAAGGAATTACACCATAATAGAAAAAGAATTGCTAGCGATAATCTTTACATTGGAAATTTTCAAATCATAAATTGAGATCATATATCATTGGGTCCCATGTGAAAGTATATTCTGATCATACAACCCTCCGACATTTGTTGGTTAAAAAGGATACCAAACTTAAGTTAATAAGATAGATATTGTTGCTCCAAGAATTTGCCCTAGAAATCAAAGATAAACCCAAAGTACAAAATGTTGTGGTTAACCACTTATCTTAATTATCCCTGGATAACATTCTCTATTCCACCAATCAAATATCATTTTCCCAATGAACAGATCATGACCGTTGAACCTAGGGAGACTCCTTGGTGTGTAGACTTGGTTAATTATTTAGCATCTAGAAGGACTATGAGTGATTGGACCAAACAACAAAAGGCTAAGTTCTTTTCAGATGGTAAGCATTACTTTTGGGAGAACCCCCTATTATTCAATCTTTGTGTTGATCAAATTATCCGAAACTAAAAGCATCCTGCCCTTTTGCCACAATCTATCTTGTGGAGGCCATTTTTTTTGGGTAAAAGGCATTAGCTAAGGCATTGCAAAGTGGACTTTATTAGCCCTCCCTATTTAAGAATCCACATGATTTTTGTAAAGCATGTACAAGATGTCAATCCTTAGGAAATATGACTATAAAAGACATGATGCACCTTTAAACAATTCTAAAAGTTTTTGAGGTGTGAAACATAGACTTCATGGGTCATTTTTCACCATCAACAAGATTTGAATATATATTAGTTGCTGTTAATTATGTGTCAAAATGAATTAAGACAATCCCAACTTGGACCAAGCATCACAACGTTGTAATCAACTTTATCAGGAAATATATTTTATCACAATTTGGGATGCCTCAAGCAATTATCAATAATAGTGAAACCCATTTCCCAAATGCCCAATTTAGCACATTATCAAGCAAATATGGGGTGCAACAAATAATTACTATACCTTTTCACCCCTAAACTAATGGACAACAAAGGTCATCAATTGAAAAATCAAGAATATCTTATAGAAAATAATACAACTTCATAAAAAAGATTGGTCCTTTAAATTGGATGATTCCCCATGGACTTATAAGATACCGATTGACATGTCACCTTATAGATTGATTTATGGTAAATCATGTCACCATCCAATTGAGTTAGAATATAAAGCTTCTTGGGCCATTAAGAAATGTAACATAGATTTAGATGAGGATGAAAATCAAAAGAAAACCAAACTGGATAAGCAAGAAGAAATCCAAGTCGAGACTTACGAGAATGCAAAGATCTACAATATCACAACTAAAGCCTTTCATGATAGATACGTTAATTGAAGAACATTGAGCTCAATCAGAAGATCTAGCTCTTTGATACTAAACTCAAACATTTTCCTAGTAAGCTAAGATCTAAGTGGATTGACCTAAAATTATGGTTAGACCATTTCAAAATGGGGCCGTGAAAATTTGACCCAAAATCAAGACAAACTTTTGTGGTAAATGGGCAAAAATTAAAATGCTACATTGAGGACTTGAGCTCATGAACTACTAACCCATAAGATTGCACTTGTGGACATCTAAGCTGCATCACGAATAGGGTAGACATAAAATTTGCTTGTAAACTTATATGCTTTGCTTCCAAGTTTGGCAAGTTGAGAACATTACATGAGATAGATATGCAGTGAGTAATATTTAGCTAAATTTATTTTATCTATTCCACACTTTTTACATATAGGTGTATTTCAAGTCAAAAAAATTATTTATAGCATAATTTGCATGATCCGAAGATTCTTAAGAATTAGGAACTTAGGAGACATTAGTCTCATACTTAAATATTAAGATTTGAAAGCTAAACTTCTCAGGCTCTAGCATAAGCCAATCTAAGGGATCTTGGTCTTTTTGAAAGCATTTCAAGGGCCAAATGTGCTCTTTTCAAGATCTAGGAGTCTAAAGAATTAACTTTACGTATACCGCATGCAAATAAGACCTAAAATGTTGTTTGATTAATGTCTTACATTAGTAACCTTTAAATACTCTATGATATGCCAACCCATGTGGAAGCATGTTTCACATTGAAACTTGCTCTTGAACCACGTGCAAGGTGTAAAGATGCATGGGTGGTTAACAAGAAACCTTTGACCAACATTGAAGTGTCATCATAGCCCTTCAATGATGTTTGTTAAAGCAATCTTAACTTCCACAAGAGTTAAAATGTAATATCCGATTGATGATTTGACACAGGCCTCATTACGTGTATCTCTCATTTTGCTGAGTATTGGAGCCTATATTTAAGTCACATTGGTGTCACCAATTTATAAAGACAAAAGGCATCAATTAGACATCCACCATGATGAAATTTTACAATTAGCTATTTATGTCTTGACCGTCAACAGCTTGCCACTTTAGTTCTCACCTGATCAAGAACTAAGGCCTCAAGAATTTTTCTCACCAATTTGTGTTGATTACCACTGTAACGAACAATATGCAAGGCTTTCTTCCCGAGGATGTTCACTACACTTGCACATCAGCCTTCCATCTGTGCATCACCCCTTCCATTGACTTGTCAGGCACCTGCTGTAAAATTCAATTGATTTTGTAAAATCGAGCTTAATTTATCTTTGCATCAAATCACATTTGTGACGGAATGAGTCAAGAGAATATTTGCAATCATTGCTTTATGACATCATAATTTTCAAGTTAACATTGCACAATAATCAACCCCTAAACAAAGTATATATAAAGTTAGTATTATAAATGCAGACCAACCTTTATTTGCGACACTTCTTTTCCCAAGTCCTTCGGGCTACTAATCTCCAGAACAGCTTGCGTGCTGTCCATGAGATCCGGAGAGCGTTGCGTTTAAACTTGTAATTACACCTCTGCAAAATATGAAAAATTAACTGAAACTAAAGGCTGTAGCATATAAGTATCAAAGAAGTATGGAGGGTCAACGGCCCTGCCTACCTCGCCCCTGGCTCCACCCTGCCCTGCCCAACGCCCAAGATAAACCCCAGGTAAGACTTTCCAAAACGGACAAACGAAAGAAAGAACACTTTTACGCATGCAGTTTCAGGTGACAGCACACATCATTCTCACAGTACGGGGTGCCCGGAGTTCAGATTTGCAACTCCCACACCTCCCTCGAAGCACATGCTTTTCATACTATACTACATGGTTTCTTCTACAACTTTTCCCCGGCATCCACAAGAAACTGTAGCATTCAAATCTTAGTTAATACTTGCCTGGGAACAACATGGAATAAATACAGCGAACATAACCTAAACACAATTCCTCAAGGCCAGCTGCCTGCTTCCTAAGATGCCAGAGCTCTAATTTGGACCATGAGTTACATATTTAGGAACAAAGAAAAAAAGAAGGTTACAATTGCATGATTCACCATGATTCCCCATTTGCAGTTCACCTCCCAGTGCGAGGGCAAAAACTGCATGTCCAGATGCCTTTTTCCAGAATGTCATCCAAAAGCACAGCCACTGGCAACACGAGGAGGCTCTGCCATGCCCAAAATTTAACCAGAACCTAAACACAACCAAGAATTTGCATGAGGCTACATCCAGAGAATGTTGTCAATTAGAAGTGTTGGAAATGTAAACTCACTGTGGCACACAGATATTCCAGATCCTTTGATCGGCAGCAGTGCAAAAAAGCATCTGCAAGATGGAGCTGATTCCTCCCAACAATATGCATCTAGAGGTCAGACCAGATGATTAAAAGCGGGTTAGATAACACCATTAAGATGAAGTATTGATGGTACAGAAGCAATGACAGATGTCAATGGTTCCCTTCAATTAGAGGTAGTACCATTAAGAAAAAAAGAAAAGGAAGAAACAAAAAACAAAAATCATTTCCATTTGTTTAAAAGAAATTCAACACTCTGAAAGCCTGTTTTTAGACAAACTGTGTGCCATAAAGTTGCTACAAAAAATATGGAGCCAAAGCCAACATCTTGCTCAACATGGCTAAAGCAAAAATTAAAGATCAGATAATCAAAACCAAACGAGAGGGAAGGACAGAAAGCACATTGAAAATAGAGTAAGAAAATAAAATAATTCCAAAGGATGGGTGTTGTTCTCTATAATCCCACCATAATCAGCCTTACCTAAGTCCTAGAATCTTGCGGTTCCTGAAATTTGAATCAAATCAGCTGGCAATCAGAGAACCCGCAAAGGAAAGCAAGCAGATGATAAGGATATAAGGAAACACCACGTCATTCTCTCACCAGAGCTAGAATGTCCGATGATAGAAGAGTACCACGAAATCCTTCTTCAGCGTGATTTAATCCTGTCTTCTCATCGGAGAGCTCATCTACAATGGAAAATGGAAAGAAAAAGAGAATAGTTGGAATTCACTACTTTAAAGTCCCAAAAGCTGTATTGGTATCAGGACAGATTAGTACCAACAATATCACGATTTTCATGAATTCCACTATCAGAAAACCACAGAACATCTCCAGGAAATATGTTCTTGTCAGCAAGAGTAGCTAAATCATCCTCAATCTCAACAGAGCCTTTGTGAAGTGTCTGGTTTTCCTTCACAACCTACAAGATGGCCCAATTATGGAAAACAAATAAAATTATTATCTTTGCTGCAAACATTCAAAGGCCGCAATTTAACCTTTATATTTACAGTAAACCAGGTTCAATTCCCTTCGGCCGCCAGAGATTTGTCATGTTATGCAAATAAATCCCCAAGCAGTGCCATTATGTTATGACATTGCATGTGTCATTGCCCTTCACAATGTGGTGCTTCAGCATTTAAAGCAATATGCAATCACATGGTTTTCTTTTGCCATCTTGTAAGTGTTACCAAAGATGGTAACAATCACCACGTCTGCTAGGTTTGAAATCTAAAAAGCTATTAGCCATTTCCAAGATCAGCTGGATGTTAATACAAGAAGCGAGGTGGATATCAAAGAAAAACAGGGATCCAGAATTGAACAAAATTTGACAAAACATGTAGTGTTTTAATGTGATTTGACTAAGGTTAAGAATTAAACCCTGGTCTTAAGGATGACAATCGATCCACTCGAGCACCAGACCATTTAAGTCAGTTTTCCATTTGATTCATTTCATTCCATATGATGGTATGTGAATGTTGATTAATAAAAAATGAGATAAAATAAGAGCATCATAATAAGGAACACTTGGATTTATGTGAAAACTATTGGAGAATGTGGGTTGGTTTAGTGCCACATCTTGAAATGTGGAATTTGTGTTGTGTGGTGGCCTATAATAGACTTGTATCCCCTATTTATTTCTTTGAAAAGATCAATATAGATCTCAGCCCTATCGGGGCCTTCTTTTATGATTTTCTCCCTGCTCTTCATAAGTGGGGTTTCCACGTAAACCCAAGTTTCTTTTATGATTTTATTGTTTTGATATTTTGCTTCTACCTATAAAATTCAATTTAGTATCGGAACAAGTCGTTTCTTGGGTTATTTAATTTTTAGATCATTATCGTTATTTTTGTTCTTTGAATTCCTTTTGTTCATCCGAAAGAGGAAGATCGAACGCAAACCTCCTCCATCATGTTGAGAGAATCGAGGAGGCCTGGTAGAAAGGAGTATGTGGCGAGGTGATCTACCCCTCGCTAGGGTTTCCAATCAGGGCCGCTCGAGGAGGACCTCCTCGGTGGAGATCATGGTGAGGTAGCTTCCAATGGCGCTGGTCCTGGCGGCATCACCGAACTTGGCCCAAGAGCAACACTCGACGATGCGCTTGCTGAGACAATGATGCGTGCGAATCGAAGGAGAAGAGCGTGCCAGCACCACCCCTCGACGTCCACACAGCGAAGTCATAGCAATGCACACATCATCACATGTTTCTCCATGATGGCAACCGCATGTCCTCCCCCACCAAGCTCAAGCGACACAATGGAGGCTCCTGCGACGATGGCAGCAGCAGGATGTTGACATTGATGGAGCATGTGAGACGAGGAGTGACTCGGTGAGGAGTCTTGCGTGAAGGTGAAGGTGAAGATCACAGTGGGCAGCCTGGAGGTGATGCACGCAGTCGACAATGAAAGGACCTATGGTTAGGAGATGCATGCTCAGGAAGAAGCCCCCTGGCAAGTGATTGGCAATGACGGGCCACGATTTGCAACACTAGTCAAGGTGAGATCTTGCACGACGATGATTTGGGCGAGATTGGGGGAGTCTAGCAACACCGCAAGGAAGAAGGATCGTGGGATCCTTAGCTACAGTGGCACGTGGACTGGGTTCAATTGGAACCCTAAGAACAAAGTAAAGTGGTTTTGTATCTTTTACCCTATATTTCTCTATTTTTTTTTAAATTTGTTGACCTTATATTACAAAAACTATGGAAAAAAGAAGGTAGATAGAAAAGGCCCTAAAGAAAGAATAAAGAAAAGGAATTGCTACAAAATAAAAAATTAAAAATATGAAGAGAAAAAAAAGAAAAAAAATTGGGAAAAAAGGAAGATGAATGTTTATAAGAGGGGGAGAAGCTCTTCTCTAGCATTATCACGATCATTGTTTATTTTGATTGTATTCCTTCTCATTCTTATTTTCTTCTCCCATGCAAGTATAGGAGAAAGGGAGAGAATGGATGAGTCCCAAGGCACGATGGCATCCTCCAGCAATTCTAAAGTAGCATCGGATACCGCTACGGGCGTTGGGAGTAACTGATCATCACATGAGAAACACAAATTTGAGAGGTCTAGAATTCTGAAATCTCCAAAGAGGGAGATCCAATTTCGAAGTCCACAAAGAAAGGGCCCAACCGGTTTCCATGTAAGAGATTCAGCTTCGAGATCTTCAGAAGAAGGCCCTTTACAAAGATGTTGAATGGAGAACCAACAACATTGGGAGGCAATGATACAAGTGCTTAGAGATCTGAAGAAAGCACTCGAACGTGCATACTTTTTACCAGAGGCACATCAACAACAGTGATTAGTTATTCTAATGCGGATTATGCAGGTTGCTCGGCTAATAGGAAGGCAAATTGCTACGAATTTAGTTACATGGCAAAGCAAAAAGCAAGGAGTTGTCTAGACCTAATGTGGAGTACAAGTAGTGAGGTATGACACAGATTGCTGCAGAGATGGTTTGGGTGAGTTCTGTTTTACAAGATTTATATGTTCAGGTGGAAGAGCCTATGGAGATGCAGTGTGCTAACTGCGCTACTACTTATATTGCCAACAATCAGATATTTCCTGAGCACACGAAACATGTCGAGATTGATTGCCACTATACCCGGGATCTAATTCAGCGTGGAGTCAACTACACCACTCTTGTTACTTCTGAGGACCGGACAACAAATATCTTCACCAAGCCTCTTCCTCACTCTACATTTGATATTTGTTGTTCCACACCGAGTATGATTGACATCTATACTCCAGCTTGAGGAGTGTCAAGTATCCCTTCAATTTAGTTTATGTTTTATACTTACAGGGCCTACTTTGTCATTTTTTATTTCATATTGGCTTTGTACCGCAATTGTTCTCACACCTCTCTCTCTGTAAAAAGAGGTATAATGTTTCTTTTTTCAATAATAATGCTCATTTTCTCCTACTACAACCTACTATAAAAATATGCTTCTAATCAATGTCCATCGGGTAGCACAAAAACAATTGACCCTTCTACACAATCCCCCTCCAATCCCTTCCCTCAAGTGAAGGTGGAAGATGAAATGCACAAGCCCCACAATATCACTCTCCAATGTTCTACATAAATCTTTACCCTGTACCGCAGCATGTGATGTTGAGTTGGACCAACAGATTCTTGATATTCAGCCCTACATAAGAAGCCAAGTTCCCAGCATGTACACTTTTGTTCAATAGAAAGACAAAATAGTTTTCGGAAGGCAATAACGTTGTCATGGCTCTTGTATTACATACCAAGAAACTACACAATTTGATAGAAAATCTGTTATACTCGATTCAGCAGAAAACTAGTTGATTTTTTTGAGATGAGGCAGAAAACTGATTGATTTAAACATCAAATGAAAAAAAAAAAAAGGTATGTTTCAAAAAATACAAACATCAATGAAAATTTCGCATGCCATATATTTGCCCAAAGGAAATTAGCAGAAAATATCTAACATACCCCAAAGCTCTCCCATATCATCATCTTCAATTGGTATACCGATGTCGAGCAAGAAACCTTTAATGTTACAGTATTTCCAGCTAAGGTTTTCCTAGATCGTTTCGAAGTTCGTCGATCCAACTTTGGTATTGTACCCGAAGCCTCCAAAAGTGACTTTGGAGGTTCTTTGCCAGAAACAAGAACAACACAAATATCTTCATCATGATAGTGTAGCCTGCGCATCAGCACACAACTTTCCTTTTCTCCAATACAAATCTCACACAACTACAATTAGTAAATAAAAATAAAATAAAAAAGTAGGAGTTCCAAAAAATTTCTATAAAAGTCAGACAACAATCTAAAGGCACAACACAATTTTATAAAAATATGCTCTTATGAAATCATGTGTATTTAATGTCTGACATATTTCTTTGGTGGACATTACTTGCCTCAGGAATTGTCTTAACAAATG